>CAWUFW010002804.1:0-1200000 GCA_963921515.1 Calotriton arnoldi | reverse complement strand
GGCAAAAAATGCGTGGTAAAGACACAACGTGGTAAAAACCTCATTGTAAATGCTGTTTCCCAATGCAGTGGGTGTGATGTGCTTGGCAGGAGAGAAGAGATTGTTCATTGCACAACGTCAGGTCTTTGAGTCAATCTGCAAACCACAGCATCCTGCCCCTCACACAGGGCAGCACCCATCTTGCCTCCCATTAATACCATTGCTGTGTATTTCCTGTAAGATTTTGGGATATCCTTTGACCCTGAGATATGGGCACCTCCAGGCAAGATGAAGGGAACCTGCATAGGGGTGGCACAGCACCAGCTATTCGAGTTCTCAGCCATGTCAAATTGTACCATATTGACTGATGTATGATCAAGGACATCTTAAGGATTTTTGGGGCCTTCATTCAAACATAATATGGGGGCCACTGTTCAGAACAGCTTCGAATTTATGATCCAATTTCAGCTCTTTCATGAACTCTTTGGCCGGGACAGTGCACAGACACACTCGTCCAAATTCTCAATGTGTTTACATCTAATATTCAGGGATAGTGATGTGTGTTTTCAATATTGTAACACAGCAGCAGCTTACTAATATTACTGAAAATAATCTTTGTTACACCCTCCTATTTCTCATATGTGAGGTCCTGTTTTGATGTAATATAAACTTTTTTACGTATGCATGAAATATAAACACACATTTCTCTGCAAAATGTCTGTAATAGACTCTCACACATCAAAAATAATTATAATAAAATGGTTTTTAAAACAATCCATTTAAGAATTATTAAAAGTTGTCAGGGCAAGACTCTCTGCAGAGGGCGGAGAACATGGCGGCCAGTGAGTAGCTGGTCGCAGAGGCTCCGGGAGTCAGGAGGTAAGAATGCCGCGATAGAGTGGTAGACAACCGGGATACTCCGTGACTGCCCCCTAAATGTTAAAGAAACCAACGAGACGTGAATTCGCATTTTGGTGAAGTTTATGGCATGAATTTGAACTGACGCGGAAAAAGGGAAAAGAAAGCTTACGGGAGGCGGCGTGCTTGATTTTGAGTCTGGGCTTTCGACTCTTCCCTCGGCAGGATCATCGGCCCAGCGGAGGTCGTGAGTACGGCTGGGTTTGCGGTGGCGGCGCCCGCTGGAGAGCTGCCCCGGGGGGGACGAGTGGTCCGGGAGCCACTCTGGTCCCGCGCGGCTCGAGAGGTGGGTCGAGGGCGGAAAGCCACAGCGTGCTTCCCCATCCAGGGTGGTAGAGGTAGAGGCAGCACAATCATGCTGCAGGACTTACAGGAGTCGCAAGGAAACCACTGGAAAACGGAGGCGGCTGGGAAGATCGGCACCAGTGACCGGGCTGGAGCGACTGGCGAAGTAAGTTCAAAACGGGGAGACAAGGCCGGAGATGGCAATTTGATACACAATTTTGACGGAGTGGTGGAAGATTCCAAAGAGGTGGGGAAAATAGGTAGTAGTGGCACAAGCACAAGCACAGGAAAACAAAGTAGATACACCCTGAGAAGTGCAACCTTAAATCAAATTAATTCTGGCCACCAACCAACATTAAGTAACCAAGACGCCTGGGGTTTCATCATAAAACAGGAGACGCAATCTGGCTAAGAATATATAAAATCAAAACCACCACCACCACCCAAATCAAAAGTAACACCAGGGGAATGGGTTACTCCTAAAAAGAAAAGATCCAAGAAAATAAAAAATCACCCTCAAAATCTTCAGAAAGTGAAACTTACTCCATCGCTGAGGAGCTACTTTAAGGTTGCTCCGAGTACGTTAATATTAAAACCAATAGAAGGCACTAACCCAAACTGTGCCCCCAAACTATCTGAATACCCTGATTACCCGGAAGGAATCCAAAGCCCAAATAGGTTCCAATTACTCGAAGGCGAGGTGGAGATCGCAGAAGGGAAAGGTGTAAAGGAAACAAGGATGGCAGACGATGGAGATAATGCTACAATCATGAGTACCTCGATGAACCAGGGGGAGCTCGGTCTTTTAGGAGACAACCATTTAGGTGGAACTAACAGCGAGCAAGTGGCAGGTCAGAGGTTGGACATTGAAGACACTGCAGACCCTGCAGACCAGACTATATCTCGGTCAGTTTTGGACTTGCTGCAAAAGTTGACAATGGAAGTCAGAAACAGGTTTGTGGTGTCAGAAAGGAACCAAGCTGAAATCAAGCTGTCATGTGAAAAAATGGAGGACAAACTAGACTCGTTAGCTGCCAGAACAACAGCATTGGAATCCACTGTAGTGGAGCTAGTCTCGAAATCAGAGGAAACTACAAAGGATATAAGCAGGATGAAAGAAAGGGAAATGGGCTTTCAGGATAAGTTAGAATCCCTTGAAAACCCTTGAAAACTCCCAAAGGAGAAATAACATCTGCTCAAGATCCCTGAGGGGGCCGAAGGAAACAATCTTAAAGAATTTGTGATCAAGCTGATTAAGCAAGCCACCCAAGTTGATACTTCAGAGCAAGCTCTTATGGTGGATATTCAAAGGGTGCATAGGGACCCTTTCAGATTGAGCCCAAATAAAACCAGACCCAGGAAAATCTTAGTCCACTTCCTAACATATAATCTGAAGGATGACATTTTGAATAAGGCTCTCAAACTGAGTTCACTATGTGTAGAAGGAATAACCTTCGAAATATGGTCTTATGTTTCATCCATCACAGCAACCAAGCAGTGGGAGCTGCGGAAGTTATTGGATCCTTTTAGGAAACAGGGTGCAACCGCTAAACTCAAATTCCCAGCCACACTAAAAGTAATGCATAACAATAAAATGCAAGTGTTCAGGCGAGTAGAGGAAGCAGAAAACTTCCTGCAGCTCATTTCGGGGGGTGGAGTAAGCTAAGTGAAATAAATCTTATATTATTACTTATAGTATTACTTTTTTTCCATCCCGCTGGTTTGAAATAAGAAACTTGGGTATATAGGGGCATAAAACTAGTCCTAAACTAGTCCTAAATGTCTTTTCAAGCTAATATAAAGTATGAGTTTACTTCCTGGCTCCAGGGGGGCCTCGTAGGCCAGGGTAGGGCCATAATAAGAGAAAGAGGGGGTTCTCCGGGGGTGGGTTCTCGTGGGGAAAAGGGGAGGGAGAGGGGGGAGCACAGGGTGGGGTGCAGTGGGAGAAAAGTAAAACAAAATGTGTCCGATTCGCCTGAGTAGGTTCCTCAAAATTTTCCTTTTTGTAATAGAGATATGGCACAGTCAATAGCTGATCAAAATGTACATCTGAGGGTTCTGTCATGGAACTTAAATGGTTTAAGTACAGGATGGAAAAGATCTTTCAATATCTGAAAGACGCCCCAGAACAAGTTCTTATACTCCAGGAGACACACCTAACAGATATTGAGATGAGGAACTTGTGTAAGACCAGAAGTTGGGTCCAGGATGTAGTTTGCACCACGCAACAATTAACAACGAAGGGTGTGGCTATAGTAATTAAAAGAAATCCTGCTATTATGATAGAAAGCAGTAAAGTAGACAAGATTGGGAGATGGGCCATAGCCAAGATAAAGTGCCACTCTTATAAATTTACAGTAGCAGGATATTATGGTCCTAACATAGACGACCCAGCCCCCTTTAGAGGTCTACTTTCTGAATTATTAAATTTTCCAGACCCTTTAATTCTGGCAGGAGATTTTAATGTGGTTTTAGACCCAGTTATGGATCTTTAAAGAGCAGAGCAACTCAGAACTGCAAGATGAGATCAACGATTAAAAATGCTATGAGACAGCTAGGATGGTTTGATGTATGGAGAGATAAAATGGGAAATAGTAGAGGGTATACCTTTCATAATAAGAAGTATGGTCACAAGTCCAGACTAGATCTCTTCCTAATTAGTCTTGATCTAAAAAACTGGGTGAAGGATGTAAAACACCTGGGGGAACATCTATCGGATCATTCGGCAGTAACCCTAGCTTTAAAAGTCCCAGCCAGACAGATGTCTAGGAGATGGACTTTAGATCGTGCCATCCTGCTTGAGGATGAAGTGATAGAGAGATTAACTGGAGAAACAAGAGAATTCTTTTAATTAACATCGATAATGCTCCAATAGAAATTGTTTGGGATTCATACAAAGCCTTTCTGAGAGGATGCATAACATCACTCCAGATTGCCAGACAAAAGAAACACAGAGCCGAGGTGGAGGAGATCGAGTGTAGCATCCAGAAGTTGGAGCAAAAGCTCAACACCGAAGGGAGTAATTCGACGATCGAGGACATCTCGGCAGAGTTGCAATCTCTTAAATTAGAACTGGCAGGGGTGATTGATTCAAGGTTAAAAAAGAAATGGCAAGTGAGCAAGCTTGCTCACTTTGAGTATGGGGAAGGATGTGGAAAGCTTCTAGCCTGGAAGACCAAACAGGACCTAGCAAGGGGAATCATAAAAGAAATAAGATGTGAGGCCTCAGGGAACACACTTAAGAGTCCTGTAGAGATTGAAGAGGCTTTTCAAAAGCATTTCGAAAAGGTGTTCCGGGAAGATCTAACTGTCCGGGAGGAAGAAATAAAGACCTGGCTGGACCAAGATGTCCCAAATAAAATCAATGAGGAAGAATCTCACAATCTAAACAGCCCAATAACGAGAAGTGAGGTTAGGAAAGCAATAGCAGTAGGAAAATCTGGTAAAGCAGCAGGACCAGACGGGCTACCTGCGGAACTATATAGATGTCTGATGGAGGTCCTTGTCCCCATAATGGAGAAGTTATTTTCCCATATCTTTGAAGAGGGAGGGAATATGCCACAATTGTGGAATGAAGCCACAGTGGCTTTGATCCTTAAACCATCAAAATCACCTAGCTCCTGCGATTCATACAGACCTATCTCTCTGCTTAATCTTGACTATAAAATCTTTGCCAAGATTTTGGCAGTGAGGTTAAAAGGAGTGATAGGGGGCTTGCTACATAAGGATCAAAAAGGCTTTGTTCAGGGGAGGGGAATTCGAGACCTCACTTACAACTTGATTGGGGCAATAGACTTAGCAACGCTCCATAAAGTACCAATGGCTATTATTACTCTGGATGCCACAAAAGCATTTGACCGAGTCAATTGGCCCTATCTAATGCAGATATTGAGACTGTGTAATTTGAGGGAAAACTTCTGCAGGACAGTAAGCTTGATTTACCAAAGCCCTATAGCCAGAGTTTTAGTGAACGGGAACATGTCTGCTCCTGTTAAAATTCAATGGGGGACAAGGCAGGGGTGCCCGTTATCACCTTTGTTGTTTAACTTGTACATTGAACCTCTAACTGGTAAGATCAGATGTCACGCCAGAATATCTCCCTTTAAGTATAAGAGCTGGGAAAAAAAGGTGGCTTTATACGCCGATGATTTGATGGTTACTCGTCAGATTTAAATACGGCAATCCCAATAATATACAACTTGGCATCACAGTTCGGTCGGGTATCAGGCTATGAGATAAATGCGTCCAAAACGGAGTGCATGGCTTAGAATGTGGATACACATACATATCTAATGAAAAAAGAAATTAGGTACTTGGGTATCATGATTACACAGAGTATTGAGAGAATTACAGATACGAATCTCCACAAAATAAACAAAGAGATATGTAACTCTTTAACGAGCTGGGCATACTTACCTCTAACAATAATTGGTAGAGTCAATTTAATAAAAATGATGGTTTTACCGAAACTTATCTTCCTATTTCAAAATATCCCCCTAGCCTTCAAAGAAGAGGGACTGAAAAAACTCCAGGCAAAAATAAACAGCTTTATATGGGCCTCTAAAAGTACACGGATTTCTTGGAAAAAACTACGTAGGAAGAAAAACAAGGGAGGGTTGTGTTTTCCAGACTTAGGGGCCGATTCCGATCTCGGCCGGTAGGGCTCCGAATCAGATTCGGCTTAACCGGATCCGATTCGGAGCCCTATTTCCCGAACGATTCGTACGCGCGTCCGGGCCAGCGAGTACGATGCGAAATCGCCGACCGACTCGTCCGGGCGTCCCGACCGCTCCGACCGACTCGATCCCGGGTCTAACCGCACCGACCGACTCGCTCGGACATGACTCGCACCGCGCAATAGAGACGTTCCCCGGCCGGGTAAGTACGATGCGTGCCGCGAGCAGTCCGACCGACATGCGCCTTCCGACTCGAAAGAGCAGTCGGAGCCGTACTTCGGGGGTCCGTGTCGGACCCCCCTGTATGCATAGCCGTGCGAGTCGCACACAGGGGGGACCCATGGGTCCCCCCTACCTGTGCGTGTACGGCGCGAGTCGCTTCACCGCGTACACGCTGTAGGGGGCGCCCTTGTCCGCCTCACACCCATTGAGTCAATGGGAGCCCGCGTACGCGTTGTACGACAGGCTCCCATTGACTTCAATGGGAGTCCGACCGACTCGAGTCCGATGGCATACGTGCGCATCGTACTCGTTCGGTCGGGCTGCATGGGTCCGATTCGGTCGGAAATCTCTCCGGGTCCGGCTCGGTCGGAGAGATTTCCGGCCCGAATCGGAATCGGCCCCTTAGTCTCTTATGCATGGATATTTCTAATGAGGGCCGGGAGAATGCTCCTGAATGAACCAGACAGCTCAGACATTGGGAGAATGTTCAAGCAAATGCTGTCAGATCTGAAGGGAGGAGACCAAGGCTTTATATATAAATTTGGCGATCCAAGATTTTTTAAAAGGGTACACCTAAAGACTCTAAACGGGTTAGCCTCTACTTAGTTCAAAATTAGAAAAACACTGAAAATCAGTTACTTTAGTGCATCGGCCCCTATTTGGGATGCTCCAGGTTCTCCTGAATGGACCAAAGACTCTTTAGTAACTCCCTTAAAAACAGCTGGAATATCGTGCTGGGCCTTATGGTGTACTACTAATGCTTTATCAGCTCTAGTAGAATAAAATGTGTTGCTCTACTATACTAAAAAATAGTGTATTCCTCTAACTTCACAATATGGTTATAAACAGCTCATGAGTAATCGCTAGAGCTGAACCTCCCTAAATAATCACCCTTTTACCCAAATACGTGTTACTTTATGTTCCCCGCAAAATATTGCATTTTTTCAAAAAAAAATTCTAATGTCTGCAGTTCACGCCACACAATGAAAAGCAGGACATTCCGCTCCTCACAATGAAATATACATTTTACTGAATGCAAAAGTAACAATGCTGTATGGACTGACAAATAAAACGCATATATGTACTTTGCTCTCTCTATATGTACTTCAAACAGACAAACCAGTGTATGATCCTTTTCGGCACACGTCCATATATGTTAAAACTTCAGTTCCCTTTTATATTTTACAATTATAATTATTTCCATGTTCATATCAAGAGAAGACAGGCCCTATGGAGCAATTCAGATACATCTAACCCCGAACCATTACATTTCTCCAGACTTTGACCCAAAATGGCGCATGCCAGGGTTTATAAAATGTATCTTGTTCCAGTCACATAGTAGAGTGACATGAAAATAGCTTTTCTTCCCCAAAATAATAGTGAACTCTTATATTTGAAATCAATTTGTTGGCGGCTGACATGAAAAGAAGAGCAATTCATGTAAGTGACATGATTACTGATATCCAATTGTATTGCTCCTGCATGAAAGCATCTCAGACAATAAACTGAACATTTCAGCTTTTGTCAGCCTAAAAAAAGAGCAACTTTTTTTCTCTTCTAAGTGATCTTCTTGGGCTTTGCAAATTAATGCCCTTGAGTGGAATAATATAACAACATAAAGTGGCCATATGCTTGAAGATTAAAGAGTCTCGTGGAAACTCTGCTTTTTGGCATTAGTGGTTTTGACCTCTAGCAAAGCTTCGTTTTCAAGTAATGATTTTTGTTGATGGGCAAATTACCTCTAAAGTGCTCATGCTGAAATCACATTTTCTACATTGTGTAGATGAATGCGGCCAGAGGTCAGGTTGCATGTCACTTCCTCTTGAAATATTATTAGTGGATGTACATTCTATTAACACGTATCTGGATCCTGAGATTATTTTTCTTTTCTACTAAAATGTTGTAACAGAAGGGATTTGGCAGAAACAGAGAAAATAGATCTGAGTAAATTGTGTATTTCTCAATAGTGGCAAAATTACTAAACAAATATGTAAATAATTTGTAAGTGTAAACACAGAGTTTGAAGAAATGTGTGATTCGCCTCAATGGTTTTCAAACTACATTTCTCATACATCACATGAATTTTCTAATTTATTTTGCACTTTTAAAAAGCACGGACCAAGCCTGATGGTTAACAGATCACCTATTAGAGTTCCACGTTAGGTGAGAACTACCACGAAATGCGAGATAAAAGAGTATACAGTCAGGTGTAGAAATGTATAAAACCATAAGAAAAATACTAAGTAACAAAATATTACTATACATCGTCAGAGTGTACAAGTTATATTTATAATGTGTTAATTAAATTGAATTAAGTTTACTAAATAAAATATGGTTCCCCTATTTATATCGAGTAATTCTTACAGAGAGGACAGTTAATGAAAAACTGTAATCTGTAGCCAAGTTACAAGCGGATTGGCTTTGAAACAGCAGACTCGTCAGCTTTCTTTTGCAGATTTCAAAGGAGGTTATAATTCGAATAGATAATGGAACAGATTTTCATATTTAGGTTCAACCAATACAAGAATTGTTTTAATGTCCTATAATTTCCGAAGGAAGGAGTTTTGAGAAGAAGTGAACCAGTGCTACAAAGGAAGCATAAACCTCGTGAAAATGCTTTTGGGCTACATAGTTAGGGGTTCCAGAATGTTTTCTGGAGACTAGGCCAGGTTGAATAAACAACAAGTTTCAATGGATTAAAATTTCAGTTTAATTACTGAGAAACAGTCACACATATGAAGAGGTGAACAAATACATAGCATTTCTCAGGCAGTCACTCTCACCCAGTAAGTGTCTGAAGCAGGCACATTTTCTGTCACAGGCAGTGAGACACCCACAGACAGGAAGTGTCACATAGCCAGAATCTCACACTGGAAAAGGGTTTCAAAGACACACAAACACACCTGCAAATGCTCTCGCTCTCTCAAACACACACACACACACACAAAACACACATATGCCCACACACTGAGCCTCAAGCATAAAGAGTCTTATATTTGATGGGTCTCCAAAAGCAGAGAAATGTGCTCAGACAGAGAAAACATAAGCCACATCTCACAGACACACAGAAAGTCAAACGCAGATAATAACATAAACGGAATTACACATACACACACACATGCACTCAAATACTACATTTTGCAAATCAGTAGATTGTCAGACGAAGTCAGTGAGTCTCACCTGGGCATGGATAGAGTTTCACACAGGCAAAGTTTCACACTCTATTTCTCTCTCTCAGTCTCCCTCTGTTGCACAAACACACATACCTACACAAATTAATGCACAACCGCACACAGTGGCAACATTTTGAGAAATTTGCATTTGAGGTCTCTCAACAAACTCCAAGCAGAATTTTAAATAGAGCATCACGCAGACGTAAAGCCTGGCACAGACAAAGTTCTGCATTGCGCAAAAAAGGGCTTTATTGTAGTAAGGCTGTTGTAGACATTGAAATTAATGTTTCGTTAGTATGGAAATAATATTCTCAACATAGAGAGACTAGCTACTGCTGTATGTTCTTCCTAATTTCATTTTTGGTACATTCCATCCCAAATGGGAAGGACCCCTCCCCTCAAGCCTTCCACGCCCACAGACAGGCAGACATACAGACAGCCAAACACACATACATACACACATGCACACATACACACATGCACACACATGAACATATGCATGTGCATGCACACGGACACATACCGTGCCAGCAAGTGAGTTTCTTTATAGAAAGGTCATACATATAGGCTCTCTATCTCTCTTTCTGCCCCTCTCTCTTTGTCACACACACAATATAGGCACTCAGGCATCCACACAAACACACACATGCACAAAAACACACACACACATACATAGTACTTGATACACATAGTCTTAAATACACAGAAAGTTTCACAAAGGCAAGGGTCTTTATTTTAAGAACCTGTGAGTCTGAAGTCACTGGTTCCATCTTGAGATGGCTTGTTTCTTTTTGAATGTGTGCTCCTATGGAAAATGAATGCATTCTTTTCAGTTTTTATCAAGATTCCTGATTTGTGGGGTTTCAAAATCTCTTCAATAAGTCCAACATGATATGTTCTTTATTCTGCACCACTAACTAGACTGCTAAGATCCTTGGGATTCTTCTTCATGTGCTATGTGAATGTTACCCAGTTCAGTTCACTTGGATGGCAGGGTGGATCAAGCCAGGTCTAACTTTGGCAATTGCTTTAGCTCGGAAGCTAAACGGAGAAATTGGAATTGACTCAAGCCCACCTCAGAAACAAAATCAATGTCCGCAGCTTTGAGGGTCTCCCATCCATTTCAACGTCTTATCAACGGCTTTCTACTCTGAGTTGTTGACCTACACCGGTAACATAGGTAAGATACCTGGGTATTATTTTTGATCAGGACTTCTCCTTTTTCTCCTGAATCTCCATGGTCTCATCCAACTGCTTCCTTTATCACATTCTATTAAACTGTTTCTATCACTTCTCTTCAAAGAGAAACATTTCATGGTTATTCAGGCAATAGTAGGGTTGTGCCTCGATCATGGCAAAAATTTGAGTCTACTTTCTCTGGAATTTTCCCATTTTACAAACTGGAATTATAAAAATATAACTAAATCACCACCTAATGACGCTACAAGCATGTACACCCATGCTATATTGAATTTTAATTATGACATGAAATGATAATGGAAAATATTAAGGAATGCACTGTTATTCTAGAAGTGTCTTCAAGTACAACAGATCTTAGGAACATATAAGAACCCAGCAGAAATTGATCTTGAGGATCTGGAAGGAACAAAACGTGTCACTTGCTGCTAGATAAAACAGGAGCTTCGGATGCAGGGCACAATGGCAAATGCAGAGTAATTTTGAACCACGTTTTTGATGACTGGGAGCCAATGACGAATTGTCACATGATGAGAGTTGAAGGGGTAGGCAGGAAGTCTTAACATGAATCTAACTGTGATGTTCTGCACATGTTGTAGCTTTTGAATGAGATAGTGAGGAATGTCTAGAAAAGGGGAATTCTCAAAATCAATGCCAGAAGGAATTAGAGCTTGAATCATTGTTTTTATGCAGTTAACCCAAACAAAAAGAATGATCTTCCTATGCATTCTGATATATTCGCAGCATGAAGATGACCCATTGTTGACTTGTTCAAAGAAAGTAATATTTCTATAAAAACTGATACCCAGATTCCTAGCATAGTTAACAGGTGTGGTTGTGCAGCCTAACTCACCAGGCGACCACTTATTGGACAATGATTTAGGTAGCCCACCGAATAGGAGCATTTCGGGTTGTCTCCATTATGTTTTAATGAGCTGGCATGCATCTACGAGGTTACAGATGAAAGTCAACTATAAAACCGATTTTGGAGGTATGTAAAATCATCAGTAAATGAGACAATAATCTCAGAGTTGATAGTGTATGACATCAGAAAAACCCCAAAGTACGTGATGATCGATGACAAAGGGTTAAGGTGCAAGTTAAATAAAATTGGTGATTAATGAGGTACCGTACTTGAGATGCATCTGGAGATCGAACATGAAGGGGGGCATGTGAACCTCTTGAGCTTGGTACTGAGAAAAAGGTAATCCATCCTAAGGCCTTATCTCTGATGCCAAGATTGAAAAGAAATCTATTAAAATGGAAGGAGATACAGTATTGAAGGTCGCATTCAGATACAAAAGCATCACAGTGTCTCTACTTCTGTTGTCAAAAAGTGACATAGATAATTTTCTGTAGCAAGCAAAGCACTCTCCATACCAAGCAAAGGAGGGGAAAGCAGCTTGTATGATCACTGGATGCAATCAATACTAAAATTGTTTGTTGATTTTCTTCTCTAAGAGTTTGGATGGATTCGGCAGCATGGAAATGTGCCTACAGTTGATCACGATCTGCTTAGAGATTAGTAGTGAGTTGCTTATTTCCAACATCAAGAAATTCTAGTTATGGTAAGAGAGTTGTAATCCCGGCAGGTGGTCCTGCGGTGGCTGACCCACAGCACTGCCTTTCAAAGGCTCATAGAAAGGCAGTGCTGTGGGACCGCCACTGCACGTCCAGTGCGGCATGGACTGTAAAGTCCATGCCATGCTGGAACTGGGGATACAGAAAGACAGGGGGGCGCACCATGTGCCCCCCTGCATGCACCACATGCACTGAGGCACCGGGGCCCTGTAGGGCCCCCTTAGTTTCCTCACCACCACCATTTTCATGGCGGGCTCACCACCATGAAAAGGAGGGTAGTGAGGAAATTCATAATATGCTTGGTCTCAGACCACTGCAAGACCGCCAGGGATTGCCGAACCCTGGCGGTGGCAGCGGTCCTATGGTGATCCTACTGCCAAAATCTTAATACGGTGGTTGGACTGCCAGTGTAGCGGTTGTCGCGCCGCCACTGTGGGTTTGGCGGACCAACAGACCACCAAGCTCATAATCAGGCCCTAAGTTTCAAGAGATGTCCAGCCAGGTGGATGGCAGTGTGGCCCAGATGCATGAGCCCAACAACGAAGAATAGAACTGAGTCTGGGTGCGTGGGTTGGTTGATCCAAATAGTAACATCTCCAAGAACAATAAAGTTTGTATGTCTGAGCAATGGAAGATCAACCAAATCCAAGAGCTACCAGGCGCAGGGGCAATTTTCAAGAGCTGGCTAGTTCAGGGGCAGTTATAACCGTAAGCCACAAACTGAGCATTTGGAACTTAATGTAAAGTAGAAAAGCAGTGATTCTGCATCTGGAAAAGGATGTCACTAGTAATAGTGAACCCATGATATGTACCGCAGATATTTACCAGTTCTCCTGACTTGTCATGTTTCTTGAGCCTTAATAGTTTATACCATGAAAGACAGCAATGGTTAAATTGGGTCAGAAAGTGTCAGGTGACCAAGAATAAATTCGAAATAAGACATGTAAATTCCTAGACCCAATAAAGAGAGCATCCTCCTTCTTATGGTTGGAAAGGAACGAGTGTGAATGAACAGCAATTGGAAATGAACTAAGAGATAGAAGAGCATGGAATAAATTAAATATTCTTTGAAGGAAGTAGAGATACTGCCAGAGGTAAGCTCAGGCATGGTGTGTTTGTATACTTTGATGGTTATAGTTCCAGCAGGAATGACATCTAGTATAATTGATGAACTAACCAGTGATTCACTCTGCAGAAGGTGGGGCAGTGGATCTTTGTGGAAGAAGTTACAAGGCATACTGTTGAAAATTGAGAGTGGCTGATCCGGTGTATAATACGGTATCAAAGTGCCAGTGTTTCTGGAGGTAGGTGATTGTCAGGTGCCAACGGTGTAGATGTGCTTGCCTTTGGCATGCCTTCGATGTGCTGCTGGTGCACCTGCTGTGCAGCCATGCAGGGTTGCCCTCTAAAAAAGGTCCCCCTGCCTTGAGTGATCAACAATTATCAGCGGCGTTGCTGGCCAATAACAATAGCACCTAGCCCAGACCTGGAAATGATTAACTGACTGGAGAAAGAAGATGGAACAACTGCCCAACCACTCCTAAAATGAAGGGAAGGCTCCCCTCAGCACGTTGTTACTGGTTCAAAGATATTAATTAAACAATGGTGAGAACCATAATAAACACAGTTTAAACAAACTAATGTAAGAATAGCACAAAAATGTTCATTTATAATTATACATTTATATCAGCAAGAAAGAGTGTCACACAGGGAGTAAATTGTATTATTTTTAAAACAGGATAATTTAAGCCCTACATATATAAGCATTTAAATCAAGAGAGTGGATGCTCATGGTTAAAGTCAAAATTTAAAAGGTAAAGAAGGTGTTCAGAGGGAGTGCTCATGAAGGTGCATGAAGGAGAGGAAACAGAAGGATTCCTGTCTATTCTTTAACTAAATTTCTTCATCTAAAAGCCTGTTTCAATAGATATGAGTCATTTTAACTCCATCCCATGGAGGCAAAACTGATAAGTGACAATTCCCACAGGACGGATAGTAATCAGTAATCGTTGATGTTTCGACCCAACATGTGGGGGGGGGTTCTGAATGCCTTAAATGTGGGTCTTCATCAGGACTTGTGAAGTAAAAGGTAGATGAGCAACCTGAATACAAGTGTTATTCAAGTCTAGGCAGCAATCGCCAAAGGTACTGGCCAGCAGGCTCAATCTTGCAAGGTGAGGTAAGTCCACCTAGATGCTGGAGTCATCCACAAATGTCTGTCTGGAGCACGGTCAATGGCCGCCAGATTCAATTAAGGTGGGCAATAAATCTTCACCTTTAATTTGGAAGTCGTTTCCGGAGGTTCCGAACAGTCCAGCAGTGAAAGAGTAAACAATGAATCCGCCAGTCTCAATGGTTAGTGGGCGATATATCCACACTTTGGTTAGGAAGGATGGGCAAGTCACATTCCCAGGGGTTTCCAATACTTCAATGGTAAAATGATAAATCAATTATCCCAAGACCTGGCGTCTCTGGAGCGGCAACTTCCTATGTGGCTGACAGCACCTCTAAAAAGTATAATTTAAATGTAATGTAAATGTAATGTAATAGGCTATTTGTAGAGCGCGGCTGTCACTCTGAAGAGCATCATGGCACTGAGCGGAACCCAAAGGCATAACTGGTTAACTGCTGGTGGTAAGAAGGGCCTTTGCCTTGGTGGGGCTCCCACGTAACTGTCCTTCCAGTGGGGCCATCAGGAGGTTACATTGGCTTCCAGTGGCCAAAAGGATCCAATTTAAGGCTCTCTGCCTTTCTTTTAAGGTCTTGAAGCTCGCCTCGCCCAGTCTCCTGACTAATTTGCTAACCTTGTATGTCCCCACTCGCCAGCTGCGTTCTCTGGGACAGCATTTGGTAACTGTCCCCCATGTGAAGCGCCTTCGGGTGGGAGGTCGGTCCTTCCGCTATTTAGCTGCTAAGTTGTGGAACTCCCTGCCCCCTCAGATTCGCAGCTTGGATCGCATGGTGGACTTCAGGAAAGCAATCAAAACGTTTCTCTTTCCTTCCGTCTAGTCCTTCTTGGTTCTGTCTGTTCCCTTTGCCTACTTGTTGTGTTCCTGGCCTTGTTCCTTCTGACGCTGGTAGCGCCGGGACGCCTCTTTGCTGGGGCAGCTGTGCGCTTTATAAACTCGGATAACATAACATAACATAACAAGGAGGCATCATATCAGAGTTTTGCAAAGAGTGTCCGATGCAGAGAAAATCCAGGTTTTTAGGGCTTTCCTAAAAAGGGTCTCGGATGTGATCTGGTGGAGCTGAATAGGAAGTTTGTTCCACGCCTTTGAGCCTATCACTGTGAGCGATTTTCCTCCCTTCGAGGCTAATTTAAAAGCTGGCATTTTCAACAGATTGGTATTTGATGATCTTAGACTCCGAAAGGGAGTGTAGCGCATAAATCTGGTTTGAAGATATTGAGGGCCCAGGGAGTGGAATGCCCTACAAGTAATAATGAGGACCTTGAACAAGACGCATTTATGGATTGGCAGCCAGTGGAGTGTTTCTAAAGCCGCTGTTGCAGATGACCTCCTAGGCCATTTCAGCACTAAACGTGCTGCAGAGTGCTGGACCATTTGAAGCTTATGTAGGACCGACTTATTGGCACCTGCATAGAGGCTGTTACAGTAGTCCAGTCTGAACGTGATTAAGGCAACGGCAACTGTTTGTCTGGCTGAGATGGGAAGCAGATCAAAAATTGTTTTTAGAGTTTTTATAATATGAAAACAGGTGCCAGCAACTGCCAGTGATTGCTGTTTAAAAGAGAGAGTGGCATCAAATTTTATTCCCAGGTTCCTAACCACGTTCACAGTGTTTGGCGGAGGGGTGGTATTTGCTGGCCACCAGGATTTAGGAGAGAAAGAATTCTCTTGGCCTAATGGTAAAATGTCCCTTTTTTTTGGAGTTACACTTAAGGTGGTTTGAATTCATCCAGCTAAAAGTAGCAGTGAGGCACAGGCGAAGGTTTTCATCCGCCTGAGTGGTGTTGTTGTCCAAAACCAAAATTAGCTGCGTATCGTCTGCATATGAGATATTCTCTATATTAAAGGACGATATCAGCCTAATCTGTGGGGCCATATAGGCATTGAAAAGGGTGGGGCTAAGACTCGAACCCTGGGGTACACCAGAGAGCAGTGTTTTTTCTTGCGAGTTGTATTGGTCTAGTGTGATCACTTGTCTGCGATTCTGCAGAAAGTTCTTTATCCAGGCTAAGACTGTACCAGAGATGCCAAAGGATGCGAGACGGTCTAAGAGGATTGCATGTGAGACCGTTTCGAAAGCAGCCGACATTTGAGAATAAGAAAACTCTCTGCGTGTGTCACTCTTTCTTGTGTGTGTGTCACTCTTTCTTGCTCATATATTTGTATTTTGTTGCAATTTATGTCTCCCTAATTTTTCATATGTTGTTAGGAAATAGTGATACAATCATCCCTCTGTGTCTTGTTTTGCTTGCTTACCCTGATTGGACCACTCTTTATGTGCATCATATATTACCCAGGACCTCCGGGTTAAATTTGGGTCACCCCATTGTTTGAAATAGCTTTTATAATTATAAGCTTAAATAAGGATGAGGGCATAGAGGACCTCAAATGTTACAAGAAAGTTTAAAAGGACAAACTAAAGCATAAATTCTGGGTATTAATGGTATTGCCAGTAAGTGGGTGTTAGGAGTTTCTCACATGCCCCTGGTTTACACAAAAATAATTTTTAAAAATGCAAAGTACCAGAAAGGGGCTTGTACAAAAAGGAAGCTTCCCTGGAATAATCACTGGAAGAGCAACTTTCCAGGCACAGCTAGACTTGTAAACAAGCAAAAAGATTTAGGAATTGCAAATCTGAAACTGAATGTGAAACTCCAGATTACCATCCACTACTGCCAGCTGGGCACAATCCTCTTCCCAAGCGGAAGGTACTGTTCTTTTTGTACAGGGTACACACTACAGGGAAAAGGGTACCATAAATAAACAGCCAATGGCATGCTCAGCAACTAAAGGACCATTAACCTCTTCCGTGCTCATGACGGCTCCCGGCCGTCATGAGTCACGGTGGGCTTGTGCTCGGGACGCGCGGGGGCTGTCCGAGACACGCCCAGTCTTTAGAACACCCAGCACCTGGGCGGAATCGGCCGCGCAGCGAAGCGGTTAAAAAGGTATAGGAGGACACAATTCTTAGGACACAGGCCCAGATTTACTAGCACTTTTTGTTGGGTTTGAGTCATTTTTGTAAAACAAACCCTGCGCAAAGCATTGTGATGGTATTTACTTTCCAACGCAAATCAGGATTTGCATTGGAAAGTTGAGCAAAGTAGCATTATTCACTACTTTGTGCTACTTTGCTTCATGAGGGCATTCCATGGGTGATATGTGGGAGTTCTCATTGAACCATCCATGGATTGTGATGCAAAGCCCTATCTACTAACAATTGTAGACAGGGATTTTTCTCAAAACCTTACACAGGCTTGTGGCAGGCAAAGAAGAGGAGAAATACTTTCATTTCACCACTTTTCAAACTTAGTATTATGCAGCACACACACAAAGTGGGAAACGTATTTAAGCATAGTTTTGTACTGGAAAGCTCCCCTCAAGTACAAAACATATGCTTGAGTGAACGCACACACACTTGCACTAGAGTGCAAGTGTGAATTTGTTGGTGTATGGCAGCTTAAAGTGCGCCAGCTCTGGGGAGAGAAAACAGCGCCATACCTCAGTAGATATAGTGCTGTTTTTCACTCTCCTTTTGACGTAATAATACAGCACAGCAACTTTGTTGCATTGTCCCGCGATTTAGTCAGTGTCGTAACAAAAGCTCCCGCAGCCCCCATGCTGCGGGAGGGGGGGCGAACTCCAGGGGTCCCCCTGAGCAAAAGTGGTCGTTGCTGGGCCAGGGAGAGGGCCCCCCATGTTCTTTGCAGGGGGGCCCACCTGAAGTTTTGTTACGCCACTGGATTTAGTTAATTTACCCATAGTCTCACGAGACCTGTACCTGTTTACCAACAAAAAAACTGAAGAGCAAGTTTACAATGATGACACGTTGCAGCCTTGGTGCATAGAATCCCTTATCCACTACAATTTGACAAAATGTACAATGTCCCCTATTATAGTAGGCAACTTTGCCTTTGAAAACAAACTCCAATTAGTTTCAGTGGCATTCACAACACATCACAACTATTGCTCCGACCAATACATGATTAATTTGTTGTTTCATTAATTATTTGTGGATGTTTCGACCTACAAAACAAATTGCCTTCAATAATTTAGAAATAGATCATGAATTATGATCTGATATCTTCTCTCGAGCATACCTTAACAGGAAACATTATCAATGAGCAAACCTCATCAGTTCGTCTGCATACGTGAACAATTGGTTACATTACAAAAACGACTTGCTCCTACCACAGTAGAGGGAAGGCGTAAATCACTTTCCAGGATTGCAATCGGAAGAGAACCTCACAACACTGGAGGGTTTATGTGGCAATGGCTCTCCCCATGGGAAGCAATATTTTCCACACGAAGGAAAAAAGTGTAATTACACTAAGACGAAGGCTTTCTCCTTGCGCAGTTGTACACAATGTACAGTTACTCCTGCAAAAGCTCTTTTCTTGCTCGTTATTCTGAATTCCCAGACGTTTTCTAAAAATGCTCAAAAAACCCTGCCCGTGTTGCAGCTTTCCATGCCTACTGTTGGGAACCTGTGTGAATCCCAACAGTTCGCATGCTTGGATCCATGCAAAATGAAATATTTAAGTGCTGATATACAAATCGGTTTAAAAATCGGGTTCTGAACTTGTATAGTATGAGTATAATTGTTTAAAGTATCTGTAAGAACCAGACCCAAAAGTGTAACGTGTGTACTGTCAGAAAAAAGGAGGCAAATTGGACTTGATAGATAATCTTTAGTATGATATCGTTGGCATTTAGCACCAGTTCATGCAATGAAACATTTCCGTTAAACATCTGTTGATGAACTCAACACACCAATATGTTCCTTTATATTCTGTTCAATGGCTTGCCCTTCCGTCACTTCTAAGCAGTCAAAGAACTCATCACATCTCTGACGCTCATCTTCTTGTTGAGGGGAGGGGGGTCACCTCCTATCCCAACCATCTCAAATTGTACAGTTTCCAACACAACACCCCGAGGTGACACACCTTGTCCGGAGCATGTATCAAGTGTCCTCCAAATTCATTTACGCATGAGAATGCACTGCTCGACAATCCAAATGTACAGCCTGTGGCATTCCTGGCGCCCATGTGCACTGCACAAAGGCCCTAGAGTGTCGTGCTTGGTCAAATGTCGTGTCAGTGTCAGAAGCCACAACTTCAAAGAATATTCAATGCCTCCTGTTAGATGAACAAAAGCACCAAACACAGTATCCACCCATTTCGTTCCATCCCATTCAACATAGAGATACATATGCTTATACATTGTATAAATATTTTCTATAAATCATGGGAAAGGTAAATGCATACAGAGAGGCTAGGCTCTGTCATACTGAATATTGGCCATAGCAGTACTAAATATATAGGAATCATGTGCAGAGCCATCTTGGCTTAAAATGTGCATTGAAGAGGTCGGCTTTAGGTTCTATCTGCACATTCTTTCAGTCATTAGGTTTCCAACTCTTGAACATGTGTTTCTGGGCAGGTGGTGGAATGGTGGAAATGTGCATGGAACCAGGAAGGCCAATCTTCGTGGTGTCTAGAATGTTTATGATGTGCACATAATACATGCAGTGTACTTTTAGAATTTGTTCAGCTAAATGTAAGACATATTTACCCTAGTCATATGCATCTGGTATTTCTGAGGATGACATCATTTGACCCTTGATGTCACTGGTCCAGGAAGTGAGATATAATGTTCTGTCAAACTTTCTACACCTTCTTCAAATTTGTTAGCATAACAAAATCTGTAACGACTCCCATGATGTCTTGTGTCACAGCACCAAACGCAGCTACACACAAATTCTACAGGCAACTGTAAGGTATACAAAACTTGAATTACTCCTGAGTCATCCTTCTGTATATGATAAACTAAGTGCCGGACTCTGCGTGTTCTGTACTATTTCCTCCGCCCAGTTTGGCATGACATTACATTACATTTGCAGTGCAAATACTATATTGAAATACGGCCTCGAAGTTTACTGTATACATGCTAAGGCTGTAATGAGTTCAAAACATTCTCAGCATAATCACTGGAACATGGAAGCCGATCGTAAATAGTGATACATGTGACAGGACTAGCACACATTTATTATGGGAGTTCAGGGCACCGGCAAAATTTACGCAGTCTTCAGAGCTGGACCCTGGGGAGCAGATTTACAAGCCCCTTGCGTGACTTTTGCGCTGCAGTTGCATCACTTTTTTTACGCAACAGCGGTGCAAACAATGCGGCCTATTTACAACGTGACGCATCTAGGGAGATGCGTCACGTTGTAAAGCCCTGTGTCACATTATACCTGCGTCAGGTATAATATATGCAGGGTGGGCGTTCCCACGCAGGAAGGCCTCGTAAAAGTGACTCAGTGAAATCTACAAAATTTCACTGAGCCACTTTTAGGACGCCACTGCTTCAAAACCTTACACCTGCTTGAAGCAGGCGTAAGTAGTGACGCAGTGTAGTGGGAATAGGCCTCAACACGCATTGCTGGAGTTGCGTCGTGCTTGCGAAACGACTCCAGCAATGCGTGACTTTTCCGCCAACAGATGCGTCAGAATTTCTGACGCATCTGTCAATCCTTGCGCCATAGTGCACTGTATTGTAAATACGGCGCATCTATGGTGGCGCAAGGGTTTCTAAGGGTGGCGCAGGGAAAGTGACGGATCTGTATAGATGCGTCACTTTCTTGTAAATCTGCCCCACAGTTGTTAGGTTAATTATCAATAGGTGATCAATCAATTTATTTATTTGTAGTCATTCCCTCATATGTGAGTGTCTTCCATTTTAGAATGTGCAATTTAATCTCTTACAGAAATATCAATGCTTTTTCATCAGCCTTCTGTTTTATTGGACAGCAGTACAGACAAGGTAATAAACTGCATATAACAGTGCGGGTCTGGAAGGGAGCTGTGTTCTAACCTGTGGTAGACTTTCTAAGATAAACAAGATTGTTGACTAAAATTAAGCGTTCTGCCTATTTCTCAAGGAGTCACAGGTTTGATGCAATCCCATCAAAAATTGAGGATAACAGACACGAAGATGTATTGCTCATGTGTTGTTCTTGAGCCTAAAGAATCGCTAAAATATGGGATCAAAATCCTGCCTGTCGCGTTTGTAATTGGTCACAAATATAGATTTGTATCATTGGCTTTAGAATTAAGATTATGAAAGTAAGAGGCATATTGCTCTGCTATTTCTGAAAGCTCTTAAGTTAACTCTTTATAGGCCACAGAAAAAACAAGTTTCACTTCTTTAATAATGTCTTGTGAATGGAGAGAAACCTTTCTGCTTTCTTTAGATAGCCACAATTCCACTGTTTAACATTAATTCTAATAAGATTACTATTTTTGCAGGAATGTCTTTTATCCTTCGGAATGCAACATGTGAACCATGGACCTTTGTTGATCGGGACCCGTAATAAGGTTAAGGCTTTCACTGACTTTTATTTATGTATGGCTGAATGTGGAATGAAAACATTACGCTCCTGGCTGACCCCATTCTGTTTCACTCGAGGAGTCACCCTAGAGCTAAGCAGACGGAGTTGGTCTTCATTAAAAGGTCATACACAATGGCGCCAGCCGCTTCCAAAGAAAATGTCACGAATTCATTGTATTAATGTTGCGATCCAGTGCAAATGTTGAAAAGGTAATCCATTTCTTCGCCATTTGTTTTGTTTTCCTACTTGACATCAGTGTATGTATTAACCTTTCTCTACATTCCTTTCCTCGAGACGCTAATTCGTCTTCTGTAGAAAGAAACCACAGTCATTCTTGTTCAACTGTACTCCCTGATGTTAATGTGCTATTCATGCTAATATTATTATTTAATGATATTATAATGCTATTGCAAATTCATTATCGAAATGAATGGTACTAGCGTCGACTTTTTCTTGCTTGCAGTAAATGACCCAGGGTCTTCGGTGAGTCAATAGCAGCGGTTTGTATTGCTTCCACTAGTTATGTTTATGTGTATTAAACTTGTAAGCTCAAACACGAATTCATTGTTCCTGTGCACCCAGAGAAAATATGCACAGAATGTGACTGATATTTTGTTCAGCTGAAGTGGAGAGGTGTGGTGCAGCGGCCAGGGCAGCTGACTTCGGAGCACAGGTTTCACGGTTCGATCCCCGACTCCAGCGGCAACTCAGCTCAGCACCATGTGACTCTGGACAATAGCTCACTTAATTTCCACTACGGCCCCCAGCGCCTTGAGACCCGTAAGGGTGTGTAGCTGCGCTATATAAAAACGGACTTACTTTAGCTGTCATCTGACTCATTCTTCTCCCCCAACAACAAAACAGACTGTTATGCTTGTAGCTGAACAGTCTTGTCCAAGACCCACTAGTATTTCTATTTTGTCTATAAAAAAGGTGCTTTGGAGAGGTGACAGTGTCAGCAGTTCAGGGCCTCCCAGCCATAGAAATAATAGGCAGACTTTTATGTCTACAGTGTACAGTTGCAGTGGAATTGAAAAAACACCGCAAAAGCCCTTCAGTGGCCTGGCTTCCTCAACAGGGTATTTAAAGAGAAGGACCCCAAATTTAACCTGTCACACTTAAAGAATGTTAACTGATCTTTGCAAAGCTCAAATGTTTTGAGCTTACACAGGTGTATTCACCTACATCCCAACTCATTTGCATTTTGGTGTGTTTTGAGTTAAAACACACTAAAATGCAAATGAGTTGGGATGTAGGTGAATACGTTTGTGCAGGCCTAATGCTAATATGAATATTGTTATCACCTTCATAACAGAGGATACGAGAACATTTGCCTACCAGCAGGAAACCAGTGAATTAAAGCTAATGTGACTATGACCACTGTTTTACACACCACCCATTCCAATCAAGTTACTGGGTATTTGGAGAACCTTCTCGCCCTAAGAAATAGTTTTTTTTGTATTCAACACTCACACATTGGGGTTCTATCTGGAAGCAAAGGAGCACTGACCAATGGGAGGTACTCCAAGAAGCATGACAGAGACAATTTAGAAGTTATAAGATAAGGAATATGTGAGGTGCATTGTTCCTTGAAGTGATGTGTTCAGTTTGTTTCTGAACTGCAAGAGATTCGGAGTATGTTTGATGGTGTGCTGAAATTGAGAGACAAGGTGTAGAGATGGAGCAGGCCTGCTTTCTTGTTTTTTCCTTGTTACACTTCTCTGTTGCCAGTATGGCGATATCCTGGCTCTTGCATGGTCTCGTTCTGTTGTTAATTGGGCAAGGGCTGAAGGTGTGTTCCTTCTTAGGGAGGACACACTAGGTTTATGCAAGTTCCCACTCTCGGATAGCTGGAACTCAATTATCATATCACTCCAAACAATCCTACAACAAGGTTCAGACATTTAAGCCTCCTGATTCAAGAAATGGGTAGTCAATTGTACCAACGTCCGGTATTAACTCCTCCTGAGTAGGGGGGGAGACTGTCACCTGTTTATAGGCGCATATATAGGTACTTATGGTGCTATCCTGTCAAAGCCAGATAAAAAATGTTGTAAATATGTGTAATATTTGTCCTGGGGGAAGGGCCGGAAGTATCGCCACGCCTGAAGTTGACTAGTTTGTTAAGTTGGTAACTAGATTGATCTCTTCTATCTCTGTTGAAGATTGGCAATATATATATGCAATACTGCTGTATGACTTGGTAGAAGCTATGGTTTTCATACCTGTGTACTAATACATAAAATCACAGTCTGCAATGCGTGTTGAATAGAACTTCCTGAGGCTCACATGTAACGTCGCTTTGTGCGCTTGGGTTTACCATTGGGGGGCATTTACTGTCTTGTTATATATTATTGTGTAAAATAACAATAAACAGATCAAACAAAAAAATGAAGCATGTAGGGAAAAAGGCACATATAGCAAGGTACCGTTGATGCCTGTACTGCATAAGACCTAAAGTGCTGATGTATCAAACTGCTAACATTTTCATCAGTTATCATCTTTCATTCTGAAGGATTCTATGAAGACATTTAGTTTTGTGGCCCTGATGAAGCGACATGCAAACTGTAGCAGTCTCATAAGATGTGTTGGCCTTTCTTTCGTTTATTAAGAATTTATGAAAAAGGACTATTAGTAATGAAATCAGACATTCTTAAAAGCTAATGGGTTCCTGATGAAGTTCTGTTTTTTTAATTAACTCCTTTTGACCTCGAAAAAAAAATGGTGATATCCTGGCTCTTGAAGTAGTGTTTTCTTCCTCAAGTTTGTTATTTTCTTGTCCATGTAATTTGCAATGCTGTTTTTGATGGTTTTCTTGGTGATGCAACTGGCCTATAGATAGTGGAGGCCTAGAAGGGAAGAAGATGTCATTCCTTCAGTGCTGGAGTTAAGCAGTTTAATTTCTTTAGGCTCTTGACCAGACATGCTGTAGGATGCCTTTGAGAGCTGCCAGAGTAGTCTTGGGTAGACTGTTGAATGTGGTGAAGGTGTTGTCACCTTCAAAGAGTGAGAAGAGCGAAGTTTCCATTACTGTTCTGAAATTCGTTTCTGGAAGGAAGGAAGGATTTCACTTTTTTTCAAGGAGGGAAAACGGATACCCTGCGATCTTGCTTTTACTGGCAATGTATACTTTGAAGTTGAGGGTGGAGACTGAGCAGTCTTGTGGGGGGTGGTAGTGGAATTGGACACTACCAGCCAAGAGAAGGTAGATGTAGGTTCTGCTCATGGCCAACAAGAGGATCTTGAAATGGTGTCCCTAGAGCAGTCCCCATTATCATCAGGGTCTGCCCCAAGCCACTCCTTAACTCTTGAGGTCACCATTCCATTTGGTCCTCTAGCTGCATCTCCTGCATTTCCTTCTTTGCCCAGTGCCCACATGGAAGAACAGGAGTTGAGGGACCAATATGCCCTCGACACCCTGCATCCTTCTTATATTGACCAATCTGTACTGAGCAAGTCTGTGAAAGTGGCTGCACTCAAGGATGTGATTACATCTATTTTTTGTGCCTGAGAGAGCGATCTCTTGGGACTTCTGGGACTTAACTTAATGGAAGAGTTCTGGATGCACTAAGAGATGTTCCCTGCTACCTCTGGCGCTCTTTCTTCCTGTGGGGTGTCTGGTCCTGGCACGTCTAGCAACATAACATTCATGTCAGAGGAGGATTTTAATATCATAGAAGAAACAGGGAGAGAGGATGGCCAGTGACGTTTCCCGAAGCCAGGGCCTGGACATTGAGTCATTATGTCTCTTGGGGGTCACACTTCCTTATTTAATTTGACAGTGAACTCTTATTTTTGTACTCTGTTTAGACTATGGTTATTTTTGTTATTCCTTTTGTATATAGACGCAGTTGCGGCTCCTGGAGGGAGTGCTGAGGGCGGTTGGGTGGGGCGGGGGAGGGGCAGGGTGGGGGAGTAGTAAACTCCGGCATATGACCGAACGGAGGTAAGTACATAAATAAATAAATAAAACAAATTACATTGCGCGCGCCGCATCGCCATTTGGCGTTGCAGCGCGCGCAATGTAATTCGTTTTATTTATTTATTTATGTACTTACCTCCGTTTGGCGGTATGCCGGAGTTTACTACCCTCCAGCCTGCCCCTCCCCCGCCCCACCGCCCGCAGCACTCCCTCCAGGAGCCGCGACTGTATAGACGTGTTCCCTTGACGCTTCCTGACTTGTTAGTTTCTTTTAATCAACCCTCTTCAAGTAAGCATCCCCATGTTGGAACAAGATTGTATGTTTTTGTCTTTCTCCATTCCAATGGACAGTCTTTCATTTTGTATTATTATATAATTTTTATTTTTTTATTTTTTTATGAAATATAAAAAAAACTTCAAAAAACAAAAGTCTCTTTCTTTTATGATTTTATGATAATGTTTGTTGCATGCAATGTCCTTTGATAAAAAAGTAGAACTGTTTGACAAATGTTTACCATATGTTGATTCTCTTATACTATGGCTACCTTTCAAAACTGTCAAAGGGATAAACATATGGGGATATATGTGGGCCAACTAGAAAAAGCTTACAAAAGCATTAGAAACTTGACACAGGTTTGAGGCGTAAAACGTGCATACATTTCTATTAGTGGATAATGTTGTAAACAGAAGGTGCACAGACTTATCAGAGGGGATTTCACCAATGCTGGTGGTGAAAGTCTTTGTGAATGAGAATGGGTATTGGTGTTTGTGCAGGTGGCAGTGCAGGTGAGGCTGGAGCCACTGCATGTGGTGGTGGCTCAGGTGTAGCAGTTGTCTGTGTAGAACCTTCTGCATGTGTTGGCTGTGAAGGTTGACTTTGACTTTGTTTGGTTATTCTGTATCATCTTCATGGCCTAGACACAGTGTCTTGCACACTCTACCCTATACATGTTTATCTATTCTTTGTGCATCTTTGTTATGTCTTGGCAAAATTTTGCAACATTATCCAAGGTATGAGTCTGCCTGTCAGTTATGTGAGGGAGTCCTTTAAGTGAGTCTGAAATTTCACGCAGCGTAGCCTCCATCACACGAATGGCCTACCACACACCATTTTGCTGATTGTAAAAAATGACCCTCCCACTGGCCCGTATGAACTCATGTCAAACCCCATGCATGTTTGGCCATCTCAAATAACCAGCAGGGTGAACAGCACTGATAGGGGTGGCACCTGGGAGGCTGTGGGGAGGAGATTCATGATCGGTGGATACCTGCTCCTCACCAGGGGTGTTCTCTCCTCCAGATGATTGAGAGAAGGCCTCAGATGCACCTTCATGGAAGAAGTGTTCAAGAGATTCTACACAGAGGCCTATGATGTGAGGGCTGTGCCGAGGTGAGTGTTCGTATGTGGATGTAGTCTTCATGGCTGATTGGATAAAGATTGGTAAATGGCAAACCTCAAAAAAGAAGCATAAGGAACACTGCTGCCCAGAGATGAAGTAGCCTTCAGTCTTTTAGGTACTGGGACAACAATGCCTTCCTCTTCATCCATGTCCTTTTCCTCGACCAGCTGCTGCTCCTTGTTGTCCTCCTCAATTCTTGGTGAGCAGTGCTGGAAGCAGATCTTGTTGCTTGGAGAAGAATAAGATTCTCTCTTGGGAGTGCCTCTGTCCTATAGATGGTTCGGCCTCATCATACGGATCTGTATCACCAGGACCTGGAAGAAGAAGATTGCAACAGATAAAATACATCACATTCCAGTTTCAAGGCTATTACACAACTTATCATCCTCTTACGAAGCTTACAAAGATTTAGAAAAATATATATGAAGAGATTAGTTGAACTAAACATATTTTATGAATGATTGAAACACGGATGATATTTTTAAATTTTTACATTGCAAACACACCAGCTTCAACAAAAGAAATGAGCTGCTTGACCAGGGCACTTGACATTCTAGTAGACTGGGGGGTATATTCATAAGAACGTGTGCTAAACATCTCCAAAAAATGTTAACGCAACTTTACACATCGCAGCCTATCGCGGGAAAATAACCCTGTGTTAACGTGGAATTCACAACACGGCGGTACCATGCGATAGTCCGCCGAAAACGCGTCCAATGTCCGCGATACAACCACCTCGACGGAGATAAAAACACAAACCACAATACAAAACAACGTGCGATGAGCCCATTCGCGATGAGGAAAGCAGCGATAAGCACCGCCAGGCCTGCGACACACACACGGCAAGCGGGAATAAGCACAACAAAAGCCTGAAAAAGAAAGACAAACCAAACAGAAAACAACAGCCAAGCACAATGGAGGCAACCGGAGCCAGTATACAACCCCACAAGCCCCATTGGCAACAAAACATTGTACATGACAGGCCATCGTGGACAAGGTGAATGCAGCCAGAGAGCGGAGGAGGACAATGGAAGAAAACCAGAACAGCCGGAATGATGCAAAACGCACAAACAAGCAGAAACACACCAACAACCAGAAGGCAGCAATGCACACCGGAGGTGGAAGTCCAGCGCCACACCAGGAGCTGGATGACATGGAGGAAATGGTGTCCACCACATCAGTCTGGAGATGGTGGCAGGACTCGGGGACCGGAAACTGCCCAAAACAACAGACACAACAGCAACAGGGAGAGGAATGACCAGGGACTGGGGGGACGGGGGGAGATGGGCACAATGGCACACATGCACAATTAAGCACAGCACAACTGCAGATAAACCATGCCCAAGAGTAACAACACCAACCAAGAGCACAAGTCACACAACCCGGCAATATCACACCACTGAACAAGCACAGAAGTGAAAACCACACTGCCTGAAAGGGAGATGGGTGAGCCAAATCAGAGCTGAAGGGACATCTCACACACAATGCAGCCCACACACATAGGAAGCAGAGCACCCCAACATCGAACACAATGTGGTACAAACACCAACATTTGCACAACCGAACACAGGACACAAGTGCACCCGCTTGTGGCCGGCAAACGGCCATACGCATCTGGCAAAGCACGAAACAGGGACATGATAATGCACAAGTACGAACTCACAGCCCTGATGGGGTAGCAATGCACATATGGCAGGGAGCCAGAGAGTTCGTGACACACACATTGGCATACAAATCAAGACACAACACAGTTGGAGACAAATGAAAGTGCGGAAACTTTATCAACAAGTGCGTGTCAGTACGGCCAAGAGAAGTGCCACGATATGCAGACCAATGCAGCAGCATGTCTGAATGAGGAACGTAGGAAAACGCCCATGTCCACCCTGGGGGAGTCCAGCACCAACACAAGTCAGTGCCGACCCGCGTTGGTTGTCCGCGCATGGATCAGGAGTCCAGGCCAATGCAGCCATGTCCACTGTCGTCTTGGGACATGTGACCAGATTCCCAACATGCAACCAGGCGTCGGGACACGTGCAATGGGTCACATCCAGTTGTGGCTGCAGGTACCTTGTCACTCGTCCATGAACGCGAGTGCAGCAGCGTAGGCCAACATCTACAATGAGAGATCGTTGTCCACCACATCTGACATGTCGTCAATGTAATCCATCAGCTGACCCGGACAGATGTGCTGACTCCAACCCCTGGCCCCAATGTGCACCAAAGCCCAATCGGGTAGTGGCTCAATGTGCTCACTGCACACGATGACTCGTGCAATCTCCCAGGTCCAGTTGCCAGCATGCATGCCAAACATCCATGCATGCCATAAACGGGCATCACGGTGACACTCCTGGTCGTGGGCCAACAGGGGGCGCACACACACGTCGAAATCCAGGTCAGCTACCGTTACGTTGGAGAGGCAGACATCCATGGTCCACTCGAATATGCACGAGCGACAATGCAACACAGGCTGAACGCAGGTGACGTTCGCAAGGCGGAAGCTCAGCCGGTAACTGATCCGCAGCACTGCCAACGGAGGTGCCCCCAGTACATGCAGCAGACGTGCACGGTACAGGTCCACGTGACTGGAGTCGAGCATGTGTCCGGGATGGTCTGCCATTGCGTCAGTGGCTCTGCTTGAAGCGGCACTGGCTTGCCCTGCGCCAGTCCTGTGGATGAAATGGCACAGCTCGGAGCAATGAGCAGTGTCTGTGTGCAACGGGTGCAGGGCTGGGGTGGGGTGGGAGTATGTGTGAAGGCCATTTCACGCACGCTAACAACGACCAAGGACTTTTGCGTGTGGGATGTGTACACGTTGGTCTCACGTCGGGCAGTGCGTAGTGTGGGAGTCGCAAGTAAATGCTATCGTATCTGTCAGGGGGTGCTGGCCACATGCAAGTCCCAGCTCGGAGCTGCAGATGTGCCACCACCTGATAGTACAGACAAAGGACCCTTCATCCCTACAGTAACTTCACCATCTGCATGCATTCAGGAGATGTACAGAGGCCTGTCGTGGGTGTGGTGGGATGTCTGCGACCCTGGGAATCATGGATGGTATGCCCAGCACGTGGCACATGAGCGGCCTCACTGTGTGTTACGTTGCCTCACAGCTGCTCCTCCCTCCCATGAGCCCCCACACTTGTGTGCACTGCGCAGTTGTATCACGTGCACTCCTACGGCGCACCATTGTAATGCCTGTCCGCGCATGTCCAGCGGCATGCCAACAACACCATGACGCTGGCCTTTGAAGGTGTGTGGCCACGTGAGTGTAGGCCAATGGTTCGGACAGGGCGGACACAGGTGTACAGTCCATGGCTGGCTGTGATCGCGCTGCGAATGAGGCTAGGCAACTGACTCAGGCAGCCGCAGGACTGATACACATAACACTTGGCATGCATGTGCCAAGACCCCGAGCGGTCTTGCGCTCCTGCATTTCCCCGTCCGTGCGGGCCCACCCTCCTGGTGCATGCTACATTGCAACATCGACTACTGTGGCCCTGGTGGCGAGAACACCCCAACACAGAGACACACTTACCGCACATCCTGCCCAAGGCCAGGTCCGAGCCACGCCCTGCTCCCCCTGCCGAATCAGCACACCCCTGCGCTGACCTGACGTACGCCGGACCAGCACACGCCGCTTGTGCATTTCAGGGGGGGGCGGGCAAAGCTACATGTCCAAGGTCACTGCCAACGCTGAGGTGACATGGTATCGTCTACTGAAGACAGCACACTGTGATGTTGCAGGGCCCGTGCCCATCATGCTGACACAATGACCACACGGACACACTTGCTCAGATGGTGTGAATGGCTACGGGCACGTGCGCCCGGCCACATTTAATAGCAGGCACACATATCGAGTGACACCTGTGTTGGATGTGTGTGGGGTGTGTGCACACCAGCCGGCAAGGGCTGCGTCGTGCAGTCAGAAATCGACAACAGTGTACATCGTAAAGGACACAACCATTCAACCATAAAGGCCTCATGACTTGTGCTGCACAGAGTTAGTGGCCCCGGATGCACAGCGTCCTGCACGGGCCTACCGCCACGGGCCGCTGACTTGCGGGGCACTGGAGCAGGGTCACGAGTGCAGAGCAGGTTTCCGTAGATGACAAAGGGGCTTGTCGTGGAGTGTCTCGGTGGACAGTGGAAGGTGTACCCCCAGGGCATGATGCAGAGGGCAGAACCACGCTGAAACAGTCACTATGGTGGAGATGAATGGAACAGACACATGTCGGACACCAAGTCCGGTCCAGCCAGATAAAGATGTAGAAAACCCCCAGGCCATGGACTCAGACGCCACCAAGGTCCAACCAGATAGTGCCCATGACTCATTGCGCACAGAGTTAGTGGCACCAGTGCTGTTAGGGGATGCCGCCTGCGATGAGGCGTGTCCAATGGTGTGGACTCCTCCACATCTTACCCAAGACACAGTTCCAAATGTGTGGCCTACTGGACCGCAGTGTAGGCCTGAGGCAGTGGTCAGCACGGGCCATTCACCGAATGTCGCCGGCTTAGGTTGGATGGTCCCACCGGCCTGCATAGTTCAGGTTCAGTGGCACCACGGGACACGGACTTGCGGTGAACAGGGTTGATGGCACCAGGTCAGTTGTTGATAGTGTTCGTTCACCTCCGTGACTCTGATCCGGCTTTCGTCCGGACTGAACCGCATCTTCCTCTTACTCCTCTCCATGCGTTCACTGGTGTGGACTCTGCCATTCATGATTCGCGACTAAGTGCTGGATGTGGGACCTACTGGTCCGCAGGGTAGGCCTGAGCCCTCATCCACGTGTCGCCGGCTTGCGTTGAACAGGGTTAGTGGCACCACGTGTCGCCGGCTTGCGTTGAACAGGGTTAGTGGGACCACGTTTCGCCAGCTTGCGTTGAACAGGGTTAGTGGCACCATGTGTCGCAGGCCTGCGATACGGAATTATGCTTCACTGATCGAAGGGAGTGTGGTGCTGTGGCCGCTGCCACGAACTTGGGGTCACTGCCATTTAAGACTCAGGACACAGTTACACATGTGGGACCTACTGGGCCGAAGAGGACGCCGGTGGAGTATGTCAAAGAGAAAGGAGTAATGTGGGCCAGCGTCGCGGAGGCCAGCGATGGTCTGCGGAGGCTGCAGAGGTCGTGGGACTGGGGCTTGGAGCTTGTACCGGCACGTGGTGGGCCCTCTTTGACACACGCTGGTGTAGGCAGGTGAGCGGAGCCTCGTTGATGCACTGGGGCAGGCATGACGGGTCTGGGGACCAGCGGCCCGGGGTGCAGCAGGCACACAGGGACCCAGGCCCTGCTGCGGTCGGTGCAGGACTCGTGGTGGGCTGAGAGGCGCCGCCCTGGCAGACGCGTTGTCCATTCCAAATGAGAACCATGCCCAGTGCGACGGGCTTTTTGTTCACACCCCTACGCAGGCCTGGCGTACGCAGGTCCAACCCACTCTGCCCGCGCATGCAGGGGGGGACGTAACGTGCGACATTTCCGCGTTCTGCCCCACAGCCTGTGGGGACATGGTAGCGTCCACTGGCCACTACACTCCATGCACCAGCAGTTGATCTCCACATGGCCATTACCGTGGTTTGCACACTGTGGTCTGTCCGGCACCTCCACGCCACACCTGGCATTGGGTAGGTTCACATTCCTTAGTCACTTGCCGCTCTCGCACCCGCCTGCTCCATGCCTCTCCTCACATCCTGCTATTGTGTGTCTGTGGTGCCATGCCGTGGCTGGGTTGTGGGCATGGCAAAGCCAAGTTCCCAATGGAGTCATGTTGTCGTGTCTGGTCAGTTGGCATGCTGTGTGGCACGCCTGATCCTCGACGTACCACGCCACAGCCACATCACCCCCCACCTGAGGAACCTGCACTGGCTCCCCGTCGACAGGAGGATCACCTTCAAACTCCTCATCCACGCACACAAGGCACTCCACAAAACTGGCCCAGCCTACCTCAACAGACGACTCTTCTTCTACGTCCCCAACCGCCAGCTCCGCTCCGCCGACCTCTCCCTCACCACCGTCCCTCGCATTCGAAGAACAACCACCGGCGGAAGATCCTTCTCACACCTCGCCGCCAAGACCTGGAACACCCTTCCACTAAGCCTACGACAGACCCAAAACCTGCTGACCTTCAGGAGGCTACTCAAGACCTGGCTGTTCGACCAGTAGCAGCACCCCCCCCCCTTCCCTCTCCCCAGCGCCTTGAGACCCTCGCGGGTAAGTAGTGCGCTCTACAAATTCTGTGATTGATTGATTGATGTTGAATGTAGTTGTGCTGCGTGCCCATTGCCAGTGTCGTGAGTTGCATGACTGAGGGCTGGAGGTGTGTGGTGTGTTCATTTTGGACTTACCAACGAGCACTGCATTTCCATGGGTGCCATCCTGGGAGCGCTGGGTGATGATGGACTGTCGGGAGATGTGAGAATCATGCACTCTGCCTGGGGAGTTGGCCACGACATTGTTGAGGAGTCTCGGGCGGTCCACTATTGCCTGCACATTCATGGGATGCGTGTGCTTTCTGTTGTGGTAGTTGTGTGCAGTGTCGGCAGGGGGTACATGTGTGCAGTTGATTGGCCCTGACACGTGAGGGAATCCAGCTATGGCGTAGGGGCCTTGCTTGGTCTCCAGCTGCTCCTGCGCAATGTGGGTGAAGTGGAGGTGCTGGGGTACCAGGCTGATGTTGGCATCCAGGACAGGTGTGATGACCTTGGATGGGGCTGGCTGTGTGACTCCTCCGACTCTGGCAGTTGTGGGTTGGATGGTAACAGAGGCCGACATGTGCTGCGCAGCCGGCAGCTTTGTCTGCGGAGGGATGTTGGTTGTCCGCTGGGTTGGTACCGTCAGCAGGTGGGGGATGTGGGTCAGGATGCGGGGGATGGATGTCCTTTTGGGCCTGTAGTGGGCAATGTCCTCCTCTGGCGTTGGGTCTGGGCAGGTGCGTTTCAGGTGGGTCCGCTGTCTTTGTGTACGCTGCCTCTGTGGTGTTCCCGGGGGGGGCGGGACGGGTCCTGGGGGTGGTGGGTGGCCTGGGGTGGGTGGCGGTGGGTGTTGTGGCCCTCATGGGTCTCGGAGCTGCATGATCATTGTCTTCATGGCATCTGTGGATCTTCAGATGTGGCTCTTGGCTGGGCTCCCTTTCATGCTGCAGGTAGTCGTCCTGCTTAACACCAGCAAAAGGCAGGTGTTAAATCCCTGCTGCTACCACGGCTTATCGCGTGGTTTTGACTCGCATCGCAGATCTGGCAGTTCGTTGTGAAAGTGGTGTTGTGGTTTTTTCGTGTGTTTTTGCACGGGAACGCCTACTCTGCATCTCATTAGGGTTAGTTGGTGGTGTCCACCGTGGAGATACATTTTGGGGCAGTTATCGCGGGAATACTGGCGATGTCTGCAGTTTGCACCCGCTTGTGAATGGGGTGTTAAATCGATCTCCACTTTTGATGGGTTAAGGTGGAGATAAATCGGCGGTAGGTCCTTGTGAATAGGCCCCTAAGTCAGTCTTGATCCAGGAGCTTGAAATATAAGTGGTATTATCAATGTATTTATTGTTTAGTAATACATCATCATGAATAAAAAAACTAATAATTCACAGTAACATATACAGGAGATTAAAAACACTATAACAAGATTTTACACATCTAAATACACTTGAACATACATTTTAAAAGAGTTAACAAGTGTGTTAATAATGCAACGTGCAAGTAAAAAAACATGATATCAGACTTATCAGACCAATAGATAGTGGAGGGCCTAACTGCTGCTCCCACTATGTACACACTGATGTGCTAGATGTTTTTCATATTGTTGCCAGTAGGGGCTGATGTCTGATGGAAGCTGACATGTAAGAGAGACACATATATTGGATTAAGTAGTACAAAGTACTAAAAGAAGATGTTAAAACAAAGTTTGGAGTACTACTTTTATATAACAACACAAATAATATTTGTATGCCTAGAACAAGGCAAAATTTAAATAGAAGTCATATGCCTTCTATTGCCATACATTTTATACAATAAAAAGTTAAAACAAACATAACAAAATATTTTTGTGGCATATTAAGCTTTGGGACAAATGGGATGTCAGAAAAAAACACATACAGCTAACCTGTAGGGAATAAAATAAAGATTTTTTTTAAATAAAAAAAATTAGCTATTATAAAACTTACCAGTGTCTACCATCCGCCTGCTGTATGTTGCCAGTGATCTTATTCCGAGGAACAAAAGTCACACTTGTGGGGGATGGTGGATAGGAAAACATCATATGGCCTACATCCAAAAACAAACAATAACACATTATATAGTATTATGCCAGTTCACATTAAAGCAGTAGCGGCTCCTGGTGGGAGTGCTACCGGGCGGTGACGTGGGGCGGGGGAGGGGTAGGGTGGGGGTAGTAAACACTGGAATACGGATGAATGCAGGTAAGTAGACAATTAAATCAATAAAACGAATTTCGTTGCGCGCTGCACCGCCAAATGCGATGCAGCGCGCGCAACGAAATTCGTTTTATTGATTTAATTGTCTACTTACCTGCATTCATCTGTTTTCCGGTGTTTACTACCCCCACCCTGCCCCAGCCCCTCCACCGCCCCACATCACCGCCCGGTAGCACTCCCACCAGGAGCCGCTACTGCATTTAAGGATATTTTTACATCAACTCTGCAGGCATGGATAGACATATATTCGCATTTCTTTGCAGTTTTCAAAATAACACATCTTGTTGGCATAGGTACATACCAGTTGTTGTTTTTTTGCCGGAAAAATTGATCTCTGTGTCAAGCTGCTGTAGGTACATAGACTTCAGTGCCAGCTGAAGGATTTACTCAACCTGAATGAGGACTACAAGGGTGAGATAGAGACAGGCTTGAGTTGCTCTTCCAGGAAGAGCATTAGCAAGGTCAATCTTGTAGAACTTCTCCTTAACCTTCTTCCTCTCATCCTGACATTTTTTTTTACATTTCCCACGTTCTAGACCACCTCCCCCAATGTATTGACTACATCAGTCACCTCCTGCCACAAGGCTGCCTTCTGTGCTCCACTAATGTATAAGGGAAGCAGGCCAAGTCGTTTTTTGTATTTTCTCATCACAAACTTTATTACAAGGGCTGTCTCCTCCTCACTAAGAGTTCTCTTTCTCCTCAGCACAGGCAGCATCATTTGCTCAGTGACTTTCACAAACAGTTTGAGAGTAAATAACAGGAGGCAAATGCTGAGGATGAAAGAAACTAATTGCAGATTTTGAAAACTAGATATGCGGTAGGAAGTAAATGTATATCAGGTGTGCCGGGTCACTGACACAATATCGAAAACAACAATATTGTGATACAAAAATGTAGCGTCAAAACTTTTGATCACAAAAATATTGTGCCCCTATGCTTATAATGATGAGTACATAATTATTATTGAAAAATATATCATTTCACACTAATATCCTTAAACAACATACAAAAATATCCTTTTTAAATATATATATATATATATTCACTGAAAAAACCATAGGTTTCAGACACGTTATAGTTAGAAATTAGCATTTAAAAAACCTTTGAAATTCACTGAAAAAACCATAGGTTTTAGGGACAGTTATAGTTAGTTGGACATTGCACTCGTACAAAACCCGTGAAATTCCCCGTTATAGTTAGTTCAGCTAACTATAACTCGCGCCCCGCAATGCACTGCTGATGACATCACATATTACATCACTCATGACATGGTCAGTGACATCACTGATGACATCACTGATGACATCTGAAATGACATCACTGATGACATCATCCAGTGACTGTGTGTTTCTGTAAAGTTTAAATATTTTTAATATATATAGGGAAAGGCGTATTGAAGAATGAGTGAGTGTATAAGTGTCTGTATGGATGATTTAGTAGGTGCGTGACTAATTCTATAAGTGAGTGATTAAACGTATCTTACTGAATGCATGGGTTAGTGACTAAACTGGGTGAATGTCTGTATCTGTCTGTTGCTGTGTAAGTGGCTGCATGGGTTTGTGAATAGCTACATGAGTGTCTATAAGAGTTATTGATTTGTTGTCTGAGTATCTGTATGGGTGCCTGAGTGTTTGTGTGGATGGGGTGTGTGCGACTGTGCATAGATGTGTGAGTGGGTGATTCACTGGGTGGATGGTTTAAAGAGTGCATCTGTGATAGACTGTATGGGTGGGTAAGTGTGTGTAAGAGTGTGTTAGTGAGTGAATGTATGTCCCAGTGGTACATGCGTGAGTAACTACATATGTGAAAGGCAGTATATATGTGTGTTAGAGTATATAAATAGCTATAAGCGAGAGTGAGTGATTGTGATAGTGGCTGTATGGATGAGTGTGTGCTTGTATCAGTGATTGTATAAGAGCGTAACAATGTGCTAGTATTTGTATGATTAAGTGAGCTGGTGTGTGTATAACTGTATAGGTGAGTAAATGGCAGTGTGTTTCATTATTTGCATGACTGACTAGGTGTGTGAGTACCTCTATGGATGAGTGGCGGTGTTTGAGTGTCTATATAGGAGTAAGAGTGCATATGATAGTCCTGTACTGAGTGACCATAAGTATGAGTGACTGTACGGGTGAGTGAGTGGATGTGTGTGTGTAGTCCTAAGAATCAGTGAGTGGGTATGTAGTTATTGGTGTTGGAGTGTCTATGGTTTTGCGAATGGCAGTCTGTAATTTAGATTGGGTGTATCAAAGGTTATATTAGGGTGTGAAGAGCTGCATCAGATTATCACGTGGATGATGTCATCAGTGATGTCATTTGAGATGTCATCAGTGATGTCATCAGTGATGTCACTGACCATGTCATGAGTGATGTAATATGTGACGTCATCAGCAGTGCATTGTGGGGGCGCGAGTTATAGTTAGCTGAACTAACTATAACGGGGAATTTCACGGGTTTTGTACGAGTGCAATGTCCAACTAACTATAACTGTCCCTAAAACCTATGGTTTTTTCAGTGAATTTCAAAGGTTTTTTAAATGCTAATTTCTAACTATAACGTGTCTGAAACCTATGGTTTTTTCAGTGAATTTCAAAGGTTTTTTAAATGCTAATTTGTAACTATAACGTGCCTGAAACCTACGGTTTTTTCAGTGAATTTCAAAGGTTTTTAAATGACATTTTTTAAATGTATTAAATTTTATATTAATTTTTTTCATACTGATTTACTACATTTTTTGAAACAATTTCTTTTACATATTTTATTTTTTAAATTACATTGTAATTACATTATACATTACATTACAAAAAATACTTTCTCAGAATGAATTACTTTAGTTTAAATACTTTGCACATAGGCAATAGACTTTTAAGTACAGTAGTTACAGTTGTTGCAATGGGCAACACATTTTCAAACACAATGCAACATTCAGCTCAATGTGAATTTCTAGTTAAATGCAATTAGTTACTTTATGGATTACTTTTCTAACCACAGGACTGGATCCTAGATTCAGTCCTGGGACATCTCCTGTAAACAGTTGAGTAAAAGCGTTTTGGTTACAGTCATGATTTTTAAGGAATATTATTGTATTTTAAAAGTTGACACTTTGAAACTTTTCCTCATAGAATCACCAATGTTATCCTAAGGAAGGAAATTCACTTAGCAGGTAAAAACTGTTATCGTTACTTTTTCTTACTCAGTGTTGGATCCTGGATCCAGCACTGGTGCATCTCCTGTAAACAGTTGAAAAAATGCGTTTAAGTCATACAGGCGATTTTTAAGGAATATTTGTAGTTTGTGAAAATCGACACTTTGAAACTTTTCTGCTGAAAACCAGACAATGGATTCCTATGGAAGAAAAGATAAGTTACTGGTAAGTACGGTTAAAATTACTTTTCAGGGTCAGTGCTGGGCTAAAAGATGCAGCACTGGGTTCTCTCCTGATAACAGGTGAGTAAATCGGAATTCGTATTTCGGCTGATTTTAGAAGAATAATTTAAAGTTCCAAAACTCCACACTTAGAAGAATTTCCAAGTGAAACCAGTCAATGTTAGCCTATGGAAGGAAATTCAAGTTACTGGTAAGTACGGTTAAAATTACTTTTCAGGACCAGTACTGGGCTGAAAGATGCAGCACTGAGGTCTCTCCTGATAACAGGTGAGTAAATCAGAATTCGGATTTCGGCTGATTTTAGAGGAATATTTGTATGTTTCAAAAATCAACACTTAGAAACTTTTTCAGCAAAAAGCAGGCAATGATATCCTATGGAAGGAAATTCAAGTTACTGGTAAGTATGGTTAAAATTACTTTTCAGGATTAGTACTGGGCTGAAAGATGCAGCACTGAGGTCCCTCCTGATAACAGGTGAGTAAATCGGAATTCGTATTTCGGCTGATTTTAGAGGAATATTTTAAAGTTCCAAAACTCCACACTTAGAAGAATTTCCAAGTGAAACCAGTCAATGTTAGCCTATGGAAGGTAATTCAAGTTACTGGTAAGTACGGTTAAAATTACTTTTCAGGACCAGTACTGGGCTGAAAGATACAGCACTGAGGTCTCTCCTTATAACAGGTGAGTAAATCGGAATTCGTATTTCGGCTGATTTTAGAGGAATATTTGTAGGTTTCAAAAATCAACACTTAGAAACTTTTTCAGCAAAAAGCAGGCAATGATATCCTATGGAAGGAAATTCAAGTTACTGGTAAGTACGGTTAAAATTACTTTTCAGGACCAGTACTGGACTGAAAGATACAGCACTGAGGTCTCTCCTTATAACAGGTGAGTAAATCGGAATTCGTATTTCGGATGATTTTAGAAGAATATTTGCACAATGGTGAAGGGAGGGGGCGGGACCTGAGGTGACATCTGTGCAAACGCGCCCCGTGGCGCGTTTTAAGTTGGGGGATTAAGTCCCCTTAAATCCTGAGGGTCCCTAGGGGCCAACTAGCCCACCAGGAACCTCCAATATGCGCCAGGGGCTGCGTTGCAGAGACGTGTAGAGAGGCCACACCCCTTTTACACCTCTCTGCAACGCAGCTCTGTGGCGCTTTCTGGATGTACCTGTTGGGCTAGTTGGCCCCCAGGACCCTCAGGATTGAAGGGGATTTAATCCCCAACTTATAACGCGCCACGGGGCGTGTTTGCACAGATGTCACCTGAAGCCCCGCCCCTCCCTTCACCACTGTGCAAACGCGCCCGTGGCGCGTTTTAAGTCGGGGGATTAACTCCCTTGAATCCTGAGGGTCCCTGGGGGCCAACTAGCCCAACAGGTATATCCAAAAGCGCCACAGAGCTGCGTTGCAGAGAGGTGTAAAGGGGCGTGGCCTCTGTACACCTCTCTGCAACGCAGCCCCTGGCGCATACTGGAGGTTCCTGGTGGGCTAGTTGGCCTCCAGGACCCCAGTATTCAAGGGAATTCGTTCCCCTCTGCAAACGCGCCAGGGGCGCGTTTGCAGAGTGGTGAAGGAAGGGGCGGGGCCTGCGGGCCCGATCGTTTTTTTTGTTTTGTTTTTTTGTCCCCTGAAGGGGGCTGTGTGGCCCCCTTCCTTTTTCCTGTTTTTGGGCCCTGGGGACCCCATCCCCCAGGGCCTTACCCCTTTTTTAATTAAAATGTAAAAAAAAACGGGAAGGGGCCGCGTGGCCCCCTTCCCTGGGCCTGTATTGGCCCCGGGACCCCATCCCCGGGGGCATGGCCTCTATTTCTACATTTTATTCTTTGGAGGGGGCTGCGTGGCCCCCTCCTCTGGCCATTTAAGGCCCCGGGGACCCCATCCCCGGGGCCGGCCATACTCTCTTTTTTTTTTTTTGTGTTTTTTTTCTAAACTTTGGGAGGGGGCTGCGTGGCCCCCTCCCGGGCTCACTTATGGCCCCGGGGACCCCATCCCCGGGGCCTGGCCTCACGTTGGAGACTGTGGGGGTCCCCAATCCCCCACAGTCCCAGCCGGCTCCCCGCGTCCCTTGGGAGCCGGCATTGCTTCCACATGGGGAGCTGCTAAGATGCAGCTCCCCATGTGGAAAGCAGTCGGCTTTGGATATTGGAAGAGAGCAGGTTTCCCTGCTCTCTCTTCCAATATCCAAAGCAGTTTGCTATGGCAGGACGGGAGCCGCGAGGCTCCCGTCCTGCCATAGCAAACTACAGTGTCCCGGGGTAGGCACCCCGGGACACTGCAGGAGCCGGCCCTGGGGGTGGCGATCCCCAGGGCCATCAAGGGCTCCAGGAGGGGGCCGCGCGGCCCCCTCCCTTAAATTGCACAGCCCCGGGGAGGTGGTGGTCCCCGGGGCTCTGGGAGTCCGTAATGGACCCCCACATTTATTTTATAAGTGCCCCGGGGAGGTGGTGGTCCCCGGGCGTGTGGGGGCTGGAGCCCCCCACACCTTATTTAAATAAAAAAAGAAGCCCCGGGGGTGGCGGTCCCCGGGGCTGCGGGAGGGCAGAAGAGCCCTCCCGCACCATTTTTCTATAAAGCCCCGGGGGTGGCAGTCCCCGGGCTTGGGGGGCCCTTTGAGGCCCCCATACAAACAATATACCCACCCCCACCATGCCCCCGGGACTTGGGCCACCCGGGGGCAAATGCAATCGAAGCGCGGAGACCGCGCTCGATTTTTCGGCAGGATTCGCGCACCCTGAGCGCATCCTGCCGATTTAAAAAAAATTTTTTGTCTTTTTTGCCCAGGGGGTCCTTGTGGGACCCCTGAGCAAACCTAGGGGGTCAGGGTGTTTCTACCCGGCCCCCTTTGTGCGCTTTGCGCACTTGTTTCTGTCCCTCGGTTCTACCGAGGACAAAATGGCTGCCAACATTTCCTGAATCGGAATGTTGACAGCCAGCTGACAGCCAATTAACATGCAGCTCGTGATCGGGACGGTGCGCGCAGGGTGCGCTGAGGGTACGCGGACCCTACTCGGCCATAGATATATATGTACTTTTACTTTTGATTTTCTCAGCAACTACTGAACGGATTTACACCATTTAACAAAAGGGTTCTTTCTGAACCAAGAACTACCTCTTTGCCAAATTTGGTGTAATTCTGTTCAGCAGTTCGGGCTGTAGCCGTGTCTAAAGTTTCCTATGGAAAATTGCATGGGGAAAACGCGTTTTGGGACCCCCTTTTTCTCGGCCCCCGCTTGACGAATCCCCCGAGACTTTCAGGGTAGGAGCGGACCGGAGCGCCCCACAAAGGTTGAAAATTTTGCGAAGATACGTCAACCGGCAAGAGAGTTATTTCAAATAGAATGTCGCGGATTTCCTATGGATAATAGGTTGTAACTATAACTATCTACTGGCGACCGCCAGTAGATAATATATGTATATATATATATATATATATATATATATATATATATATAGATTCACTGAAAAAACCATAGGTTTTAGGGACAGTTATAGTTAGTTGGACATTGCACTCGTACAAAACCCGTGAAATTCCCCCGTTATAGTTAGTTCAGCTAACTATAACTCGCGCCCCGCAATGCACTGCTGATGACGTCACATATTACATCACTCATGACATGGTCAGTGACATCACTGATGACATCACTGATGACATCTCAAATGACATCACTGATGACATCATCCAGTGACTGTGTGTTTCTGTAAAGTTTAAATATTTTTAATATATATAGGGAAAGGCGTATTGAAGAATGAGTGGGTGTATAAGTGTGTGTATGGATGATTTAGTAGGTGCGTGACTAATTCTATAAGTGAGTGATTAAACGTATCTTACTGAATGCATGGGTTAGTGACTAAACTGGGTTAATGTCTGTATCTGTCTGTTGCTGTGTAAGTGGCTGCATGGGTTTGTGAATAGCTACATGAGTGTCTATAAGAGTTATTGATTTGTTGTCTGAGTATCTGTATGGGTGCCTGAGTGTTTGTGTGGGAGGGGTGTGTGCGACTCTGTGCATAGATGTGTGAGTGGGTGATTCACTGGGTGGATGGTTTCAAGAGTGCATCTGTGATAGACTGTATGGGTGGGTAAGTGTGTGTAAGAGTGTGTTAGTGAGTGAATGTATGTCCCAGTGGTACATGTGTGAGTAACTACATATGTGAAAGGCAGTATATATGTGTATTGGAGTATATAAATAGCTATAAGCTGAGAGTGAATGATTGTGATAGTGGCTGTATGCATGAGTGTGTGCTTGTATCAGTGATTGTATAAGAGCGTAACAATGTGCTAGTATTTGTATGATTAAGTGAGCTGGTGTGTGTATAACTGTATAGGTGAGTAAATGGCAGTGTGTTTAATTATTTGCATGACTGACTAGGTGTGTGAGTACCTCTATGGATGAGTGGCGGTGTTTGAGTGTCTATATAGGAGTAAGAGTGCATATGATTGTCCTGTACTGAGTGACCATAAGTATGAGTGACTGTACGGGTGAGTGAGTGGATGTGTGTGTGTAGACCTAAGAATCAGTGAGTGGGTATGTAGTTATTGGTGTTGGAGTGTCTATGGTTTTGCGAATGGCAGTCTGTAATTTAGATTGGGTGTATCAAAGGTTATATTAGGGTGTGAGGAGGTGCATCAGATTATCACGTGGATGATGTCATCAGTGATGTCATTTGAGATGTCATCAGTGATGTCATCAGTGATGTCACTGACCATGTCATGAGTGATGTAATATGTGACGTCATCAGCAGTGCATTACGGGCGCGAGTTATAGTTAGCTGAACTAACTATAACGGGGGAATTTCACGGGTTTTGTACGAGTGCAATGTCCAACTAACTATAACTGTCCCTAAAACCTATGGTTTTTTCAGTGAATTTCAAAGGTTTTTTAAATGCTAATTTCTAACTATAACTTATCTGAAACCTATGGTTTTTTCAGTGAATTTCAAAGGTTTTTTAAATGCTAATTCCTAACTATAACATGTCTGAAACCTACGGTTTTTTCAGTGAATTTCAAAGGTTTTGTAAATGACAATTTTTAAATGTATTAATTGTTATATTAATTTTTTTCATACTGATTTATTACATTTTTAGATTTTTTTTTACATATTTTATTTTTTAAATTACATTGTAATTACATTATACATTACATTACAAAAAATACTTTCTCAGAATGAATTACTTTAGTTTAAATACTTTGCACATAGGCAATAGACTTTTAAGTACAGTAGTTACAGTTGTTGCAATGGGCACCACATTTTCAAACACAATGCAACATTCAGCTCAATGTGAATTTCTAGTTAAATGCAATTAGTTACTTTATGGATTACTTTTCTAACCACAGGACTGGATCCTAGATTCAGTCCTGGTACATCTCCTGTAAACAGTTGAGTAAAAGCGTTTTGGTTACAGTCGTGATTTTTAAGGAATATTATTGTATTTTAAAAGTTGACACTTAGAAACTTTTTCTCATAGAATCACCAATGTTATCCTATGGAAGGAAATTCACTTAGCAGGTAAAAACTGTTATCGTTACTTCTTCTTACTCAGTGTTGGATCCTGGATCCAGCACTGGTGCAACTCCTGTAAACAGTTGAAAGAATGCGTTTAAGTCATACAGGCGATTTTTAAGGAATATTTGTAGTTTGTGAAAATCGACACTTTGAAACTTTTCTGCTGAAAACCAGACAATGGATTCCTATGGAAGAAAATATAAGTTACTGGTAAGTACGGTTAAAATTACTTTTCAGGACCAGTACTGGGCTGAAAGATGCAGCACTGAGGTCTCTCCTGATAACAGGTGAGTAAATCGAAATTCGTATTTCGGCTGATTTTAGAGGAATATTTTAAAGTTCCAAAACTCCACACTTAGAAGAATTTCCAAGTGAAACCAGTCAATGTTAGCCTATGGAAGGAAATTCAAGTTACTGGTAAGTACGGTTAAAATTACTTTTCAGGACCAGTACTGGGCTGAAAGATACAGCACTGAGGTCTCTCCTTATAACAGGTGAGTAAATCGGAATTCGTATTTCGGCTGATTTTAGAGGAATATTTGTATGTTTCAAAAATCAACACTTAGAAACTTTTTCAGCAAAAAGCAGGCAATTATATCCTATGGAAGGAAATTCAAGTTACTGGTAAGTACGGTTAAAATTACTTTTGAGGATCAGTACTGGGCTGAAAGATGCAGCACTGAGGTCTCTCCTGATAACAGGTGAGTAAATTAACTCCCCTTGAATCCTGAGGGTCCCTGGGGTGCAACTAGCCCACCATATACCTCCAAAAAGTGCCACAGAGCTGCGTTGCAGAGAGGTGTAAAAAGGGGCGTGGCCTCTGTACACCTCTCTGCAAGGCAGCCCCCTGGCGCATACTGGAGGTTCCTGGTGGGCTAGTTGGCCCCCAGGGACCCCTAGTATTCAAGGGGAATCGTTCCCCCTCCTCAAACGCGCCAGGGGGCGCGTTTGCAGAGTGGTGAAGGAAGGGGGCGGGGCCTGCGGGTCCGATCGTTTTTTTTTCCCTCTGAAGGGGGCTGTGTGGCCCCCTTCCTTTTTCCTATTTTTAGGCCCTGGGGACCCCATCCCCCAGGGCCTTACCCCTTTTTTAAATTAAAATTAAAAAACGGGAAGGGGGCCGCGTGGCTCCCCTTCCCTGGGCCTGTATTGGCCCCGGGACCCCATCCCCGGGGCATGGCCTCTTTTTTTTTATTTGGAGGGGCTGCGTGGCCCCCTCCTCAGGCCATTTAAGGCCCCGGGGACCCCATCCCCGGGGCTGGCCTTGCACTTTTTTTTTTTTTTTTACTTTTTTTACCTTTGGGGAGGGGGCTGCGTGGCCCCCTCCGTGGCCACTTATGGCCCCGGGGACCCCATCCCCCGGGCCTGGCCTCTCGTTGGGGACTGTGGGGGGTCCCCAAACCCCCACAGTCCCGCCGGCTCCCCGTGTCCTACGGGAGCCGGCATTGCTTGACACATGGGGAGCAGCTAACATGCTGCTCCCCATGTGGAAAGCAATCAGCTTTGGATATTGGAAGAGAGAGCAGGTTTCCTGCTCTCTCTTCCAATATCCAAGCAGTTTGTAATGACAGGACGGAGCCGCGAGGCTCCCGTCCTGTCATTGCAAACAGCAGTGTCCCGGGGTAGGCACCCCGGGACACTGCAGGAGCCGGCTCTGGGGGTGGCGGTCCCCAGGGCCACCACAGGCTCCAGGAGGGGGCCGCGCGGCCCCCTCCTTACATTTTGAAAGCCCCGGGAGGTGGTGGTCCCCGGGGCTTGGGGTCCAAAACGGACCCCATTGTAATTTTTCTTAGTGCCCCGGGAGGTGGTGGTCTCAGGGCGTGTGGGGGCTGGAGCCCCCCACACAGGTTTTTCAAAAATAAAAAAGAAGCCCCGGGAGGTGGCGGTCCTCGGGCTGCGGGAGGGCTCAGAGCCCTCCCGCACCATTATACATAAAGCCCCGGGGGTGGTGGTCCTCGGGGCTTGGGGGACCCTTAGAGGCCCCCACACATAAAATTAACCCCCCCCAGCATGCCCCCGGGACTTGGCCCACCTGGGGGCCAATTAACATCGAAGCGCGGGAGACCGCGCTTCGATTTTTTTTTTTCGGCAGGATTCGCGCACCCTGAGCGCATCCTGCCGATTTAAAAAAAAAAAAATTTTTTTTTTTTGCCCAGGGGGTCCTTGTGAGACCCCCTGAGCAGACCTAGGGGGTCAGGGTGTTTCTACCCTGCCCCCTTTGTGCACTTTGCGCACTTGTTTCTGTCCCTCGGTTCTACCGAGGGATAAATGGCTGCCAACACTTCCTGATTTGGAGTGTTGACAGCCAATTAGCATGCAGCTCGTGGATCGGGAGGGTGCGCGAATCCGACGCGGCCATAGATATATCTATCTTTTTACTTTTGATTTTCTCAGCAACTACTGAACGGATTTACACCATTTAACAAAAGGGTTCTTTCTGAACCAAGAACTACCTCTTTGCCAAATTTGTTGTAATTCCATTCAGCAGTTCGAGCTGTAGCCGTGTCTAAAGTTTCCTATGGAAAATTGCATGGGGAAAACACGCTTTGGGACCCCTTTTTATCGGCCCCGCTTGACGAATCTCCGAGACTTTCAGGGTAGGAGCGGACCGGAGCGCCCCACAAAGTTTGAAAATTTTGCGAAGATACGTCAACCGGCAAGAGAGTTATTTCAAATAGAATGTCGCGGATTTCCTATGGATAATAGGTTGTAACTATAACTATCTACTGGCGACCGCCAGTAGATAATATATATATATATATATATATATATTTATATTATCTACTGGCGGTCGCCAGTAGATAGTTATAGTTAGGACCTATTTTCCATAGGAAATCCGCGACATTCTATTTGAAATAACTCTTGCGTTGGTTGACGAATCTTCGCGAAATTTTCAAACTTTATGGCCCGCTCCGGTCCGCTCCTACCCTGAAAGTCTCAGGGTGATTCGTCAAGCGGGGGCCGAGAAAAAGGGGGTCCCAAAACGTGTTTTCCCCATTCATTTTCCCATAGGAAACTTTAGACACGGTTACAGCTCGAACTGCTGAACGGAATTACACCAAATTTGGCAAAGAGGTAGTTCTTGGTTCAGAGAGAACCCTTTTTGTTAAATGGTGTAAATCTGCTCAGTAGTTGCGGAGAAATTAAAAAATAAGAGTCAAAAAATCAATTTCCCATAGGAAACTTTATGCAAGGCTACAGCCCAAACTGCTGAACGGAATTACACCAAATTTGGCAAAGAGGTAGTTCTTGGTTCAAAAAGAACCCTTTTGTTAAATGGTGTAAATCCGTTCAGTAGTTGCTGAGAAAATCAAAAGTAAAAACACATATATATCTGGGCGGAGCCTAACCACACATGTCATCGTGAGATCTGATTGGCTGTCAGCACTTCATCCTGGAATTGCTGGCAGCCATCTTGGGACCAATATAAATGATAGTACCCCATTGAAATGCATTGTAGTGAATCGAAGATTTTGAGGGTTACCAAAAGGAGAACTATAAAGGGTGATAACAGACTTTAGTTACATTAGAATTCATTTGTTGATGGTACCATACTAATTTCAGGAATTGTGGTGTGTTCTAAGGTGATTTTACCCTGTGAAAAACCTTCTGCTGGGATATCATGAATCATGTTTGAGAGAAAACTATTTTCACATGCTTGTCCCATACAGTTTTGGAAGGTGCCCCAGAAGCTAAAATGAGAGCATATTTTCTGTAAATTCACATTATCTTTCTCAGTCATGTGAGAATGAAGTCTGACATGCTCAGTAAAACATGTACATCCAACAAGGGCAGAGACTGTCAGTTGATTCCTTTGTGTTCTACTGCAGCTTCCCAGAGTGTTCTAAAGAACAACTAGAGTGCTAACAGCATTACTTATGACAAAAGTATGGCACACCTGAAGCCATCTTGATTGGAATAAACTGGTAACACTTAAAACATTTAATTTAAAAAGGAACAAAATGATGGGGTTCATCTTGTCATAGAAATTATGGTTAGTGCTCTGGAAAGAAAAATTAGGACATGTTTCAAGTGTGATCTCAAATATCTTCCTGTTATATTTCAACAGGAGCAGCCTGTCAGTTGATGCCTTTGTGTTCTACTGCAGCTTCCCAGAGTGTCCTAAAGAACAACTAGAGCGCTAACTGTCTTACTTATGACAAAAGTATGGCAAACCTGAAGCCATCTTGATTGGAATAAACTGGTAACACTTAAAACATTTAATTTAAAAAGGAACAAAATGATGGGGTTCATTTTGTCATAGAAATTATGGTTAGTGCTGTAGAAAGAAAAATTAGGACATGTTTCAAGTGTGATCTCAAATATCTTCCTGTTATATTTCAACAGGAGCAGCCTGTCAGTTGATGCCTTTGTGTTCTACTGCAGCTTCCCAGAGTGTTCTAAAGAACAACTAGAGCGCTAACAGTCTTACTTATGACAAAAGTATGGCACACCTGAAGCCATCTTGATTGGAATAAACTGGTAACACTTAAAACATTTAATTTAAAAAGGAACAAAATGAGGGGGTTCATTTTGCCATAGAAATTATGGTTAGTGCTGTAGAAAGAAAAATTAGGACATGTTTTAAGTGAGATCTCAAATATCTTCCTGTTATATTTCAACAGGAGCAGCCTGTCAGTTGATGCCTTTGTGTTCTACTGCAGCTTCCCAGAGTGTTCTAAAGAACAACTAGAGTGCTAACAGCCTTACTTATGACAAAAGTATGGCACACCTGAAGCCATCTTGATTGGAATAAACTGGTAACACTTAAAACATTTAATTTAAAAAGGAACAAAATGAGGGGGTTCATTTTGCCATAGAAATTATGGTTAGTGCTGCAAAAAGAAAATGTTAGTGCATGTTTTAAGTGAGATCTCAAATCCTCTTCTATTTCATTAGAAAATTCTGACATGCAGACTGAAACAATCACTTTCAATACCAGCAGTAGACTTCCAGTTAACTCCTTGGTGAGCAGTAGCTTTACTACAGTGATCTAATGAACAACTAGAGTAATAACATTCTGAATTTATGGCAAATGTGTGACACATCTGAATGCCTTCTTGATGGAATCAAAGTAAAAACTGAAAGTATTTCCTACTGAGGAGACTGCAGTAAATGAGGAAATTAGGAAACTTCATAACAAAGAAGTCTTCCAAGATGGCCACCAGTGAAAAAAGAGCCCAAATGTAGCACAAATATTACCCAGATGTAGCCCACATATAGCCCAATGACAAAAGTGTGCAAAACACTTTTTATTTTTAGTTTTTTTGCAGTTTTATGTAGTGCAGACTGGTCAGGTATTGGAGCGTTGCATCTTAAAACATGACCCCCTACACTATAAAAACACCACTGCACTACCCTAAACCCTAAAACACTACCCCAGCACGACCCCCTACACTACACAAGCACCACTGCACTATCCTAAACCCTAAAACACTACCCCCAGCATGACCCCCTACACTACACAAACACCACTGCACTACCCTAAACCCTAAAACACTACCCCAACACCACTGCACTAACCTAAATCCTAAAACACTACCCCCAGCATGACCCCCTACACTACCCAAACACCACTGCACTACCCTAAAACATGACCCCCTACACTACACAAACACCACTGCACTACCCTAAACCCTAAAACACTACCCCCAGCACGACCCCCTACACTAAACAAGCACCACAGCACTACCCTAAACCCTAAAACACTGCCCCAGCACGACCCCCTACACTACACAAACACCACTGCACTACCTTAAACCCTAAAACACTACCCCCAGCACGACCCCCTACACTGCCCGAACACCACTGCACTGCCCTAAACCCTGAAACACATACCCTAGCACGACCCCCTACACTGCCCGAACACCACTGCACTGCCCTAAACCCTGAAACACCACCCCCTTCACGACCCCCTACACTGCCCGAACACCACTGCACTGCCCTAAACCCTGAAACACCACCCCCAGCATGACCCCTACACTGCCCGAACACCACTGCACTGCCCTAAACCCTGAAACACTACCCCCAGCAAGACCTCCTACACTGCCCGAACACCACTGCACTGCCCTAAACCCTGAAACATCACCCCCAGCAAGACCCCCTACACTGCCCGAACACCACTGCCCTAAACCCTGAAACACCACCCCCAGCACGACCCCCTACACTGCCCGAACACCACTGCACTGCCCTAAACCCTGAAACACCACCCCCAGCACGACCCCCTACACTGCCCGAACACCACTGCACTGCCCTAAACCCTGAAACACCACCCCCTGCACGACCCCCTACACTGCCCGAACACTACTGCACTGCCCTAAACCCTGAAACACCATCCCCAGCACGACCCCCTACACTGCACGAACACCACTGCACTGCCCTAAACCCTGAAACACTACCCCCAGCAAGATCCCCTACACTGCCCGAACACCACTGCACTGCCCTAAACCCTGAAACACCACCCCTGCACGACCCCCTACACTGCCCGAACACCACTGCACTGCCCTAAACCCTGAAACACCACCCTCAGCACGACACCCTACACTGCCCGAACACCACTGCACTGCCCTAAACCCTGAAACACCACCCCCAGCACGACCCCCTACACTGCCCGAACACCACTGCACTGCCCTAAACCCTGAAACACCACCCCTGCACGACCTCCTACACTGCCGGAACACCACTGCACTGCCCTAAACCCTGAAACACCACCCCCAGCACGACCCCCTACACTGCCCGAACACCACTGCACTGCCCTAAACCCTGAAACATCAACCCCAGCAAGACCCCCTACACTGCCTGAACACCACTGCCCTAAACCCTGAAACACCACCCCCTACACTGCACCGAACACCACTGCACTGCCCTAAACCCTGAAACACCACCGCCAGCAAAACCCCTACACTGCCTGAACACCATTGCTCTGCCCTAAATCCTGAAACACTAGCCCCAGCATGACCCCCTACACTGCCCAAACACCACTGCACTGCCCTAAACCCTGAAACACCACCCCCAGCACGACCCCCTACACTGCCCGAACACCACTGCACTGCCCTAAACCCTGAAACACCAGCCCCAGCAAGACCCCCTACACTGCCCGAACACCACTGCACTGCCCTAGACTCTGAAACACCAGCCCCAGCAAGACCCCTACACTGCCCGAACACCACTGCACTGCCCTAAACCCTGAAACACCAGCCCCAGCATGACCCCCTACACTGCCCGAACACCACTGCACTGCCCTAAACCCTGAAACACCAGCCCCAGCACGACCACCTACACTGCCCGAACACCACTGCACTGCCCTAAACCCTGAAACACCAGCCACAGCACGACCCCCTACACTGCCCGAACACCACTGCACTGCCCTAAACCCTGAAACACCAGCCCCAGCACGACCCCCTACACTGCCCGAACACCACTGTACTGCCCTAAACCCTGAAACACCATCCCCAGCACGACCCCCTACACTGCCCGAACACCACTGCACTGCCCTAAACCCTGAAACACCACCCCTGCATGACCCCCTACACTGCCCAAACACCACTGCACTGCCCTAAACCCTGAAACACCACCCCTGCAGCACCCCCTACACTGCCCGAACACCACTGCACTGCCCTAAACCCTGAAACACCACCCCCTGCACCGCCCCCTACACTGCCCAGAACACCACTGCACTGCCCTAAACCCTGAAACACCACCCCCAGCACGACCCCCTATACTGCTCGAACACCACTGCACTGCCCCAAACCCTGAAACACCACCCCCAGCATGACCCCTACACTGCCCGAACACCACTGCACTGCCCTAAACCCTGAAACACCACCCCTGCACGACCCCCTACACTGCCCGAACACCACTGCACTGCCCTAAACCCTGAAACACCACCCCCTACACTGCCCAAACACCACTGCACTGCCCTAAACCCTGAAACACCACCCCCAGCACGACCCCCTACACTGCCCGAACACCACTGCACTGCCCTAAACCCTAAAACACCACCCCCAGCATTACCCCCTACACTGCCCAAACACCACTGCACTGCCCTAAACCCTAGAACACTACCCCCAGCACGACCCCCTACACTACCCGAACACCACTGCACTACCCTAAACCCTAAAATACTACCCCCAGCACAACCCCCTACACTACCCGAACACCACTGCACTGCCCTAAACCCTCAAACACTCCCCCAGCACGACCCCCTACACTACCCGAACACCACTGCACTGCCCTAAACCCTAAAACACTCCCCCAGCATGACCCCCTACACTACCCGAACACCACTGCACTGCCCTAAACCCTAAAACACTACCCCCAGCACGACCCCCTACACTACCCAAACACCACTGCACTGCCCTAAACCCTAAAACACTACCCCCGCATGACCCCCTACACTACCCAAACACCACTGCACTACCCTAATCCCTAAAACACTACCCCCAGCATGACCCCCCACTACCACTGCACTCCTAAACCCTAAAACACTACCCCCAGCATGACTCCCTACACTACCCAAAGACCACTGCACTACCCTAAACCCTAAAACACGACCTCCTACACTACACAAACACCACTGCACTACCCTAAACCCTGAAACACCACCTCCAGCACGACCCCTACACTGCCCAAACACCACTGCACTGCCCTAAACCCTAAAACACCACCCCCAGCATTACCCCTACACTGCCCAAACACCACTGCACTGCCCTAAACCCTAAAACACTACCCCAGCATGACCCCTACACTACCCGAACACCACTGCACTACCCTAAACCCTAAAACACTACCCCCAGCACAACCCCTACACTACCCGAACACCACTGCACTGCCCTAAACCCTCAAACACTACCCCCAGCACGACCCCCCTACACTACCCGAACACCACTGCACTGCCCTAAACCCTAAAACACTACCCCAGCATGACCCCTACACTACCCGAACACCACTGCACTGCCCTAAACCCTAAAACACTCCCCCAGCACGACCCCCTACACTACCCAAACACCACTGCACTGCCCTAAACCCTAAAACACTACCCCCAGCATGACCCCTACACTACCCAAACACCAATGCACTACCCTAATCCCTAAAACACTACCCCCGCATGACCCCCTACACTACCCTAAACCCTAAAACACTACCCCAGCATGACTCCTACACTACCCAAAGACCACTGCACTACCCTAAACCCTAAAACACGACCTCCTACACTACACAAACACCACTGCACTACCCTAAACCCTAAAACACTACCCCCTACACTACACAAACACCACTGCACTACCCTAAACCCTGAAACACTACCCCCAGCAGTACCCCCTACACTGCCCAAACACCACTGCACTAACCTAAACCCTGAAACACTACCCCCAGCAGTACCCCTACACTGCCCAAACACCACTGCACTACCCTAAATCCACTCACCCCCAGCACGACCCCCTACACTACCCAAACACCACTGCACTACCCTAAACCCTGAAACACTACCCCCAGCACGACCCCCTACACTGCCCAAACACCACTGCACTACCCTAAACCCTAAAACACTCCCCCAGCACGACTCCCTACACTACCCAAACACCACTGCACTACCCTAAACCCTGAAATACTACCCCCAGCATGACCCCCTACACTGCCCGAACACCACTGCACTGCCCTAAACCCTGAAACACCACCCCCAGCACGACCCCCTACACTGCCCGAACACCACTGCACTGCCCTAAACCATGAAACACCAGCCCCAGCACGACCCCCTACACTGCCCGAACACCACTGCACTGCCCTAAACCCTGAAACACCACCCCCAGCACGACCCCCTACACTGCCCGAACACCACTGCACTGCCCTAAACCCTGAAACACCAGCCCCAGCACAACCCCGTACACTGCCCGAACACCACTGCACTGCCCTAAACCCTGAAACACCAGCCCCAGCACGACCGCCTACACTGCCCAAAACCACTGCACTGCCCTAAACCCTGAAACACCAGCCCCAGCAAGACCCCCTACACTGCCCGAACACCACTGCACTGCCCTAAACCCTGAAACACCACCCCCAGCAAGACCCCCTACACTGCCCGAACACCACTGCACTAAAGCCTGAAACACCACCCCAGCAAGACCACCTACACTGGCCGAACACCACTGCACTGCCCTAAACCCTGAAACACCACCCCTGCACGACCCCCTACACTGCCCAAACACCACTGCACTGCCCTAAACCCTGAAACACCACCCCCTGCACGACCCCCTACACTGCCCGAACACCACTGCACTGCCCTAAACCCTGAAACACCACCCCCAGCACGACCCCCTACACTGCCCGAACACCACTGCACTGCCCTAAACCCTGAAACACCACCCACTGCACGACCTCCTAGACTGCCGGAACACCACTGCACTGCCCTAAACCCTGAAACACCACCCCAGCACGACCCCCTACACTGCCCGAACACCACTGCACTGCCCTAAACCCTGAAACATCAACCCCAGCAAGACCCCCTACACTGCCTGAACACCACTGCCCTAAACCCTGAAACACCACCCCTACACTGCACGAACACCACTGCACTGCCCTAAACCCTGAAACACCACCTCCAGCAAAACCCCTACACTGCCTGAACACCATTGCTCTGCCCTAAATCCTGAAACACTAGCCCCAGCATGACCCCTACACTGCCCAAACACCACTGCACTGCCCTAAACCCTGAAACACCACCCCCAGCACGACCCCTACACTGCCCGAACACCACTGCACTGCCCTAAACCCTGAAACACCAGCCCCAGCAAGACCCCTACACTGCCCGAACACCACTGCACTGCCCTAGACTCTGAAACACCAGCCCCAGCAAGACCCCCTACACTGCCCGAACACCACTGCACTGCCCTAAACCCTGAAACACCAGCCCCAGCATGACCCCTCACACTGCCCGAACACCACTGCACTGCCCTAAACCCTGAAACACCAGCCCCAGCACGACCACCTACACTGCCCGAACACCACTGCACTGCCCTAAACCCTGAAACACCAGCCACAGCACGACCCCCTACACTGCCCGAACACCACTGCACTGCCCTAAACCCTGAAACACCAGCCCCAGCACGACCCCTACACTGCCCGAACACCACTGCACTGCCCTAAACCCTGAAACACCAGCCCCAGCACGACCCCCTACACTGCCCGAACACCACTGCACTGCCCTAAACCCTGAAACACCACCCCCTGCACGACCCCCTACACTGCCCGAACACCACTGCACTGCCCTAAACCCTGAAACACCACCCCAGCACGACCCCCTACACTGCCCGAACACCACTGCACTGCCCTAAACCCTGAAACACCACCCCTGCACGACCCCCTACACTGCCCGAACACCACTGCACTGCCCTAAACCCTGAAACACCACCCCAGCATTACCCCCACACTGCCCAAACACCACTGTACTGCCCTAAACCCTAGAACACTACCCCCAGCACGACCCCCTACACTACCCGAACACCACTGCACTACCCTAAACCCTAAAATACTACCCCCAGCACAACCCCCTACACTACCCGAACACGACTGCACTGCCCTAAACCCTCAAACACTCCCCCAGCACGACCCCCTACACTACCCGAACACCACTGCACTGCCCTAAACCCTAAAACACTCCCCCAGCATGACCCCTTACACTACCCGAACACCACTGCACTGCCCTAAACCCTAAAACACTCCCCCAGCACGACCCCCTACACTACCCAAACACCACTGCACTGCCCTAAACCCTAAAACACTACCCCCGCATGACCCCCTACACTACCCAAACACCAATGCACTACCCTAATCCCTAAAACACTACCCCCGCATGACCCCTACACTACCCTAAACCCTAAAACACTACCCCCGCATGACTCCCTACACTACCCAAAGACCACTGCACTACCCTAAACCCTAAAACACGACCTCCTACACTACACAAACACCACTGCACTACCCTAAACCCTAAAACACTACCCCTACACTACACAAACACCACTGCACTACCCTAAACCCTAAAACACTACCCCCAGCAGTACCCCTACACTACCCAAACACCACTGCACTAACCTAAACCCTAAAACAGTACCCCCAGCAGTACCCCCTACACTACCCAAACACCACTGCACTACCCTAAATCACTACCCCCAGCACGACCCCTACACTACCCAAACACCACTGCACTACCCTAAACCCTAAAACACTACCCCCAGCACGACCCCTACACTACCCAAACACCACTGCACTACCCTAAACCCTAAAACACTCCCCCAGCACGACTCCCTACACTACCCAAACACCACTGCACTACCCTAAACCCTAAATCTACCCCCAGCATGACCCCCTACACTACACAAACACCACTGCACTACCCTAAACCCTAAAACACTACCCCCAGCACGACCCTCTTCACTACCTAAACACAACTGCACAATTTGTTACAGGCGTTGCAACGCAGGCCTGTGGTGCTTACTGGAAGTACCAAGTGGGCTAGTTGGGCCCCAGGGACCCTCAGGATTCAAGGTGACCTAATCCCCCAACTTAAAACGCACCACGGGGCGCGTTTGCACAGTGGTGAAGGGAGGGGGCGGGGCCTCAGGTGACATGTGCGCAAACACGCCCTGTGGTGCGTTTTAAGTTGGGGAATTAATTCCCTTTGAATCCTGAGGGACCCTGGGGGCCAACTAGCCCACCAGGTACCTTCAGTAAGCACAACAGAGTTGCGTTGCAGAGAGGTGAAAAAGGTGCGTGGCCTCGGAACGCCTCTCTGCAACTCAGCTCTGTGGTCCTAACTGTAGGTACCTGGGGGCTAGTTGGGCCCCAGGGACCCTCAGAATTCAAGGGGACTTAATCCCGCAACTTAAAACGCGCCACGGGGTGCGTTTGCACACATGTCACCTCAGGCCCCCCTCCCTTCACCACTGTGCATACGCGCCCTGTAGCGCGTTTTAAGAGGTAGTTTTAATCCCCTGCCCTATTATGTACTAGGGACTTGCAGAGGAGGTCATGCTAATCACAGGGGTACCCCAACGCATAGTGTTCCCTAGTGTATGTAGGTGTTTTCACTGTATTCTAAGTGTCTTTTAGCATAGCACTGGCTCTGGTTAGTCAGAGTCAGTTACCACCAGTACCCGTCTGAAAAAGTTGTGGGCACAGGATGATTTTGCAACAAGGCCTCTTTCTGCTCCTCTGTTGGTTCTTTCTGCACATCTTTTGCTTCTTTCTGTGCGTTTTTTCTTCTTTCTTCACATGTCCTACCTCTGTAGGCATAGTTAGAAACTAGCATTTAAAAAACCTTTGAAATTCACTTAAAAAATCATAGGTTTCAGGCACGTTATAGTTAGAAATTAGCATTTAAAAAACCTTTGAAATTCACTGAAAAAACCATAGGTTTCAGACACGTTATAGTTAGAAATTAGCATTTAAAAACCTTTGAAATTCACTGAAAAAACCATAGGTTTTAGGGACAGTTATAGTTAGTTGGACATTTCACTCGTACAAAACCATAGAAATTCCCCCGTTATAGTTAGTTCAGCTAACTATAACTCGCGCCCCGCAATGCACTGCTGATGACGTCACATATTACATCACTCATGACATGGTCAGTGACATCACTGATGACATCACTCATGACATCTCAAATGACATCACTGATGACATCATCCATGTGATAATTTCATGCATCTTCTCACACCCTAATATAACTTTTGATACACCCACTCTAAATTACAGACTGCCATTCTCAAAACCATAGACACTCCAACACCAAAAACTACATACCCACTCACTGATTCTTAGGTCTACACACACATCCACTCACTCACCCGTACAGTCACTCATACTTAGTCACTCAGTACAGGACTATCATATGCACTCATACACCTATATAAACACTCACACACCGCCACTCATCCATAGAGGTACTCACACACCTAGTCAGTCATGCAAAAACTTAATCACACACCCATTTACTCACCTATACAGTTATACACACACCAGCTCACTTACTCATACAAATACTAGCACATTCTTACACTCTTATACAATCACTGATACAAGTACACACTCATCCATACAGCCACTCTCACAATCACACACTCTCACTTATAGCCATTTATATACTCCAACACACATATATACTGCCTTTCACATATGTAGTTACTCACACATGTACCACTGGGACATACATTCACTCACTAACACACTCTTACACACACTTACCCACCCATACAGTCTATCACAGATGCACTCTTGAAACCATCCACCCAGTGAATCACCCACTCACACATCTATGCACAGAGTCGCACAAACCCCACCCACACAAACACTCAGGCACCCATACAGATACTCAGACAACCAATCAATAACTCATATAGACACTCATGTAGCTATTCACAAACCCATGCAGCCACTTACACAGCAACAGACAGACGGATACAGACATTCACCCAGTTTAGTCACTAACCCATGCATTCAGTAAGATATGTTTAATCACTCACTTATAGATTTAGTCACGCACCTACTAAATCATCCATTCAGACACTTATACACCCACTCATTCTTCAATACGCGTTTCCCTATATATATTAAACATATTTAAACTTTACAGAAACACACAGTCACTGGATGATGTCATCAGTGATGTCATTTGAGATGTCATCAGTGATGTCATCAGTGATGTCACTGACCATGTCATGAGTGATGTAATATGTGACGTCATCAGCAGTGCATTGCGGGGCGCGAGTTATAGTTAGCTGAACTAACTATAACGGGGGAATTTCTATGGTTTTGTACGAGTGAAATGTCCAACTAACTATAACTGTCCCTAAAACCTATGGTTTTTTCAGTGAATTTATATATATATATATATTCACTGAAAAACCATAGGTTTCAGGCACGTTATAGTTAGAAATTAGCATTTAAAAAACCTTTGAAATTCACTGAAAAAACCATAGGTTTTAGGGACAGTTATAGTTAGTTGGACATTTCACTCGTACAAAACCATAGAAATTCCCCCGTTATAGTTAGTTCAGCTAACTATAACTCGCGCCCCGCAATGCACTGCTGATGACGTCACATATTGCATCACTCATGACATGGTCAGTGACATCACTGATGACATCACTGATGACATCTCAAATGACATCACTGATGACATCACTGATGACATCATCCAGTGACTGTGTGTTTCTGTAAAGTTTAAATATGTTTAATATATATAGGGAAAGGCGTATTGAAGAATGAGTGGGTGTATAAGTGTCTGAATGGATGATTTAGTACGTGAGTGACTGACTCTACAAGTGAGTGATTAAACGTATCTTACTGAATGCATGGGTTAGTGACTAAACTGTGTGAATGTCTGTATCCGTCTGTTTGTTGGTGTGTAAGTGGATGCATGGATTTGCGAATAGCTACATGAGTGTCTATATGGGTTATTGATTGGTTCTCTGAGTATCTGTATGGCTGCCTGAGTGTTTGTGTGGGTGGGGTGTGTGTGACTCTGTACATAGATGTGTGAGTGGGTGATTCACTGGGTGCATGATTTCAAGAGTGCATCTGTGATGGACTGCTTGGGTGGGTGAGTGTGTGTATGGGTGTGTTAGTGAGTGAATGTATATCTCAGTGGTACATGTGCGAGTAACTACATATGTAAAAGGCAGTATATATGTGTGTTAGAGTATTTAAATGGCTATAAGTGAGAGTATGTGATAGTGAGAGTGGCTGTATGGATGCGTGTGTGCTTGTATCAGTTATTGTATAAGAGCGTAAGAATGTGCTAGTATTTGTATGAGTAAGTGAGCTGGTGTGTGTATAACTGTATAGGTGATTAAATGGGTGTGTGATTAATTTTTTGCATGACTGACTAGGTGTGTGAGTACCTCTATGGATGAGTGGCGGTGTGTGAGTGTTTATATAGGTGTATGAGTGCATATGATAGTCCTGTACTGAGTGACTGTAAGTATGAGTGACTGTACGGGTGAGTGAATGGATGTGTGTGTAGACCTAAGAATCAGTGAGTGGGTATGTAGTTTTTGGTGTTGGAGTGTCTATGGTTTTGAGAATGGCAGTCTGTAATTTAGAGTGGGTGTATCAAAAGTTATATTAGGGTGTGAGAAGATGCATGAAATTATCACATGGATGATGTCATCAGTGATGTCATTTGAGATGTCATCAGTGATGTCATCAGTGATGTCACTGACCATGTCATGAGTGATGTAATATGTGACGTCATCAGCAGTGCATTGCGGGGCGCGAGTTATAGTTAGCTGAACTAACTATAACGGGGGAATTTCTATGGTTTTGTACGAGTGAAATGTCCAACTAACTATAACTGTCCCTAAAACCTATGGTTTTTTCAGTGAATTTCAAAGGTTTTTAAATGCTAATTTCTAACTATAACGTGTCTGAAACCTATGGTTTTTTCAGTGAATTTCAAAGGTTTTTTAAATGCTAATTTCTAACTATAACGTGCCTGAAACCTATGATTTTTTAAGTGAATTTCAAAGGTTTTTTAAATGCTAGTTTCTAACTATGCCTACAGAGGTAGGACATGTGAAGAAAGAAGAAAAACGCACAGAAAGAAGCAAAAGATGTGCAGAAAGAACCAACAGAGGAGCAGAAAGAGGCCTTGTTGCAAAATCATCCTGTGCCCACAACTTTTTCAGACGGGTACTGGTGGTAACTGACTCTGACTAACCAGAGCCAGTGCTATGCTAAAAGACACTTAGAATACAGTGAAAACACCTACATACACTAGGGAACACTATGCGTTGGGGTACCCCTGTGATTAGCATGACCTCCTCTGCAAGTCCCTAGTACATAATAGGGCAGGGGGATTAAAACTACCTCTTAAAACGCGCTACAGGGCGCGTTTGCACAGTGGTGAAGGGAGGGGGCCTGAGGTGACATGTGAACGCGCCCGTGGCGCGTTTTAAGTTGCGGATTAAGTCCCCTTGAATCCTGAGGGTCCCTGGGGCCCAACTAGCCCCCCAGGTACCTACAGTTAGGACCACAGAGCTGAGTTGCAGAGAGGCGTTCCGAGGCCACGCACCTTTTTCACCTCTCTGCAACGCAACTCTGTTGTGCTTACTGAAGGTACCTGGTGGGCTAGTTGGCCCCCAGGGTCCCTCAGGATTCATAGGGAATTAATTCCCCAACTTAAAACGCACCACAGGGCGTGTTTGCGCACATGTCACCTGAGGCCCCGCACCCTCCCTTCACCACTGTGCAAATGCGCCCCGTGGAGCGTTTTAAGTTGGGGGATTAGGTCACCTTGAATCCTGAGAGTCCCTGGGGCCCAACTAGCCCACCAGGTACTTCCAGTAAGCACCACAGGCCTGCGTTGCAACGCCTGTAACAAATTGTGCAGTTGTGTTTAGGTAGTGAAGAGGGTCATGCTGGGGGTAGTGTTTTAGGGTTTAGGGTAGTGCAGTGGTGTTTGTGTAGTGTAGGGGGTCATGCTGGGGGTAGATTTAGGGTTTAGGGTAGTGCAGTGGTGTTTGGGTAGTGTAGGGAGTCGTGCTGGGGGAGTGTTTTAGGGTTTAGGGTAGTGCAGTGGTGTTTGGGTAGTGTAGGGGGTTGTGCTGGGGGTAGTGTTTTAGGGTTTAGGGTAGTGCAGTGGTGTTTGGGTAGTATAGGGGGTCGTGATGGGGTAGTGATTTAGGGTAGTGCAGTGGTGTTTGGGTAGTGTAGGGGGTACTGCTGGGGGTAGTGTTTTAGGGTTTAGGGTAGTGCAATGGTGTTTGGGTAGTGTAGGGGGTACTGCTGGGGGTAGTGTTTTAGGGTTTAGGGTAGTGCAGTGGTGTTTGGGTAGTGTAGGGGGTACTGCTGGGGGTAGTGTTTTAGGGTTTAGGGTAGTGCAGTGGTGTTTGGGTAGTGTAGGGGTTCGTGCTGGGGTAGTTTTTTAGGGTTTAGGGTAGTGCAGTGGTGTTTGTGTAGTGTAGGGGTAGTGTTTTAGGGTTTAGGGTAGTGCAGTGGTGTTTGTGTAGTGTAGGAGGTCTGTGTTTTAGGGTTTAGGGTAGTGCAGTGGTCTTTGGGTAGTGTAGGGAGTCGTGCGGGGGTAGTGTTTTAGGGTTTAGGGTAGTGCAGTGGTCTTTGGGTAGTGTAGGGGTCGTGCGGGGGTAGTGTTTTAGGGATTAGGGTAGTGCATTGGTGTTTGGGTAGTGTAGGGGGTCATGCGGGGTAGTGTTTTAGGGTTTAGGGCAGTGCAGTGGTGTTTGGGTAGTGTAGGGGGTCGTGCTGGGGGGAGTGTTTTAGGGTTTAGGGCAGTGCAGTGGTGTTCGGGTAGTGTAGGGGGTCGTGCTGGGGGGAGTGTTTTAGGGTTTAGGGCAGTGCAGTGGTGTTCGGGTAGTGTAGGGGGTCGTGCTGGTGGGAGTGTTTGAGGGTTTAGGGCAGTGCAGTCGTGTTCGGGTAGTGTAGGGGGTCGTGCTGGGGGAGTATTTTAGGGTTTAGGGCCGTGCAGTGGTGTTCGGGTAGTGTAGGGGGTCGTGCTGGGGGTAGTGTTTGAGGGTTTAGGGCAGTGCAGTGGTGTTCGGGCAGTGTAGGGGGTCGTGCTGGGGGTAGTGTTCTAGGGTTTAGGGCAGTGCAGTGGTGTTCGGGCAGTGTAGGGGGTCGTGCTGGGGGTGGTGTTTTAGGGTTTAGGGCAGTGCAGTGGTGTTCGGGCAGTGTAGGGGGTCGTGCTGGGGGTGGTGTTTCAGGGTTTAGGGCAGTGCAGTGGTGTTCGGGCAGTGTAGGGGGTGGTGTTTCAGGGTTTAGGGCAGTGCTGTGGTGTTCGGGCAGTGTAGGGGGTCGTGCTGGGGGTGGTGTTTCAGGGTTTAGGGCAGTGGTGTTTCGGGCAGTGTAGGGGGTCGTGCTGGGGTGGTGTTTCAGGGTTTGGGGCAGTGCAGTGGTGTTCGAGCAGTGAAGGGGTCGTGCTGGGGGTGGTGTTTCAGGGTTTAGGGCACTGCAGTGGTGTTCGGGCAGTGTAGGGGGCGGTGCAGGGGGTGGTGTTTCAGGGTTTAGGGCAGTGCAGTGGTGTTCGGGCAGTGTAGGGGGTCGTGCAGGGGGTGGTGTTTCAGTGTTTAGGGCAGTGCAGTGGTGTTCGGGCAGTGTAGGGGTCCTGCTGGGGCTAGTGTTTCAGGGTTTAGGGCAGTACAGTGGTGTTCGGGCAGTGTAGGGGGTCGTGCTGGGGCTGGTGTTTCAGGGTTTAGGGCAGAGCAATGGTGTTCAGGCAGTGTAGGGGTTGTGCTGGAGGTGGTGTTTCAGGGTTTAGGGCAGTGCAGTGGTGTTTGGGCAGTGTAGGTGGTCTTGCTGGGGGTGGTGTTTCAGGGTTTAGGCAGTGCAGTGGTGTTCGGGCAGTGTAGGGGGTCATGCTGGGGGTGGTGTTTCAGGGTTTAGGGCAGTGCAGTGGTGTTCCGGCAGTGTAGGGGGTCGTGCAGGGGGTGGTGTTTCAGGGTTTAGGGCAGTGCAGTGGTGTTTGGGCAGTGTAGGGGGTCGTGCTGGGGCTGGTGTTTCAGGGTTTAGGGCAGTGCAGTGGTGTTCGGGCAGTGTAGGGTGTCGTGCTGAGGGGTGGTGTTTCAGGGTTTAGGGCAGTGCAGTGGTGTTTGGGCAGTGTAGGGGGTCATGCAGGGGGTGGTGTTTCAGGGTTTAGGGCAGTGCAGTGGTGTTTGGGCAGTGTAGGAGGACGTGCAGGGGGTGGTGTTTCAGGGTTTAGGGCAATGCAGTGGTGTTCGGCCAGTGTAGGTGGTCTTGCTGGGGGTGGTGTTTAAGGGTTTAGTGCAGTGGTGTTCGGGCAGTGTAGGGGGTCTTGCTGGGGGTGGTGTATCAGGGTTTAGGGCAGTGCAGTGGTGTTCGGGCAGTGTAGGGGGTCGTGCTGGGGCTGGTGTTTCAGGGTTTAGGGCAGTGCAGTGGTGTTCGGGCAGTGTAGGGGGTCGTGCTGGGGCTGGTGTTTGAGGGTGTAGGGCAGTGCAGTAGTGTTCGGGCAGTGTAGGGGGTCGTGCTGGGGCTGGTGTTTCAGGGTTTAGGGCAGTGCAGTGGTTTTCGGGCAGTGTAGGCGGTCGTGCTGGGGCTGGTGTTTCAGGGTTTAGGGCAGTGCAGTGGTGTTCGGGCAGTGTAGGGGGTCGTGATGGGGCTGGTGTTTCAGGGTTTAGGGCAGTGCAGTGGTGTTCGGGCAGTGTAGGGGGTCATGCTGGGGCTGGTGTTTCAGGGTTTTGGGCAGAGCAGTGGTGTTCAGGCAGTGTAGGGGGTCGTGCTGGGGGTGGTGTTTCAGGGTTTAGGGCACTGCAGTGGTGTTCGGGCAGTGTAGGGGTCTTGCTGGGGGTGGTGTTTCAGGGTTTAGAGGCAGTGGTGTTTGGGCAGTGTAGGGGGTCTTGCTGGGGGTGACGTTTCAGGGTTTAGGGCAGTGCAGTGGTGTTCGGGCAGTGTAGGGGTCTTGCTGGGGGTAGTGTTTCAGGGTTTAGGGCAGTGCAGTGGTGTTCGGGCAGTGTAGGGGGTCGTGCTGGGGGTGGTGTTTCAGGGTTTAGGGCAGTGCAGTGGTGTTCGGGCAGTGTAGGGGGTCGTGCAGGAGGTGGTGTTTCAGGGTTTAGGGCAGTGCAGTGGTGTTCGGGCAGTGTAGGGGTCGTGCTGGGGGTGGTGTTTCAGGGTTTAGGGCAGTGCAGTGGTGTTCGGGCAGTGTAGGGGGTCGTGCAGGGGGTGGTGTTTCAGGGTTTAGTGCAGTGCAGTGGTGTTCGGGCAGTGTAGGGGGTCGTGCTGGGGCTGGTGTTTCAGGGTTTAGGGCAGTGCAGTGGTGTTCGGGCAGTGTAGGGGGTCTTGCTGGGGGTGGTGTTTCAGAGTTTAGGAGTGCAGTGGTGTTCGGGCAGTGTAGGGGATCTTGCTGGGGGTGATGTTTCAGGGTTTAGGGCAGTGCAGTGGTGTTCGGGCAGTAAAGGGGGTCTTGCTGGGGGTAGTGTTTCAGGGTTTAGGGCAGTGCAGTGGTGTTCGTGCAGTGTAGGGGGTCTTGCTGGGGATGGTGTTTCAGGGTTTAGTGCAGTGCAGTAGTGTTCAGGCAGTGTAGGGGGTCGTGCAGGGGATGGTGTTTCAGGGTTTAGGGCAGTGCAGTGGTGTTCGTGCAGTGTAGGTGGTCGTGCTGGGGGTGGTGTTTCAGGGTTTAGGGCAGTGCAGTGTAGGGGGTCGTGCTGGGGGTGGTGTTTCAGGGTTTAGGGCAGTGCAGTGGTGTTCAGGCAGTGTAGGGGTCGTGCTGAGGCTGGTGTTTCACGGTTTAGGGCAGTGCAGTGGTGTTCGGGCAGTGTAGGGGTCATGCTGGGGCTGGTGTTTCAGGGTTTAGGGCAGTGCAGTGGTATTCGGGCAGTGTAGGAGGTCGTGCTGGGGCTGGTGTTTCAGGGTTGAGGGCAGTGCAGTGGTGTTCGGGCAGTGTAGGGGGTCGTGCTGGGGCTGGTGTTTCAGGGTTTAGGGCAGTGCAGTGGTGCTCGGGCAGTGTAGGTGGTCGTGCTGGGGGTGGTGTTTCAGGGTTTAGGGCAGTGCAGTGGTGTTCGGGCAGTGTAGGGGGTCGTGCTGGGGCTGGTGTTTCAGGGTTTTGGACAGAGCAGTGGTGTTCGGGCAGTGTAGGGGGTCGTGCTGGGGGTGGTGTTTCAGGGTTTAGGGCAGTGCAGTGGTGTTCGGGCAGTGTAGGGGGTCGTGCTGGGGTGGTGTTTCAGGGTTTAGGCAGTGCAGTGGTGTTCGGGCAGTGTAGGGGGTCTTGCTGGGGGTGATGTTTCAGGGTTTAGGCAGTGCAGTGGTGTTCGGGCAGTGTAGGGGGTCTTGCTGGGGGTAGTGTTTCAGGGTTTACGGCAGTGCAGTGGTGTTCGGGCAGTGTAGGGGGTCGTGCTGGGGGTGGTGTGTCAGGGTTTAGGGCAGTGCAGTGGTGTTCGGGCAGTGTAGGGGGTCGCTGGGGTGGTGTTTCAGGGTTTAGGGCAGTGCAGTGGTGTTCGGGCAGTGTAGGGGGTCGTGCTGGGGGTGGTGTTTCAGGGTTTAGGGCAGTGCAGTGATGTTCGGGCAGTGTAGGGGGTCGTGCTGGGGGTGGTGTTTCAGGGTTTGGGGCAGTGCAGTGGTGTTCGGGCAGTGTAGGGGGTCGTGCTGGGGGTGGTGTTTCAGGGTTTAGGGCAGTGCAGTGGTGTTCGGGCAGTGTAGGGGTCGTGCAGGGGGTGGTGTTTCAGGGTTTAGGGCAGTGCAGTGGTGTTCGGGCAGTGTAGGGGGTCGTGCAGGGGGTGGTGTTTCAGGGTTTAGGGCAGTGCAGTGGTGTTCGGGCAGTGTAGGGGGTCGTGCAGGGGGTGGTGTTTCAGGGTTTAGGGCAGTGCAGTGGTGTTCGGGCAGTGTAGGGGGTTGTGCTGGAGGTGGTGTTTCAGGGTTTAGGGCAGTGCAGTGGTGTTCGGGCAGTGTAGGGGGTCGTGCTGGGGCTAGTGTTTCAGGGTTTAGGGCAGTGCAGTGGTGTTCGGACAGTGTAGGGGGTCGTGCTGGGGCTGGTGTTTCAGGGTTTAGGGCAGAGCAATGGTGTTCAGGCAGTGTAGGGGGTTGTGCTGGAGGTGGTGTTTCAGGGTTTAGGGCAGTGCAGTGGTGTTCGGGCAGTGTAGGGGTCTTGCTGGGGGTGGTGTTTCAGGGTTTAGGCAGGCAGTGGTGTTCGAGGCAGTGTAGGGGGTCTTGCTGGGGGTGATGTTTCAGGGTTTAGGGCAGTGCAGTGGTGTTCGGGCAGTGTAGGGGGTCGTGCCGGGGGTGGTGTTTCAGGGTTTAGGGCAGTGCAGTGGTGTTCGGGCAGTGTAGGGGGTCGTGCAGGGGGTGGTGTTTCAGGGTTTAGGACAGTGCAGTGGTGTTTGGACAGTGTAGGGGGTCATGCTGGGGGTGGTGTTTCAGGGTTTAGGGCAGTGCAGTGGTGTTCGGGCAGTGTAGGGTGTCATGCTGGGGGTGGTGTTTCAGGGTTTAGGGCAGTGCAGTGGTGTTCGGGCAGTGTAGGGGTCATTCAGGGGTGGTGTTTCAGGGTTTAGGGCAGTGCAGTGGTGTTCGGGCAGTGTAGGGGGTCGTGCTGGGGGTGGTGTTTCAGGGTTTAGGGCAGTGCAGTGGTGTTCGGCCAGTGTAGGTGGTCTTGCTGGGGGTGGTGTTTCAGGGTTTAGTGCAGTGCAGTGGTGTTCGGGCAGTGTAGGGGGTCATGCTGGGGGTGGTGTTTCAGGGTTTAGGGCAGTGCAGTGGTGTTCGGGCAGTGTAGGGGGTCGTGCAGGGGGTGGTGTTTCAGGGTTTAAGGCAGTGCAGTGGTGTTCGGGCAGTGTAGGGGGTCGTGCTGGGGCTGGTGTTTCAGGGTTTAGGGCAGTGCAGTGGTGTTCGGGCAGTGTAGGGTGTCGTGCTGAGGGGTGGTGTTTCAGGGTTTAGGGCAGTGCAGTGGTGTTTGGGCAGTGTAGGGGGTCGTGCAGGGGGTGGTGTTTCAGGGTTTAGGGCAGTGCAGTGGTGTTTGGGCAGTGTAGGGGGTCGTGCAGGGGGTGGTGTTTCAGGGTTTAGGGCAGTGCAGTGGTGTTCGGCCAGTGTAGGTGGTCTTGCTGGGGGTGGTGTTTCAGGGTTTAGGGCAGTGCAGTGGTGTTCGGGCAGTGTAGGGGGTCTTGCTGGGGGTGGTGTATCAGGGTTTAGGGCAGTGCAGTGGTGTTCGGGCAGTGTAGGGGGTCTTGCTGGGGCTGGTGTTTCAGGGTTTAGGGCAGTGCAGTGGTGTTTGGGCAGTGTAGGGGGTCGTGCTGGGGCTGGTGTTTCAGGGTTTAGGGCAGTGCAGTGGTGTTCGGGCAGTGTAGGGGGTCGTGCTGGGGCTGGTGTTTCAGGGTTTAGGGCAGTGCAGTGGTGTTCGGGCAGTGTAGGCGGTCGTGCTGGGGCTGGTGTTTCAGGGTTTAGGGCAGTGCAGTGGTGTTCGGGCAGTGTAGGGGGTCGTGCTGGGGCTGGTGTTTCAGGGTTTAGGGCAGTGCAGTGGTGTTCGGGCAGTGTAGGGGGTCGTGCTGGGGCTGGTGTTTCAGGGTTTAGGGCAGAGCAGTGGTGTTCAGGCAGTGTAGGGGGTCGTGCTGGGGGTGGTGTTTCAGGGTTTAGGGCACTGCAGTGGTGTTCGGGCAGTGTAGGGTGTCGTGCTGGGTCTGTTGTTTCAGGGTTTAGGGCAGTGCAGTGGTGTTCGGGCAGTGTAGGGGGTCTTGCTGGGGGTGGTGTTTCAGGGTTTAGGGCAGTGCAGTGGTGTTCGGGCAGTGTAGGGGGTCTTGCTGGGGGTGGTGTTTCAGGGTTTAGGGCAGTGCAGTGGTGTTCGGGCAGTGTAGGGGGTCATGCTGGGGGTGGTGTTTCAGGGTTTAGGGCAGTGCAGTGGTGTTCGGGCAGTGTAGGGGGTCGTGCAGGGAGGTGGTTGTGAGAAGTTGGCCTGGCATATGCTGTCCACTAATTATAGTGGGCACCTTGCACCAGTCCAAATCGACTCTTATGGTAGGTAGGTTAAAGACAACCTTATTGAAAGCTATCCTAGTGGTAGCTGTGGAGAGCAGCCTTCAGGCTAAGTCTTGAAGGAATGTAAAGCAGCTTGTTTTACCAGTCTATAATCTCTTGAGTGACCAAATGAAAGAGCACCACACCAGGTATATATTCAAAATATATGTATTTATTACTAAACACACCCCTCTAGTCTCTTTATGAGGCTAGAGTTCAAGTACATAGGTTATAAGATCTTAAATCACAGTAATAGCACAAATACACGTTTGGGCCCTAGGGGCGTACCAAACCATATACCAATAAAGTGGTATGCGAACCACGACTGAACTAGACACTAGGCCTAGAGCCTCTAGAAGTGCTTGGACCACAAGGAACCACCCAAGGTAGTGACACAGGGGACCCACGGGAGACGCGTGCAGTGTAAATACACAACCGCGATACGCCGTTAACTTCTATGGAGAAAGTCGGGATCGGGAAAATAGAGGAAAGGGACACTTTAAAGAGGACTAGGACAAAACCCTTTGAGATCTAGGACTTTGAAGAGTCTCTACCCACGGGAGCACCGGAGTACTCGTGTTACCTCACCCAGGGAAGCCGGGTGCATAGGTGCCTTTCGGGGTCGGGTTTCGTCGTCGTTTCTTATGGCGATCTGCTGCAAAGTGCTGCTGGCGACCAGGAGAAAAGTGTCCGGGTGGATCCAAGAGTGGATCGGAGTTCTGAAGAACCTGAAAGCAGAGGGGACAGAGTCTGGGTCACTAGCCAGTGACCAGGAGGGCGATGGACAGATGCCCACCGATGTCGAGTGCTTCAAGTTCGTTGACGGTCGTCTTGACTCTTCAGCCACGAGGTCCGGGAGGCGTTGTCGGCGACCAGGAGCAGGATTCGGGCTGTTGCTCGATGTCTGTCGAGTGCAGAGGTGTCGGCGACCAGATTGGACCCAACAGGCCTTGGCAACGGCAAGTCTCGAGTAAGATGTAGATCGTCGATGATGCAGACCAGCAAGGTCTGGGGAACTCACCCAGCAAGGGTAAGTGAGGGCAGGCCTGGAGCAACCAGACTGCCAAGTAAAGAAAAGATTGGCCTTCGGTAAGGGCTACTAGCCAACGGGCTAGCGACCGCGAAGGAGCCTCGTGACGCCGCACGTGGAGCTGGCTTACAGGACACTCGTGGAGTGGGGGCCAGTGATCTTCGGTGCAGGTGGTGCTGGAGGCTAGGGCTACTCGGAGCCCAAAGCACGACTTCTTGGGAGACCCAGAAGATGGTGCACTTGCAAGTGTGCTCGGTGTCCAGGGGTCACGGTCTCAAGTCACCCACGATAGCCACGGGCCTCAGCTTTGCTGGGGACTCAGGGTAGCCTCGGGGAAGTCTGAGAATCCACCTCTGGTGATGCGATGACTTCGGCGTCCGACGGGAGCTTCAGTAATGCGAACCGGACAGATGCTTCTTTGGTGCCTGCCAAGCAGGGGAGTCACTCCTTGACCCCAAGGGAGATTCTTCAGTCCTCTAATCGTGAGTAGAGCGTCGAAGGTCCAGGATTCTGTTTCAGAGTTTCGTCCAGGTATAATCTAAAGTCCTAAGGACTGGGTTCCTACCTTTATTCCAAAAATAGGGGATGGACTACTCTGTGGCCCCACCTATGGGTGGGTCAGGGCAGAGGGGTGGCTACACCCCTTTCCCTTTGTCCAGTTCGCGCCAAAGCAGGGGCTGCAAGCCCCTGATCCGGTTTGAACTGGGGTATGCACAGGGACACCAAATGTGCCCCCAGTGCAGGACTTCAAAGCACCCGAAAGTGCTCCCGCCCAGCCCCAATACACATTGTCCTGTCTGGGGAGGTGGTCACACCTCCCTGGGACAGGAAACCTATTGTCCAGGCCTCCCCTGCCGGAGTTTCGCCCAGCAGCAGGAGGCCAGACTCGTGTCTGTGGCAGCAGCATCCATTTTGTGATGCCAGGGCTCTGGAAAGAAGTTACCGGACTCGTCAGAGTTAACATGCCTTTCCCTCTAGAAGGGTGGAATGCTACCCCCGCCGCCAGGATTGGCGGGGGGTAGTATTCCAAGATGTTTGACACCAAACACGACATGTTTAGGTGCAGCCATTCCATAGTTAGCATTTTACCGCGAGGATATAATGCGTTTAAGAGTATATGGTCAGGCTGCACTACAAACAGCATCAGAGATGGTCTCCGAACGCTGCAGAGGGGCCCTGCTCATGCAGGGGCACCCTCTCACATAGGAACCATGCACTCTGCCTTTAGGATTGATAAGGCCTGCCTTAGGAGTGACTTATAGGTTTATATGTGTGTATGCTTTTAGTGATATAGGTAACCTATACCACAGCAAGGGGTGCATGCACCACCTTACCCAGGCTGCAGTAGCAGACCTGTGGTGCCAGTTTGGATGGCCTACCAGGGGTGGCATAATATATGCTGCAGCCCCTGGCAGGCCTCTGAGGTACCTATGCCCTTGGTACATAGTATACCATATACTAGGGACTTACAAGGGCACTCCAGATCCCAATCAGAGATGTGCCTAAGGCACATGGAGACCCTTTTAAAGAGGAAACAGCTAGGCTGGGGTTCTGAATAGCAGGGCCCCAGCCAGACTAATGTCGAAAACCAGTGAAGTATCAGCAAAAAGTGGGGGTACCCCTGTGAAGCAGATCCTACTCTCCTACAGTGGTGTTTCAGGGTTTAGGGCAGTGCAGTGGTGTTCGGGCAGTGTAGGGGGTCGTGCTGGGGGTGGTGTTTCAGGGTTTAGGGCAGTGCAGTGGTGTTCGGGCAGTGTAGGGGGTCGTGCAGGGGGTGGTGTTTCAGGGTTTAGGGCAGTGCAGTGGTGTTCGGGCAGTGTAGGGGGTCATGCTGGGGCTGGTGTTTCAGGGTTTAGGGCAGTGCAGTGGTGTTCGGGCAGTGTAGGGGGTCTTGCTGGGGGTGGTGTTTCAGGGTTTAGGGCAGTGGTGTTCGGGCAGTGTAGGGGATCTTGCTGGGGGTGATGTTTCAGGGTTTAGGGCAGTGCAGTGGTGTTCGGGCAGTATAGGGGGTCTTGCTGGGGGTAGTGTTTCAGGGTTTAGGGCAGTGCAGTGGTGTTCGTGCAGTGTAGGGGGTCTTGCTGGGGATGGTGTTTCAGGGTTTAGTGCAGTGCAGTAGTGTTCAGGCAGTGTAGGGGGTCGTGCTGGGGATGGTGTTTCAGGGTTTAGGGCAGTGCAGTGGTGTTCGGGCAGTGTAGGGGGTCGTGCTGGGGGTGGTGTTTCAGGGTTTAGGGCAGTGCAGTGGTGTTCGGGCAGTGTAGGGGGTCGTGCTGGGGTGGTGTTTCAGGGTTTAGGGCAGTGCAGTGGTGTTCAGGCTGTGTAGGGGGTCGTGCTGGGACTGGTGTTTCACGGGTTTAGGGCAGTGCAGTGGTGTTCGGGCAGTGTAGGGGGTCGTGCTGGGGCTGGTGTTTCAGGGTTTAGGGCAGTGCAGTGGTGTTCGGGCAGTGTAGGCGGTCGTGCTGGGGCTGGTGTTTCAGGGTTGAGGGCAGTGCAGTGGTGTTCGGGCAGTGTAGGGGGTCGTGCTGGGGCTGGTGTTTCAGGGTTTAGGGCAGTGCAGTGGTGCTCGGGCAGTGTAGGTGGTCGTGCTGGGGGTGGTGTTTCAGGGTTTAGGGTAGTGCAGTGGTGTTCGGGCAGTGTAGGGGGTCGTGCTGGGGCTGGTGTTTCAGGTTTTAGGGCAGTGCAGTGGTGTTCGGGCAGTGTAGGGGGTCGTGCTGGGGCTGGTGTTTCAGGGTTTAGGACAGAGCAGTGGTGTTCGGGCAGTGTAGGGGGTCGTGCTGGGGGTGGTGTTTCAGGGTTTAGGGCAGTGCAGTGGTGTTCGGGCAGTGTAGGGGGTCGTGCTGGGGTGGTGTTTCAGGGTTTAGGCGGCAGTGGTGTTCGGGCAGTGTAGGGGGTCTTGCTGGGGGTGATGTTTCAGGGTTTAGGGCAGTGCAGTGGTGTTCGGGCAGTGTAGGGGGTCTTGCTGGGGGTAGTGTTTCAGGGTTTAGGGCAGTGCAGTGGTGTTCGGGCAGTGTAGGGGGTCATGCTGGGGGTGGTGTTTCAGGGTTTAGGGCAGTGCAGTGGTGTTCAGGAAGTGTAGGGGGTCGTGAAGGGGGTGGTGTTTCAGGGTTTAGGGCAGTGCAGTGGTGTTCGGGCAGTGTAGGCAGTCGTGCTAGGGGTGGTGTTTTAGGGTTTAGGGCAGTGCAGTGGTGTTCGGGCAGTGTAGGGGGTCGTGCAGGGGCTGGTGTTTCAGGGTTTAGGGCAGTGCAGTGGTGTTCGGGCAGTGTAGGGGGTCGTGCTGGGGGTGGTGTTTCAGGGTTTAGGGCAGTGCAGTGGTGTTCGGGCAGTGTAGGGGGTCGTGCAGGGGGTGGTGTTTCAGGGTTTAGTGCAGTGCAGTGGTGTTCGGGCAGTGTAGGGGTCGTGCTGGGGCTGGTGTTTCAGGGTTTAGGGCAGTGCAGTGGTGTTCGGGCAGTGTAGGGGGTCTTGCTGGGGGTGGTGTTTCAGAGTTTAGGGCAGTGGTGTTCGGGCAGTGTAGGGGATCTTGCTGGGGGTGATGTTTCAGGGTTTAGGGCAGTGCAGTGTTGTTCGGGCAGTAAAGGGGGTCTTGCTGGGGGTAGTGTTTCAGGGTTTAGGGCAGTGCAGTGGTGTTCGTGCAGTGTAGGGGGTCTTGCTGGGGATGGTGTTTCAGGGTTTAGTGCAGTGCAGTAGTGTTCGGGCAGTGTAGGGGGTCGTGCTGGGGGTAGTGTTTTAGGGTTTAGGGTAGTGCAGTGGTGCTTGTGTAGTGTAGGGGGTCGTGCTGGGGATAGTGTTTAGGGTAGTGCAGTGGTGTTTGTGTAGTGTAGGGGGTCATGTTTTAGGGTAATGCAGTGGTGTTTGGGAAGTGTAGGGGGTCGTGCTGGGGGTAGTGTTTTAGGATTTAGGGTAGTGCAGTGGTGTTTGGGTAGTGTAGGGGGTCGTGCTGGGGATAGTGTTTTAGGGTTTAGGGTAGTGCAGAGGTGTTTGTGTAGTGTAGGGGGTCGTGCTGGGGATAGTGTTTTAGGGTTTAGGGTAGTGCAGTGGTGCTTGTGTAGTGTAGGGGGTCATTCTGGGGGTAGTGTTTTAGGGTTTAGGGTAGTGCAGTTGTGTTTGTGTAGTGTAGGGGGTCATGTTTTAGGGTAGTGCAGTGGTGTTCGGGCAGTGTAGGGGCTCGTGCTGGGGTGGTGTTTCAGGGTTTGGGGCAGTGCAGTGGTGTTCGGGCAATGTAGGGGCTCTTGCTGGGGGTGATGTTTTAGGGTTTAGGGTAGTGCAGTGGTGTTTTTGTAGTGTAGGGGGGTCATGTTTTAAGATGCGACGCTCCAATACCTGACCAGTCTGCACTACATAAAACTGCAAAAAAACAAAAAATAAAAAGTGTTTTGCACACTTTTGTCATTGGGCTATATGTGGCTACATCTGGGTAATATTTGTGCTACATTTGGGCTCTTTTTTCACTGGTGGCCATCTTGGAAGACTTCTTTGTTATGAAGTTTCCTAATTTCCTCATTTACTGCAGTCTCCTCAGTAGGAAATGCTTTCAGTTTTTTACTTTGATTCCATCAAGAAGGCATTCAGATGTGTCTCACATTTGCCATAAATTCAGAATGTTAGCACTCTAGTTGCTCATTAGATCACTGTAGTAAAGCTACTGCTCACCAGGGAGTTAACTGGAAGTCTGCTGCTGGTATTGAAAGTGATTGTTTCAGTCTGCATGTCAGAATTTTCTAATGAAATAGAAGAGGATTTGAGATCTTACTTAAAACATGCCCTAATTTTTCTTTCTGCAGCACTAACCATAATTTCTATTTCAAAAAGAACCCCTCATTTTGTTCCTTTTTAAATTAAATGTTTTAAGTGTTACCGGTTTATTCCAATCAAGATGGCTTCAGGTGTGCCATACTTTTGTCATAAGTAAGGCTGTTAGCGCTCTAGTTGTTCTTTAGAACACTCTGGGAAGCTGCAGTAGAACACAAAGGCATCAACTGGCAGGCTGCTCCTGTTGAAATATAACAGGAAGATATTTGAGATCACACTTGAAACATGTCCTAATTTTTCTTTCTACAGCACTAACCATAATTTCTATGACAAAATGAACCCCATCATTTTGTTCCTTTTTAAATTAAATGTTTTAAGTGTTACCAGTTTATTCCAATCAAGATGGCTTCAGGTGTGCCATACTTTTGTCATAAGTAAGTCTGTTAGCACTCTAGTTGTTCTTTAGAACACTCTGGGAAGCTGCAGTAGAACACAAAGGAATCAACTGACAGTCTCTGCCCTTGTTGGATGTACATGTTTTACTGAGAATGTCAGACTTCATTCTCAGATGACTGAGAAAGATAATGTGAATTTACAGAAAATATGCTCTCATTTTAGCTTCTGGAGCACCTTCCAAAACTGTATGGGACAAGCATGTGAAAATAGTTTTCTCTCAAACATGATTCATGATATCCCAGCAGAAGGTTTTTCACAGGGTAAAATCACCTTAGAACACACCACAATTCCTGAAATTAGTATGGTACCATCAACAAATGAATTCTAATGTAACTAAAGTCTGTTATCACCCTTTATAGTTCTCCTTTTGGTAACCCTCAAAATCTTTGATTCACTACAATGCATTTCAATGGGGTACTATCATTTATATTGGTCCCAAGATGGCTGCCAGCAATTCCAGGATGAAGTGCTGACAGCCAATCAGATCTCACGATGACATGTGTGGTTAGGCTCCGCCCAGATATATATGTGATTTTACTTTTGATTTTCTCAGGAACTACTGAACGGATTTACACCATTTAAGCAAAAGGCACGACACTGAACCAAGGGCTACCTCTTTGCCAAATTTGGTGTAATTCCGTTCAGCAGTTCGGGCTGTAGCTGCGACTAAAGGTTCCTATGGAAAAATGAATGGGGAAAACAGGTTTTGGGACCCCCTTTTCTTGGCCCCGCTGATGAATCACCCGAGACTTTCAGGATAGGAGCGGACCGGAGTGCCCCAACAAGTTGAAAACTTTCTCGAAGATTCGTCAACCGGCGCCAACGTTATTTCAAATAGAATGTTGCGGATTTCCTATGGAAAATAGGTCCTAACTATAACTATCTACTGGCGACCGCCAGTAGATAATACACATATATATATATATATACATATATATATTATCTACTGGCGGTCGCCAGTAGATAGTTATAGTTACAACCTATTATCCATAGGAAATCCGCGACATTCTATTTGAAATAACTCTCTTGCCGGTTGACGTATCTTCGCGAAATTTTCAAACTTCGTGGGGCGCTCCGGTCCGCTCCTACCCTGAAAGTCTCGGGGGATACGTCAAGCGGGGGCCGAGAAAAAGGGGGTCCCAAAACGCGTTTTCCCCATGCATTTTCCCATAGGAAACTTTAGACACGGCTACAGCCCGAACTGCTGAACGGAATTACACCAAATTTGGCAAAGAGGTAGTTCTTGGTTCAGAAAGAACCCTTTTTGTTAAATGGTGTAAATCCGTTCAGTAGTTGCTGAGAAAATGAAAAGTAAAAAGTTAGTGATATCTAGGGACGAGTAGGGTCCGCGTACCCTCCCGATCACGAGCTGCATGTTAATTGGTTGTCAGCTGGCTGTCAACATTCCGATTCAGGAAATGTTGGCAGCCATTTTGTCCCTCGGTAGAACCGAGGGACAGAAACAAGTGCGCAAAGCGCACAAAGGGGGCAGGGTAGAAACACCCTGACCCCTAGGTTTGCTCAGGGGTCCCACAAGGACCCCTGGGCAAAAAAAAATTTTTTTTTAAAATCGGCAGGATGCGCTCAGGGTGCGCGAATCCTGCCGAAAAATCGAAGCGCGGTCTCCCGCGCTTCGATGTTAATTGGCCCCCGGGTGGCCCAAGTCCCGGGGGCATGGTGGGGGATAATTTAATGTGTGGGGGCCTCAAGGGCCTCCCAAGCCCCGGGGACCGCCACCCCCGGGGCTTTTTAAAAATGGTGCGGGAGGGCTCTGAGCCCTCCCGCAGCCCCGGGGACCACCACCTCCCCGGTGCTTTTTTTAAATAATTATTAAACCTGTGTGGGGGGCTCCAGCCCCCACACGCCCCGGGACCACCACCTCCCTGGGGCACTAAACATTTTAATATGGGGGTCCGTTACGGACCCCCAGAGCCCCGGGGACCACCACCTCCCCGGGGCTGTGTACTGAATGGGAGGGGGCCGCGCGGCCCCCCTCCTGGAGCCCTTGATGGCCCTGGGGACCACCACCCCCAGGGCCGGCTCCTGCAGTGTCCCTGGGTGCCTACCCCCGGGACACTGTAGTTTGCTATGGCAGGACGGGAGCCTCGCGGCTCCCGTCCTGCCATAGCAAACTGCTTTGGATATTGGAAGAGAGAGCAGGGAAACCTGCTCTCTCTTCCAATATCCAAAGCGATTGCTTTTCCACATGGGGAGCAGCATGTCAGCTGCTCCCCATGTGGAACAGCAATGCCGGCTCCCAAGGGACGTGGGGAGCCGGCGGGACTGTGGGGGATTGGGGACCCCCCCACAGTCCCCAACGGAGAGGGCCAGCCCCGGGGGATGGGGTCCCCGGGGCAAGTAGGGCTCGGGAGGGGGCCACGCGGCCCCCTCCCCAAAAAAGAGAAAAATTAAAAAAAAAAAAAATGGAAAGGCCGGCCCCGGGAGATGGGGTCCCCGGGGCCTTAAAATGGCCAGAGGAGGGGGCCACGCTGCCCCCTCAAAAAAATAAATATAGAGGCCATGCCCCGGGGGATGGGGTCCCCGGGGCCAATACAGGCCCAGGGAAGGGGGCCACGCGGCCCCCTTCCCCGTTTTTTTTTTTAAGGTAATTTAAAAAAGGGGTAAGGCCCTGGGGGATGGGGTCCCCAGGGCCCAAAAAAAGAAAAAGGAAGGGGGGCCACACAGCCCCCCTTCAGGGAGAAAAAAAAACAAAAAAAAAACGATCGGGCCCGCAGGCCCCGCCCCTTCCTTCACCACTCTGCAAACGCGCCCTGGCGCGTTTGCAGAGGGGGAACGATCCCCTTGAATACTGGGGGTCTCTGGGGCCAACTAGCCCACCAGGTACCTCCAGTATGCGCCAGGGGCTGCCTTGCAGAGAGGTGTACAGAGGCCACGCCCTTTTACACCTCTCTGCAACGCAGCTCTGTGGCGCTTTTGGAGGTATATGGTGGGCTAGTTGGACTCCGGGGACCCTCAGGATTCAAGGGGACTTAATCCCCCAACTTAAAACGCGCCACGGGGCGCGTTTGCACAGTGGTGAAGGGAGGGGCGGGGCTTCAGGTGACATGTGTGCAAACAGGCCCCGTGGCGCGTTTTAAGATGGGGAATTAAATCCTCTTCAATCCTGAGGGTCTCTGGAGCCAACTAGCCCAACAGGTACATCCAGAATGCGCCACAGAGCTGCGTTGCAGAGAGGTGTAAAGGGGTGTGGCCTCTCTACACGTCTCTGCAACGCAGCCCCTGGCGCATATTGGAGGTTCCTGGTGGTCTAGTTGGCCCCTAGGGACCCTCAGGATTCAAGGGGACTTAATCCCCCAACTTAAAACGCGCCACGGGGCGCGTTTGCAAAGATGTCACCTCAGGCCCCGCCCCCTCCCTTCACCATTGTGCAAATATTCCTCTAAAATCAGCCGAAATAGGAATTCCGATTTACTCACCTGTTATAAGGAGAGACCTCAGTGCTGTATCTTTCAGCCCAGTACTGGTCCTGAAAAGTAATTTTAACCGTACTTACCAGTAACTTGAATTTCCTTCCATAGGCTAACATTGACTGGTTTCACTTGGAAATTCTTCTAAGTGTGGAGTTTTGGAACTTTAAAATATTCCTCTAAAATCAGCCGAAATACGAATTCCGATTTACTCACCTGTTATCAGGAGAGACCTCAGTGCTGCATCTTTCAGCCCAGTACTGGTCCTGAAAAGTAATTTTAACCGTACTTACCGGTAACTTGAATTTCCTTCATAGGCTAACATTGACTGGTTTCACTTGGAAATTCTTCTAAGTGTGGAGTTTTGGAACTTTAAAATATTCCTCTAAAATCAGCCGAAATACGAATTCCGATTTACTCACCTGTTATCAGGAGAGACCTCAGTGCTGCATCTTTCAGCCCAGTACTGATCCTGAAAAGTAATTTTAACCGTACTTACCGGTAACTTGAATTTCCTTCATAGGCTAACATTGACTGGTTTCACTTGGAAATTCTTCTAAGTGTGGAGTTTTGGAACTTTAAAATATTCCTCTAAAATCAGCCGAAATACGAATTCCGATTTACTCACCTGTTATCAGGAGAGACCTCAGTGCTGCATCTTTAAGCCCAGTACTGATCCTGAAAAGTAATTTTAACCATACTTACCGGTAACTTGAATTTCCTTCATAGGCTAACATTGACTGGTTTCACTTGGAAATTCTTCTAAGTGTGGAGTTTTGGAACTTTAAAATATTCCTCTAAAATCAGCCGAAATACGAATTCCGATTTACTCACCTGTTATCAGGAGAGACCTCAGTGCTGCATCTTTCAGCCCAGTACTGATCCTGAAAAGTAATTTTAACCGTACTTACCGGTAACTTGAATTTCCTTCATAGGCTAACATTGACTGGTTTCACTTGGAAATTCTTCTAAGTGTTGATTTTTGAAACATACAAATATTCCTCTAAAATCAGCCGAAATCCGAATTCTGATTTACTCACCTGTTATCAGGAGAGACCTCAGTGCTGCATCTTTCAGCCCAGTACTGGTCCTGAAAAGTAATTTTAACCGTACTTACCAGTAACTTGAATTTCCTTCCATAGGCTAACATTGACTGGTTTCACTTGGAAATTCTTCTAAGTGTGGAGTTTTGGAACTTTAAAATATTCCTCTAAAATCAGCCGAAATACGAATTCCGATTTACTCACCTGTTATCAGGAGAGACCTCAGTGCTGCATGTTTCAGCCCAGTACTGATCCTCAAAAGTAATTTTAACCGTACTTACCGGTAACTTGAATTTCCTTCATAGGCTAACATTGACTGGTTTTCAGCAAAAAGTTTCAAAGTGTTGATTTTCACAAACTACAAATATTCCTTAAAAATCGACAGTATGACTTAAACGCATTCTTTCAACTGTTTACAGGAGATGCACCAGTGCTGGATCCAGGATCCAACACTGAGTAAGAAAAAGTAACGATAACAGTTTTTACCTGCTAAGTGAATTTCCTTCCATAGGATAACATTGGTGATTCTATGAGAAAAAGTTTCAAAGTGTCAACTTTTAAAATACAATAATATTCCTTAAAAATCACGACTGTAACCAAAACGCTTTTACTCAACTGTTTACAGGAGATGTCCCAGGACTGAATCTAGGATCCAGTCCTGTGGTTAGAAAAGTAATCCATAAAGTAACTAATTGCATTTAACTAGAAATTCACATTGAGCTGAATGTTGCATTGTGTTTGAAAATGTGTTGCCCATTGCAACAACTGTAACTACTGTACTTAAAAGTCTATTGCCTATCTGCAAAGTATTTAAACTAAAGTAATTCATTAAGAGAAAGTATTTTTTGTAATGTAATGTATAATGTAATTACAATGTAATTTAAATAATAAAATATGTAAAAAAAATTGTTTCTAAAAATGTAGTAAATCAGTATTTTAAAAATTTATATAACAATTAATACATTTAAAAATTGTCATTTACAAAACCTTTGAAATTCACTGAAAAAACCGTAGGTTTCAGACATGTTATAGTTACAAATTAGCATTTAAAAAACCTTTGAAATTCACTGAAAAAACCATAGGTTTCAGGGACGTTATAGTTACAAATTAGCATTTAAAAACCTTTGAAATTCACTGAAAAAACCATAGGTTTTAGGGACAGTTATAGTTAGTTGGACATTGCACTCGTACAAAACCCGTGAAATTCCCCCGTTATAGTTAGTCCAGCTAACTATAACTCGCGCCCCGCAATGCACTGCTGATGACGTCACATATTACATCACTCATGACATGGTCAGTGACATCACTGATGACATCACTGACGACATCTCAAATGACATCACTGATGACATCACTGATGACATCATCCATGTGATAATTTCATGCATCTTCTCACACCCTAATATAACCTTTGATACACCCACTCTAAAGTACAGACTGCCATTCGCAAAACCATAGACACTCCAACACCAATAACTACATACCCACTCACTGATTCTTAGGTCTACGCACACATCCACTCACTCACCCGAACAGTCACTCATATTTACGGTCACTCAGTACAGGACTATCATATGCACTCATACTCCTATATAGACACTCAAACACCGCCACTCATCCATAGAGGTACTCACACACCTAGTCAGTCATGCAAATAATTAAACACACTACCATTTACTCACCTATACAGTTATACACACACCAGCTCACTTACTCATACAAATACTAGCACATTCTTACGCTCTTATACAATCACTGATACAAGCACACACTCATCCATACAGCCACTATCACAATCAGTCACTCTTGCTTATAGCTATTTATATACTCCAACACACATATATACTGCCTTTCACATATGTAGTTACTCACACATGTACCACTGGGACATACATTCACTCACTAACACACTCTTACACACACTTACCCACCCATACAGTCTATCACAGATGCACTCTTGAAACCATCCACCCAGTGAATCACCCACTCACACATCTATGCACAGAGTCGCACACACCCCTCCCACACAAACACTCAGGCACCCATACAGATACTCACACAAGCATTCAATAACTCATATAGACACTCATGTAGCTATTCTCAAACACATGCAGCCACTTACACAGCAACAGACAGACGGATACAGACATTCACCCAGTTTAGTCACTAACCCATGCATTCAGTAAGATACGTTAAATCACTCACTTATACAGTCAGTCACGCACCTACTAAATCATCCATACAGACACTTACACACCCACTCATTCTTCAATACGTCTTTTCCTATATATATTAAAAATATTTAAACTTTACAGAAACACACAGTCACTGGATGATGTCATCAGTGATGTCATCAGTGATGTCATTTGAGATGTCATCAGTGATGTCATCAGTGATGTCACTGACCATGTCATGAGTGATGTAATATGTGACGTCATCAGCAGTGCATTGTGGGCGCGAGTTATAGTTAGCTGGACTAACTATAACGGGGAATTTCACGGGTTTTGTACGAGTGCAATGTCCAACTAACTATAACTGTCCCTAAAACCTATGGTTTTTTCAGTGAATTTCAAAGGTTTTTTAAATGCTAATTTGTAACTATAACGTCCCTGAAACCTATGGTTTTTTCAGTGAATTTCAAAGGTTTTTTAAATGCTAATTTGTAACTATAACATGTCTGAAACCTACGGTTTTTTCAGTGAATATATATATATATATACATATACATATGTATATAGTTTAAAATAGTAAATCGTAAATATTTTAATGTATAACACTAATATAATGTAAATTGAATACATTTAAATAAAATGTGATACTATATATAAAAATATACTTATATAAATACACACACACACACACATAAATATGTCTGTCTGTTTATATATACATCTTTATAATATAACAAAAGTGTGGGTGTTTTCTAAAAGTTTAGGAGTGTTAAATATATAAAGTAAGCTATTACATAACTTGAATTAGTATATTTTGAGCACTAGTAATGAGCGATATTATTTCTTACACATAATATGTTAGTGGCTGTGTGTATCAGTATCAGAGTTGGTGTCTGATACACTGTATGGGTGTTAGAGTGGCTGTGTTTCTTGAAGGCAGAACCACCATTGTAACTGTTAATGCCTGTGATTATGGTCTCGGAGCTGTTCTCACTCAAATGGATAATGGGCGTGAATTTACCATAGGATTTGCGTCCAGGACTCTCAGACCCGCTGAACGCAAGTACTCAGTGATCAAAAAAGAACTTCTAGCTTGTGTTTGGAGTGTAGAAAAGTTCAAAGCTTAGGTTTGGGGTAGACCTTTTATACATAAAACCGATCACTGTCCTGTGGTAAATAAACTCTCTGGTAAGAACATTAAGCGTACCACAGCTCGTATTTCAAGGTTGGCAGCAAAACTTCTAGAATACACTTTTTCTATTCAATATATCCTCGGTGGGAAAAATTCCAGTGCAGACTGCCTTTCCAGACTCCCAATTGATGAACCTGAAAATCAAGAATGGGAAACGGAAATAGAGGAGTGTTTTATTGCATATATAGGAGATGCTACTTTTTGTGAAAAAGACTGGATCTCTGCCATTCAATCTGATCCCATTCTCAACCAAGTCATTACATTTGTAAAATCTGGTTGGCCTAAAGAAACTGTGTTGCAACATGAACTCCAAACATTTTGGAAGGTTTTGAATGAACTGTCTCTTGAAGGTGACATTTTAGTCCGTGGAGATAAATTAGTAGCTCCCTTTTGTTTTCGTCAACGTTTAATCAGCTTAGCACATGGTGGTCATTTGGGTTCCACCTTGACCAAGAAAAAGATTAGAGAGAGATTTTGGTGGCCATGCATGGATTCTGAGGTCAAAGAATTTGTGTCCAACTGTGCTAAATGCAAACTCAGTGACAAGGTTTTAATAACTGAACCTCAAATTCAATCTGTCAATCCTTGTCCCAGAAAACCTTGGCAACGCATTGGGGTAGACTTCTTAGGTCCTTACCAAATTCTTCCCAACTACATGAGATATTTCATTGTGATGGTTGATCATCTTTCTAGATGGGTCGAAGTTGAAGCAATTTCTGAACCTACTACTAAAAAAGCAATTGAATGTTTTCAAAGAGTGTTTTCGAGAGAAGGTCTCCCTGGTGAGATCCTTACTGATAATGGGGTTCAGTTCACGTCATCTGAGATGTCTTCATTTTTAGAAAACTGTGCTATAAAACATTTGAGAACACCTCTTTACCACCCTCAAACCAATGGTAAAGTTGAACGCTTTAGCAAAGTACTTGTGGAATGCATTCAATCCTCCATCAAAAACAAATCTTGCGTTGCTAAGTCTATTCATGAGCTAGTTTGGTCTCACCGTACCACTCCACATTCTGTGACTGGGAAATTTCCTTTCGAACTGATGAGAGGTAGAGAACCCACCACTGAACTCTGTCCTTTTTGGACCACAAAAATTTCTTAGAAAGATGGAAGTGTGGATGAATGGTGGAAATCAGCTGAACTTAATTCCAATCTCGCAAATTTAAAGAGATTTGCTAAAGTCAATCCTAGCTCAAAAAGAGAAACTAGATTGAAAATAGGCGATTGGGTACGTGTGAAGAATCCAATTCTTGTTGGCAAAGGCCTGTCCAAATTCAAAAATCCGGTTCAAGTTTGTGAACTAGGGGAGAATTCTGTTAAACTTTCCGATGGAAATTGGTGGGGTATGTCCCGTGTGGCGCTTGTTCCCCACAATGGTATGTCTGCCAACACTGAGAAATATTTTCCACAGCGCTCTTTTTTGCCCATTAAAAGGTACCCAAAAAGTAATTTGACCATTAGAAAGAGTTCTCGTACTCCTGTACGACCTAAAAATTGAACGATTTTGTCTGACTTTGTTTTTTTTTCTTTTCTTCTCTTCTCTTCTTTTTCCTCTTCTTCTTTCCTCTCTCCTCTTGTTTTTTTTTCTCTCTCTTGTATCTCTTAATTCTTTTGGGAAGGGGGTATGGGTACTATGTTCAAAATGAATTTGCTCAAAATGAATTTGTATTTTCATACTTTGTCCTGTAAAAAGGGAGATGTGTGGTAATGTAAGCCTTTGGCTTAGAATGTCTAGATCTTGGAATGTGTCATGAGGTCACTGAAGCTCTGCATTCCGATTGTAAGCAGTTGCTCCAGTGCCCCTTCATGAAGAGACGAGTCTTCCTAAATAAATCTACAAAAGCTTCTTCAGTCTACCTGGAGTCTTCATTATCAAAGTAGCTTTATGGGTGAGTGAGTGGCTGTGTGTCTGTATTGGTGAGTGAGTGGATGTGTGAGAGACTATGTGGGTGAGTGAGTGTGTGTGTGTGTGGCTGTATGGGTGGGTGAGTAGATGTGTGGGTGGCTGTATAGGTGTTTGAGTGTATGTCTGAGTAGAAGTAAAGGAATGAGTGGGTGTGTCAGTGGTGTATGGGTGAGTGAGTGGGTATGTGAGAGGCATGTAAAGGTGGGGGTGTGTGAGTGGCTGCATGGGTGAATGAGTAGGTGTGTGTGTGGCTGTATGGGTGGGTGAGTAGGTGTGTGGGTGGCTGTATAGGTGTTTGAGTGGATGTTAGAGTAGAAGTAAAGGAATGATTGGGTGTGTAAGTGGTTTATGGGTGAGTGACTGGGTGTGTCAGTGACTGTGACCTTATTGGATCGTTCGGTTTTAGTCTTACGCCTTATGCCGATGACACACAAATTGTGGTGTCGCTGCTGCCTGGACAGGAGATTGGAATAGATAAACGGTTCCATGATTGCATAGAAGCAGTAGGGAGTTGGATGTCCCAAAACTGCCTGAGACTTAACTCAAACAAAACGGAAGTTGTCGTGTTTGGGAATGATCCCAGTTTCTGGAACCCGAGTTGATGGCCAGACTCCATGGGCTCTCTTCCGACTCCCACTCGGAAAGTAAAAAACTTGGGAGTAGTTTTTGGGATGACAGACTCAATTTTGGGGCCCAAGTGAATGCAGTTGCCTCGGCCACGTCATATGTCCTTAGGACATGCAAGAAAATACTGCCTCTGCTGCCAAGAGACAGTCAACGCTTGTTGATTACCTCACTGATTATGTCAAGACTTGACTATTGTAGCAGCCTATATCTGATATCCAGGAGCGTTTTTGTACAAACTTCAAATTTTACAGAACGCTGCAGCCAGATTGCTTTCTGGTATACCCAAATATGCTTCTGTCTCCAGTGAGATTTGCAAATTCCACTGGCTCCCGGTCAAGAAACAAGTGCAGTTTAAATCTCTATGTATGGTTTTTAGGGCGCTACAAGGCACAGGCCCTGACCATTTGAAGCAGCAATTTCAATGGTATGTCCCCAATAGACCATTGCGCTCTTCTAACGCAAAAATTGGTCATTGTTGCACCTACAAAAAAAGTCAGGTGGGGAGGAAAAAGCTTTGGTGCGGGTGCTGCCAAGGCTTGGAATGATTTGCCTTTCCACCTGAGGAATAGCTCTGTTCTGCTTGGATTTAGGAAGGCCCTTAAAACGTGGCTGTTTTGATCGATTGCTCTCCCCGGCCCCGGCCCACTCTGTGTTTGTTTGGAGGATGGTAGCTAGCGCCAGGACACCTTAGGGTAACAGTTGCGCTTTACAAATGCCCCTAACATTAACATTAACATTAACTGTTTGAGTGAGGGACTGAATATAAGAGTGGATGTATGGGCAAGTGTGTGCATTTATATCAGTGACTGTATAGTTGAGTGTGTACATGTGTTAATATCTGTATGAGTAAGTGAGCAGGTGTGTGAGTAACTGTATGGATGTGTGAGTGGCTGTATGAGTGTGTAGGTGTGTGAGTAGCTATATGGTTGACTGACGCAGTATGTGAGTGGCTGTACAGGTGTATGAGTGAGTGTGTTCGTGTCTATATGACTGTGTGTGAGCGGCTGTATTGGTGAGTGGTATGAGTTAGTGCATATGTGAGTGACTCTTTGAATCAGTGAATGTGTGTGTGTGTGAGTACTTGTATGGGTCTGTGAATGGGTTTATGAGTGGTTGTATGGGAGTGGGAGTTGATGTATGTGAGGTTGTATAGGAGTGTGAGTGGGTGTGTGAGTCGTTCTGGGGACTATGCCATGAGTGATGTCATTTGAGATGTCATCAGTGATGTCACTGACCATGTCATGAGTGATGTAATATGTGATGTCATAAGCAGTGCATTGCGGAGGCTTAAGTTATAGTTAGCTCAGGCAACTATAACTGCTGAATTTTACTGGTTTTGTATGAGCGAAATCTGAGCCTAACTATAACGTCCCTGTAACCTTTATTTTTTAAGTGAATTTCTCAGGTTTTTAAATTTTATTTCCTAACTGTAGCCTATAACCTTTGAAAGTGAGTGTATGAGTGTCTCAGTGGGCATGTGAGTGAGTGTGTGAGTGTCTCAATGCGTCTGTCAGTGGGTCTGTGAATGCCTTAGTGGGTCTGGGAGTGGCTGTGTAAGTGTCTCTCTGGGTGTGTGAGCAGTGCGTGAGTCTCTGAGTAGATCGGTGAGTGGGTGCTTGAGTCTGAAGGGGTGTGTGAGTATGTGAGTCAGTCTGTGAGTAAGTAGACGAGTGTCTGAGTGGGTCTGTAAGTGGTTGTATGAGTCTCTGAGTTAGTCAGTGAGTGGGTGCGTGAGTCTGCATGGGTCTGTGAGTGGGTGTGTATGTCTAAGTGTATCTGTGAGTGGGTGTGTGAGTGTCTGAGTAGGTCTGCGAGTTAGTGCATGAGCCCCTGAGTAGGTCTCTGAGTAAGTAGACGAGTGTCTGAGTGGGTCTATAAGTGGTTGCATGAGTCTCTGAGTGAGTCAGTGAGTGGGTGCGTGAGTCTTTGCATGGGTCTGTGAGTGGGTGTGTATGTCTAAGTGTGTCTGTGAGTGGGTGTGTGAGTGTCTGAGCAGGTCTGCGAGTTAGTGCATGAGCCCCTGAGTAGGTCTGTGAGTGGGTGCATGAGTGTCTAAGTGGGTCTGTGAGTGGGTGCTTGAGTCTCTGAGTGAGTCTGCCAGTGAGTGCATGACTTTCTGAGTGGATGTTTCAGTGGATACATAAGTGTCTGAGTGGGTCTGTAAGTAGGTGCATGAGTCTCTAAGTGGTCTATGAGTGGTAGCATGAGTGTCTGAGTGAGTCTGTGAGTGGGCGTACAAGTGTCTGAGTGGATCTGTGAGTGGGTACATGAGTGTCCGAGTGGCATGTGAGTGGGTGCATGAATTTCTTAGTGGGTCTGCCAGTGAGTGCATGACTTTCTGAGTGGATGTGTCAGTGGATACATAAGTGTCTTTGTGGGTCTGTGAGTGGGTGCACAAGTCTCTCACTGGGCCTATGAGCGGGTACCTGAGTGTCTGAGTGGGTATCTTAATGGGTACATGAGTGTCTGAGTAGATTCTTGAGTCTCTGAGTGAGTCTTGAGTCAGTGCATGCATCTCTGAGGGATCTGTCGGTGGGTGTACATGTATAGGAGTGGGTCTCTGAGTGGCTGCATAATCTCTGAATGGGTATGTGAGTGGGTATATCAGTCTCTGCTTGAGTCTTTGCATGGGTCTGGGAGTGGGTGTGGGTGTCTAAGTATGTCTGTGAGTACCATCTTACAGTTACCATCAAACAAAGCACCAGGGCCAGATGGGGTACCAGGGGACCTTTTTAAAACCTTTATAGATTTGTGGGCCCCTTTGCTGACATTACATTTAAACTCTGCAGCCATTGGACCTCTCCCACCAACCTGGTCTCAATCAATAATAGTCCCTGTTTTTAAAAAGGGCAACAGGTCAGACCCCGCCTGTTTCAGGCCTATCTCCCTGATAGATTCAGAGGTGAAAATCATTGGTCGAATCTTATTAAACCGCCTCTCGGATTGGGCCGAGAAGAGAGGCTACTTATCTGACTTCCAGTATGGGTTCTGTCCCAGCCGGGGTACTATAGAGCAAACTTTGAATCTCTATTTGTTAATTTGTAAATACACCAAGGCCAAGAATGGGGCAATCTATCTGGCCTTCATGGACCTTAGCTCTGCTTTTGACAGAGTTAATCGCTCTAAACCGTGGTCCATGATGGCTCAGATGGATGTCGATCCAGTTTTAATTAACCTTTTGTATGACCTGCACAAAGATCTTTCAGCTACTGTCAGGTTTGGCCCTAATGGGGAATGCACTGAGCACTTTAAATTGCAGCGTGGGGTTCGGCAAGGCTGTATTTTAGCACCTTTGTTTTTTCATATTAATCAAATAGAACAGGCCTTGATAGTCCCGGGCGTTGATGTCCCTAAAGTGGGAGGCTGCCCTCTACCGGCCCTGCTTTAAGCAGACGATACAGTTTTAATCGCCCGGACAGCTAAAAGCTTAGAAAAACTTCTTAATCTTTTTATCAGTTTTATGAATAGCCTTGACCTGACAACAAACTTTTCGAAGTCACATGTCATGAAATTTGGTCCACCTAGCACAAAAACAATGAAATATGTAATAGATGGCCATCACATTAGCCAGGTAGACAAGTTTAGATATTTGGGGGTCCAGTTGGCCTCTGGGCTTAATTGGCATTCACTTATAATCCAGAACGTTTTGTCTTTTAATAGAGCGATATTTAGTATAGGAGATTTTTCCCGCCGGCTCAGGAGCACTCATATACAATTGGTCCTGGAAATTTACAGGGCCAAGTGCATCCCATTAGTGAGCTATGGCAGTGAAATATGGGGATATGGCTGTTTTGCCTCAATCCAAGTAGCAGAAAACAAATTTTAAGGGGCCTTCTGGGAGTTCCACAAAGTGTACCTCACGAAATTGTCCATGAAGAACTGGGCTTAGAATACATTACTGACCAGCTATGTCCCTGCACTCTAAAACTCTGGCATTCTATCTGGTTAAATGAAGAAGTTGGTTTTAGCAGATTAATCTTGCAGGATTGCTTAAAATTGGATAAACCCTTCCTGATTCCGTGGTTGGCCTATGATGCACATAACATGCGGATTCTAGGGAGGCCCGACTTGTATGATGATCCTTCTAGTATAACTGGCTCTGAGGGTAAATTTATTGAAACGGCCATAGGGGGAAAGTTGTCAGCAGATCGCGAGGATTCTGCACTACTGAAACATTCGATGCGACATGCGATTTCAGTGAAAACTGTCAGTAATATATAACCATATTTGACCTGGAACATGACACGTCACCAACGCCGCCTGTTGATTTATTTTAGGTTGAACTTATTTCCTCAAATAGTTCCTCTTAATCATGGTTGTTTTACGAATTCGGACTTGTGCCTCTATAACTGTGACAATACTTCGATTAACGACACACTGCATGTTATTATGATCTGTCCAAAATATAAAACTGCGACACAAGTTTTTACTCCCAATTTTAAAACAACAGAATTTTACTCAAGTTAGGCCTGCTTTATTGTACTTAAAGCTGCTACATTCTCCCACAGTTTGCTTTTTTCTTGTTCGTTTTCTTGCGGGGTTTTAAAATAAGTACAAGTATGTCGATGATAATTTGTGTATTAGCTTAAATGATTTGACTTTAATGATTTTATTTTGAATATAGATTATGTACATACATATAGTGTCTGTGAGTGGGTGGATGAGTGTCTGAGTGGGTCTGTGAGTGGGTGTACGAGTGTCTGAGTAGATCTGTGAGTGGGTACATGAGTGTCTGAGTGGGCCTGTGAGTGGGTGCATGACTTTCTTAGTGGGTCTGCCAGTGAGTGCATGACTTTCTGAGTGGATGTGTCAGTGGATACATACATGGTTTTGTGGGTCTGTAAGTGGGTGCATGAGTCTCTCTCTCTGAGTCTGTGAGTGGGTGCCTGAGTGGGTCTCTCATTGGGTACATGAATGTCTGAGTGGGTTTCTGAGTGGATGCTTGAGTCTCTGAGTGAGCCTTTGAGTCGGTGCATGTATCTCTGAGTGGATCTGTCAGTGGGTGTGCAAGTATCTGAGTAGGTCTCTGAGTGGGTACATAAGTCTCTGAGTGGGTCAGTGAGTGGGTGGATCAGTCTCTGTGTGAGTTTGTGAGTGATTGTGTGACTCTCTGAATGGGTCAGTGAGTGGATGCATGGCTGTCTGTGTGGGTGAGTCAGTGGATGCTTGAGTGTGTGAGTAGGTCTGTCTGTCAGGGCATAAGTCTCCGAGTGGGGCGATTAGCGTATGACTCTGAGTGGGTTTTTCAGTTCATACATTACTCTGTGACTGAATATCTAAATTTCGCAAAAAGTCCGCTGCAGCAATCATCCCATGAGTGCTCCGGCCTGAGTGTTAGTTGTTATGTAACAAGAACGGGTCTCACCCCCCCCCATCCACGGAAGCACCCGCCGAGTGTTCAGCATCCAGGGTGAAATTGTGAAAGTGAATTTGTTTGGAATCCCAGAACTGCCACTGACAGAGCCTGTTGACCATATACGTCGTGGATTAGGCAAATCTAGGCTGTTCTACCATATGATGGACACCCACTGGATCTCTGCATATTACAACCAGCGGCAGACGAGGGCAATGTGCACAGTGGAGACATGGCTGCGAGTGTTTAATAAAGACTGGCAACATTATAAGGCTTTCATCTGGAGCAGAGACTGCGATTGGCATCATTTGGCTCATTGGAGCAAGATGGCTTATGGGACATTGAGACCAGAATGTGAACTACAGATGATTGAAATGCCGAAGCAGTTGGTTCCACACCTGGGTAACAGGATATTGCCATCTATTGGTTGCAGTTCCACCCATAGCAGTAGCAGCTGGATATTTTAACGAACTGCCCACTGTGCTTGAAATTAAATGATTTTATTGCACTGAAGAAGGCATTACTCCAAAATGCGCATGCAGGAATAAATAATTTTTAATCATCCTGCGAGTGCTCCGACCTGTGTGTTAGTTGTTGTGTAACAAGAACGGGTCTCACCCCCCGTCCACGGAAGCACTCACCGAGTGTTTGGCATCCAGGGTTAAATCGTGAAAGTGAATTCATTTGGAAGGCCAGAACCACCGCTGACAGAGCCTGTCAACCATGTACGTAGTGGATTAGGCAAATTTAGGCTGTTCTACCATATGATGGACACCCGCAAGATCTCTGCATATTACAACCAGTGGCAGGTGAGGGCTATGTGCACAGTGGAGACATGGCTGCAAGTGTTTAATAAAGACTGGCAACATTATAGGCTTCAATCTGGAGCAGAGACTGCGAATGGCATTATTTGGCTCATTGGAGCAAGATGGCTTATGGGATATTGAGGCCCAGATGTGAACTACAAATGATTGAAATGCCAAAGCAGTTAGTTCCACACCTGGGTAACAGGATATTGCCATCCATTGGTTGCATTTCCACCAATAGCAGTAGCAGCTGGATATTCTAACGAACTGCCCTCTGTGCTTGAAATGAAATTATTTTATTGCATTGAAGAAGGCATTACGCTGAAACGCGTCTGCAGGAATAAATCATTTTTAATCACCCCATGAGTGTTCTGACCTGTGTGTTAGTTGTTCAACCGAGTCACAAAATGGCTGCAAACACTTCCTGGTTTGAATTGTTGGCAGACAATCAAATCTCAGCAAGAGATCGGGAGGGGTCGCAGATCCACTTGGTCCTTATATACACAACTGGAAATTTCTTATAATAACTCGGCAACTACTGAACGGATTTACACCATTTAACAAAAAGGTCGCTTTCTGCACCCACTGCTACCTTTCTGCCAAATTTGGTGTAATTCCGTTCAGCAGTTCGGACTGGAGCCTTGTTTAAAATTTCCCATGGAAATTAACATGGGGAAAAAGTGTTTTGGGACCCCCTTTTTTCTCGGCCCCTGCTTGATGGATCACCCCGAAACTTACAATATTTCAAATATTATATATACCACCGCTGTGTCGAAATGCGTTATTTTCTCTGCCTAAAATAAATACCTGAGTACTGCTGATCAGTGTGGCTCGTGAATCTTCTTTTTATCCGTCTGGACAAGATTCTGCTTTGGATATATATATATATAGCATTATTTGACTCATGGCCCAATACATTCTTGCTTCCAATTGAACCATATTTTAATATAGATTGCAGACACAGTTCTGGTAGCCCCAAATAAATAAGATACACAGTCGCCGTGTACATGAAAGACTGTATCTTGAGTTTAATGATATCAATGTCACAAAGCGTGCCTACCAAAGCATAGGGTTTTGGATTCTGAAAATAGGAAATATTTTTTTTTTAATTATGCTATTCTACAATGCTGTTAAATGATTCACCCCGTTCATTGCTCACAGTCTGTATTAACCCAGAATATAATATATTTGAAAATGTGGTCACAGAAGCAAATTGTATTTGATAAGTAGGTCAGAGAAAATTCAAGTAGATATAGTTTAGCAGTGTAATAACACCTTATCAGGTGTCTAAGGCAATCGGCAAGAGTGGATTAGTATCCCATTTTGGTCAAAACTGCAAAACAGGATTACAAGTTGTGTGTTGTTACTATACCCAGTACTCCTGAGTGTGGTAATACAGCAGAGAAATCTGGACACATATCAACTTCCTAAAAGTAGGTAGATTTTATGCTCAGACATATCATAGTAATGGCGGGTTACATGCAAAAATCAGTGTGATTTCAGACTGTAATTCCTCACTCGATATGGCACACAAGGGATCAATTTGCAATACTAGCACGGTGAATGACAAAAATAGGGAATCAAAAATATTGTCTGACATGAATATTGTGTCAAAAATATCTTCACTACAACAATATCGAGGACCAGAATAATGATGGTAAGAATATTGTTTTTTATGTATATAGTAATACTTCATTTAATATATTTGCATTCAATATCGTTTTGCATTAACTTAATGTGTGTTAGTTATTATATTAATTTTAGGTGTTAGAATTATTAATATGATTGTTTTAAAAAATTGTGTAGTTTGTAATTTTTAATGTGTTAGTAAATTTGTTTTACATTTAATTAGTAATTTATAATTTAGTTGTCAGTTTGTAGGGGAATAGGCTATTTACATTATAAATGATATGCTTTTTAAATTAATTATTTTTGTTAATTAAATATTTGATTAATAGTTAATTATGTAAACTGCTTAAATAATTATTTCTTAAGTAGATTATTTGTTGTATTTCAATTATTTGATAAGTATATTTATGAATAAACTGCATGAAATGTATGTTAAATTTATTATTGGTTTTCATTCTATTTGTTTGATTACTTACTATTTTAAGGTACATAGGTTTTATTTTTAATTTATTTTAATTTTTGGGGTGGGTTGTGCTTTTTGGGTAGTAGGGAAGGAAGTGAATGGATTTTAAATTAATTTATTTTGTTTATTAGCTGATAAATTATTTTTATTATTATGCTTCTTACATTTAATTTAATTAATGTGTAGAGTACATAGTATTTATGTTGATTATGTTTCAATAATTGTATGTTGTTAGGTATTTAGATTCATTAAAATATTAGAAATAGTATATGTAACCCTTCTTAAGTGCAACATTTTCTATGGTTTTGTTTACATATCAGTAGGAATAGTAAATGTTAGCCCTCCAAAGTTCGACACTTTCCTACTGTTGCTTATTTTGGAGTGGGAATAAATGCTCCTTCAAAGTCCAGCACTTTCTCTACTATTGCTTAGGTTGGAGGGGGAAGAGTAAATGTAACTCCTCCAGACTCCAACACTTTTCTTACTGTTGCTAAGATTGGAGTGGGAATAGTAAATCTAACCCTTCCAAAGTCTAACACTTTCCCTACTGCTGTTTAGATTGGAGTAGGAATAGTAAATATAACCCTTCAAAACTCCAAACTTTCCTTGATTTTGCTTATGTTGGAGTGGTAATGGTAAAGCTAACTCCTCCAAAGACCAACACCTTCTCTACTGTTATTTAGATTAGAGTGGGAATAATAGACCTAACCTGTCTAAATTCCATCATTATCACTGCTGTTGCTTAGATTGAAGTGAGCATAGCTAAATGCACATCTCCAATGATCAACACTTTCCCAATTATTGAATCTAACCCTTCCAAAGTCCAGCACTTTCCCTTCTTTTGTAAACGTTGGCGTGGGGATAGTAAATCTAACCCCTCCAAAGTCAAATTGTTTGCTTAAGTTGGAATGGGAATAGTACATTGAAGCCTTATGAAGTTCACCACTGTCCCTGCTTCTGCTTACTCTGGAGTGAAAAAAGTAAATCTAAGCCCTCCTAAGTCCATCACTTTTTTCTATTTTTGCTTAAGTTGGTGTTACATTCGAAGCCCAAAACCTTTGTTAGGCCCCTCCAAAATCCAATAGTATCCTTGATTCTGCTTATGTTGGAGTGGGAATAGTAAATCTAATCCCTCCAAAGACCAACACTTTTTCTACCTTTGCTTAAGTTGGTAAGTTGTTGTTACATTTGACGTCCAACACTTTTGCTAGTGTTGTTTATTGTTAATTGGTGTTATTTTTTTAATTATTTTGTATTTGACCTGCAATTCAGGTTATTCTGTATATGTGCTCACATATGTTCTTGCTCTCTCAAATATGTGGGCAGTACTATCCATCCTGCCAAAAATCAAGTCTTAGAACATATGCCTGCCATCAACCCTAACTAGCATGCCTATCCAATAGCTAGACATTTCCAGCCGCACCATGGCAATAATACTGATTTGTTGAAGTTTTTCCTAATAGATACAGTGAAAACTAAAACAAGAGGGGGCAATAGACTGATGGAACTTCGATGCCTGGAATCCAGGTATATCATTATCTTGAAAACCAAGGCACACCAATGTTAAATCAGGATGAGGAATTGAGCATTCAATTGGAGGATTAATTATAACTTCTTCAAAAGTATTGCCAATGTTAAGGTTTATCGCTATTTAATTGCTATTTAATTTTGAAACAATATGTTTTTTGAGATACTGTTTTCTCCCTTTGCCATTTCATTCATTGTTTTATTGTCCTATTTACTTTGTCCTCTTAGATACTTTGGACTATGATGAGTTTTTTAGCCCACAGGGGCATTATTTGTGTGTTGCATTTGACCATAACTTGTTGATCACATTGAGGCATGTACTATGATAATGGTCTTTATGTGCTCTTTTATCATTTATTCTTTTCCAATGACCCTTTGCCATTTTGTCTAGAATAGTAGAAGTATATCTATAGTATTCAGTGTATTGACTTGTCCTCCAGCCTCCAGTCTAAGATGCCACCTATGAGTACATATGCATGTATTGATGTTTGTTGTCCAATGAAACAACCAAAGGTTAAAGTGGCATTATAGTTAGGTATGGTAATATCTTACTTTACTTTAAAACAAGCGTAATGACAATGATGTGATTTGGAATATCATCAGTGATGCCATTGATGCAATATGTGAAGTCATAAGTAGTGCATAGTGGGGACCCGAGTTGTAGTTAGCCCAGGTGGCTAAAACTGGTGAATTTCAATGTTTTTTGTTTAAAATGGTGTGTTCTAACTGACATTTTCACCTAACTATAGCATCATTTTACCCTTTATTTTTTCAGTGAATTTCTTTGTTTTGTTTTAGGATAAAGTAAGACATTGCCATACCTAACTATGACATCACTAAAACATTTATTTTTTTCAGTGAACTTCTGATGTTTTTTAACATAAAGTAGCAACATATTACCACCCTTAACTATAACATTACTTTATCCTTTGTGTTTGTCAGTGAGTTTCTAGTTTTTTTTTAACATAAAGTAAAATATTGGTAACATACCTAACTGCAGGTATTTGGCCTTGGGCTACATAAGAAAGCTTGAGTATGTGGAGTGAGTGAGATATCCATGAAGGGGAACATCCTTAACAACGACTCCGGAACAACGAGTTCCGGAGTCACGCCAGCCTAACAACGACTTGCAGGAACAACGACTTAGGGGCCGATTCCGATTCGGGCCGGAAATCTCTCCGACCGAGCCGGACCCGGAGAGATTTCCGACCGAATCGGACACGTGCAGTCCGACCGAACGAGTCCGATGCATTCGTATGCCACCGGACACGAGTCGGTCGGACTCCCATTGAACTCAATGGGAGCCGGTCGTACAACGCGTACGCGGGCTCCCATTGCCTCAATGGGTGCGAGGCGGACAAGGGCGCCCCTACAGCGAGTACGCCGCGGAGCGCCGCGGCGTATACGCACAGGTAGGGGGACCCATGGGTCCCCCTGTGTGCGCCTCGCACGGGTACGCGTACAGGGGGTCCGACACGGACCCCCAAAGTACGGCTCCGACAGCGAGTTCGAGTCGGACGGCGCGAGTCGGTCGGAGCGGTCGAGGTGCGCATCGTACTTACCCGGCCGGAAAACGTCTCCATTGCGCGGTGCGAATCGGGTCCGAGCGAGTCGGTCGGAGCGGTACGATCCGGGTACGAGTCGGTCGGAGCGGTCGGGTCGCCCGGACGAGTCGGTCGGCGAATACGCATCGTACTCGCTCGCCCGGACGCGCGTACGACTCGGTCGGAAAATAGGGCTCCGGATCGGATCCGGTAAAACCGAATCCGATTCGGAGCACTACCGGCCGAGATCGGAATCGGCCCCTTAGCCTGAACCACGCATGTGCATGGTTCAGGCTAAGACGGTCTAGTGTTCCAGATGGGATCCCGAGGAGCGTCGGAGGAACAGGAGAGGTAAGAGGGGTTCGGGTAGATTTGAAAGGGTAGGGGATTCGTGTTAGTTTTTAGGGGTAGGGGCTGGCTTCGTATAATTTTTTAGGGGTTGGGGGACATCGTGATCGTTTTTAGGGGGTGGGAGGGGTTTGTGTTAGTTAAAAGGGGGCGGGAGGGGTTTGAGTTAGTTTTAAGCTTGTGGGGGGCTCGTATTAGTTTTTAGGGGTTGGGGGTTTCGTGATCGGTTTTAGGGGGCAGGAGGGGTTTGTGTAAGTTTTAAGTGTGTGAGAGGGGTAGGAGTTAGTTTTCAGGGGGTGGGAGGGGTTAGTGTTAGTTAATAGGAGGTAGGGGGGGTTCATCTAAGTTTTAGGGGGTGGGAGGTGGGGGGTATGGGATAGATTTTAGGGAGTGATATGGGTTTGGAATAGAATTAAGGGAGGGTTTTACCATGCATTCCTTTATCACGAACATTCGTGGTAAATGAATGCGTGGTAAAAGAAATCATTGTTGAGACGCGGTTGTGGTACAGACCACGTGGTTTAGGGAGTCGTTGTTGAGGAACTCATTGTTTCAACATACAACCATCCATGAAGAGCTGCGCAGAGAGTGCAGGCTGTGTGTAGTAGAGGCTTACCACCTAATGTTGCTTAGGTGTCTGGCGTGAGTGGACTGTGCCTACACTTTGCTCACAGAGCACAGACTGTACTTAGTAGGGTTTGGAGAGGGACTTGTCTCTTTGTGAAGACCTCTGTACAGGACGGAGGCAGTGCATAGTAGGGTTTAGTAAGGGACTGGTCTCTGTGCAAAGACCACTGTCCAGGGAGAAGGATGTAGATAGTAGGGTTTGGTATAGAGGGACTGACCTCTGTGCGAAGACCTCTGTACAGGGTGAAGTCTGTGCATAGTATGGTTTGGTGAGGGATTGGTCTCTGATCGATGACCTATGTACCTGGTGAGACTGTGCATAGTAGGGTTTCATAAGGGACTGACCTCTGCGCGAGGACTTCTGTGCAGGGCAAAGGCTTGTGCGTAGTAGAGTTTGTTTGTTTTTTTCAAACAATTGCTCTTGTCCCGTGGAACCCATGTGAGAAAATCGCAGGAGTTCGCTAGAGTTCATGTGCCCATCCTGGCACCCACAAAACTCCAGCAAGATCCTGGCAACCCAAATTTTTGGCCCCAAAGATGTTCCCTCAGGGACCCCCACAAAAAGGGCAGGGTGTCAGGGTACATGTTTTAATGTTATTTTTCTTGACACAAATACTGAGTACCTGTGTCCTAAAATATTTCTTCATGTTGCGTGGCAATAGATATCCATAACATTTTTAACCTTAATTTCTCAAAAACCCTTGAACAGAATTACACCAAATCACAAAAAGATCACTTTCTTCTGAGGAAAGATATAGCTTTCCTCAAAATGTCATGTCAATCTGTTCAGACGTTTTGGCTGTAGCCTTGTCTAACATTCCCTATGAAAACTGCATGGGGAATAAGAATTTTGGGTTCCCCTCTTTTTCTTAGACCCCGCTTGACAAATCATCCTAAAACTTTCTGGGAAGAAGCTGAGATGGACAGAAACTATAACTACACATTGGCAACTGCCATATATATATATATACTTATATATAGATATATATATATATATTCTGCTCCAAAGGTTGCCCACCAGGTGAGTAGCACTCGATCAGCAGCTTTATTTATGATAGGCAGGGACGACGATCCGCTTGTAGAAGCTGCTCCGTAATGGAATTGCCTGACGCATTTCGAAGCTCCATATGCTTCTCCTCAGAGGCTTGAACGGAGACAGTGTGTGCAAACGCTGAACCCACTTCGCCATTTTCATATTGCACACCCACCAATGGGAAGATCAAATGAGACTGTGCATTGTGGGAAATGTGGTCCGGATAGCACGCAAATCTTGTCCTGTATGGACCCTGCAAGTGGACTCGTCCTCAATCCTGTTTGCGGCTGCTGGCCCACATAGCCGACATGATAGTTACCATGTCGGGTGGCCCCCATAACATTACGGGGTGGTGCACACTCCCCGGCAGGACGGCCGCGTATTACATTCTGCTCCAAAGGTTGTCCACCAGGTGAGTAGCACTCGATCAGCAGCTTTATTTACTCACCAGGTGGACAACCATTGGAGCAGAATATATATACATCACCTGTTTTTTTCAGTGAATATATAGATATAGATATATAGATATACGTATCTATATATATGTATATCTATATATATATATATATATATATATATATATATATTCACTGAAAAAAACACAGGTGATGTCACTGACCATGTCATGAATGATGTAATATGTGACGTCATCAGCAGTGCATTGCAGGGGCGCGAGTTATAGTTAGCTCAACTAACTATAACGGCCGAATTTCTCTGGTTTTGTACGAGTGAAATGTCCAACTAACTATAACGTCCCTGAAACCTGTGGTTTTTTCAGTGAATTTCTAAGGTTTTTTAAATGCTAATTTCTAACTATAACGTCACTGAAACCTATGGTTTTTGCTGTGAATTTCTAAGGTTTTTTAAATGCTAATTTCTAACTATAATGTCCCTGAAACCTATGGTTTTTTTCAGTGAATTTCAAAGGTTTTTTAAATGCTAATTTCTAACTATAACGTCCCTGAAACCTATGGTTTTTTCAGTGAATTTCAAAGGTTTTTTAAATGCTAATTTCTAACTATGCCTACAGAGGTAGGACATGTGCAGAAAGAGGAAGAAAGGTGCAGAAAGAAGCAAGAGAAATGCAGAAAGAGGCAACAGAAGTCCAGAAAGAGGAAGAAAAGTGCAGAAAGAAGCAAGAGATATGCAGAAAGAACCAACAGAGGTGCAGAAAGAGGCCTTGTTGCAAAGTCATCCTGTGCCTCCAACTTTTTGCTGACTGGTACTGGTGGTAACTGACTCTTACTAACCAGGCCCGGAGCCAGTGCTATGCTGAAAGACACTTAGAATACAGTGAAAACACCTACATACACTAGGGTACACTATGGGTTGGGATACCCCTGCGATTGGCCTGACCTCCCCAGTAAGGCCCTAGTACATAATAGGGCAGGGGAATTACAACTACCTCTAACTCAGAGGTGCAGAAAGAGGCAAGAGAAGTGCAGAAAGAAGCAACAGAGGTACAGAAAGAGGCAAGAGTGGTGCAGAAAGAGGGAAGAGAGGTGTAGAAAGAGGCAAGAGAGTTGCACAAAGAGGGAAGAGGGGTGAAGAAAGAGGCAGGAAAGGTGCAGAAAGAAGCAACAGAGGTGCCGAAAAAGGCAAGAGAGGTGCAGAAAGAAGCAAGTGAAGTGCAGAAAGAGGCAACAGAGGTGCAGAAAGATGCAAGAGAGGTACAGAAACTAGCAAGAGAAGTGCAGAAAGAGGCAAGAGAATTGCTGAAAGAAGCAACAGAGGTTTAGAAAGAACCAAGAGAAGTGCAAAAAGAGGCAAGAGGGGAGCAGAAAGAGGTAGGAGAGGTGCACAAAGAGGCAAGAGAGATACAGAAAGAGGCAGGAGGGGTGCAGAAAAAAGCAAGTGATGTGCAGAAAGAGGCAAGAGAGGTGCAGAAACAGGCAAGAGAGGTGCAGAAACAGGCAAGAGAAGTGCAGAAAGAGGCAAGAGAATTGCTGAAAGAAGCAACAGAGGTGTAGAAAGAAGCAAGAAAAGTGCAGAAAAAGACACGTGAGATGCAGAAACAGGCAAGAAAGGTACAGAAAGAGGGAAGACGAGTACAGAAAGAGACAACAGGGGTGCAGAAAGAATCAAGACAGGTGCAGAAAGAAGCATGGAAAGTGCAGAATGAAGCAACAGGGGTGCAGAAAGAGGCAAGAGAAGTGCAGAAAGAAGCAACAAAGGTGCAGAAGGAGGAAAGAGAACTGCAGAAAGAGGCAAGAGAGTTGCAGAAACAGGCAAAAGAGGTACAGAAAGAGGCAAGAGAGGTGCAGAAACAGGTACAAGGGATGCAGAAAGAGGCAAGAGGGGTGCAGAAATTGCAAGAGAGATACAGAAAGAAGCAAGAGCAGTACAAAAGAACCAACAAAGGTTAAAAAAGAGGCAGGTGCGGTGCAGAAGGAGGCAAGAGAACTGTAGAAAGAGGAAAGAGTTGCAGAAACAGACAAAAGGGGTGCAGAAAGAGGGAACAGGTGGGCAGACTGAGGCAAGAGAGGTGCAGAAAGAGGGAAGAGGGGTGCAGAAATTTGGAACAGAGGTGCAGGAAGAAGCCAGAGCAGTGCAGAAAGAACCAACAGAGATGCAGAAAGAGGCAAGATGGGTACAGAAAGAGGCAAGTGAAGTGCAGAACGAAGCAAAAGAGGTGGAGAAAGAACTAACAGGTGGAAAAAGAGGCAAGAGGGGTGCAGAAAGGGGTAGGAGAGATGCACAAAGAGGCAAGAGGGATACAGAAAGAGGCAGGAGGGGTGCAGAAAGAGGAAGAGAACTGCAGAAAGAAGCAACAGAGGTGCTGAAAGAGGCACGAAGGGTGCAGAAAGAGACAAGACAGGTGAAGAAAGAAGGAACAGAGGTACAGAAAGAGGCAAGAGTGGTGCAGAAAGAAGAAAGAGAGGTGTAGAAAGAGGCAAGAGAGTTGCACAAAGAGGGAAGATGGGTTCAGAAACAGGCAAAAGGGGTGCAGAAAGAAGCAAGTCAGGTGCAGAAAGAGGTAAGAGAGGTGCAGAAAGAAGCAAGAGAGTTACAGAAAGAGGCACGTGAAGAGCAGAAGGAGGCAAGTGAGGTGCAGAAAGGAGTAAGATAAGTGCAGAAAGAAGCAACAGAAGTGCATAAAGAGGGAAGAGGGGTGGAGAGAGAGGCAAGAGGTGTGCAGAAAGAAGCAAGACAGGTGCAGAAAGAAACAAAAGAAGTGCAGAAAGAAGGAACAGAGGTGCAGAAAGAGGCAAAAAGGGTGCAGAAAGATGTAAGAGGGGTACAGAAAAAGGCAAGAGAGGTGCAGAAAGAGGGAAGAAGGGTGGAGAAAGAGGCAAGAAGGGTACAGAAAGAAGCAAATGAGGTGCAGAAAGAAGCAACAGATGTGCAGAAATAGGGAAGAGAGGTGCAGAAAGTAGAAGAGATTTGCAGAAAGAGGCAAGAGAAGTGCAGAAAAAGAAAGAAATGTGCAGAAAGAAGCAACAGAAATGCAGAAAGAGGCAAGAGAGGCGAAGAAGGAAGCAAGAGTGTCTTGCACACCATCAGTACCAATTTAACACCCACGTTTAGCAATAAGTAACAGGTGACCATTCTAGGTTTGCAAAGGGCCTTCCACCACGCTGTAACACTTGTCGCTGCATTTTTGGTAACGTTTGAGCCGTTTGAGCTAGAAACAAGGCTTTTTTTGTTCAAATCTGCAGATTAGGGAGCAGATGATGAATTATGTGGCTAAAGCAGAAAATGTATAATTGTGCGAACATCGGTGCAGCCAAACAGTCGCATAATTCCAGTGGCCCTGCTCATAACTCTGACTAGCTCCTCAGTGATTCCTTCTTTTTTTGTCTCACTGAGTTCATAGTTGAGCTTCTATGGAAACGAGGAAGACTAAACCTGACGTTACCACTCCACAACACAGACTACCATACCACATAATTACTCTCCATAACACATAATCCCACTCTACATAATTCCTATACACTAAATACCACACACTTTCTGTCCACATAATTTCACTGCACAACATACCACATAATTCCACTACGCACAATGTACATCCACTCCACTCCAAAAAACATTACAACACCAATAGTTCTAATTCTCGCAAATGCGAAACCTATTACATTGTAAACACTTCTTTAACTAGTACTCACGTTTGCAGAGTGGTGGAGAAAGGGTGCTGGGCCTCCGACCAGTGCTCAGGACTTCCGCTGTGTAGGACTTACAGGAGGTACCAGGAGGGCTTCTTGGCCCTTAAAGTCCCTCAGGAGTAAATTGGACGTCATCCCCCATCCCGTAGTCTGCCAGGAGGCGCGTTTGCAGAGTGGTGGAGAAAGGGGGGCATGGCCTCCGAAGACGTCTTAGCAATCCCACTGTGTGGGACTTACTGGAGGTAACAAGAGAGGTAGTTGGCCCCCAAGGACATCCTTGGGGGCCAACTACCCCTCCTATTACCTCCAGTAAGCCCCACACAGTGGGATTGCTGCGAGGTGGACAAAGGCCACGCCCCCATTCCCCACCACTCTGCAAACGCGCCTCCTGGTGCGTTCTAAGTTGGGGTATTAAGTCCCCTTCATTCCTGAGGGTCCCTGGGGGCCAACTAGCCTACCAGGTACCTCCAGCAAGCGCCACACACCTGGATTGCTGAAAGTGGTCCGAGGACACGCCCCCTTTTTACACCACTCTGCAAACGCGGCTCCTGGCGCACTGTTGCTCTGGGGATGAAGTCCACTTGTGTCCTCAGGTCCTCAGGACACAAGAGGAGCTCATACCCCCACCGCCAGTGCGCCAAGAGGCGTGTTTGCAGAGTGGTGTAAAAAGGGGCGTGGCCTCGGATCACCTCTCTGCAATCCAGCTGTGTGGCGCTTACTGAAGGTACCTGGTGGGCTAGTTGGCCCCCAGGGACCCTCAGTATTCAAGGGGACTTAATTCCCCAACTTAGAACGTGCCAGGGGGTGCGTTTGCAGAGTGGTGCAGGGAGGGGGCGGGGCCTCAGGCGAGATGCCAGCTTTTTTTAAAATATATTTTTAGAAGGGGGGCTGTGTGACCCCCTTCTTTTAATATTTTTGGGGCCCTGGGAAATTTATACCCCAGGGCCTGACCCTTTTTAAAAAAAAAAAAAAAAAAACGGGTAGGGGGGCCGCGCGGCCCCCCTCCCGAAGCTTGATTTCGGGCCCGGGGACCCCATCCCACGGGGCAAGGCCTCTTTTAAAAAAAAAATATTTATAGGGAAGGGGGCCGCATGGCCCCCCTTCCCTTGGCCACTATTGGCCACGGGGACCCCATCCCCCGTGGCTTGCCCATTTTCTAAATTATTTTTATTTGAGGAGGGGGGCCATTCTTTTTTTTAAATAAAGAGAGGGGGGTGGGGGGCCGCGTGGGCCAGCTCCCAGGCCACTTCTGGCCCTGGGGACCCTATCCCCCAGGGCCGGCCCTCAGCGTTGGGGACCGTGGGGGGAGCCCCAAAGCCCCCACAGTCCCAGCCGGCTCCCCACCTCCTGCGGGAACCGGCATTGCTTTTGGGCAAGGGGAGCTGCTAGCATGCAGCTCCCCTTGCCCAAAAGCAATTCCGCTTTGCTTTGTTGAGGCGAGAGCAGGTTTCCTGCTCTTGCTTCAACGAAGCAAAGCAGTGTTTGCTATGACAGGGCGGCAGCCGTGCTCCCACCCTGCCATAGCAAACGGCAATGTCCCGGGGGTGGGCACCCCGGGACATTGCCGGAGCCGGCCCTGGGGGTGGTGGTCCCCAGGGCCATTGAGTGCTCCCATCGTTTTCAACAGCCCTGGGGAGGTGGTGGTCCCCAGGGCCTAGGGGTCTGCAACGGACCCCCATATGTAAACAATTAGTGCCCCGGGGAGGTGGTGGTCCCCAGGGCGTGTGGGGGGGCACATTTTGTTTTTAAAAAATCAGAGCCCCGGGGAGGTGGCGGTCCGCGGGGGAGCGTGGGGGGCAGGAGCCCCCCCATGCATTTTATTTATATAAATAAGCCCTGGGGAGGTAGCGGTCCCCGGGCTGTGGGGGGGGTCGCATGCCCTCTGTGTTTAATTGTCAAAGCTCCGGGGAGGTGGCGGTCCCCGGGGCAGCATGGGGGGCAGGAGCCCCCCCAAACATTTTATTTATATAAATAAGCCCCGGGGAGGTGGCAGTCCACTACATAAGTGGGCATTGCCCCCAGGACCTGGCCCACCCGGGGGCTTAAGAAAAATGAAGCACGGGAGCCCGCACTTCATTTTTTTTATTTTCTCGCCGGATTCATGCACCCAGCGCGAATTCGGCCAATTTTGTGTTGATGAAAAAATGCTTTTTTTGGCCCTGGGGGTCCTTGTGGGACTTCCTGAGCAGGCTAGGGGGTCAGGGTGTTTCTACCCTGCCCCCTTTTCTTGTTTTTCATCTTTTTTTCACCCTTTTTCTTGTGACTCGGTTACCGAGTCATAAGATGGCTGCCAACACTAATTGGTTTGGAGTGTTGACAGCCAATCAGAGTGAAGCTCGTGCCCGGGAGGGTTCGCGAATCCTCCTCTGTGCTCAGATATCGATATTTTTATTTTTTGAATTTCTCAGGAACTATTGAATGGATTTACACCATTTAAAAAAGCATGCTTTCTAGACCAAGACCTACCTTTTTGCCAAATTTGGTGTAATTCCGTTCGGCAGTTCGGGCTGTAGCTTTGTCTAAAGTTTCCTATGTAAATTAACATCGAGAAAACGCGTTTTGGGACCCCTCTCTTTTCTCGGCCCCCGCTTGACGAATCACCCCAAAACGTTCAAGACAGGAGCTGACCAGAGCGCCCCATTAGTTTTGAAAATTTCGCGAAGATTCGTCAACCGGCGCCAAAGATATTGGCAAATCAAAAAACGCTTTTCCTATGGAAACTAGGTCCTAACTATAACTACATACTGGCGACCGCCAGTAGGTAATATATATATATATATATATATAACTGCTGAAGGAGAGGGGACTGTTCCTTTCCGATGTAAGCACAGCAGCGCGATGATTTGTGAAGGTGAAATTCCATTCCGAGGCCCAATGGAGGGCTTCATTTGTCCTTGGAAACAACGTGAAATTCACAGAACCTACTGGAAGGTATTTTCAATTGCCAAATTTGACCACAAGTACCAGCGTGCATCAGTTCAATAAAATCCATTAAGGAAGGCACACCGGATGCCTATAAATGAAGGAGCACGTAGTGACATTGTGTTCGTGCAACATTGCTGTGAAATCACGGATGCCTTTGATAAAGAAGCAGCAAGCTTTGAAACGCGTTAGGCAGGAGGATTTAAAAGGTCGGATTGTAACTTCACTTTCATGCAAATAAAGGGTATGAAACCTACCTGCTGTGGAGTGCGTCCTTAAATGCAGGAAAAACTTTGGAAAACAAAATACTCGGCTCTTTCCAGCCGTGGAGGGCTGCACCACCCGTGGAAGCAACGAGGGGCTGAAGGAGAGGGGACTGTTCCTTTCCGATGTAAGCACAGCAGCTCGATGATTTGTGAAGGTGAAATTCCATTCCGAGGCCCAATGGAGGGCTTAATTTGTCCTTGGAAACAACGTGAAATTCACAGAACCTACTGGAAGGTATTTTCAATTGCCAAATTTGACCACAAGTACTAGGCCTGGGCGGTAAATTCCGTTCCGCTCGCGGAATTTGCGGAATTTGGGTAATTTCGCGTTCCGCGGAGAACGCGAAATTGCCATAAATTCCGCGATTCGCGGAATTTTTTGCTTGTTCGCACTTTAAAAATGCGTGTTTGCGAGATATTTCTCCCCGAGCACGCAAACAGCGTTCGCGAACAGGAAAAAAGCATCGCGAACGGGCGAAACAAGCAATTCCGCGTGTTCGCGGAACTTTTGCGTGCTCGCGGAGATTTTTTACCGTTTCGCGGAGCTTTGCGTAGCGCGACTACGCAAATTCCGCCCACCCCTAATGTAAGTACCAGCGTGCATCAGTTCAATAAAATCCATTAAGGAAGGCACACCGGATGCCTATAAATGAAGGAGCACGTAGTGACATTGTGTTCATGCAACATTGCTGTGAAATCACGGATGCCTTTGAAAAAGAAGCAGCAAGCTTTGAAACGCGTTAGGCAGGAGGATTTAAAAGGTCGGATTGTAACTTCACTTTCATGCAAATAAAGGGTATGAAACCTACCTGCTGTGGAGTGCATCCTTAAATGCAGGAAAAACTTTGGAAAACATATATATATATATATGTATATGTTTTTATATATATATATATATATTAATTTTTCAATATCCTTTCCTTTCTCTTTTTTTAAGACTATTCTGTTCCTCAGTATATTTCACATAATATTTTGGCAGTTTCCACATAAAGAATATAAACTCAATATTTTTCAGACACCATTTTTACACGATATTCTCCTGTCACGATATTGTTGTTCTCGATATTCTGTCATACAGCCTCCAGTACACAAAGGGGGATATTCTCAAGAACGTGTGATAAACATCGCCAAAATAGGCTAACGCAATTTTTCATATCGCCGCCTATCGCGGGAAAATAACTCTGTGTCAACGGCGTATTCCCAATACGGCGGTAACATGCGATAGTTTCCCGATAACGCCTCAAATGTCCGCGATACAACTACCACGACGGCGATAAAAAAGGAAACCCGAACGCGAAAAAAGTTGCGATGGACCCAACCGCGATAGAAAAATCAGCGACAAGCAGCGCCAGGCTTGCAATTCCCACGTCAGGCGGGAAAAATCACCATAAAAGCAGCAAAAAAATAAAAATAAAAAAAACATAACTGCGAAGCACAATGGAGGCAGCCGGAGCAAGTACAGAGGACAACCCGAACCCCACAAGCCCCACGGAGGACCAGCCTGGGACCTCGGGGTCAGGGAAGGGCAAGGAGAAGAAGAAGAGGAAAACGCGGTTCAGTCCGCAGGAAAACAGGATCCTGATTACGGAGGTGATAGAACACAATCAACAACTGTTCGTCACCTCCACTGTGTCATTGGCAACAAAAAATGGAACATGGCAGTCCATCGTGGACAAGGTGAATGCAGTCGGAGTGCTGAGGAGGACAATGGACGAGGTCAAGAGGCGCTGGAATGATGTGAAGCGCAAAACTAAGCAGAAACTCGCAAACAACCGCAAAGCAGCAATGCAGACTGGGGGTGGGAGCCCTGCGCCACAGGAGGAGCTGGATGAGATGGAGGAAATGGTGTCCACAGTCATCAGTGTGGAGACGGTGGCAGGAGTCGGGGGACCGGACACTGCTCAACATGACCTGACACAACAGCAACAGGGTGAGTAACCACCAGGGACTGCGGGGACGGGGGGAGATGGGCACAATGGCACACATGCACAATGAAGTATAGCACACTGCACAACCACAATGACTCTGGATCATGTCCCTGATCTCCTTGCCATACTGCAGCACACATAGAAACAGCAAGTAGTCCCCCGTCCACAATGTGCCCAGAGGGGGCCCTCCCCACACATCACCAATCACACAACAAACACATGCACATGTGCTGAACCCAGCAAAGCTGCGGATCCGTGAGCCTCACTGACAATGCAAGTGACACTGCATGACGATGAGCATGTCTGCAGGCCACTCATCATGACATGTTGCACGCCACGACACCGAGGTGGCTGAGTGTGGTCCACTTCTGGAAAGGAGCAGGTCACACACTGACACATCCACGTGCACAAACAACCCCTGACGGCAACAAGACATCTGAGGACAAACCATGCCCAAGAATCCCAACTCCCACCAAGAGTCCAATTTACCCAAGTATGCAACATCTCAGCACTGCATAAGCACAGAAGTCAAAGGCACACCGCCTGAAAGGGAGAAGGCCAAGCAAAGTCTGAGCTGCAGGGGCGACTCTCCCACAATGCAGCACACACACAAGAATCAGAGCATATCAACATTGACAACAATGTGGTACAAACTGCAACACTTTCACAACAGAACAGAGGACACAACTGCTGCCGCTTGTGTGTAGAGACTGGCCAATCACATTTGGCATAGCAGGAAACTGTGACATGATAATGGACAAGTACAACCCCACATCCCTGATGGTGCACAAATGTCCACTGTCCCGCTTCAAATAGGCAGCCCCTCCTAAACAGTCACAATGTACATTGTCATGCAGTCTGTTTGGAAACTTGGCCAATGCGTGAACATACATGGAACACACTGTTAAACTGCATCTCCCCTTTTACATTGCAGAGGGAGAATCATCACCTCCTGCAGAGCAGACCGAACACCTCGTCACTGATGACGAGGAGGACCTCCCCACCTTTGACACCGACGCCCTCCAAGAGCTCATGGACAGCTTCGGCACCCCACCTCCAGGAGCAGGGCAGCCCAGCTGCATCGAAGAGACCCCACCGCCTGCACAGACCACACAGAAGGAAGCACCCAGGATCCCCACAACCAACACATGGCATTTCAACGCCGTGTGTTGGAGGGCCAGAAGGAGATGGCTGAGCAGGTGCGGGTGGGGTTCGACCTCATGACAGCCAAACTTGATGCCATCCATGGGTGTCTATGTCCCATCAGGGACCACTTACATTCCCTAACGGACACCCACAGTCCGCTCCATGGTCTCCAACGAGCCATGGCTGACATCGTTGGAGTCATGACTCGGAGACAAGAACACCTGTCTAGTCAGAGTGGCTCCAGCGATCTCAGCCGTGAGTTGGGACACATGCGGAGGCTCATGGAGGACGCGGTGCAGATGGAGGCGGAAAGGATGGCTGCCACGGCTGCACATCAGCGAGATGTGGCTGGGATCTTCCATCCCCTGCAGATCCTTATCATGGCATTGCTGCCACAAGGCCTGGCGCAGATGAATGCTGCTGCTCCTACACCATCCACATCTCCGCCCCCTGATGTGTGAGTGACCCACAGTGCGGCAGACATTCCACCTCCGGCACCTGATCTGTCACTGCCACACAGTGCGGCCGACATTCCACCTCCGGCCCCTGATGTGTCAGTGCCACACAGTGCTGCAGCCGAAACACCAACACCCACAGGTGAGGCACATGAAACATCAGAGGACGAAGATGCGGATGAATCTGCCTTAGTGGTAAGGAGGAGGCGGTAGCATTCATCTCCACCATATGGCCTGTTTCTGCTTGGTTCTGCCCTCTGCATCATCACCTTCCACTGTCCCCCGATACACTCTGCGGCACTCACCTTGGACCTCGACATGGACTGCCATATTCTGTTTGGTTACCAATGACACAGCAATCAGACTGCGGACTGAACTCTTCCTCTTTCGATGAACTTGTCCTTCCCTAATGGACTCTGGCTGGCCCTCCACGGGGCAACAATGTCAAGTAGGGTGTGCATGGCCCTGTACTGCTCCAGCTGCAACACTCGACTGGATGTGAATAAAACATTCCAATTCACACAGATGTGTCATGTCTATGATCCTTCAAGTATGACAGTATGGATGAATGTAGGGTCACTGATTCCCCCTCACGTACATTTTGCACATGTTGTGGGGCTTGGGTCACAGGGTGCAACATTGCCGATTGCGGTCCGGGTGGCGCAGACACTACAACGGAGACACACGCATTGGTTACTTCCTTGTCCAGGCCAGATCTGAACCACGCCCAGAGCCCCGGGCTCTTTGTTCACACCCCTACGCTGGACTGGCATACGCCAGCCCAGCCCACTCCGCTTACGCCCACAGGGGGTGATGACACAGCTACATGTCCCAGGTCTTCCCTGTAGTGATCTGCTGGTCACTGGTCTAGTTGTCAGCATGTGACAGCCACTCCTTGAGGGCTGGTTTACACCCACACCACACCCATCCAGCACAGGCGTCACGGGACATGTGACCCTGCCAATAAAAGGGGCCCACCACAGCACATCCCCCACTGCCAGAGGTGACATGATGGCGTACGCATCCACGGAACTCAATCATGAGGGGTCCGTGACTTGCATTGCACTGAGTTAGTAGCACCCGATGGCCTGCGTCCGGCACGGGCCTACCGCCACATGACGATGACTTGCGTTGCACTGAGTTCGGCCCACCTGAAGAGCTGAGCGGGTGTGCAGCCTGTGATGATGCGTTGGCCTCGATACGGCGTCCAGCAAATCAAGACTCGAATTGAATTGTGAGCCCTGCTGGACCACAGTGTACACGCAGCCAGCAGTCAGCACACACATGACTCCGCGGTGCGGTGCCGCAGGGTGCGCTGGGAGCCTGTGGCGTGGAATCCAGCGATCAGCTGGGGAGGTTGCACCGGCACGTGGAGGGCCCTCTTGGAGACACACCGGTGGCGGCAGGTGAGCATTGAGGCCTGGGTGCGCAGGGGCGGGCAGTCATCACTGGGCGGGGACCGGTCTGGGGACCAGGGCTTGCGTGCAGCAGGCGCACAGGATCGCGCAGGCACCACCGGTCACGGCGGCGGCCTTGTGGCTGGGTGGGGGGCGCCGCCCTGGCAGACACGACCCTGCATGCACTGACGTGATGTGCGCGAGTTGGCTTGGGATGTAGTCACCTCGTCTCCAGTGTGGATACAGCCGTTGAATGTGGTCGGGCACGTGTGTGTAGGCTTATGGTCAAGATATGGCGGACACAGAGACACACGCAGTAGTTACTGTGGTGGCCATCCCAGAACTGGACCACGCCCAAGGCCCCGGGCTATTTATTCACGACATACGCCGACCAAGGCCGCTCCGCTCAGGCTTACAGGGGGGGACCACATGGCTATATGTCCAAGGTCTTCCACACTGCCTGGGGTCATCTGTTTGCGTCCACTGTCCACTACACTGCAAACACCAGCAGTAGATGTCCACATGGACATGTCTGTGCTCTGCATACTGCAGTCTGTCCAGCACATCTCTGCCACGCTTGGCATTGTGTCCTTTCTTATTGCTGGGTCACTTGCCTCCTATGCACATTCTTGGTTCCCACCTCTCCCCACATTCTGCAATTGTGTGGCAGAGGGGCTCTGCCTTTGTGGATGGTTTGTCTACATGTCTGGCCCCTGTTACCATGGTTACTTGTGTTGTCGTGTCCGGTAGTTGGGCATGTTGGTTGGCATGTTGTATGTGATTTTGTTATGTGTGCTCTCCCACAGTTGTGAGTTGTGTGATTGTGGAGTTGAGGTGTGTGGTGTGTTCAGTTGGTACTTACCAATGAGCAGTGCATTGCCATTGGTGCCATCCTGGAAGCGCTGGTTGATGATGGACTGTCGGAAGATGTATGTATCATGCACACTGCCTGTGAAGTTGGCGACGACATTGGTGACCTGTCCCCGGTGGTCCAATATCGCCTGCACATTGATGGAATGCATGTGATTTCTGTAGTGGCAATTGTGTGCAGGGTCGGCAGGGGGCACAAGTGGTACATGTGTACAGTCAATTGCCCCCGACACGTGCGGTAAGGCAACTATGGCGTAATTCACTTGCATGGTCTCCAGCTGTTCATGCACAGCGTGGGGGAAGTGAAGGTGCAGGGGTATCGAGATGATACAAACCGTGATGTTTACAGGTATGATGAATCCTGCATGATGAGACCGTAACAGATGTTTGTGTGGTCGTAACCTTCCTTTTCTTTCCTGCGGAGGTTACGAGCACACAGACTTCTGTTACAGTATGTTTGGACTGGATTCATCATACCTGTATGCATTCCGGTTTGTCCAAGTGCAATACACTGTGCCAGATTACGTTTGTGACTATGAGGACGCTTGACCATTGTCACCATTTCTCCAACAGATTTCTGACTACTGATTGCAGGATATGGAATGGTATTGGGGAGTTCCCGCAGCATTTGCAGTTTATTGGATCCACAAGTTGCCCTGGTGAAGTTCCCCGTTGGGAATGGAACGCGTTGGCTGAGCTTTTCGTCTTGTTGTTTATGTATTTGTAATAAAGTTCTGTTTTTCCACTACCGTTGACTACTGGACTTCATGACCTGGGGGGGAGGGTCCGGGGGGTGGTTGCGGTGGGTGTTGTGGCCCTCTTGGGTCTCCAGGCTGCATGATCATTGTCCCATGGCATCTGTTGGTCTTCAGATGTGGCTCTAGGCTGGGCTCCCTTTCATACTGCAGGTTGTCGTCCTGCTTAACACCAGTAAGAGGCAGGTGTTGAATCCCTGCTGCTAATGCGCCTTATCGCCTGTTTTCGGATCGCATCGCTGATCTGGATACTCGTTGGGAATATCGCGAAGTGGTGTTTTCGTGTGTTTTTGCACGGGAACGCCTACTCTGCATATCATTAGCGTTAGTTGTCGCTCTCATCCGTGGCGATGTGTTTTGCGGCAGCTATCGCGGGAATACTGGCAATGTCGGCAGTTTGCACCAGCTTGTGAATGGGGCGATAAGTCTATCGCCACTTTTGCGGCGCTAGAGTGCTGATAAATCGGCGATGTCTCCTTGAGAATCTGCCCCAAAGTTAATGATTCCTCCGATATTGGTATTATGGGGTGCAGTATTACTGCAACTTTTCCTGGCAACTCTAAATGAGGTCCTATTTCTGTTTAGAACTGCGTTTGTCACATCTCCTGGCTTGTGCTGTTGTAAATGTGTTTAGACAATACTTTTTATGGGGATGACAGATTACTCTCCATATGACCAAATCATTTGTATTTGGATTGGCTTTTCGTCTGATGGCCTGAACTGAGGAAAATCTAACTAATCTAGTCCCCGACGTGCCATACGATTTAACGAGAGAACAGTGTTTACATCATACAATGGGAAGCAAAATGAAAAGTTATTATTGTTTCTGACAGGATGGTCTTCAACAGAACTACCTTTCCGGACCCAAACACTAGTATGCTCTTTATGTAATATGCCACCCTTGCGATCTGAGAAGTAATGCTGAGATGGCAGTTGTGCAAACATCACATGACTGGGCAGGACACACACATCTAGCAACATAGAGTGTGGTTTCCTGGCGAGTTCCCAAACCACTAAACAGAAAAAAAATGTAATAAAGTACCAGTAAAGGGGCACGTTTTGATGCTCTTCAATCACAGCACTTCTGAGCAGGGATAACACATTTTAGGGGAATTACATCGTCTGTAGAATATTGATATTACCAGGTCAGGAAAGAGGGCATATTGAGGCCTGGGGGTCTCTGTGTGGGACTTGAAAAATGTATTTTAGTTTTAATAGAATCACCGCCAGATTACAAACAAATATCTGTGGATTAATAGTCACTAGCACGGCTTTTCTGTATTTACCATGGCTACGTAAAACTTTGGTTAAATGCTTTGTGGCACAATGGACGAAATCTATGTGTTTTTATTTTAATAAATGCTTTGCCACAAAAAGGAACACTGTTTTGTAATATTACACAAAGATTACAAAAGTGTTACTATTGTCTTAATGGAATGGTTCTCCTAACAATAATTGTTTATACACCACATGTAAACGGTGGATCAAACTAAGGAGTAGTTAATATATAATGATCGAGCAGTCACCTTTCATTGACGCTCTCAATATACCACCACAATGCATTAGTGGTTTAATGCATTTGAATCCACCAGTTTCACACTACAACAAACATGGCTGTCAATGCAAATTTAAGCTAAAGACACACAAAGACTACATTCTCATAAAACCGACATGGCAACAAGGGACATAACGATGATAATAAAGCAGTTTGCCAACAGCACTGAACACAACAGAATTCTTCGAAACATACAACTCAACTCAAAAACAAAAAAGAATGCACCGGTCAAACACCACTTCTGTCCCCGTCGCAACTGGTGGAACAGAACAAACTAGATGCACCAATACTATGCATGCCCGCAACCAACAAAGCTCTAAATACTAGAGATTTCAACCAGTTGCTTTTCAGCAGCACTAAATACAACCAATATGTGTCAGCCCGTACATATCACTTGAAAGTAAAGAAAAGTAATGCAGTGATTGTAATGCAAGAACTGGCTTAACTTTACAGTTGATGAACCCACCAACGCTACATCTCAACATGCATAACCACTAATATAAATAAACCCACTTACCAGACCAATAAAAAACATATAGTCAACATAGTGTTAGCTGCCGTACAAATAGTAACCTCATTAAAACAATCGTGGTGCCAACCTGCTGTGCCCAGGCCGAGGCACACTGGATGGCCGCATCCTCTGCCAAAATGTGCATGCCAAATTTTCTTCACATCACAAAAGTGCCGAAGGAGAGACAAGTGGCAGAGTTACTTTCAAAGCAGCACGTGCACAGCCCATTCTCGCAGATATCAACCCTGCATGTCTCTTGTGCAAGCCCAGATAGCGTCACTAAACCCTCATGCACAATACTATCGCAGTGCCAAAGGACAACTATTTGACAATTTGCCCATATAAACCCCACATTTATAAACCTACCCGCTCTAGTTAAGTCCCCCTACTGACACTCTAATCTGATTTTAGAGAGTATTAATTGAACTACCAGGCGTAAGCGGACATGCAATAAGATTTGCAATATGTTTTATATGTTCAGGTGTGTATTCACTAACCAAGTTGTTCCACATTCTTGGGACTGATTCTTAAACCACTCAGATCCATGTGGCCATACACACTCGGACAGCGAGATATGTGTTCTAACGCCAACTCTAGACAGGCCAGAAATAGGAGCTATTTACAGCCAAACTGCTCATAAGCACTAAAAGGCCAATCGGGCGACACACCCACACCAGTAACATAACTGTGTTTTTTAGGTATGGACTTAATGATGCTTTAGAGCTAGTTATGAACAGCGTATCCAACTACTGCCAAAGGGAAACTAAGTAAAGCTGCATGAAAAATGCACCTCCATGAACATTGCAGGACATTGATTGTGGTTTTTGTTGTTGTCAGTTCCAAGCCCTGCCTCCACTCACTCTCTCCTGCATTGGGCAGGCTACATGCAGGGGCTTGAGGAAAAGCAAGGTGAAGGGCAGTTGTTTCATGTGCTCTGCTATTTCCAAACCGCATTTGCCTTGGAAGATAGTGCCATGTTCTCACACTCACGGTGTGATTGACAGTGCAGAGTGTGCAACCTAAATCAACATGGTGCCTAGCTACTTCGCCATTCTGCAGCCCTGTGCTAACGATGGTCTTGCGTTTGTGAGTGCAGAGACTGCCATGAGAGAAGGGAAGCAAAGGTGCTTGCATTTTTGTCAAAACCAGATGCAGCGGTGCAGTAGGACTCAGAACGGGAGGGAGGGCGTGCACACAGATACAGTCAGACAGGTTGGTGTTGGTTGGATATACGGATTAATCAAGGCTGCGTGATAGGTTAGAAGAGTGAATGAATGGATGCATGGATGTGGGTGCATACAAGGGTGGGTGGATAGATTGATGGACGGTTGCATAGGTGTATGAATGCATGTCATTGTGGGTAGATGTATGGATGCTTGGCTGTGAGTTAATACTTGACTGCGTAGCTGGATATGTATTTGGGTAAGGATAGATGATGGAAACGTAGAAAAGGGTGGATGGATAAAAGTGAACTTAGGAGTTGTAGGAGTTTGAGAAGTGAGGGCCTGATTCCGAGGGGGTTGTTAATTTCCAACCGCTGCGTAAACCCCTGTCTGCGCAGGGGTCGTAGTTAGGAGTAGAGTGTTATTTAACGCATCTTATAATTATGAGATTCACTAAATATCTCAGCCTTCATTACATTTTGGCAAAATTTAGCAGGGGAAAAAGCGACCAGTATTTACTATATCATGAGGATTTTGGTACGTTAAGCACCAAAATCGACATTATTCCCCCAAAACGTATAATATGTGCTATTTATTGCACCCGATAATTAACATACCCCATGGTATCTTTATTTATCAAGTGCCAGTGGCGTAACATGGGCCCCCGTAACCCCCGCAGTGCGGGGGCCCCCAAGTTCCAGGGGGCCCCCTCAGCCCAGTTCTCTGTCCGGAGAGCTCCTGACTGAGTCCGGAGGAACCCCTTCCACATACCTTGCAGGGGGGCCCCCTCAAATTTAATTACGCCAGTGTCAGGTGCGATAAATAGCACCTATACTCACACTCATGCCCTCAGTAGGAAAAAGAGTGGGGATAAGTAGGAGTAAGAGAAGGAGGAATATGTAGGAGTATTATAAGAGGATAGGAGTTGATAGGGGTAAGTATATGCACAGGTACACATATGAGTAAGAGTAGGAATATGTAAGAGTAGGAGTAGGGTTAGGACTAAGAGTAAGTAGCAGCAGGTGTAAGTAGGGTTAAATGTGGGACTAAATAACTGTGAGTAGGAGTAAGAATAATTGTTAATAGAATAAGAGTAGAAGTATAATAATCAGACCAGAGTGTGAAAACCTCCTCCAGTAATATACTCTTCAAAAATAATTCTGAATTAAAGTGACTCTCATACACAAATGTTGGCATTGTATTTCAGACAGTCATGCTAAGAGGATAAAGATTATAGTCAGATGGTAACAGTACTTAACCTTTGCTACATAAATTAGAAGCAATCAGTTTCTCTCAGAAACTCTTTTGGGAGGTTGTGACCTTAAAAACGTAATAAAATACAGTCTTGTTCAAGCACTAAATAGTTCACTGAGGAGTTCTGTTCATATCCTAAAAATTAATGAGAAAGAAATGTATGACAGGCTCAGGAAATACCAAACCAAATACCGATTTCCAAAAGCATAAAACACAACGCAATAAAATTATCAAAACAATTTGCATTGGCAAAGCCAACAGTTTTGGCCTTGGTAAACTTGCGAAATGGATACATTTTTATTTTTCCTGCAAGTATATGCCAAAAAATGTAAAGAAGTAAATAAAAGAAAACATGACACATAATATAACATAAATATGGAGGCCATACACTTGCAATAAAAATGTTAATTCAGCCATTGTATATAATTTTAAAGAGCAGTACTGGTGGATCGTCGCAGGAAGGTGTAGACAGATCAAGTACAGAAGCCCATCTCAGAAAAATGTAATTCTTTTTGTGACAAGGAAATGTAGCTATTAGCCATGAATTACTGTTGTCTGAAGACATATTTTAAGTATACAAAGTAGAGTAAAACCGGAAAAAACTTAAGAATGTTGAGAAAAAAGGGTATAGGCAAATTAAAACGTTGGTGCACCAGCCTTAGCAGTGAAGTGCGCTTATTTTTAGGCGGGTGTGCACATGATCAGGAAAACTGCCATCATAGACAGAGGAAAAGAGCCAATAGCTGAAGTGGGAAGACCCATTACCCCATGCTGTATGCTGTTGTAGGTAGAAACACAATCTGAATGGCAATTGGACAGACCCATGGATGAAGAGGGCAGAGCCCCTCTATTTATGTGTAGATGTATATATGCATGATGTTTTATTTATGAATTTGTCTAATTATATGAGGTTGATGACACACCCAAAGCTGCCTTATGGCCATACCTACAAATCAAGACACATGTAATAAGTAAAATGACACAAAATGGTTAATAATGGATTAAGGGAACATGAAATATGAATTTCTGAAGAAAAGGTAAAACATGGCAGCAAAGGGGGTGAAAGAGTCACTGTTAGTTTATAGGCGCTATCCATAAACACCCACCCGAGTCAATTCAATTCAATTCAAAAAGCTTTATTTTGTCAATTTTTGTCATAAAAGCAAATACAGCACAAAGTACAAATTTCATCAGAAAAGTTAATCTATCAAATCACTATAGTCAGAAGGATATAACAAAAAATGATTTCATCAGAGTTTAAGAATCGAAGACCTTATCAATGATGACACCCATAAACCACATCGAATACACTATATACAATAATAACATAATGTGCAATTGTTAAAAAGCCACAACTCAGAGGGGGGAAAACCTTGAGGTAATAATTATCCATATTATTGCTGCCGAAAATCAAATAAAATAAGTAAAAATCAAACATACAGTATAGCACCAATCGTAGGTAAAAACTTAGGAAGTTAAAAGTTGATAAAACGTGTTTTTAAAATGCAAACAGACAGGAACTCTGTACAGCAGTATTTATATGGTACCCTATAAAAAGATCAGATCGATGATTCATTGGAGGGGAAAACATCTAGCAAAGGTGCAGAATCATTTTCAATTGTTACAGATTTCGATCTAATGCACCACATCCGCTTTAAGAATTTTGCTAGAGGAATAGCATAGCAAGGCGAAGGGTCCGTCCTAAAGATTCTTAGGGCTTCACTACTTTGCCTGGTACCCAGGTTCTTACATATTGGCACTAGCCAGATCTTTCGGGGGGTAACATAAGCAGGGCACACAAAGAAAACATGTGGGTACGTTTCGGCTTGTTCAGCATTATGTAAGCACGTATTGTCTCCAGATGATGACCATTTTGCAGTGAAGGATTTTAGGGGCAGGGTACCAACTCTAAATTGAAAATAGAGTTTGCGGTCAAGGGGCTTAGATAGAATATCCCAGTAAGATTCAAGATGGGGTTGAGGTTTAGCCTGCAAAAACTTCCCAGTCAGCGTGGCATTATCGCTCGTTCTGTTGCTGTTTAGCCCCACCATTTCCCAATATCTGTCCTTCAATGCAACTTTAGGTAGAGTCAGCAAATCAGACAGATTCTCCCACAAATTGGCCAGGCCCATTGTGGTCAGCGTCCTCCTAATATCTCCAAGCCAGCCTATTTTGTGGTAGCGGTCAGCTTCTATGACGTCCCTAAGACTGCCTGCGTATGTGGATAGCTCAGGGGTAACCCATATTCTGCGCCAATATAATATGGGATGAAGCCTCGCTAGCTCCGCAAATGAATGTCTTCCCATATCATTAAGCAGTGGGAGAGATGGAGTGCTTTTGGGGAGGCTAGTAATTGCACATAAAAACTTATTTTCAGCAGAGGTTACTTGTGCTAAGTTTCCATACCCCCAGAGCTCCGAGCCATATAGGACTGAGCTAACCACCTTAGCATTATAAATCTGTAATATGGGGCTTACAGGTTTAGCCAAAGATAGACTGAATTCTTTACTAAGAGCTCCCGCTAGTTGTCTGTGTTTTAGTGCCATTTTTTTGATGTGGGGTCTCCATTTCATCTTTTTCTCCATGATGACACCTAGGTACGTGAATACATCTACTTCCTCTAATGGAACACCCTCCATAGTAATTTTTCCCTATTTGATCGCTGTTTGTCAAAGTCATGAGTTTGGTTTTATCAGCATTTATTTTTAGCCCTCTAAGCTTGCAGAAGTCTTCAAACAAAACCAATGCACACTGTAATCCACTTGGAGTCTTAGAAATAATAAGCGTGTCGTCGGCAAACATTAGGATAGGGACCTTGGAGCCAGCAAGGGTCGGGGCATCAGTGGATGTGAGGGATAAGAATTTAGCAGCCTCATTAATGAAGAGCAAGAACAACGTGGGTGGCCAAACGCACCCTTGACGCACTCCCTTTTCGACTGGGAATGGGTCAGTGATTTTCCCTTGTGTGCCCCAGGTATATGGGCAAAGTTGTCCTCGTGAAGACACACTAGGAAAGTTAGCAGGTCTGCCGACATACCAAGGTCCCACAACCCCACCCATAATTTATTGCTGAACACTAGGTCAAAAGCCGATATTAGGTTGACAAACACTGCATATGTGCTGCCTTCTCCGAGGACAACTGTTCGCCAATATATCAGGATGAATCTAAAAACCTGATCTATTGTACTAATATGCGCACGAAACCAGGCTTGGTGGGGAGATAGAATGCTATTGTCATCCACCCCTTCCTGTACCTTTCCCAGGACAAGGCATGCCACCACCTTTTGGATGGAGTCGATGAGGCTAATGGGCCGATAATTCTCGGGCTGTGACCTGTCCCCCTTCTTGTAAACTGGTATGATCTCTGCCCCCTTCCAAGAGTCAGGGATGGGGGCGCTCTGGGCAAGACCATTTGCTAGCAGGGTTATATACCTACACCACTTTTCCCTATCATGTAAGAAGACATCTGCAGGAATGCTATCAATGCCCGGGGCTCTTCCCCCCGTGATTGCATTGAGGGCGACCATTACATCCGATGGTTCAAATACCAGGTCCAGTGACTGGCTAGTGGCAATTGCTAGAGGTTCACAGATCTCAGTAGCATCAATACAATACTGAAGGGAGAAATGTTTTACCCACGATTCAGGGGCAACATGATTTTCTGGGGGAGGGGGATGTGCACCCCTGCCACATTTTACAAGAGCCCAGAAATGTTGCAAGTTACCCTTCCCTCATCCCATTCACTTTTAGTTTTTGCCTGCGCAGTTTTGTAAGCCTTCCTAGCATCCCTTATAGGGTTCGGATTTTTATTCTGATGGCTCCCCCAAGGGATTTACGAGCTAGGCTACATTCTTTAATGTACCAGCTCTGTTGTGTTTGATTAAAAGGGCTTTTTCTACTACAAGGTCTCTGAAAGTGAGACCTTACTTTATCAAATAAAGAAATATCAATAGTAGTTATCAGGCCTACTGGTTGGGTACTAGCACAGAGGGCCTCCAATGCGACGACCGCATCATCCACATCCCTACTGATGATGGACTGTGATTCAGGGTCACTGATTATTTTGGACCATTTGAGCCTCCTCATGTCATTACTGACCAGTAAATCTCTGGTAGATGTTAAATTAGCAGCCTTGACTGGTTTTTCCGATAACGAGAGGCGGAAGGTAGAAGAGAGTGGATTGTGGTCACTCTTGACTCGATCTATGACAACCATATCAATAAGGTTTGCCATAGATTTAGGTCAATGAGGAGGTAATCAATGTGACTAGTATGGTGCCCATTATTAGATGTGCTAGCCCCTTTTCTATCGGAAGTAGTTCTGCCATTAGCCGCCCTCAATCCTCTTTCTAGACAGAATGCCTTCAGTTGGATACCTGCTTCTGTCCATTGTTTTACTGGGGCTAACTTCAATTTGGGTATATCCCAAGCGGCATCTTCATCCGCTGAGAAGTCGCTATCTTCGCTATCCAGTGGCTCAAAGGTAACGTTAAAGTCACCTGTTATTATGACTGAGGTTTCGCCTGCTCTTATGCCCAGGAGCTCATCTAATGCCTCTACAGTGTCTGATTTCCTCCTGCCTCTGACCCCTCTCGCATATGTTATAAATATCAATATTGCCAAAAGGACTGTTCATCAGTCAAATGGCAAGGATGTCAGGGCTCCTTGTCGGGAGCTCCCGGACCGAGAGACCGATACCTTGACGAATCCAGGTCGTTAACCCACCTGAAGGGCGGCCCTTGCTTTCAGTGATAGCAGGGGCATAAAAATTTAAGTATCCTGGGCATAAAACTGGAGTGACTGACCATGTTTCCTGAAAGAGGCAAACATCATGCTGTTCTATGAAGTTATTCCAGTTCTCGGAAGCAGTCTTAGGCCTAAGCCCTGCGGTGTTCCATGACATAAAAGATGTTTGATGTAATACAGATGAAGCTCCGTTTTGGCTACCAACCCCGTTGGCTGACTTCCCCACTAAGGGTCTCCCCACTAAGTGTCTCCTGTGGCTACTCTCAGGTAGATTGCTAATTTGTTCGGAGTCAGGGATTATACTTGTTGGCTGGTTGATATGGTTCGCTGTCAGGGCCGGTAAAAAGGCCTCCTTTATTACACAAGAAGTGGTGTTTGGTAGTCAGTCAATTTCCCTTAGTGGAGATGACCTAATGTCAGCAGGATAAATGGGGGAAGGACTAACTGATGAAACTGCCTCAGGGAGTGAATGTTTGATGCGTATGCTAGATTTGCTTAGATGGCGGGTGCGTAGGTCAAATGCCACCAAACTTTCAACTAGATCTTGGCGGTGAAATGTAAGTGCTATAGCATCCCTGGAGACTCCCCTTATCGAACATCCATTGCCCCTTTAACATCTTCCCTAATGACCGACCGACAACCTCTTACTTGCCAAATCCATTGGATGCTCTTATTAATTAGGGAGGCCTCGTCTTCTCTCCCAGAGCTAGATGAAAGTTTGGGGACACCCGTTAGATAAATCACTTTTGTCTTTTTAGGGGCCCTGACTGAGGTTTGTGTGGTATAGGGTGTTTTTACCAGAGGAGTAGGGAGGGCAGTCAGGGGTGAAAGAGCGATGTCAAAATTATGGCGACGTCGTAGGCCAGCTCCCATGTTCACTGGCCCTCTTGTGTAAGTAGCTTTCGTGGGCTCATTTTGATTTCGCAGCACAGAGTGAGATCTCCCCCCCTCCCTACAGAATCCAGTGGCCCCCTCTGATGGTCCTTCCGACAGCTCTCCTGCAGGTCTCGCACAATTTGCTCCCCTGGAATCAACTGCTGGACTGGCAGGGGTGATACTAATTTGTTTTTTCATTTGATGAATCTCAAAGAGGGCCATAGTCAGAGAATCGGAAAGACCACTAACATGGGTTTTTAAATCCTTAACTACCTGGGTCAGGTCTAGTAACTGGCACCTGAGGGGCATGCAAAGAAGTTCTTCACCAGATAGGGAAAAGACGTTAGACTAGAATGCTTATCTTGGTCCAGGGATACCCCTGGAATAATGAGTGTAAGATCTAAGCCCAAGCTTTGCTCTAAAATCTCAATAGGTAGGCCGGTCTCCCTGCTCTCATCCCCTGCACAGCCGGCCGGGCTATTCAGAGTAACCTCGGGGACAGGATGAACCTGGGCCTGCAGCACAGTGAACCTATTACTACACGGGAAGTCTTTTGAGAGCGACAGGGCAATATTATCACAAGGAGTTAGGTTGGGTGGAAGCATAGTTGGAGTTGTCTGCAGTGTGCCTGGATTTGAATTTATGACGTTCTTAAACATGGTAGGTATCCTCCTAATATCGGCATGAGTGCTAGGGTCAGAGGGGTTAATCAATGCTGACGTGTTGCTCATACTAGCTGGGTCAAGTAGGACCTCACAATCTGATATTAGGCTATCTATGCTCTCAAAGACTCATTTCTTGCCTACTGGGCTACCTCTTGCAGCTTTCTTTTTTGGATTCCTTTTATGAACTTCACCCAGCCCACCCTCTGCAGCTTTCCGTTTCCCCATAATATTGAGTTACCCACAGGTATTTCAAGTTCAAGCAAATAAAAGTACCTTTTGGTCGTTTAGTCAATCAAAGTCCGTTTGGACTGGGCTTCTCGGCGGGACAGAAAAAATGCAGCAGCCAGGTCCCCTTCAACTTGCAACTCTCGCTCCACTTGGGACAACTCAGGTACGCACTAAGCCAAAAGCCAGGACCACGGCTACCTTCTGACCCACCAATTTCACCACTATTATGATGAGATCACTCCCAAGCCATGGCAATTTATGTTATTTAGCACGCCCTGTTGGTCCGCACCAGCCCTGCCAGCCAAGAGAGTGGGACCAGCCCGAGTATTCTCTTACACCAAAAAATGAAAACAAGAAGAAGAATTACCACCAAACTGTTCTGCCACACAAATGCTCACAGAGGCTAGGAGGTCAGGGCAAACTCAGTTCATGCTTTAAATATTAACAGTACTCCCCAATAGGACTCCAGTCACAGTTCTATGGGTGAAGCAGATTTCTCTGTCATTTCTTTCTGGTATACCCAGGAGCAGTAAATTCTTGAAGATGCTAGAAAAGTGATACCTGGCCTCTCCCTGGGTCCTCGACTAGGCTTCTAAGGTCCTGGTCTCTCTTTATAGGACGAATCCATTCTTCAGCCATTTGAGTCCATGAGGTAATCAACAGGACAGGCCAGCCAACTGATCATTAGGGAGCAGCTCCAGTCCCTAGGTTGGAGTGAAGAGCAGATGTCTTTTGGACTTTTTGCCAAGCAGGTCATTCAAGGTTCTTTTTCGTTCAAATGGTGTCTTCTCCAATAAAGGAATGTTTCGAGAAACTGGTGGGAGGATGACTTTCATCGAGTGTAGAAGCCAGTGATTGAAGAGTTTCTGTAGAAATCCCAACAAAACTCAATCTTCTATCAGAACGTCCTTTCTCACTTGACCGTGAACCTTCCATTTCTCTATTCAAAATGACAGAAGCCAGGCTGAACTCTCAGGAGCTCAATGTTTGCTTCCAGATCCATCTCTGTGGAAATGGGGAACTACTCTGTCTCTCTGATGTGGGAAAAGCTTCCCCTCCTGCTCTGGGCAGAATGTCTGAGAGGACTCTGTGTACCAAAGGCTTCTGTCACATTAGATTGCCTTTTGCATTTCAATGTCAAAAGTCGGGATACTATTCTTATCGTTTGTGATGCTATTTGTTTTTTCTCTCCCTCCCAATCGGCTGATACCAAGTGATCAGTGATTGCCCCACAATACTCTTCTACATTTAGACATTGGAGTATTGTTTCCAAGCATCACCCTATTTGAGAGTAAAGAAGGGCAGAACTGATTTACACTGATTAGGCCTTTATGAGGTATAAAGTAAAAATTCTAAAAGTTACCTTTTCACTACAGATGTAAAAAAAATCTACTTTGAGCACTTACATAGATTATTGCTAATTCACTAAAAATGACTTTAAAAAAATTATTTCCCCTAATAAAATTATAAAAATAGACTTTTAGTCACAATTAGGACTTCGCAGAGGAAAATTAAAATTTACCTGCACAGAAGGAAAATTAAAATGTACCTGCATAGTGACAAAAAGCATTTGGTACCTTCTCACTGCAGCAACATACTTTTCAGTAGCATGTCCCACCATTATACATCAAGCACTCAACCCATTGGGCTTATACGGGACACATACAGGTGACTTATCTAACATGCACACATAGTTTCCTCTACATTTTAGAACACTTTTCTCTCACAATTATTATGTTATTGTTTTAAACTGCAGTCAGACAGGACACAGTGGTGTGCAGGGTGCCATTCTTTTAGTCAATCAATCAATGAATCAATCAATGAATCAATCAGGGGTTTGCATAGCGCAGCTACTCACCCGTGAGGGTCTCAAGGTGATGGGGAGGGGGGGTGGCGGCTCCATAGGGAGCTGTGGTCATCTGAAGAGCCAGGTCTTGAGGTCCTTCCTGAACTGGAGCAGTGTAGGGCTTTGCCGGAGGGAGAGGTCATACATGCAGATGGTGTAAATATACACCCCACTGGTGCATATCCTGTGTAAAATTAAATGGCTTTACAGAAAGGTTAATAAAGACAATTGAGTCTAAATAATTTTACCTTGTGATTTACAGGGACAAAACATTTGGTGTGGCAGTGAGTTGTGTAGTCACAGTGCGCAGACTGGTAATGGCAGCAAAACAAATGCAGAAAAAGGCAAAAAATTGAAAGAAACTATGAAGAAAAGGCAATATTTCTAAAATTCCCTTACGACAAGAACAATGCCAGCATTGGTGAAAACATTCAAATCAAGTGGTAGGAGCCTACTTCACACTTTTTAGCATGGAAAAATGGACGCATTGTTATTTATCAGTCTCAGTCTCTACTGGCTTTCCTGCATAGCCTATACAAAGCTTCTCCTCACTTTTTAAGATAACCAAACACCATTGTTGGGTTTACTTTTAAGTAGAAATAAGTGTGGCCTCATTAAAGACAAGAATAAGGGGCACACTGGTGGTGCTAACAAATCGTGACACAAACTGTACGTCCTGGACGTAAAGAGTGCTATGTCTATTTCAGGAGGGCACATCCCCAACAGCTTGGCTGCAGTGTGGCTAGCAGTGTCTTCATGTTTACATCCCAGCAGAAACAAAGGAGCTTGAGCAGGATATCTCTGACCCTGCTGCCGTCATATGAGCATATTCTCTGTGGCCATGCATGCCCTGCAGGATGGGTAACAGCCTCCATGTCTTACATTCTTTAGGGAACACACCAATTTCTAATAGCTTAAGGCCTTGACTACACCAGACCTAAAAAGGGGGAGTGATCAGAAAAAATTTAGTTGAATACAATCTATGCTTAGAAATATCCATTTAAAAAGAACATTGTGGGGGTGTGCCAAGATGGAGCCGAGGTAAGACGTGCCTCGCTATCTCTCCTGTATGACGCCAGCCTAGAAAATGCTCCGGGATCCATCCGGCGACCCGATAGGGTCGGAAACACACGTGGGAGACGCTGTTTAGCCTGAGGCAGCAGAGGGTCCGTATGAGGACCACAGAGGTGGCGATCGCGGGCTCCTGTCGAGCTTTCCAGGGAGGCGCAGGACAGAGGCCCCCTGAAAAACTGTGCTCACCCGGGCGGAGCTGGAGAAGCTCGGGCGCCCTGTGATACCTGGGCAAACGCCGCGGCTGCTCAACGGATGGAGCGTGGGAGGCTGGGCTGCAGTGGACAGTGCCCCCGAGCCCCCTGCACGGTGAGGACGAACTTGGCCCCCAGGTGAGGCGCGGCGGTGGGTGGCCCGGGAGGAGCAGCGGCCTCCTGCAAGCACAGCGGTACGCCTGAGCGGCGGCAAAGAGCCCCTTACTGTGGGGTCGGGCCCCCCCCTCTCCAGTCTCGTCAGTGCCCTGCGGATCGGCCCAGCTCCTGTGGTCAAGGGTTACACGAGCTCCCAGGCTGGGAGCCGCCAGAGGCCCACGAGGGACAGGCCTGGGCCAGACGGGGCGGGAGGCCTCGGGAGGGGCAGAGGCGTCCTGCGGGAAGCTGAGACACATTCGAGGGGCAGCATTCGAGGCCTGGGCCCCAGCAATTGCCCCCCCCAAACAATTCCATAAAATAACCCGGCCCCACCACCTTCGAGTCCCGGAGGGACCCAGTGGGCCAGACCACCGAGAGTGAACGTTGTCTTAGTGGAGGGGTTGTAGTTCCCTGCAGCTCCAAGGGATGCAGACTGATCAAGCAGGAGAGCGGAATAGAGGGCACAATTCGTCTCAGCCGACTATCCTGATCAAAGCCCACTCTGGATAGACAACCGCCTGCAATATGAGGCCAATCCACTCCTACAGCCTATGTACTGGTATATGACTTCCAAGCTGCTGCAACTTCCAGACAAGCACTCAGTCACAGCACTTCTCAACATCTGGGCACAAAACATCCGCCAACCCTGCCCCTCAGCTGCATAACAAGAAGCGAGGGCCCCTGGGTTGGTTGCGCCATGACTCAGAGGGGAGGCTGCAATCTCTAATCGCTCTCCCAAGCAGGCGCAGCAGACCACCGCGTCTTCACGACTGTTGGGCTAGCACAGAGACTGCAAGAAGATAGCCCATAAGAACACGAGTGAGGGGAGGCTCTCCTCGCCCTCACCTGGCGGTCAGCATGGGGGGTATGCCTGCCAACACACACACGAGGATGGCATCCACCCACCCCATAAAGTACTGTACTCTCAAGGACATGCTCACTCGCCCCTCCACGGGCCCGGCGGGAGATCCCGGCCCACAAACAGATCAAATAAAGGACCCTCCCGACCAGGCTTCGAGGCACCAGTTTCCCGCACCTGCTGGACATTCTCTCACCACTCTTAGAGAAGATCTCCATCCACTCAAGCAAGAACTCTCACAGGACATTAAAGAAATGCGGAGAGACGTTGATGATCTAGAGGACCGAGTTGCGGAACTGGAGGACAAGGAAGGAGGCCGGGAGGAAGAGACAGAGGCACTACAACAAGAGGTCCTGATACTCCGAGAGCAACACATAGACCTGCAGTCTCACCTGGAGGACTTGGAGAACAGGCCCCGGCGGAACAACATCCGAATCAGGGGAGTGAAATCCAAAGCGGAAGGCGACAACATCTTAGATTATGTCAGAGGCTTGTTCCACCATGTCCTAGGCGGGCCCCCGGACACTGCTATCCAGATCGACCGGGCCCGCCGGGTGGGCCTACCAAGGCCGAACTCAGCAACTCCCCCGGACATTGTAGTTTGCGTAAACGACTTCCAAGTCAAGGAAGCGATCCTGCGCAAAGCCTGCACCATGCACCCCATCTCCTTTCAGTGTCAAACGCCTACCTTTTTTCAAGACTTAGCTGCCCTCACGCTACAGAAATGGAGGGAGTTCTGCCCGGCCACTGCCCACCTCCACAGCCAGGGGATACCCTACTCTTGGGGCCACCCCTTTCTCCTAATCTTCTGGAAGGACGGAAGACTGTATCAACTTCTCTCCCTATCAGAGACTTGCCGATTGCTGGGGCTGGATCCACCAGGGGATCAGTGGGACCAAGAGACTTCCTCTCCCCCTACAGAAAGAGCGATCATCGGGCTGGCGGAGGCATGGAGGACCCCAGGGGGTGACCTGGCCTGACCCGGAGGAAATCGCAAAAGGCCAGCAGTGGGCTTTGGAGGCAGTGCCATCAGTTTCTGCGAAACAAGATGACTCTTGAACCCTGTGGCACTCTACATCATTTCACAGAGACTACAGGGTAAGTGGGGGAAGACGGGACCAATGGCCATAAGACGGTCCACATTGAATTGCCCACGCAGCCTTATCTGGCTGTGGGACTATATGTAAGCAGTTTTTCTATGTTTCATGTTACTTTTGTTAATCTTGTTTTTTCGCCTCCACGGGGGACAAGACGATAAATATACAAAGGGACAGCGGTAGCTACAACAGAACACATTGAGGGTGCTACGCTTCAGGAGCATAGACGATGCAGGGCTCACCTTCCTTCTCCCGACCTCCATGCCAGACACAACTCTTAGAGTCCTCACACTGAACGTGAGAGGCCTCAATAACCCGATTAAACGCAGGGCGGGTCTCTCATACCTAGAGAACTCGGGGGTGGACATTTGTCTCTTGCAAGAGACCCACCTGCTAGCAGGGGACTGTTTCCGTCTTTCCCCAATTTTTCTCTTCGTCACCCTCCAAGACGGCTGGAGTAGCCATATTGGTGGCAAACACATCCCGGGGGGAAGGGGGGGGTGGAATATAAGGTGGACGAAATCAGAGGTAGACTTCTCATACATCGCTTTACAGTGGCGGGCAGGCCGCTGGTGATAGGCACACTGTATGTCCCAAATGAGGGTCAGGAGGTGTTTTTGCGTAATGCATTAGAGAGGGCAGCGAAGACTGATGACAAACTAGTACTCAAGGGAGGGGACCTTAATCTAGTGTTTGACAATACCCTAGACCGATCAGCTCAGAGGCACGGGCAGGCTGGAGCACTGTCAGGGGAGGGGCTTTAATGGATGAGGGGCCTGGGATGGGAAGATCTATGGAGGTCTAATCACCCACACTCCAGGGAATATTCCAACGCACATAAGACCTACGCTAGATTGGACTACTTCCTGGGTATGAGGGAAACAAAGACGCTCAAAAAGACCACCGAAATACATACAACGCCACTCTCGGACCATGGGGCTGTAACAATTGCATTATCCCTCCCCCTGGTGAATTCCCCCACCAAGCATTGGCGCTTTCGCGACACCCTGCTACATCGCCAGGAGGTCAAGATGCAGATTCAGCAAGCAATTCAAGACTATTTAACACATAATGACACCCCAGGGGTCTCACCAGCCGTGTTATGGGAGGCGCTCAGGGCAGTAATCTGGCGAGAGCTAATAGCGATCTCAGCGGCAGATAAAAAAGTCTGTAAGGAAAAGAGGAATGACCTTTCAAAACAGATTAGGGAGTTGGAACAAATCCACCAGCACACAGGCGCTCCAAGAGTGTGGCGCCAGCTTTCTAATATTCGCTCCCAATTGGCCACCATAGATCTAGATAGAGCGGAGTACGCCGCCCTCTGTCTGAGGCACTCCTTCTATGTAAGTGGGTACAGATGTGGCCGACGTTTGGCCAACAGGTTACGCTCCAAAAGACAGGAGCAGGGGGTTCATTCAATCTACATGGCAACAGGCGGCCTAGCATCAGATGACACGGCCATAGCCGACACCTTTAAAGATTTTTACTCATACTTATATACTGATCAACCTCTAGATCCCGAGGCCGGAGCCCAGTATCTACATTCGGCACAAACGACACCCCTCACCCCGGACCAGGCGGCATCCCTCGACGAGGAGATCCGCATAGAGGAAGTCATATCGGCCATTTCTAGGCTTCAACTGGCAAAGTCCCTGGGCCCAGACGGATACTCCAGTTCTTTTTACAAATCCTTTTGTCCCCTCCTGGCACATATACTGGTGCGCCTATTCAACTCCTCCGTGGATCCAGGTGCGATTCCGGCCTCGATGTTGACGGCCTCTATAATAGTCCTCCCCAAACCGGGTAAGGACAAATCACACTGCAGCTCGTACAGACCTATCTCCCTCCTAAACATAGATTTGAAATTATTCACAAGCATAATAGCACACAGACTCAACACACATATGCCTTCTTTGGTCGACCTCGACCAAGCAGGTTTCATCCCCCAAAGGCAAACCAGCGATAATACTAAACGCATCCTGCATATTATTGAAAAAGCCTCTTGTGCCCAGGGGGAATATATGCTGCTAGCGATCGACGCAGAGAAGGCCTTTGATAGGGTCCACTGGCCTTACCTTGAACAGTAACTTTGGGGATAGGTGCAAGACTCGAATCCTCAACTGTTACCATGCTCCCACCGCGACGGTCAGGCTTAATGGCTGCACTTCCCTGCCCTTCCCGATTCACAGGGGCACGCACCAGGGCTGCCCTCTGTCCCCCTTACTTTTTGCCTTGTACATGGAGCCCATGGCCCAACGAATACGGGATCACCCGTAATCACTGGGGTGAAATTTGGAAGCGATTGTCACACCATCAGCTTATATGCTGACGACGTGCTTGTGACACTAGACAAATGAGCCACTGCCCTGCAAGCTTTTCTGGACAAGCTCGAGTCCTTCGGGGTTGCTTTGGGCTTACGGATCAACATTGGGAAGTCACAGGCACTTAGCCCCTCCCTGCCGACCCAACTAGTGGAGCAACTGGCAGGCCAATACCCCATTCAATGGGCTAGCAAAGAGATCCCGTATTTGGGAATTAACATCGCCGCGACGGTGATCAGTAATTATCAAAAGCTACAAAGGCAAATTTGCAATGACTTTTCCAAGTGGAGGCGCCTCCAGATCTCATGGGTGGGAAGGACAGCTGCAACCAAGATGACCACTCTTCCCAGGATTCTTTACCTCTTTCAAACTCTTGATTTGCCTCCACCCCCAAGTTTGATCGCCAAACTCCAAACAGACCTTTCACAGTTCATTTGGCAGGGCAAGAAACCGCACATGATGAAGACCTTGAGCTACCTACCCCCGGAATCGGGGGGCTTGGGTATCCCCAATCTCCATCTCTATTATCAGGCAGCGCAACTACGCTACCCTGTCGAGTGGAGTCGAGCCGAATGTGAGAAACACTGATTGTTTCAAGACAGGGCAGTAGTGTAGACCTCTCTCTGGAAGGTTCCCTTCCTAAAGAAGGAGCATAGACCAAAGAACCTCTACCTTTCGCCGATCACACAGGTGACCATGTTAGCCTGGGATCAGACCTCCACGAAGCACGAATTGACCACCTTCCCATCCCCGATGACTTCAATATTCGATAACCCAGACTTTGCACCAGGAACTGCGGAAGGGGGGTTCGCAGAGTGGAAAGGGAGTGCTCTCCTTCCCCCAAATGCACGAGGAATATGGGCTCCACAAGTTCAAAAGACTCCACTACCTACAAATACGACATTGGATTGTACATCCACAAAACAAACCTAATGCACATCGGTGACTCACTCCTTATGAGAGATGACTTCTCAGATAGACTCAGATAAAGGGTTAATATCTGAACTATATGCAATGTTAATCCAACACAGCAAGCACACACACAACGCAGGACAGACTAGGTGGGAAGAGGAACTGGGGAGGTCGTTGAGTGCTAAAGAGTGGGGAGAGATATCCTACAGGCCAGACACACGGCTAGTAGCAATGCCCTAACCGAAACCCTCACAAAAGTAGCCACGTACTGGTACTATACTCCGGTTCAACTGCATAGGGTCAAGCCCACACTGAGCGTGAGCTGCTGGCGGGGATGCGGGCAACGGGGGACACTAACACACATCCTGTGGGAATGCCCCCAAATCCAACAGTACTGGGCACAGGTACTCGACGATATTGACAAACACGTGGAAACTCAACTGCCCCGCTTCCCTACATACATACTTCTGGGCCTTCCAAACCCCTTAACCTACCCTCTGAAATCCAGACGCGGGTGGAAAATAGGCATGGCGCTAGGATTGGCTACCCAAAGCATTCTTAGCCACTGGGGTTCACCTCAGACCCCTACAACACCAATTTGCTTCAGAGACTCTGGCATATCCAGGGTATGGAAAAGATCACAATGACCCAGTCCAGGAGGGGGGAGGCATTTGGGGACTTGTGGCGCCCGTACGTATCCCTGCTTTCACAAGAGTTCAGGGAAATGACATGCCCTAGATACTTCTGACTACTACGCTTGCCGGACACCAATCAATCACCACAAACCTCAAATCACTGAGCATATATAACAACTGTACATTTCTAGTGTCCCAATGTGGGGGTGCGGGAAGAAGGGGGATAGTTTGGGGGGGGGGGGGGTTCGCCATCACGGCATTAGCATCAACATGGCAGGCCCTCGGGGCTGATTGCCTATTGATGACCGTGAAGCTTCTTGTTGGCATTGTTTGTTTTACTGAAATATTAATAAAAAGAACTGAACCATAAAAAGAACATTGTATCATCCCAGTTCTCTAGCCCATTATGCCCTTAGGTGCCTTGTTTGTTCATGTATGAACAATCATCAATTGTTAGGTAGGAATAATAAAGAATGGCAAGGTATAGTGCTATATTACTTTATGTTATCTTGTTCTGTTAATAGAAATTTGCACAGCACTGTTTTGACATTGATATGACTCTTGACACTGAAACAGAACCCTAACATCATGGCCTTACTGTCCACACAGTGTGCCTCATCTTTTATTTGATTTACGTATGCAAGATAGGGTATCAATAGTTCTGCAGTTACAGGCATGAAAAAACAAGCAGTTTGCATCTAGTACAATCAGCCATCTTCATTGTGAAAGTGGGGGGAGGGGGTCATAAAAGTCAAATAGAGACCAATATGCATCATTTGGTGTAGTCTAGTTTTGTTTTTTGATCAGGCCTTCAAACACTTCGTTATAGATGAGTCCCTTTAACATTCCAACCACTTGCTGCCCATCTTGTTAGACCATCAGAAACATAAGAAAAGTGAGTCAGTGGCATGGTCATTGTATTAGAAGAAGATGATCCTAATTAATTCACTCTTGCACTTGAGCATTATTTAATAAAACCACAAATCTGAAGGCCCTTGAAAAACCCAACATTGCTGATATGACATTGGGTGCAGACATGTTGAAAGGACTTAGATATGTTCTCCCAGTATCATTGTGATATCTTCTAAAAAGGAAAGTTATTCTTGCATTTACTACCTCTAGCATGAAGGCAGCAACTGATTAGCCTCAGAGGAGTGTACAATAGGTATACCATAATGTCTTATAATTGCACACCATATATTAAGCAAGATTGGTATCTCCTCATATGTAATACTCTTGAAAAATATGGGATTGCAGTACCTCTGGAGTCTACTGCATCTCCTGATATTGTAAACATATTTCACAAAAGTAGTGACGCAAATTATCCTATATGAATTCCTTTAAACTCAGGACTTTAAATCTAGATGTATTGATCACTCTTAATCGGCTTCCTCTTGAGTCAAGGATAACTTTCAAACTAGTTTGTCTTACCTATAAAACTGCAGTCTGAAAACCCAAACTATCTTGCCCACAAACTGGTTATTTTGAGCAGAAGCATCCACTTTATAGCATTGATATCCTTCTTCTAAAACATCATCCCTTAAGAAGAAGAAAACACGTAGAACAATTCTTCACCAAAGGTTGAATCTCTACTTCCCCAGCTATCAAAGCAGTGCCTCTAACAACACAACAGAGCTGAAGAATTTGTTACTACACCTAATCTTCCACCTTCGAACAATCCTTGTGTACAGAATAACTGGATATAACTACACTAAGCCAAATATTACATATATTATCTGTAAATATGTATTTTTTATTATTGGTGGTTGTCTACCTTTGCCTGTATATTTTGGAATGTTACTATCCAAGCGACCAATTTTGTATATTTCCCAGTTACCTGTATTACTGATACTATTGTTCTTGTAATTTGGTCCTATATGTAGCACTCTCACTCACTGGATCTGGAGCATGCTATATACAAATGCTAATAAATATTTACATGTGACACAATGCATACACCTAATGGCATCCAGCAGCACAATTCCTATTCACAAAAAATGCAACTAACATTTTCAAGGAGAAATTTTAGAAATTCACAATATGCTGCCTTATTAAATAGGGGCTAAATAAGATTGGTAGGTGGTTCGCCGTCCATCATGTTAGGGTATTACAACCGCCACTCTGATGGACTTCCACCTGCCATATTGAGAGATCACCCACAGTCCAACAGTGATCTCTGTGCCATCAAAGTAATCGCTGTTATAATAGTCTGAAGACACTGCAAGCTTGGTGCGCTGTCACCATATTTCGGGTGACTATACACCAAACATTGCTTAAAAAAAACCTCCCAAAGGGGGATGCAATAAAAGGATAGCTTGGCTCATCGTACTTTCCTCCTTGCTGACTTCCCATGTGAAAACCTCAAAAGGAAGTAACATCTGTGTAAGGCATTTGACTAGTCCCCATTTGTACACCTCCATGGTCATGCTTTTGCTAGTTGCATCACCTCCTCTTTGAATGGAATTGTCATTGATCAGTTCGTACTGCTCAAACATACGTTGCAACATGTAATAGGCTGAGTTCCAACGTGTTGGCACCTCCTGTATGAGGGCTTTAACTTGTATTCTATTAGCAAGCTGAATGATCCTCAACTGCTTCTGGACTTTAAAAGAATCACTGAAAAGAGTGCAGATTCTTCTGCAGGTGTTCAGTATGTTGCTGGCTGTCTTCTTTTTTGGAGAAAGTCCTGCACAATCAGGTTAATGCAAATAGCCAAACACAGGACCCTGAAATGGCCACCATCTGCCATAGCCTTAACTACATTACTGCTATTGTCCATAGCAACAAATCCAATTCTGAGACCTCCGGGTCACAGTCATTCAAGCACCTTGCAATAATAGTCTTCCAAGATGTTTGCAGCTGTAAGGGACTTCTCCATTGGGAACATGGCTGCTGTTGCCGAACACCTTTAAAAGTTTTTTCAGTGCTGAGACCTGTAGACAAATGTTGTTTAAACCCCACAAAAGTGCAGTGATACACATATATTCAGCTGCTTGGCCACTGGTCCACATGTCTGTCATTAGGTGGATAGTGTGAACAGCACTCTGCTGTAAAGCTTGTCCAACCAATTGCAGCACATCGTATTGAAACGATGAAACAGCGACTCTGTCAAAATAGGGCTGGCTGGGAACCTTCCATTTTGGGGAGATTGCTGCCACAAATTCTAAAAATCTCACTCCTTCCACAGAAGAAGAAGGGAGGAGGTCCAGCATTAACATTTTAGCCGGCTTCCTGTTGTGGAAACTTGTCGTTGGGAGGTTGCGTTTATAGGGACCCTCCTGATTAAACATGCCCATAATAGCAGCCTGGATTTTTTTCTTTTCTGGTGCCACTGATGCAGGCTACTTTCAGCGAGAACCAGGAGGTGGTAGACTTAATGTGCGGCTTGGGGCAGTCACTGTATGCTGTGGTGTCTCCATCTGACTCTTGTGCCATTTCGAGGTGGCTGAGGCGGGTGATACTGGTGCTCTGCTGGGTCAAGGCTGCTTTGTGTAAAGCTGTCACCCTCTGCTTTCTCATCACCTTCACCTCCCACCATGATTGGAGCTGATTCCCCTCTATCATCACCTCCACCACCACCTGCAGCAATTTGTTTATGGTGCGCCTCCCACTATATTGCTTGATGTTTTTTCATATTGGTCGTCTGACCTCTAGTACCAAAATGTGAACCAGGCTTACATCGATGAACACTTGTGTGGCAAATGAAGCATATTGCAATGTTATCCTCCTGCTTGTTAATCGGAAATAAGTCCCAAACTGGTGAGGAGAACTTTTTAAATGGGTCACTGCCAATGCCTTAAGAATTGGAGGTAGGTGTGTGTGTCGGCGACTGCCTCTCTGCAGCGCAGACTTCGACTGAGGTAGTGGTGGATGCAGGTCTCAGCCGCAGCTTTACGACTATCGAAGTTGGCAGTGGTAGTGGTACCAGTGCCACATCACTCAGCGCAGGTTGAATATGCACTCAACTTGCTGCCCGTAGGATGGTGCGGCAGGCTCAAGTCTCTTGAAAATGGTTTGGGGCTGCACGCCAGTGCTGGAAATATGCTTCTTCCACTCCTCCTCACTGGCCATTTTCTTGGCAGCATCCTTATTTGGGGCCATCTTTAAACTCTGTCAATTGGCAGTGGCACTTAGCTGCACAAGTGGAAGAGACTGGAGGACGCACGTGTTGTGGTCACGTCACTCCGTGCCGGTCTTCTGTCTGGCAGCACTTTGGGTGATGTCTCTGTTGCACCTAAAAGCAAACAAGCAAGAAAAACATTCAGTGAAACGTGGCATTTTTGCTGTTTGAATTATTCATAGGACAGGCAATATAATTTAGTGTGTTACTTACTATCCTAAATAATTAACAGCAATAGTGTATCCATTCCAAAGTCCACCCATACCACCATAACATAATATTTCATTTTCATACAGGATAACAACATATAGGTGTAACTGTTTGCTTTATGTGCATCTAAGGAGAGACAGCTGTGGCAGTCAAGAAGGATCAGGGGAAAATGGAATAATCATTAAAAAATTAATCCTGGTGTGTGCCTATGGCAGGCAGGGGGTCCAGGAGAAAATGGAATAATCCTTAAAAATGAATGCTGGTGTGTGCCTATGGCAGGCAAGGGGTCCAAGGGAAATGGATTAATGACAATCATTAAAAAAACAAATCCTGGTATGTGGCTGGGTGCATTTGGTAGGGAGGGAGTCCAGGGGAAAAGGAGTAATGACAACCCTGAACAAAAAAAATGCTGGTGTGCAGTAAGTGCCTATGGGTGGCAGGGGGTGTATGAAGGGAAAAATGTAAAAAACAAAAACAAATTTCAAATAAATAAATAAATCCAATTTAAAAAAAAGAATATTGCTAGTGTAGTAGGGGACTATGAGAAACCCATTAGGAGGCGAGGCGGTACAGAGGAAAAATAAAATGGATAAATGGAAAGAAATACATATATTATTAAACACTGTTCATATATACATATACTACAATGATCCTCAAGCACTTTAAACAGATATCAGGGAAAAGTAAAAGAAATGAACAGGAACAAAAGTGCATAGCCCTCTCCTATCAGTATTCCTAGAAAATGGCTCTAAAAACTGAAAAAAAGGGTAGAAACAGTGGCTGGCTGGGCAAAATGGCCACCGGCCACATGGTCAACAAACAACAACAAGCAAGGAGGCATGGACACAACAAAGAACACATGTAGGCCTATGGCAAAAGCACATCGGCTGGCTACACAAAATGGCCACCGGCCACATGGTCAAACACTGACAACATGCAAGGAGGCATGGCCAGCCACAACAAAGAACACATGCAGGCCTATAGCAAAGGCACACTGGTTGGCTACACAAAACGGCCACGGCTACATGGTCAAACAACAACATCAAGCAAGGAGGCAAGGACAACAAACAACACATGCAGGCCTATGGACACTGACTACACAAAATGGCCACCGCCACATTTCATGGAGAAAAGGGCAAATTGTGGCCTATGGCAAACACTCACACACTGGCTAGACTAAGGAGGCAGGGTAACACTGAAGAAAACACTACCATTAATTCAGCAATGCAAAAAATGAAAATTAAGCGAGCTATAAAAACAAAACACATCCTCCCAAGGCATCAAATATTACCCCACCAAAATACACTTTTAGCAGAAAAAACACTTATAATACAAAAGAAATATATATTTCTTTTATCTAATCCAATGCTATCCCTGGCCCAAATGATGTTTTAAAACAACATATACACCACAGAAACAGTTGTTTCATTAACACTTGACTAGTACTGGCTGGATGGCCAGTAGGCAGACTAGGCCACATAGTAAAACAAATGAATATTGTAAATTTAACAAACACAAAGAAAATGTACTGAACTGTGGAACCTTTTTACGATACAAAAGATAAAAAATTAAAATGCAAAAAAATAAATAGGTCCCTAGTGAAACTCCAGGCCACCCACCACAATCAAATTTAAAAATCGTCTACAAGTGCAAAAAAGATTTGGTGCATGCCCTCTATCAAACAACAGCATTATACAAAAGTTTTTTAACTTACTTGCGATATCACAAAAAAAACTCTTTAAATCCAATTAAATATATGCAGCAGAGAAAGAGAGTAATCCTTCCACCTCGAAATCCAAACGAAAAGTGACCAGGAGATGGAAAAAACACTAGGAGGAGCCTCTGGACAGGAGGAGCCGGGTCTGGTGGCTTACTGGACAAATGAGTCCACTGAACCTATGGTCACAGGTTCAAATCCCGGCGGGTCCACTCATCCTTCTGAGGTCAATAAAATGAATACCAGTGGGTAACAATAAACATCTGTTATTCAGTGCCAAGATACCCTTCAGGGTGAACGTGCACTTTCCAAATACACATGTTATGTAAGAGGAAGTTGGAGTCTCTGGGGCACTTCCTTCTTGTTGAAAGAAAAAGTAAAAAATAAATGCTTGTGGTACTACAAAACAACCTGAACGGTCTATTGGAGTAGAATATTAACTCAAAACTTCTTTTCGAACCAATTTAGCTGCTTCTCGGATAGAGAATCTGCTCGATAAGCAGCCCCTGCTGCTTCCGCTCACCAGCATCATGAAAATGGTGCCGGAAGGCTCTATGGCAACCGGAAGCCATGCTATTGGTCAGCAAATCTTCTGTGTACTTGCTAGCGGGGGCAAATCGTGTTACGTGCACCAACTGATATATAAATCCACCACGTCCCGGTTGGCAGAATTTAGCGGGAACTCCACATTACACGTTTAGTGCAGAGCTCTGGAATTCCCGCCAACTCCGTGAGTGTAATAATATTTGTGCCCAGGCCTAGTTGTGGTGTACTAAGTTAGTAGACATGTCCTGAGAAGTGGGATCGGGGGAACATGGCGGCTGTGAGCTAGACGGTCGCGGGCGCCAAAAGGGAAATGTAACGAAACCATGTGAAGAAAGCCGTCGCCGGGGGGAATAGCGAGACAAAATTTACCGTTTTCGTAGGGATGCCGGAGATGCGGGCCCGTTCGTGGGTGACAAGCAGGCCTCCTGAGAGCCGATCGATGGGTCATGGGTCCCCAGGGACGCGGTGGAAGGAGGCGGCGGTGGAACTCCGACGCTCCAGGGAAGACGGCGACAGGACTGGGGGCAGAGTCAGAACAAGTCGAGGTTGCCAGCAGTTCTTTGAGGAAACTGAGGAGATGGTTGGTGACCAGACAACTGCACCGGGAGCAGGGAAGTGGAATGAGCCGGATGAGAGAGCGGGGAACCTCTTGCATATGGAGAAAAGTATCACCAAGGAAGGTGAGGCTGGAGACAAACCCTCCAGGTACACTTTGAGGACTAGGAACACTGGAGGAGGTAAGGCGAATTTTTTATCTATTTCGTCAGACCCACTTCCAGGGCCAACGCAAGAAGCAAAAGTCACTGCTAAGGGGAGGTGAGGTTGGCAAGGTAGAGTGAGCCTCCAGAGCAGGAGAGCAGGAAAATCACCAGCTAAAAATAGTGGGAATAAAAATAAAGCTACAAACATACCCATTAAAATTAAAATCACACCCTCACTCAAATCATTCTTTCATGTGCTACCAAGTATGCAGAAAGACGGCTCTGGTGGTGCAGTTCCAAATATGGGTGCAGATATTTTTAGCATGCGAGCTATTTGTGAGGAAAATGTAAGTAGTATAAATAATGCACAAATAGCTGCGACAGACCCCCACAACAGAACGAGCCCAGCCGCAATTCTGTGGTATCCCAAGAAGAAGCTGTTCCAATTCCCGTTAGTAACAGGTTTGATGTGTTGGCACTGACGGATGTTCCAGGAGTGTCCGAACAATTTGAGAATGGCTATAGTCAGAGAAGTGCGGAAGTGGCAAATATTGAAACGACCCAGGGAAACTCAGAGGACTCGTTGGCAAGTATTCTATTGGGTCTGAAGAACGAAACTAAGCACTGCTTCGAAGTCTCAGAAGCAAATCAGGTAGGCATACAAGCCTCCTGCATGGAGCTAACCCAAAAACTAGATGAGGTCACCCATCGCACTAAGAAATTAGAAGAAGAGGTGGTAGTGGTAAAGCGGGATGTGACAAAGAACGCATCTGAGATTTCTAAGTTAGCCAAGCAAAATCAAACTTTAAGGGAAGATCTTGAGAGATTGGAAAATCATTCCCGAAGGAATAATCTGAGATTTCTGAACATCCCAGAAGCCGAGGAGGGGTCGGACATGAAGGCCTTTATAATCAGGTTGTTACGGAATACGATCCTGAAGAATAAGGAAGATAAAAACCTCGAGCAGGAAATTCAAAGAGCTCATAGAAAGCCCTTCCGCCGCAACCCCCAAAGAGTTAAACCTAGGAAGATCCTTGTGAATTTCCTCTCTTATACCATCAAAGAGGAAATTCTTAGCGGGGCCCTAAAAAATGGTCCATACTCAGTAGATGGCTACTCATTGCTAGTCAGGTCAGACCTATGTAAATCCACAGAACAGAGGCAATGGGAGCTAGGAAACAAGATGGAGGAGTTACGGAAGTATGGAGCCAAGGTCCAACTAAAATTTCCCGCAATGCTGCGTATTATGTGGGACAATCAAATGTACAATTTCCGCTCAGTCGAAGATGTTGAGTCATTAATTGATACTATTAAAAAGAGGAGAGATACGGCTAAGTGATCAACATAGGATTAATGGAACTGAGTGTTGGCTAAATGTGACAGTTTGCTCTCTTTTCTTCTTGAACTAGTTTGAATTTCCTTAATAGTGCACCCATTAGGCATTGTTATGCCTAAAAAGATAGGAAGGGTTCCCCAGGGTTGGTTCAGGGGGGAGCGGTGGGACGGTGGTGGGGGGGCATGGGCACTGGTGGGGAGCAGTGGGTCAAAAAAACAAAAAAAGTCCTCAGAATCACCTAGTTGGGAGAGCTTTAATAAGTCAGCGATGAAGCAGGAGGTGGAATTACAGAGGAAGTACTATGGCCAGTATTGATATACTTACATGGAATGTGAACAGCCTTAGGTCAAAACCCAGACAGAGGGTAGTGCTGAGGTACCTGTAAGAAAGTCAGGCGCAAATTATGATTTTACAGGAGACACACTTGTTAGCAAACGAAAGTAAGGATTTGTTTGGCAGGTGTGGTTGGAACCAGAATTTCACAGTCTCTGACCAAGCACAATGTTGCAAGGGTGTCACAATTTTAATTAGAAGAGGCAGTGGGATTGAGCTCAAGTCCTCAAGCACAGATAGTTCCGGTAGATGGGTCTTAGCTCGTATGAAGTGGGCAGATAGTGAGTTCATATGTGCCGGCTTCTATGGACCTAATGAGGATGACCCACAGTACATTATAGAGTTGGAACTAAGATTGGTAGATATTTCAGTTCCTGTGATTGTGGGCGGGGATTTTAATGTACTGTTGGATCCTGTAATGGACCGATCTACATGGAGGGATAGTGTCCCAGTGCCTAGAACGAGGCATGCCTTGAAAAGTTTGATGCAGGATCTTGGTTTAGTAGATGTTTGGAGGCATTTGAGAGGGAAGGTGAGAGGGTATACCTACCACAGTAAAATATATTATCACTTCTCAAGATTAGATTATTTTTTGGTCGAGAGATGCTTTGCGTCCAATATCAAAAAGATTGAACATCTTCCAGCCCACATTTCGGATCATTCAGCGGTTATTATGACTTTACAGGCCCCAGGACCACAGCCCAGCAAGAGATGGACAATAAAGCGTGCCCTTCTCTTAGATGAGGGGGTGGTGATTGCCTTGAAAAAGGCTGCATCAGAATACTTTATGATAATAAAGACACTGCCGCCCCTGGAATAGTGTGGGATGCCTTTAAGGCATATATACGGGGGGTCTTAAAAAGTCTCGGCTGTACTAAAAGCAGAGAAGAGAGGGCTGAATTAGCAAATATGGAAAAGGAAGTGGGAAATCTTGAGGAAGCCTTGCACTCTATAAGTGAGGGAGAAGAAAGGGAGGGGATGGTAAGAAGGTTAGAAGAGGCCCAACTGAAATATAAGATTAGGATGGAGTTAAAGTGCAAGGCAAGGTGGCAGGCGGCGAACGTGAGGGAATTTGAATATGGAGAGAAAGCAGGGGCTTTACTGGCCTGAAAGTCCAGGGTTGAAAGAACCAGGAATGAGATTAAGGAGCTGAGGGGGTCGTCAGGAGAGTTGTTTGACAACTGGGAAGATATGCAGATTCATGTAGTGGCACTCTTTTCGCAGCTCTATAGGGAAGACATTACTCCAGAGCCCCAACAGCTTAAAAGTTGGCTTAGGACACTTGGCCTCCCTGTACTGAATGGCGAAGGGGAAAAGATGATCGAAGCTTCAATTACCCAGGAAGAGATTAGGGGGGCAATAAAGAGAACTAAGAATGGGAAGGCTGCTGGCTTAGATACCGTCCCCTCAGAACTCTATAAAATATTAATAGAGGAAGTCCTCCCTGTTTGGGAGAACCTGTTTAACACGGTATATATGGGGGAGACACAGGTTCCAGAATCGCGGAGAGAAGGCTCCATAGTTTTGATCTTAAAACCAGCCAAGGATCCCGGGAAAGCAGAGTCATACTGACTTGCGAGAATTCAAACCTGAAAAATCAACACTCTCACTTCTGTATTCAACAGTTCCAATGCCCAAGAGCCCTGGAATGGCATTCTTGGTAGACCTTCTGTGATACTAGGGCAGAAAATACATATGAATCTCCTCTTTATCATGTTTAACAGTGTCTGTTCTGTTGTTTCTCTAAGCTGCTTTGAGCTGCAATGTCTAATGAAAACTTTAATGGTTTCAAAAGCCATGCATCAAACAAGCATGGCTTGAATCGATGCTTCTTAACTGTAGGTCTGCAGTAAGACATGCTGCTGATATCGCCGACCTCATTTTCTCTCAAGATCTGGACCTCTTAATCTTAACGGAAACCTGGCTTAATGACTCCTATTCACCAATTTTAGACATCTTAGTTCCCCCCAAGTATGACATCATTAGACTAGATAGGCCTTTTAAAGTCGGAGGGGGCTTAGCCTGCATCTTTCGACCACTTCCCACCCTAAAACACACTAAAACTGATCCTATGTCCTCTTTTGAGCACATGGGCATCGAACTCTGGAACAACAACAACTTAGTTTGTATAGTACACACGATCTATCACCCCCCTGGTGAGAATCTTCTCTTTGTACAACAAATAATGGAGACCATATCCTTGTATTCTGACGAAAACCTGATTCATATCTTCCTGGGTGACTTCAACCTTCACTGGAATGACGCAAATGATCCCTTACTGTGCACCTTTATGGCCTTCCTCTCTGATCTAAACTTCACCCAATCCTGCAATGATCCTACCCACAACAAGGGATCTTAATCATTGCGAAAAACAACGTTATTCAATTATATGCCATCTCACCCTGTGACTGGTCGGATCATTACCTAATTTCATTCAGCATCTTGGAAAGGGTGGCGCTCATGCAAGGTCAACCTCGTAATGCCAACTATAGACAAGAGACTTGAGGAACATAAATGTGAATTCCCAGCAAAATATCCAAACCCTGGTTCAATTGCTCCCTTAATGAGGAAAGATGCAAGATAAGGATGGAGGAGAGAGCCTAAAGAAACTCGCCTTCTGTTACAAACCTCAAGCAATTGCGGATAACAAGAAGCACGTACAACAAACATATCCGTAGTGCCAAGACCGATCACTTTAGATCACAGCTCGATCTCGCCAAATACAGGCCAATTTTTTTTTTTGAATTCATAAAACAACAAGCCAACCACTCACTTGACCAACAATCTGCACTCAATGACTTAACCCCAAATATCGAGGAGTTCTCTGCACACTTCCTGGAAAAGACAAGAAGGATCGTATTACAATTACTACGCATCACAACAAATACACATTGTGTGTTCCAGTCCACTACCTCTCCCTCACCCCTGTCGATTTCCCCTCTCTCTGGTTCATTGTATTACTCTCCAAAAAACCAAGCACAGTGGAATACCTATAGACTCCCAGACAACGTTGAGCTCTATAATACTATTACTTCATTTAAACCCCCAAATCATTTAAATGATCCTCTACCTGCCAATCTCTTCAAAGATCTTTTATGCTCCGTGCTACCACTCTGGTCGAAAATCATCCATGAATCTCTCCTGCAAGGATTGATTCCTGACTGCCTCAAAATGGGTCAAGTTACCCCCATCCCAAAAAAAATGAATGCGGACCTAACGGATCCTGACAACTTCAGACCAATTTCCAACATAATGTCTTTAGCCAAACTACTTGAGAAGTGTGTGCACACACAACTATGTAATCACATTGAACGAACTTAACTCCTCGACCTTCACCAATCAGGATTCAGATCGGGACACAGCACTGAAACTGCTCTGATTCACATTGTTGACGACACCTTGAGACTTCTGGACCAGAATGTAAGCTGCCTTCTTATACATCTAGATCTTTCATCGGCGTTTGGCATGGTCAAACATGACCACTTGATCGATCTGCTGGAAAAAAGGATGTGGTAGCAGGCCCATTCCTAAATTGGTTTTCTTCATTCCTACACAATAGAACTCAAAGAATCAAAATCGACCATTCTCTTTCCAACAGTGCCCAAGTCTCAACAGGAGTGCCTCAAGGTTCAGCACTTTCACCCACGCTCTTCAACCCATTCATGGAACCTCTCACTGAAATTCTGAATCATTCCAACATACATTGCCACATGTATGCAGATGATACTCAATTGTACTTGAAAATCTCTACTTCGGAGGACATCAAATTACTTAATGCTGCCCATGCAAAAACGCAAAATTGGTTAACCCACAATCATCTTTTGCTAAATACTCAGAAAACCGAATACCTCCTGATCTCCCCTCGCAATCACTCTACCCTCATTCATGACTGGCTCAAGCAACTAACGTCCCTCAATTGTACTCCTCATATTGTGGACTCAACTAGATCATTAGGCATAATTCTGGACAAACACCTAAATATGCAAGACCACATCAGGACAACAACCAGAGGAGCTAATCACCAACTCAACACCTTAAGGAAAATCAAACCCTTCCTTCCCCCCGTTGACATGAAGCTGGCAGTCCAATCACTAGTTATCTCTTGCTTAGATTACGGAATTGTGACCATAGCTGGACTTCCCAAAGCCAAACTGGCCCCTTTAAGGGCTACTCTGAATTCTGCTGCCAGACTCATTACTGGTTCAAGAAAATGTGAGCATATCACACCAGACTTGATTCAACTCAAGTAGCTCCCCTTAGAAGCAAGGATTCGTTTCAAGATTGCCTGCTTGACACATAAAGCGCTTCACTATTACACTCCAGTTTATCTGGCAAACAAACTTGAACTATCCGTCCTGAATGGACCCCTAAGAAGCTCTAAGAATCTACTACTGAAACCACAAAAATTCAATAAGAAGAAAACCTATAACCGAGCCTTCTCTGGTTTGGCGCCAAGAATTTGGAATGCTTTTCCTCCCGAAATCAGATCTAACCCTTCGATAGCAACATTAAAAAAAGAAGTCAAAGGTTTGCTCCTGAATAGTAACTTGTAAAGATAGACATGAAACCATCCGGACTAACTAATACTTTAGGTCTCCAGCACTCTTGAATGATCAATGATGCATTTGTATTGCTTTGTACCTCCTATTTCCTGGACTATTCTCTTTCACGTTATTATTTAACTTTCCTGCTTATTTTATTAAATCTGCTACCTTTCCTGTTCATATTGTTTGCTTTTGTGTACAGCACTCTGATACCCGGACAGGTCATGTTCGCGCTTTATAAAACTTTTAAAATAAATAAATCAAATAAAGCAAAGGGTGATAGGAGTACTGCTTTCAATAAGTCTAACCACCAGCAATCGCTTGGGTAGCATTCAAACCCATTGTTCTTTTGCCCACCATGTCACCTCAGATTAGACCCAGTCATATGCAAATCAGTCTTGTCATGTTCCAATAGCAGCAGTTTAGCCCAAACTGCCAAGTCAAGCCCTCTCAGAACCGGAACACAAGTAACCCAAGACCAGTTTTGGCCTCATTGGGGCTCTTCAGTCGGGCATAGCTTGCTTCCAGTAGCATAGTAAGCGAGAGATCTACATCTGGGCATCCCTTGGTCACTTAGGGCCCGATTCACAGAACTAACTTAAGACAAAATCCTAAACTTACTACCATTTTGGTATTAACAGAAGGCACTTACTCATTTTGGTATTCACAGAATGAGTAAGTTACTCAAAATGAGTAAGTTACTCAAAATGAGTAAGTTACTCATTTTGGTATTCTAGAAGGCACTTACTCATCAATGAGTAAGTGCCTTCTGTGAATACCAAAATGAGTAAGTTACTCAAAATGAGTAAGTAAGTGCCTTCTGTGAATACCAAAATGAGTAAGTGCCTTCTGTGAATACCAAAATGAGTAAGTGCCTTCTGTGAATACCAAAATGGTAGTAAGTTTAGGATTTTGTCTTAAGTTAGTTCTGTGAATCGGGCCCTTAGTGTGTTACATACGCATAAAAGGTGATGGGAGGAATGCTTGCAATAATTATAACCACTGCCAATTACATGCAGTGGCATTCCAACCCAATATTCTTTTGGCCACCATGCCACCTCAGATTAAACCCAGCCATATGCAAATCAGTATTGTCTTGTTACAATAGGAACAGTCAAACCCAAACTGCCAAGCAAGGCTCTCTCTGAACAGGAACACAAGCAAACCAAGACTGGTTTCAGCCTGATTGGGCCTCTTCAGTCAGGTGTAGCTTGGTTCCAGTGGCACAGTGAGCAATGGGCCCGCTAAATGGCTGTATCCGTGGCCACTTAAAGCATTATATCAAATTTACAAAAGGTGATGAGTGGAATGCTTGCACTAAAGCCTAGAACTGGTTCAGTTCCTATCTCTCAGACATTATCTTTTACCTCATGTTTTGGAGAGATGAGCTGTAGGGTCCCGCAAGGTTCAACATTAAGCCCAACTCTGTTTAATATCTATATGGCCTCCACTAGTTGCTGGGGCTTTAATATCTTTTCAAATGCAGACGATAAACAGCTCATGCTGTCATTCCAACAGCTTGATGATACCACAGTCGGTAACTTTCAGGGGTGTGTCTCTTCAGTGGCCAGTTGTATGCATAGCAGTAACATAAAGCTACACTCAGACAAATCGGCCTATGGACTATGGCCTATGGAGCTGGGAGTTGCCCCTCCCCAAAACCAATTGCTAAGAATCTTGGGGTACAACAGGATGCATTGTTATCATTCAAACCACAGGTGCAGGCTACAGCTGCAATCTGTTTTTTCCTTCTCAACTACTTAAGGAAGTCCTTGAAATATCTTCCATTGGCTTCCCGGAAAGACATTGTGTGCGCATTGGTTACATCCACTGGATTATGCCAATGTACTTTATCTGGGAGCCCCACAGATGCTGGTAAATCAGCTTCAGTAAGTTCAGAATGCAGCAGCTCACCTCATTTTGAATATTCCTAATAGACAATCCATTTGGCAAGGTCCAAAATATTTGCATTGGTACTAAATTTAAAGTACTGATAATTACTTATAGAACAACTCATACTTACGGACCTTGATATATTCAGGAAAAAGTTTAAAAAAAAATATCCCTGCAAGAGCTTTGCGCTCTGCTAATAAAGATTTGTTATGCATACCTAAACTGCATAAATGCAGAGCAGAAGGCTGGTCGTTTTCTTTTTTAGCACCTAGGGGCATATTTACAAGCCCCTATCGCCACCATAGCGTCACTTTTTTGGACGTTGTGGTGGCGATATGGGCTTTGTCTTATTTACAAGGCAGCGTTCAGCCACTTAACGTGGCTTAATGCTGCCTTGTAAATAAGGCCCCCTTTACTTAGCGTGAAAGGGGTGGGTAATGGGTGTTGTGGTGGGCGTTCCCCCGCAACACCCATTGATTTTGATGCTGTCCCATATTTACAAGGGTGGCGTAAATATTTAGCAGCACCAAAATTAAAACCAGGGAAAACCTGGTCTTAACAGGGCACACCAGAAAAGAAATGCATTATTTCTCCTAGTTTTTGCTGTTTTTATGTGTGCTGTATTGTGCAGAACACATAAAAACAGCAAAACGCCATGATTGATTGTTTATGTGGAGGAAGGTGTCCCTTCCTGCACATAAACAATTATTTTAAAAATGACAAGCGGCAACTTCTATGTGTGCTGCACAAAGCAGCACACATAGGAGTTACAAATCACCCTTTAAGATTGTTTATGTGCAGGAAGGGGCACCTTCCTGCCCATTAACAATCAATCCCCACAACGCAAGCACCCTTGCACTATGGTGCAAGGGTGCCTGCATTGGCGCTAGGCAGCTAAATTTAGCACCTGTGCAGGGAGAAACTCAAGGCTGCACCGTATTGTTATAAAATACAGTGCAGCCCTGCGTTTCAGAAGTTGCGGAGCGCGACGTTAAGCCAAGAAGGCTAACGCCAGGTTCCGTCACTTCCTTGTATATATGCCCCCTAGACTCTCGAGCTCTTTACTGCATGGTCTCCAGTTTATCTCTAAGGAAATCCTTGTTAGCGCATATTTAAAGACTTTTCTGTTCTGCAAGATGTAACTTTAGTCCTGCATTCATTTTCTGCACCGTGCCGGTACACTTCTTTCAAAGCAGCCATTTCGCTCCATAAATTAATTTTTATTAATTCATTGTTTCATTTATTCAATATGTCTAACCATTAGCATTCGTTCAGGTTAGCATTGTAACCCACCGTTAGTTTTTCAAAATCCATTCTTCTGAAATATTGGAAATTAATGCTGAAAATTCATATTGAAAGATGTATAATGCTGCTGTGTTCTTCTTTAGTATAGAGAACATTTTATCAGCTTGTTGCAAACAAGAACTGTTTTTCAACTTTTGGAATAAAGTTTTGGAAATGCGCATTTCACTCAGTAGATTTGATGTAATTTTCGAAAAAGCAATACAATGTGTAAGATAGTTGCATTTCATACTCAACACTTCTTTTATGTTGTCTTAGTTGTGTGTGTTTTTCAGTCTTTAATTTACCAAATTACCATTGCTTCAGTGTAACATTATAAATGTAGGATATTCGCTCCTGATGTGGTGGAGTACCCTGTTCTCTAAACTTGACGTCCATTTGCTCTAATATTGTCGGGTGAAGCAATATATTTCTGCCAGCAGACCCTCCACCAGTGAAACCCTTTGAACAATGGCCTAATTGACATTGGCACATCAGTCAAAGTATCTCTATGTTTAGGACAGATGTTCCAATAGTCTTTTTTCCTGTTCAGGCCCACCAGAAATGCCTGGTATTCCTGAAAAGGAAAGTAAACAAACGACCCCTTTACTTTGGGTGAAGATTCTCAGGTACCAACTTTTATATTTTTCAAAAATAAACTCCCAGTTTAAGAGTTTGTTTTTGATGCACCATAATATTTGCTGAATGGATGCATTCATTCTGGGGGGTCATTCAGTCCATTTTTAGTGTCCACAACGGAGTCAAAGCAACAGCAGCTCTGCTGAGGGCATAGAGGTCTCTGCCTGCCTGGAGCAGATGTCTAACTATGGTGGTACGCCTTCCATAAGTGCAGTAGAGAAAATCCTTCCACTAATCTGGTCGATCAATGGACCAACCGCCAAACTGTAAATGAGGTCCTAAGTCTGTTCCAAAATTATTAGTGAATACTGTGCTGTCAGCTCTGGTTCCTATGTTCCTATGTTAGTTCACATGATCTGCAAAGTCCTTCAGTTAAGAAAAAAGTTTCCTGGAGGTGTTAAGGTTGCTGATAGTTCCATTTTGTCCTCATGTCCAATAAGTTTCCATACACACAAAGGGCTTTATTTATGAAAAGTGTTGCATCGCTGGGGTAAAACAGCGATGCAACACTTTCAGTGCACCATCCTTGCGACACCATGGATGCGCTGTATTTACGGTATGGCGCTCCATGTCGCATGGATTTACAGATACGTCAGTAATCCAGACGCATCTGATGGTGCAAAAATGGCACATTGCTGGAGTGTGTCTGAAAACAGAGACAACTCCATCAGTGTGTCATTTCACATGGGGCAAGCCCCATGTGAGAAGCCCTGTGTCACCCCTTACGCCTGCTTCAAGCAGGCATAAGGATTTGACGCAGTGACGCCCCAGAAGTCGTGCAGTGAAATCTCATATATTTCACTGCGCCACATCTACGAGGCTTTTCTGTGTTGGAATGCCTACCCTGCATACATTATACCTGTAGCGCAGGGGTTTACAAAGTGACGCATCTGCCTAGATGCGTCACTTTGTAAATAGAGCACAATGTGGCGCAGTGTTTACGCCACCACAGCATCCCTGAAAAGTGATGGAATGGCGGCGTAAGGGCATCATAAATGAGACCCAAGATTTCTTCTATTTGCTTTAGGAATCATTAAGACAAATGTGCTTGACTTGATTGAAGTTTCTCAGTTTATAGTGGTACTGAGAAAACCTTTGGCAGGCATAACACTCAGAGTTATTAAATTACAGGGACTGTACCGCTGAATTCAAATTGTTGTCAGGTTAGTTTTTTGACTACAAGTAAATTTGTGGAGAGTCGTCCTTCTAAGTTGCTCACAGGAACTAGTGTATCTTCAGTTATTTAGTGTGTGGCCTCTCTGTCCTCTTATTGTGAAGAGTTGTGTTATATATTCAGTAGGAAGAAAACAAATGGTTTACCACAAATATGAGCTATTTTGTAAGATTGGTTTGGATCCAGGTGTGTCAATACCTTGTTGTCAAATGTATGTGCTCATAGAATCATTAACAGAATTTCTTATCCTGATGAAAACCTTGCGATTGGGTTCATTAGGCCCCTGCAGCCCCTTGCTCCCCCTCCATTATTTTTTATTCCAAAACAAAGTAGATGAACTGAATTTGTGAATAGATTATAGAGTCCTCAATAGAATAACAATGATGAATTGTTACTTATTATTATCTGGCTGTAAGATGACATACAAAATGCAAAAATATTCACTAACCTAGAGGTCAAAGGGGCTTTGAGATTCTGCAACATACCTGCAGCATTTCAGTACTTTATTAATGAAGTATTGAGATGATATCTGGATGTGCTTTCTGTTGTATGGCTAGATGACATTTTGATTTGTTCAGATTCCTTGTAAACACACGTATGGCATATTATAGTACTATTACAGCAATTGAAAGATCAAAATCTTTTTGCTTAGGTGGACACATTTATTTTCACCCTACTACTGTAGAGCTTTTGGGAGACAGAATTACACCTGAGGGCATTCAGAGGGAGCAAAAGAGAGTGATAGCCATTATTCCTTTTTTTGTTGATATTTTTATTATATATAGCAGAAAATAAAGCAGTTACAATAAGAATAAGAGAACAGTAGAAAACGCTGCAAAAATGACAAATATACAGACTTTAGATAACAATATATCCGAAATAACATATAATTCTTCTAATGGGTACAAAAAAAAAAGAAACACAAGAAAGAAAAAGAAAAAACCGAAGGCAGAGAGAATCACACAAGAGAGAGGACAGAGGAAGAAGAGAGCAGGGAGGGTTATAAATCATAATCAATCAAGGGACCCCAGATTTTTCTGCCACGTTTCCCTGCTTTCCGCCCCTTACATCCATAAAGTGCCATCTCCAAATTACATATATGAAGCATCCGGGCAAACCAAGCTTGATAAGCAGGAGGGTCAGCATCCTTCCACTTTGATGCCATCAGCAATCGGGCTACTGCCATTGCTATGAAACAGAAATATACCTGTGTTAATTCTAGTTGTGCTCTCTCATCAAAGCCTAATAGCATCATAGTTGGCGAGATAGACACATCTTGTCTTAACACTTTATGCAAAAAGCAACATGGAAAGTAGGAATTCCGCACACAAGATTATTGATACATTCAAAATCAGTTAAACAAGAGTCGTTATTGATAATCTGAAGAAATTTTTCAAGTCCATGTAATCTTGTTTTCTTTTGAAAATGGTTCTTTATTTGAAAAAGACGAATAAATCAAGCAGATAAAATCCAATATTCACAAATCCATTTAGCCGACGCGTTTTGTCCCAAAAGGGACTTCTTCAAGGCTCTAAAATGAGTTCAGGGTGTATATTCACATTCAAAGTTTGTGTGTCAACAATTAGTTCCTGTGACAAAAGGGTAACATTTCTATATAGTCACCAAAGCAAAGGCACGGTAGCCGCTAACGATCGTCTTGGAACTAATTGTTGACACACAAACTTTTGAATGTGAATGTATCAATAATCCTTGTGTGCAGAATTCCTACTTTCCATGTTGCTGTAGTTTTTTGGGTTTCCCAAATAGGGAGTGGAGAGGGGTGCACTCCCAGGTCTTCCTGCACCAATACTACTTGCCTAAATATTTATTGACAGATGCGGTTCTTGTGTTTTGCCTCAGCCCTCAGTTCGTTCTTTCTTCATACTTTATGCAAAAAGCTTTTGACCCTTTTTATTAAGGGGTCCAGCTTACGACAGTCAAAAAACATATGCACTAAATCTGCGGGGCCCTGCCCACATCTTGGGCAGTGATCATTTTCCCTTTTCCCCCATCCACACAGTTTTGCCGGGGTAAAGTACAAATTGAAGATGGTTTTGTAATGTTGCTCCTTCAGATTGGCAGAGAGAAATACTTTCTTTGAAATTGCCAGTGACCTACATAAGTCCACATCCTGGTTATCTAATTTGACTGCCCAAGTAGATTCAGTTTTTGCTAAATCGTCCGTGGCGGCTTTTGTAAAGAAGCTATATATATTGTTAATTCGCAGACTTTTATAAAGAATGGATTCTAGCAAAAGAATCTTCTCTGTAGAGGTGATATTCGATATATATGGTCTAATGGTTTCCTTAATCTGGATGCACTTGAAATAAGTCCTAGGATCAATTTTGTACCGCTCCTGTAGCTCTACAAAGGAAATCATACCATTCCTTCCAATGACATCTCCTATTTTGCTAACACTGGCCTGCTCCCAATGTTTCCTGATTCCATCATATAGAGGGGCCGGAAAAACCGGTGAGCACCAAAGAGGTAAGTATCTCTGGAGTCTAGGAATATCTAACATCTTGCAAACTTTGTGCCATACATTCCATGCAGCTCTAAGGGGCTTGAATCATGATTTTATAGTAACTAGCCTCCAACTGCCTCAGTAAAACCCCCTATGCTGCTTCACCTTCCTGTGTGCCCAAGCGTATTTCTGCCCAGTTATTCGATTTGAACAGAATACCCATCTGTTGCAGCATTATGGCCCAATAATAATGTAGTAGATTGGGAACCGCCCACCCCCCCTGAACTTGTGGAAGGGTCAGAAATTTCAGTGAGCGCCTAACCTTCTGATAATGCCAGATAAATTTGGCGAATATTCCATCCAGATTTTTTTTTAAAGCGGGTTCCGGATCTAGCGGGATACAACGAAACAAGTATAGAATTTTTGGGAAAATGGTCATTTTGAGCACGTTGCACCTTCCAATTATCGACATGCGCAATTTATCTATTCTTTTTAGGTCTTTGCTGATTTTATCTAAAGGAGGAGCCGAGTTTGTCGCCCAGATAGAGCCCGCATCCTCCAAGATATCGATTCCAAGATATGTAGCTACCTTGGCCCTGCGGGGATCCTGAAGGATAATATTCTCAGTACAAACAATCCTGGTCTTGTCGGAGTTTAGGAGATATCCCGATTGCCCACCGAATTCCTTGGCCAGAGCTTCGATCCTCGTAATTGCTCCCAGAGGGTCAGGGGTGACAACAGCTATGTCGTCCGCATATGCTAAGACCTTGGTATTATACCCCCTGACCACTACCGGTTTGATCGTCTGATCAAGCATTATTGCTCTAATGAATGGATCGATATATAGCGCAAAGAGAATCGGTGAGCAAGGGCATCCCTGTCTCGTCCCTCGAGCTACTACAATCTTTTCGGATTCCTTGCTCATCAATTGTATCCTGGCGTAAGGATGTGAATACATGGCTTTAATAGCCGCGAGGATTCGTGGTCCAAACCCGTTGCTCCTTAAGTTATCCCATAAGTATGACCACTCAACCCGATCAAAAGCTTTCTGGGCATCGAGGAGGATCAGAGCCATCTGCTCTCCAGAGATATCCGCTATGTCAAATAGGGAGATTACCCGACGAATATGATCCGTAGTCCCCCTCCCCGGAATGAATCCGTGTTGCCTTTGGCTCACCAGTGATGTAATAGCTTTGCCGGGTCGAAGCGCGATAATCTTAGAATATAATTTCTCAACGGCATTAGTAAGGGAGATGGGTCGATATGAAGCTGGGTCCTCAGCAGGTTTCCCTTTCTTCAGGAACACAACTATATCAGTGCCTTGCCATGATTGGGGTGGCTGCCCCTTCTGTTGTACAGCCAGGAACAGATCCAAAAGCAGGGGGGCTAGCTCTGACTGGAGTACCTTATATAATTTGATGGGGATTCTGTCAGGACCTGCCGCTTTCCCTGAGGCCAACACCTGGAGTGCGTCAATGACTTCACTAAACGAGATGTCAACCTCCAGCTCTTGCAGAACAGGAGGATTTACGCCATCCCCTAGCCCACCAGTCTCTGGGGATTTATTCTCATTCTGATAAAGGTCCCCATAAAATCCTGCAAACACACTAAGGATTTCTTTCGGATCCATTGCAAAAGTCCCATCTTTCTTTTTTATCCTAACGATGCTATTTCTAACTGCCTTTTGTCTTAGCCACAGAGCTAGATGTTTGCCTGAGGATTCCCCGTACTTATAATTATCCCTAGTATATGTTTGATATGCTTCTGCAACTTTCTTATTACAGATACTATTGATTTCTGCCTTTGTCCTTATGACCTCCAACTGAAGCTGAGTTGTTTATGGGCAATTGCAGTCATGTGCTCCTCCTCACACTTCGTCAGTCGGAGCAGTTCCTCTTGCTGCTTCTTCCTACGTGATCCGACAAAGCTAGCAACCTCCCCCCTTAAGCCTGCCTTAAACGTGTCCCACACTATTTCTCTAGAGGCACTAAATCTGTTTATTTAAAAAAACTGACGGGCCATCCCCTAATATGCTCAATAAACCCCTCATTGACCAATAATTTCCTGTCAAAGGTCCACTTTGATTGGCACCTCTGATGCCCCTGGACCATAATTTCCAGTATCAAAGGGTTGAGATCCGAAAATATTTTCGGCAGCTTCCTAATGCTGGCACAATCAAGAAGAACATTAGTAGCGAAGAAATAGTCGAGCCTGACATACTTTCTATGTGGGCAAGAAAAGTAAGTATAGCCTAAGTCCCTGGGCTTTCTAGAGGCCCATATATCAATTAGCCCATGGCTGCAGGTCAGAGCGGCTAGTGCCTTATAAACTTTAGGCTTTCTTCCCTGATATTCCTTAGTGAAGGGGCCATTAGTAGCCAAATGAAAATTAAAATCGCCACAGATGATGAAGGGGCCCGGCCAAGATGCTTGTTCTAATTCCAGTACCAGGATCATCTAAATTGGGCCCATAAACTGTGCATATAGTGAGCCCGACTGATAATGTGACTATTGCCCATTGCCCCCATTTATCCGCTAGAGTTTGCGTTGCTGGGGGTCAATCGATTTGAGACATGAATTGCGACCCCTCTAGTTGTAGTGGTCTGGGAAGAACAGACTGCCTGTGTGTATCCTGGAATCATGTTGAGCCCTCTCTGCTGCCACGGGATGTAGGTCTCTTGTTGGCATATTATATCTGCCCCCAAAGATCTAAGTACCTCACTCACCCTAGCCCGCTTCCCCCTATCATTTAGCCCCCCAACATTTATTGAGCAGATAACAAGCCTACCCATTGTTGAAACATTTAGGGCATCCAAATTGACTGTCATGCATTTTTAAATTAGACACACCTTTTCCAATAGCCTTACATAGGTTGCATAAATCCTGCTTCTTTTCTGGGTTTTTTCTCCCCCCGCAACACCCCCCCAACACCACCCTCCCTGACCCTCCCCCCCAACCTCCCCCAGATCCTCCACACCCCCCCACCCCCTGCCATCCTCTCCCCCCCTGCCACGCCCCATTCGGGAAAAAAACAGACCTGTGTTGGTCTGTAGTGGATGGAAGGCGGCACCCCTCCCAACCGGAAGCATCCATGTTAGTGCGTCCCTACCTAACGTCCAAAGTGTTCTTTTTTTTTTCTCCTCCCCTTTTTTTACAATTTTATTATTTTCCCTTACCATAGAGTTTGTTATTCTGATCCCTCTACATTTTTGCAAAGAAATAAAGGGTTTACCCCCGACCCTCCCTTTTTTTTTTTATTTCTTTAAACTCCCCTAGTTTCTACCAGCTTTTCATAAGGGCTGTAATTCGCTCAGTTCTTAGCCTCCTCCGCCTGAGACCCTACCTTCGTCCCGAGCCATATAGACAATACTAATACATACATATAAACCTTAAAGTTATACCCCGCCTGTTGTCAAGAACTCTTTAGCCTTGACTTCCGATGTGAAAAATCTGGTTCGATCTCCCCAAATTACTTTCAAGCGGGCCGGGTTCATCAGGAAAGCCTGTGCACCTTTATCCTGGAATGGCTTAATCAATTGGCGTAAGCGCCAACGTCGTTCAACCGTCACGTGGCAAAAGTCTGGCCTGGTAAAAATTGAGAAGCCATCCATCGATCGCTGCGCCTCAGGCCTAGCCTTTTCAAAGATGTTCTGCCGCAGCAGGAAGTTCCCGAAATATACCAGGACAGCGCGTGGTTTAGCATCAGGCTTGACTGGAAGCCGAAGAGAGAAGGGGACTCGATGCACCCTTTGAAATTCGTGGAGCCAATTCCACCCTTCTAGATCTGGGAAGGATTTTTGCAGCAGCTTGACCATGTACATTCGAACATCCGATCCCTCTTTCCCTTCAAGAATTCCTAGGAACCGCAGATTATTCAGTCTCTGGCGGTTTTCGTTGTCCTCAAGCTTCCACTGGATATCGGTCAGTTGTGTCTCATGTGCTTCTGCTTGGCCCCTGGTGCCAGCGATGTCAGTCTCAAGGGCATCTGTTCTTGACTCGAGGTACGACAGGCGGTCACTGATGGTGTTGCGTGTTTTGGCTACTTTCCTCACTGCCCCTTGCAGTTTACGGGCTACAGCTTGTGAACATCGGCTTTCCAAGCGGGCCTCTTCACGGTGAGCGACAACGCATTGAAAAATAGTATCCAGGGTGGGAGGCGCTGTTGGCTGTCCTTCAAGAGGGGCCTGATTACTGTCCCCGACCAGTTGATCGCCCGGGGAATAGTCCCATTTTAGGTCTCTGTACCTCTGGTTGTCTATTTTCCCCTTAATGGGTGAGGAAAAAAGCAAGATGGCGGCCGCTTGACGCTGTAGGCGGCTCTCAACTCGGTGGCAACCAGAAACTATATGGAGTCCACAGTGTAATAATGGTTAAACCCCAGAAAGCCATAGAATTTAAGGAGACCGGCTGGGCCTTACCCTGGATCCAGTCTATAGTGTGACAGGCTGAGTTGGTCATTGTTCGTTGCAGGCGACTGGAGAACGAAGTTTCCTCGGTTGCCGGATGCCAGATCCCGACATCCAGAACAGCGTCAGCCATGGGACCCAAATCAGTAGCAGCGAGGGGAAGAGGCGCAGCCCACCAGGCAGCGCACATCCCGGCCGAGGATTCAGCTTCCCTACCAGCTGGAACGGCTCAGTCGGGACGCAGACAGAAAACGATCCGGACGGAGATCACCTCCGAGGTGAAGGGGAGGAGCGCGAGCACGCAGCAGCAGCGGACCGGCACCTCGGCGTTAGAGCTGCTCCGAGGCACCGGAGGCATCGGGAATGGCTCTATGGCCGCTGCAAGCATGGACTGTTCGACACCCCCCGTTCAGGTAGACGGCCAGAGTGGAGTGCAGGCCGATAATAACATTCAGGGCTCTGGGGCTAGTGAGACAATGGGGGATGTAGCCACTTTGGATAAGCTATCCATAGTGATTGGGGGAGAAACTCTGGGGACCCAGGCGCAGGGTGTAAGAGACCAAACCAAAGGGGCAGCAGTGGAGGGTGACATGGGAAGGAGTACAAGAGGCACGCAACGAACCAGCACAGGCGGCATTTCAGGGATTCCCCCTCAGATACAGCTGCAGGTTCAGGATGCCTCTCAAGGAACCTATACCTCAAGCAAACCTGATGCAACCCCACAAGATATAACCAAGGATGGGGATAAAGTCCACACTATAGAAGATGCTGATCCAACAGTGGAGGCTGAGTCAGATCTCTTACAGTCAGATTTGCGTAAGAAGCAAAATCGCCACACGGTACGGCACTCCAAGAAAGGGGGAACACGCAGTGACCGGGAGCAAGACTCTGAGGCGACTTGTTCAGATGTGGGATCAGGTTCAGGTTCTGACACAGATTCAAGTGAGACGGAGAGTCTACCGGGTAATAGCGGCAGGGATTCGACATACACCACATGGAAAACACAATAAAAAACTGGGCGATAGCCATTATTCCTCAGCTGATAGGAATCTCGGACAAAGTAATTCAAAGCTTTTTAGGCTGTGCCAAATTTTTATAGGAGGGTCATTCATCAGCATTCTGAGATCATATGACCTCTCACTAGCCTACTACATAGAGGGAAAATTTTTGATTGGTCAAGAGATGCTGAATAGGCATTTTGTTTCTTAAAAGAATGTTTTTCATGTTCTCCTATTTTGCAACACCCTAATGTAGAGTATTCCTTTGTTGGGTGAAACAGATACTTTCTACCATGCCATGGGGGGTGTATTATCTCAGAGTAATCCAGACACTGGGCTGGTTCACCTGGTCGCTTATTCTTTTTAAAGGTTTTCACCAACAAGGGTAAATTACACCATCACAGAGAAGGACATTTTTGCTATTACCTGTGTATGAAATTGGGTTATTTAAGTCCTACACAAGTTATAGGTCCACAATTGTCTCCTTACTAGGAACCCCATTGTAGCACTTGACTCTCTCATGGTAGCGAAGCACAGCAGTCCAAGCCAACTTTGGGGAGGTGATGTGCGCTAATAATCTCCATTTGCTGGCATGTAACAACACTCAATAAATTATTGTCTAGTCAGTGCTTTTTCTTATAAATGTATTACATTCACTAGTAAATACTATGCATTAAATCACAAATATATACAGCAGGCACATGGAAATAACTTTGGTGACACCCTTATATCAAATTCCACCACTAGTGGGTGCATAACCCCATAATCACAATGCCCCCACATATATCAGATGTAACATTACTCTTTAAGGGGGAGCCATTATACATAAGTTAGCCTATTGGCTCTGTCAAGGGATCGCCCATCAATATAAAAGTCTGGCATATTGACTTTGCCAAGAAGCCACCACATTTATAAAATCAGTAATCACATGCTATGATTCATCATTAATATCAATAAAAACTAGAATGTATTCAACTGAAATCATTGTATATACAAACATTGTACTGTTTGTTAATAAGTCTACGAATTAAAGGCAAAAGTGGGATGCTATACTGGAGGAGCCGCTGTCGGACAGAGAGTGGGAGAGAGTGCAAGAGGGGGTATGCACAGTCAGCTCCAATGCACGATTTAAACTCCTACAATATACCCTAGTTCACCAAGTGTACCTCATCCCAAGCAGATTACACATAATCTACCCAAACCGAAGCAATGAATGCCCAAAATGTAAGTCACAGGCAGCGGACTTTATTCATATGGTTTGGATGTGCCCCACACTATTCTCCTACTGGGATATGGTGATAACACACCTTCAGAGAGCCACAGGGTGGGTAGTTCCTAAAGAGATCCGACAAGTACTGCTGGGCCTATTACCTAACCCTAAACACAAAAAAATAAGCAGGCATTTTCTTTCTCTAGGGTTGGTGCTGGCCAAAAAGCAAATTATAATAGTATGGCTCAGACCTGGGCCCCCGCAGGTGAGGGAGTGGATGAAAGACGTATGTGAGTGGGCGATGGTGGAAAGGGTGCGAATGAAGCTGGTTAGTAAGGCTGAAAAATTTGAAGAAGACCTTCGGGCGTGGTATCAAATGCTGGTAGACCTTAGAGTGGGGCAGGATGCGGGAACCCAGGAGTCTACAAATGAGATGGGTGGCGCATCAAGGAGGGAATATTCGGGAATGGGGAATAGCATGCTAAGGAATAGTGTAGAACAACCATGCACAAAATAATACCGAAATCATGACTCAATGTTTGGAGCAGGAAGGGGTGAGGGGTAAGTTGGGAGTTGGGACTGGCAAGATTCATGTACAGATTATGGAAAGTACATGACGTGAATGAGATACCACTGGAAGAACAAGCAACTGGGAATACAGACTCTCCCTTATTTGTTCTCCTGGATTCGCACAGATTGATTGCTGTGAATGATGGCAAATGATATGATCGACTCTTGTATTATGATTGGAAGGGAGGAATGGGGGAAAATGTTGTTATCTCAATATCTGCCTGCAAAATGATATCTCTGTGATATATAAATGCCAATAAAGTTAATTTTTTTTAAAAAGTCTATGATTTAAGCATTCATGTTTAATGTAACCAAAATATGTGTGTCAGAGACTTTCCTTCACCTCTTAAGGCCCCATAATGCAGCCATAGAACCAATGACTGTGGATCCCTGCACTCCAGAGCCAGAGAGAAAAATGTCTCAGCTCCAGAAAAGCTTTAAATAAATGAGAGCTTTCCCTGAGGGGTCATAATCTCAATCCCCCATGAATTTTAAGATTAGTTTATGTGAATTACTCCTCGAGGACTGCTGCTCCCCATGCAGCCCCCCACAACATCTTAAATTTGCTTTGGTGGTGCCCCTGACCCTCATTGGGGCACCACAAGGATCAGAAAAAGTGCAAAAGAAGTCCATGCAGATCATTAGGCTAGGAGAGATGTATAATGTAGCAACGGATTTTGCCACAGGCCACTGATGCCGTGGGTAAATATATGGCCTTGCACCACAGTATCTGCATTTAGTTTAGGGGCCCCAGTCCCATCTGGGACACTCACCTACTTCATTACTTGTTGGGGGGCACAGGGCAAGGCCCTGGGCACTGTAACCTAGTCAGCTCTCAGTGTGCCTCCCTAGGTGGTGGAGGAGCTGGCACCATTCTTCTTTGCTCCTGCCAGTGGAGGAAGCAGCTCAATTTTACCCCTGCCCATTTAGAGCATGGGCAGGGTGCTGTAATGCTGAAGTACACTGGCCCTTGGGGAGGGCAATGTGCCTGGCCAAGGCTGGTTATGGTCCCAAGGGCCTGAATTCCTTCACTGGCCCGCCATAAGACATCAGAGTCCAGGACGAGGGGTCCGGCCCCATTCAGTGTTGCGCTGGCCCCCAGGGAGATGAGGGCACCCAGTGACAATACTGAAGTAGGGTAGGGGGGCCCACCACAACTGCTTCCCCAAAAACGTAATTAAATAAATGTGCACGGAACCTCCAGGCTCGGGGTGTTATTATTGGGTGGAGCACCACACGCTTGTTTTTCTGTTTTATGTCAAAAGTCAAAATTAGGGCTTCTTTGGGATGATTTAGTCAGTCCATGGCTCATTTTGCTCCTGGCGGTGAGCTCTAGCCCCCAGGTAAATTTACAACTGGCCTTCTGTCCTCTAAAATGGAGCACGTTGCTAGGAAATGGGTTTCCTGGCTCCCTGCATCAGCATTCTTCTCTGCCTGGCTATCTTGAAGGGCACTGAAGGGGACAGTGGAGTACAAGTCTTTCCTCAACTGGTCTTCAGTGGTGAAGAAGGGGGCCAGCACCACTGGCCCTGGAGAGACTCATCCTAGACCTGCGTGTCAACCGGTGACAAAATCCTTAATCCATATTGTGGGTCATCAGGTGGCTCCTCTTTCCAACTGGCCATTCTTACGCTGTTGTTGGAGCCCAGGATCTTCATCTGTCTCTTTAGCTTGTACAAGATTTCATAAGTGGGGTGGAAAGTTGTAAATGCTAGGCAGCCCAAGGTAATTCTAGGATGCCACATCATCTATCCACTCGTATCCAAGCCTCCTGCATAGCATTCTAGTACAATTTAATATGGTGCCATCAACTTTTCTTTTTGAAGAGATCATTTGAGGGCCTCATATCCACCCCTAGCTGACATCACTGCTTTACTTCAGTGGACCTAGACTGACTCATCCCAGGTGCAGTGGACAGCTAATTATCAGGTGCAGATTTCACCTATGGTCCTTTTCTCTCCAAGGAACTAAATCAATAATTGATAATCCTCCCTTTGTGTGAGAAGGCCTATGTTCCCTCTGCTGGGGAGCATAGCAATTAGTGTGGCACAGTAGATGGGACAAAGGTCTGGAATCTGATCATGAGCTGAGCCAAAGAAATATGACAATTCCTTGCTGAAGTCCCATATGGAACACATTTGCAAAGAAGTAAGTATTTTGAAAAGTGGAGGCACTATGTATTGGGGGGCCAAAAAAACCTAGAAGAAGGCTATGCAAGAATTTGCAACTTTTAAAATCAGCTAGACCACTAACCCCTAGAAAGCTCAGATGCACTTTATTTTCTCTGTTCTTGATTTTGCAGTAAATTACACACCAGGTCCTAATAGCAGTAAAGTTGATGTTGTATCTTGACAGAATCACATTGAAGATGAGAATATGTTGGCAGACAACCCACCATCATTTTGTCCTCTAAAATTCCGTATATTCATCCCATTGGTTTAGGTGGAATTTTTTTTGACATAAGAACATTCAGAAATTCAATCTGCAGACAAGGGGACTTGATTAAAGACTTGATCTATTTTTCATGTCAAAATAGACATGAAAAAGAAGGATTATTGTCTCAAGGTAAAACCATGTATTTGTCAACAGTACACTGAAGACAAGAGGTCATGAACTGGTTCTTAAGGTGCTAAATATCATAGAACAGCTAAGAGTTTAGTAACAGTCAAGCTATATATTTGGTGCTCAAGCCTATTTGCTGATGTAAAGGATTATGTGTAAACATTTTGGGACTGATTCACAAAGGTAGAATTTATTAGGGGGATGCCCCACCCCATGTGCTGCCCTCACCCACGAAGCTATGTCCCTGAGGAATACTATGCAAACTCTCAATCTGAGCACAAATACAAAGTGCCCGATTCACAAAAGTAAACTGAGACGAAAGTCTAACTTTATGACTTTCGGTATTCACAAACGGCATTTACTACTCGTAAATGCCCTTTGTGAATTCTGAAAGTTGAACTTTATGACTCTCGGTATTCACAAAGGGCACTTACGAGTAGACTCTGATGACTCTGGTGAGAAACACTCTTTTTGCGTCCCTAGGACACCACCTAAAATGAGCTCTGCTGCTCTTGAGATAATTGATATAATGTTCAGGCTGGACTGTTCCCATGAGGAACAGGGTCAAGACTGATTAGCATATGGCTGGGGCTGAACTGGGGGGCGAAGTTAGCTAAAGAACGATGATGGATTCAACCCAGATCTGTGACGGGGGTGAGTGACTGAAAAGTTTCATCCCTCCATCCATCATCTACTTGTGTTTGCTTTGTTCGCCCTAAGTTGGCAGGGCATGCCCAGACGTGGGTCCCTTGCTCACTTTGCCACTGGATTCAAGCTAGCCTGGATGTCGAGGGGTGTCACCCCAAAACCGGTTCCAGGATGCTTGTTTGCGGTCCAGGGAAGACCTGGCTCGGCAGTTCGGGCTGGACGGTTAACATGAGGAACAGGGTTAAGACTGATTTGCATATGGCTGGGGCTGAACTAGGGTGGCGAAGTGAGAAAAAGCACAATGATGGATTTAACCCAGATCTGTGACTAGGGGTGAGTGCCTGAAAGTTTCAGCGCTCCGTCCATCATCTCCTTGTGTTTGAATTGATATAATGGTCACTTTTGGTTTGAGGTCATGTAACGGTCGTTTTCCATTAGACTCTGCTGCCAAGCCCACGTTTATGAGGAGCGATTGCGAAAATCTGTTGATTTTATCCTTTTGAATGTAAGGGCATCTCATGAAATGAAAGACATGGCAGTCCTAGATCACCATGATAATGACCATTTCCCTATTTTATTAGACTGGGATAAGTCACAGATAAGGAACAGGGAGAGTTAAATCCCGCATACTTCACATAGTTTTGTGGTAATATGTAACAAAAAATGTAAGGTGAAATGGAAGGCTCTTTCCAGATCACAAGAAGCCATATCTGAAATCTATAGGTTTATGTCAGATGAACTGCAAACTTTTGAGCGTCAGGCTTTGTCCCCTACCCAGATTATGATAGTGCACAAAAATCTCTTTCTTAAGATAGGCAATCTGTTTGCTAAGGATTGCAAAAGTGGAAGGGGCTCTCAACCAATAAGCGTGAATGAGTGATTCGATTAACCATGAAAATTGCTAAGAGGTCTTTGGCAAATGCCCTAAAGAGTAATCAAAGAACACAGATTATTGAAGCTAGAAGGAAGTACACCAGGGCAAGGCTAAGAGACAATATGCGCTTTTGGGATCTGGTCATGCACAATGGGCGAATCAATCAATCAATCATGTCACTTATAAAGCGCACTACATACCCGCGAGGGTCTCAAGGCGCTGGGGGAAGAGGGGGGTGGTGCTGCTACTGATCGAAGAGCCAGGTCTTGAGGAGTCTTCTGAAGGCCAGTAGGTCTTGGGTCTGCCGAAGGTTGGTGGGGAGGGTGTTCCAGGTCTTGGCGGCGAGGTGGGAGAAGGATCTGCCGCCGGCGGTCGTTTTCCGGATGCGGGGGACTGTGGCGAGGGCGAGGCTGGTGGAGCGGAGCTGGCGGGTGGGGGTGTAGAAGCTGAGTCGTCTGTTGAGGTAGGCTGGTCCGGAGTTGTGGAGTGCTTTGTGTGCGTGGGTGAGGAGCTTGAAGGTTATCCTCTTGTTGACAGGGAGCCAGTGCAGGTCTCTCAAGTGGGGTGTGATGTGGCTGCGTCGGGGGATGTCGAGGATAAGACGTGCAGAGGCGTTCTGGATGCGTTGCAGCCGTCTCAGGAGCTTAGCCGTCGTTCCTGCGTAGAGGGCGTTTCCGTAGTCCAGCCTGCTGGTGACGAGGGCCTGGGTGACTGTTTTTCTTGTTTCGGTGGGGATCCACTTGAAGATCCTGCGGAGCATTCGGAGGGTGTTGAAGCAGGATGAGGAAACGGCGTTGACCTGCTTAGTCATGGAGAGGGTGGGGTCGAGGATGACCCCTAGGTTGCGTGCGTGGTCGGTGGGTGTCGGGGCTGTTCCCAGTGATGTTGGCCACCAGGAGTCGTCCCATGCTGAAGGGTTGGAACCAAGAATGAGGACCTCCGTCTTGTCCGAGTTCAGCTTCAGGCGGCTGGTACTCATCCATTCGGCGACGGCCTTCATTCCTTCGTGGAGGTGGGCTTTGGCGGTGTGAGGGTCTTTGGTGAGGGAGAGGATCAGCTGGGTGTCGTCGGCGTAGGAGATGATGTTGGGGTTGTGCTGTCAGGCGACGTGGGCGAGGGGTGCCATGTAGATGTTGAACAGCGTTGGGCTGAGGGAGGAGCCTTGGGGTACGCCGCAGATGATCTTGGTGGCTTTGGATCGGAAGGGGGCGAGGCGGACGCTTTGTGTTCTGCCGGAGAGGAAGGATGTGGTCCAGTCCAGGGCCTTCTCTTGGATCCCGGCGTCGTGAAGGCGTGTTCGTAGTGTGTGGTGGCAGACCGTGTCGAAGGCGGCTGATAGGTCCAGGAGGATGAGGGCTGCTGTTTCTCCGTTGTCTAGCAGGGTCCTGATGTCATCGGTGGCGGCGATGAGGGCGGTTTCGGTGCTGTGGTTGCTGCGGAAGCCGGACTGGGAAGGGTCCAGGATGTTGTTCTCCTCGAGGTAGCGGGTCAGTTGTTTGTTGACGATTTTCTCGGTGACCTTCGCGGGGAACGGGAGCAGAGAGATGGGTCGGAAGTTCTTGAGGTCCTTGGGGTCTGCCTTGGGTTTCTTGAGTAAGGCGGTGATCTCGGCGTGCTTCCAGCTTTCCGGGAAGGTTGCTGTCTCGAAGGAGATGTTGATTATTTTCCGGAGATGGGGCGCGATGGCTTTACTGGCTTTGTTGAAGACGTGGTGAGGGCACGGGTCTAGCGGTGAGCCGGAGTGGATGGTGTTCATTATCTCGCTGGTGTCCTCGTCGTTGATGTTGGTCCAGGAGAGCAGGCGGTTGGTGGTTGTGGGGGCAGTGGTCTCGGTGGTTGCCGGGGCGGTCGTGGTGTTGAAGCTGTCGTGGATGTCGGCGATTTTGCGGTGGAAGAAGGTGGCCAGTGAGTCGCACAGGTCTCGCGACGGCGGGATGTCGTTGGTGTTGGAGCTGGGGTTGGAGAGTTCCTTCACGATGTTGAAGAGCTCTTTGCTGTTGTGTGCGTTGTTGTCTAGGCGGTCTTTGAGTGAGGCCCTTTTGGCGGATCTGATGAGGTGATGGTGACTGCGGGTGGCGCTCTTGTGGGCGGCGTAGCTGTCCGCTGTCCGTTCGTGGAGCCAGATCTTCTCCAGTTTTCGGCATGTTCGTTTGGAGGCCTGGAGGTCTTTGGTGAACCAGGTGGCTTTCTTGCTGGTGTGGCTGTTGGGCGGATTCTTGAGCGGGGCGAGGGTGTTGGCGCAGTCGTCGATCCACTGTCTGAGGTTGCGGGCGGCGGTGTCGGGGTCGGAGGGTTCGGCGGGTGGGCTCAGGGCGAGGGTTGTGGTTAGCTGGTCTTCGGTGACTCTGCTCCAGCAGCGGCGAGGCATTTGTTCGGTGCGGTGGTGCGTGGTGGGCTTCCTGTAGGTGAAGTGGATGCAGTGGTGGTCAGTCCAGTGGGGTTCGGAGGTGTGGTTGAAGGAGACGTGTCGGCTTGCGGAAAAGATGGAGTCTAGCGTGTGGCCGGCGGCGTGGGTGGGTGTAGTCACAAGCTGTCTGAGTCCGAGGGTGGCGAGGTTGTCGATCAGGGTGGTGGAGTTGGTGTCCTTGTTGTTCTCGAGGTGGAAGTTCAGGTCCCCGAGGAGGATGTAGTCCGTGGAGGCGATGGCGTGTGTGCTGACGAAGTCAGCAATAGAATCGCCGAACTGTGGTCGGGGTCCGGGGGGTCTGTAGATGAGGGTTCCTCTGAGGGTGGTGTTGGGATCGGTGTGGATCTGGAAGTGCATGTGTTCGGCGGTGCTGAGGGTGTCGTCGGTGTTGGTTGAGACTCTGAGGGTGTTCCTGTGGACGATGGCGATGCCTCCTCCGACTCCGTTGGTGCGGTCCCGGCGGGTGATCTTGTAGCCGTCCGGGATGGCAATGGCGATGTCGGGGGCGAAGAGATTCAAATCACCCTCACTGTCATATTGCCCCTGGTTGAAGCACTTCTCAACTCTTTATGGGGAGGTACATCTATGTTGTGGGTCAACAGAGACCTTGCCAGCTCCCACTATAGAACACACTGTTGAGGAGATAAAGCCATTTTCTCTTATACAAACCTTAGATGCAGTCCAGGCCCAGAAACCTGGTAAAGCCCCTGACTTGGACAGAATGCCCACAGATCTATTTCATAGTGAAGTTCAGATTTGGGGTCCCTGTATAAACTCCCTGTCTAATGCTTTGATGGCTGGAGCTTCGATCCCGAGCTCCTGGAAAGCAGCAGAAATAATTCCCATTCATAAGAAGGGAGACAAATCTTCACCAGTAAATTACAGACTCATAAGTCTGATTGATAACATTCAAAATGTTTATAATATGCAAATCTCATCCAGACTACGGAACTGGATTTCACAAGCTAAAGTGTTATTCCACTTACAGGTTGGGATTCAGTTCCAACACTAGCACAATCGACCAAATTGTGTTGTTCGTGTCTATTAAGTGGAAGACAGATGACATCGACTGGGGGTTGTTATATATTGCCTTCTTAGATCTTGTCCTGAGGGCAAAACTGTGAGGGTCAGTTGAGGCTTGTCTGGGGAACTGACGGAAGACATCCCAATCAGGAGAGGAGTAAGATAAGGGTTTGTTTTGGCCCCCACGCTTTTCCTTTTGTATATAAATGGATGCATCCCTTATCTTTTACATTTTGTAAATGACTCTCCAAAGGTGAAGGATCATAAAATACTGTGTCTTCTTTTTGCAGATGATACTCTGCCAATATCAAAATCGCCCCGTGGTCTGACTATCCTCTTGGACAAATTTTTAATTTTTTATATTTTATGTTCAGAACATGGCCTGGTAATTAACGGTAACAAAACAAAGTATAAGGTTTTTGGTGCCCTTGACAGGGTCAATGAGTTTGACTATTTGGGAGCTAGATTAGAAGACTCCCACAGATGGGAAGCCCAGATAGAGTCTATTGAGACTCCCTACTAGTGTGTCAATGCTTCCAATTAGATTAGATTTAAATCTTAGATCAATTACTGACACCTGCAAACTTGATACCTATTCTATATTCTATATTGAATAAGTCTCTGGACTAATGAGGATTTAGGACCTTTTAGGGATTGCATCAGAGTCATATTAGATGATAACCATTTTGAGAAGAATCCATGGCTTGTACATATATAAACCTGGCTATTCAAGTTGGGCTTGGAAGGTTTTTGGTTGCAGCCCTCTGCATTACCCCAAGGTGCTCAGGACAAGTTAAAAATGTCCTTTTGGAATTTTGTTTTAGGAGCCAAGCTTTCCCCAGCAGCCTCAGGTACCTTGGTAGACTCCTACCTGTTGTTTAAGTGTGTACCTGAGTATGATCCATACTTTAATATGGTTATTAATCCTGCTGCTCATGCACATTATGTAAAATTTAGATTAGGTATCCTTCCCCTGGGCACATTTACTTGTTTCTGGGCGAAAAAGGGAGATACATCCACCATGTGCAAGATGGGATGTCTGATAGTTGAGAATATCAAGCATGTGTTAATTTATTGTAAGGCCTATGCCAAAGAATGATCACGTTGGATTATTCCTCTTTGTAAACTTTTAGGATTTAGGGATCGCCACAATGCTCTCGGGGTGTGTAAAGCCAACACCAGAGACTGTGTTGTGTACTCAATCTCGAGATATCTGTGTGCAATATGGCACATAAGGTTGAATGAACTTTCAAATTAACAATGATTATCTTTTGCACATTAGTCATCCTGTGAGCTTAATGTATCTGTGATTGCCCCTGAAACAGCTTCCATTTGCCGTTTTCTTTTAATGTTTTTAAAAAGACTTTTTATGACTCTGTGAAAGCCTTTTTTAGCTAAAGGATGTACCTTTTTAAAGAAGTTTTATCAGAATATTCATCGACTTGTAAATATGATGAGATTTGGATTGGTGGATTTTAATTGCTAAAATAAGCTTGCTAAAAAAAATAAAATGTTATTTCTCGAAAATGAATCTGTATTTTTTGTTTTTGCATTTTTTTCTCAAACTTGTTTTTATTGAATTTTTCACCACAATTGTCACAGCACAGGGCAATGCATAGAATCATACGTCCCATATACAGCTGTAATAATGCTATTTCCGGTTACAGAGTATCACGGTTATTACGGGTCCCAGGTTCTCCAAGAAGTCATATACACATTACCAGTACATTGCGAACAGCAAATTCTTCTTAAACTAGCCTCACCCATGGAGCCCTAACCCGCCCCCTTCCCCCAACCCCAGTCCCTTTGCCAAATAATCACTCCTGCACCCGCTTACGGTGAGCGTGCAAGGGAACCTGGGAATAAACCCTCAACTGTGTAGGAACAAAACACAAAAAGAAAAAGAGAAAGAGTAAGAAACAAAAATCTGGACTCGTGTAACTCATTCTAAATATGACCCTGGGTGACTAGTAATGGGGGAGCGAAGCCTATTACGTGCTCTGATGTGTGATGGTACGCTATCTAGAATTGGAACAGGTGGAGGGCTCTGACCCTCGGGGAGCATACAGTCATCGGTAGTCCAGTGGATAAATACTTCACTAGAGGACCCCATGTGTATTCGACATTTTTAAAAGTGTCTCTGTGAATATCGCTCAGTCGTTCCAAGGTTAATGCCCTCCAGAGGTGTGCCTGCCATTGCGTCATGGCTGGAGCCTCCTGCTTCTTCCAGGCTGCGGCCAGAGCCATTTTGGCTGCACCCAAACAAAGCCACAAGATGGCTTGGTCCGCCGTGGTTTGATACTTCAACCCCGGGTCTCAAAGTCCTAGAAGCACAAATGCCGGAGAGTCTGGGATGGGGTAACCTAAGATGTCTTTGATATGGGCGAGAATTTCATTCCAAAAAGGGCGAATGACCGGACAGTCCCACCATATATGGCAAAAATCGCCGAGAAGGCCGCAACCTCTCCAGCATAGGTCTGTCGTGTTGGGAAATATCTTTTTGAGTTTGGTGGGGTATAGGTACCAGTCATAGAGCTCTCTATAATGGGCCTCTCGTTGCGTCCGGGAGTGATTGTGGCGTCGTATATCCCTCCATAGTGCTTTCCACTGGGTGTCCGTGATGTCGTGGCCAAGTGTTCTTTCCCAAAACTCAAGATATCGGGGACGAGGGGATGGTAAGGTGCGTAACAGAAGTGCGTAAAGGAAGGAGATAGCCCCTTTCATTGTGTCTGCTTTTGTCAAATATCGTTCGAAAGGTGTGAGTTCCCTCGACGCCCCTTCTCTAATCCCGGGTTGTAGGGCCCAGTGGCATAATTGGAGATAGTGGAAGTATTCTGATTTTGGCAAATTGAAGTCACGTTGGCAATTTTCAAATGTTAGGAAGTCCCAATTGTGGAATAAGTGTGTGAGAGCGAGGCATCCCCCCTCCCTCCATGCATCGAAAGGACCCGGTTCTAGTGCAGGGGGGTACGCTGGATTGTAATGTATAGGGGTGAATGGAGATGGGAATGTCGTCCACTCAGTCTGGCGCAGCACCTCGTCCCATGTATGAAGAACCGTATTAGTAGGAGTGCTAATGTAAGCATTTGCTGGACGATCTGATTTCGGCTTCCAGATAATGTCTCAGATCACCCGACCGGCTATCGCTCGGTCCATATGTAACCAGTGTTTGTCCGAATCGCAGTGAGACCACTTGACTATTACCCGGAGTTGTGCTGCTTTGTAATAGAGTGTCAAGTCAGGCATAGCGAGTCCCCCTTCGTCTGTGGATTTTCTCAAGAGGTGGAATGGCAGCCTCGGTCTTTTATTTTGCCAGACGAACTTTTTAAGCAGTATGTGTGCTCTGTGTAGGAAGTGTTTCTCGAGGCTGATGGGGAGGCTCTGAAACAAGTGCAGAAATTTCGGGAGTACCACCATCTTAATGGCGTGGAGTCTACCGATCCAGGACAAATAGAGAGGTGCCCAGCACTTGAGGTCAGCCCGTAATTGAGTGAGGAGCGGAGGATAATTAGCAGCAAGCAGGCCTGAAACTTTGGGGGTCAATTTAATCCCTAGGTAGGTCAAGTCCTTCTTGGCCCTTTGGAATGGTGTAGAGGCCTCAAAGTTTCTCAAGTCAGCTTCTGGCAGCATTAGATTTAGTAGGAATGATTTAGGGAGGTTAATTTTAAGACCGGCTACCAGCTCAGACCGGGTCAGTTCCGCTTGTACTGCAGTCACGGAGCGTAGGGGGTCCGATGAGGTCAACAATACGTCGTCGGCAAACAAAGATATCTTATGTTCATCAGAACCAAAGGGTACTCCTCTAATCTCTGGTGATTCCCTAATAGTTTCCGCCAGTGGTTCAATACTGAGCACAAAGAGGAGTGGGGACAGTGGACACCCCTGTCTCGTTCCCCTCCCCAGCAAGACAGGGTCTGATGCCACCCCGTTAACCAGGATCTTGGCACTCAGAGCTGCGAAGTTAGCTCGGATCGTATTGATGAAGGTGTCGCAGAATCCAAACCTCTGGAGGACCCGGAAAAGAAAGGCCCAATCCACCCGGTCGAACGCCTTCTCGGCATCTAACCCCAGGAGAACTGCCAGAATCTGTTCCTTATGAGTTTTCTCTATTAAGTGGATCACCCTGCGTACATTGTCGTGGGTTTGTCTGCCCCCAATGAATCCGGATTGGTCCAGGCGTATAAGGTCTAGCATCAATTTGTCCAGCCGCGAGGCCAGTATCTTAGAGTAGAGTTTAGCATCCAGGTTAAGAAGCGCGATGGGGTGGTAAGAACCGCATAGCTGGGGGTCCTTCCCAGCCTTAGGGATCACAGTGATTAATGCTTCGCTCATGGTGCGAGTCACCTGGGCAGTGATCGCTATGTGGTTAAAAAGAAGAGTCAGTTGGGGAATGAGTTCCACGCTAAAGCTTTTATAAAATTGCGCAGTCAGACCATCCAGTCCCGGGGCTTTGTGCAGCTTAAGGGTTTTAAGGGCCGCGTGAACCTCCTCCTCCGAGATAGGTTCTCCAAGTTGCTCGTTCTGGGAGCGCGTTACCTGAGGCAGCGTCACCGAGTTCAGGTAAGTTGCTTGAGCATGTGAGTTGGCTTGGTCTGGAGTATAGAGGGTATCATAGAAGTCTTTGAACAATCGCTCTTTTCCTGGTTCCTCCCTAACCTGGACGCCTGTGAGATCCTTTATGCTTGCGATATACTCCCTTTCCCTTTTTACCCTCAGTTGTCGTGCCAGATGGGCCCCTATTTTGTTACCCTGAGCATACGACGTCTGCTGAAGGCGGAGAAGGGTCAATTCCGCCCTGTTCGAGTAAATTGCGTGTAGCTTCCCTTTCAAGGCTGTGACTTTTCTTTGGAGCGTGAGAGTGGGGTTGGCCTTGTGCTCGCGCTCCGCAGTCTTTAATTCCCCCTCTAGGAGTAACCTCTCAGTCGCTCTCTCTTTATTAAGGGCAGACATAAGGGACAGACATTGTCCCCGAATAACAGCTTTGAAAGTGTCCCAGTTATTTGCCGCGGACATAACTTGAGGGTCATTCAGTTGGAAGAAGTCTCTAATGGAAGTTCTCAGTGCACCCCGCGATGTTTTGTCACGGATTAGGGCAGTTGGGAAATACCACCTCTTGGACTTGGTTGGGGTGCACGACCATTCCAGGGAAACCGCCAGCGGGGCATGATCGGAAATGACTATGGGGTGTATGGTGGCTTCTCGAACCTGACTATTAAGTGTTTGACTGAGGAATGTGTAATCAAGTCTCAAGTAGCTGCGGTGGACATGAGAAAAGAAAGTATAGTCTGTGTCATCCGGGTGTGCTTCTCTCCATGCGTCCCTGAGACCCATTGCCTGCACCTCTTGTTTTAGAGCTTTTGGGAAACTACCCGTATGTGTTTTTTGAGGGTTGGAACTGTCTGCCCCTGAGTGCCAGGTGAGGTTAAAGTCTCTCATGAGGATTATGTCACCTATCGCAAAGCCCCCCAGGAAAGACAGCGTAGAGTGAAGGAATTACGCCTGATTAGTATTAGGTGCGTATATCATTGCTATGGTGCACTGTCGTCCCCGAAGCCGTCCCCTCACCATGAGGACCCTTCCCTCCTTGTATGTTTTGTAGTCCTCAGGTTGGAATTTGAGAGAGGAATGAAAGAGCAGGGCTACCCCGTTATGTTTTGTCGTGGCGGAGGACTTGTAGATCAATGGGTATGATTTGTGTTTCAATCTATGATCGTCGGACAGTTTGAGGTGGGTCTCCTGGAGTGCCACCAGGTCATAGTGTTGATCTGTGAGGTATTTTCGGACCTTGTGACGCTTAAAGGGAGCATTCATACCTCGTACGTTCCAAGACAATGTGGTGATCACCATAGTGAGGACAACGGTTTAAGCACCTTCACAAGAGTATGTCTAAGGACACATCCCTTCTCACACTCCTCCCCCCGTCCCTGCCCTTCCCCCGCCCACTCGTGTTGCTGCATAATGTATCCCCTCTACCCTTCCGTCCCCTCAGAGCCCTCTGGATTACCTCCATCACCCAGGGTCAAAAAGAAAAACACGAGCAAAAAAGAAAAAAACCCAATGAATTGAAACAGTGTCAACTTTGGGACCGTCTGTCCCCAGTCCCTTGTACCTTCATAGTATCCGACCGACACTGTGAGGCGATTAGGACCAAAGTCCGTTGCCAAAAGCTCAATGAAGAATCTAGTTATAAAGACAACCACCAACCCCCTATGACCAGCGTAGAAAGCACCTATTGTCGGAGCATATTCAGCGAGATGGGGTAAGCAGCCACCATTGCACAAACGTCTAGTGTTCAATAATACTGAGACTGCAAAGAGAGTGGAACAAAGTTGTTTCCGTCCGTTTCATAGAATGTATACATCTCCATTCCCCCAGGCCATAAGAATGCAGTTCTTTCTATCCGATCTGCCATCTCACATGACCCGGTCTCTCCGTGGCGCGCCTCAATTTGGATCAGAAGTATTTTGGGTAGTCTTTGGTTTGGGGAGTCAGCGGGCCCGGCATGCGCTTGATTCACCACCTCCAGCCATGTCGATGCTTTGAAGAGCCGGGGTATTCTCCCCGGGATCATGAACAGGTAGTGGGATCCCCAAGACCCTGCACGCCTCCTGGACCTCAGTGATGTGGCGCTATCTGTTTTTGAATTCAAAGCTAAGACCAAAGGGATATGTCCATCGGTAGCGGATATTGTCTTGTCGTAGCTTGTCTGTAACGGGCCAGAATTGCTGACGTTGTGCCAAGGTTGCAGGGGCGATATCTTGGAACAGTTCACATGCGAACTCCTGAACTTTCACCACATCTCTTTTCCTGGCCGCCTGGAGTATCGCTTCCTTAGTTTTGAAGGAATGCAGCTTGGCGTGGACTTCCCGTGGTTGGTGTTTCTCTCCTTGTAGGAGCCTCCCCACTCTATGGACTCTCTCCATTTTCAATTCACCGTCGTTGCTCCCAGTATTTCCAAGAACAGGCCCTTTATGAAGGCCTCGAAGTCCTGGCCTTCCGCTCCTTCTGCCAGATTGCGGATCCGTATATTATCTCGCCGAGAGCGGTTTTCCAGATCCTCTTGCTTCAGTTGCGTTGCTGTGAGCTGAGTCTGGAGCTCCCTCATCAGGGCTGAGATGTGTTCCGTTCTCCGTTCGAGTTCCGCATTTCTAGTCTCCGCATCCAGCACTCTCGTGCCCACCGAGTCGATATCTTGCTGCAGGGAGGTGAGTCTGCCACTTAGATCCGCCTTAAAAGCATCCAGCGATTGGGACCAGTCCGCCTTCAGTTCATCCCTCAGCTCCTGCTTGAATGCTCTCAGGGAGGCGTTTAGGTCGTCCTGGGAGAGCACCATGTCACCCTCCTCGCGTGCGCTCTGTTGTGGTTCCGTATTGGAGGTGGGCGCGAAGTATGTAGACACCCTGTTGCTCTGGGGTTGTTTTTTAGGCGGCATAGAGGTGTAGTCAGCATGAGCCGGGGCGTGTCCCAAGCCCGGGTCTCCTGAGTCGCAGAGCCTGGAAGGACCGTGACCCTCTCTCGACCGCTGCACCCCAGAACCGGTCAGGACGCAGGGGCAACTCACTGGCCAAGCTTCCTGTTATGTCTTCGATTCTCCTCACGTCGTATCACCCTCCTCCGCACCTGTAGACCCTCTGATAATGGGTGGCCGCCTCAGCCCTCAATTTTGTGTAACCGGCCTGTCTCTGTTGTGGATCGCCACATAGGCTGCGAACTGGTGCCCTGTGCACTCGTGAAGCTGTGTACTACAATGCGCCCCAGTGATGTGAAGAGCGGGAAGCGCCCCTCCCCTAGTGCAGATCCGCCGCCGTGTAAGGTGGGCCAGTGACCACACGAGGTATGGTGTCTGCCATGGGCGCCATGTTAAGGTCAGGCACCGCTGGATCTACTGTCTCCCAAGGAGTAATGGTGACGTGCTGTCCTGGCGGTGAGGGGGCCCCATCCAGCAAAGAAAGCCTGCTGTGGCACCCTCCGCTTCTGTGAGCTGGCCGCTTCCTCCCGCCGAGCCTCCGCCCGTCTCGCCCGTCCGCTCCGCGCCGCCAGGAAATGGCGGCTGCTGCGTCTTCAACCCCGCGCCGCAGTCACTCACCGGACCGCCGCAGGCGGGGGATCTTGTCAGGTTTCGGAGCGTGGACTGCGTCTAGGTGCCGCGCCACTGGATCCATGAAGCCCGCTCCACACCTCCGGCACAGCACCGCCGACAGCCACGGGCGAAGCTCCCGGGTGAACCGCAGTCCCACACTCGGGCCTCAATCGCCTGTCATCCGGCGATCCAAGCGCCGTCCCAGACGTTGCAAGAGAGACCGGAGCCATCTCCGCTTAAATCTAGGTACATTTCCGCATTTTGGTGGCTGTATCGTGGTGGTGTCAGTGTTTTAATTCTATTTTGGCAACGGAGCCGTTATGGCTCACGTCCACCCGGCCATCTTGGTTGGCCATGCCTCTTGTTTTGCATTTTTAATACATGTTTTATATTGTACTGGGTCTATGAAACCAAAATAAAGGAAATACAATGATGATGACTAAGCTACACCCATGTTAACCTTATGGGCTGGTTGATTCCATTGTCTGTTCTACATAGACCCTAACACGCAGTTCAATGGATTTTACTGTAGTAAGTTGAGTAAGGCGGTGCACCAACTTAGCAGCGCTCTGCGTTGGAGGCCCCTGCTCTGTTATAATTGAAACCTCGACTACTACAATCTACAACTGCCCAGTGACCCATCTATAATCTGTGCTGGCAAACGCAACCGATTACAACCGAGTGCAGACTGATCTCAAGATGGCGACTAGCACATGTGGTGTTCAGTTCTTACCTGTGTGGTAGTCCCTCACAGCTCTTGCTCCATCATGCTAGCGGGATCCCAGACAGCCAAATCAGCGATTCACCTGACGCCTGTGTGTCTAATGGCCTCCTGTGTAATTAATGCCTTACAGTGGGGAAGATCTGCAGACTTTGAAACTGTCCCTTCCACCCCTCCTCTCACCACTCCTGACCTGGGGGCGAGCTGGAGGATGAGGCGGACGGCGCTTCCCAGTAACTCCGTGACCGGTGCTCTCGATGGAACTTTGACGATGCCCCCTGGGCGGATACCATAACTGTCTGTACTTACCGCGGTGCCCGAGCAACCTTGGCCGATACCCGGTGGAGCTGTCCTATGCAGCTATAGAGGAGTTTGGCTCTGGTTCACCCCTCGGCCGTCACCTACCCAGCCGGACATCGGACATTGTTTTCCTCGTCTTCCACCATAACTGTCTGTACTTCCGTGGTGCCCGAGCAACCTTGGCCGTTACCCGGTGGAGCTGTCCTATGCAGCTATAGAGGAGTTTGGCTCTGGTTCACCCCTCGGCCGTCACCTACCCAGCCGGACATCGGACATTGTTTTTCTCGTCTTCCCGTTGTGTCTTCCACCTGCATTCCTGACCCCTGTTTACCATTCCCCCTCTACCTTTCACTCCCCTGAAGATGTGTATACGCGCTAATAACTCATATTATTGGGTAATCTCATGTTTTTTTTTCTCCTATGTCAATACTTGGCTATGTAATTATGTAACCTGTAACTCGCTGATCCTTATGTAAAGCGCTCTAATACCTCTGCGTCTAGCCAGCGCTATATAAAACTTTGCAAATAAATAAAAAATGTTATACAGTAATGCTGGTGGGTGACGATCATTTGAATAAGATGAGTTATTTTACATCTTTGCAAGAGTTGCCCACTTCAAAACAGTTGACAGGTCTTTGCACAACAGGTTTTTGATAAAAAAAATTCTCAGGTTCTCATCACTGACAGACAGTGTCATTTTATATCAAAAGTTTAGCCTGGCTTGTGAAAGAACTAATCATAGATGTGTGTCTGGCTACTAGCTATCACTCTCAGATGGTCAGACAGATTAAAACGTTGAATCAATGAATCAAACAGTATTTTAGATTGCAAGCCTTACAACCAGAAGAGGTTTGCAATAAGATGTGGTTGTCAGAGGTAGTATACAGCAACACTGAAAATTTATCTATAGCAATGTCTCCTTTAATTGGATGTAAGACCATCATCCCCACATTTTAGCTCTAGATCAGACCTAATCTACATCAGTTTTTTTGATGCTGGAACTTGAAACCAAGTTGACAGAAATTCAGAGATCAGCACAGGAAGCTTTGGACAAAGCTAAATCTGATAATAAATTGTACGCTGATTGCAAGAGAAGTCTACCACTCTGGTGTGCTGTAAGTACGGTTACCAACAAAAACTTGCAGCTTCACTATGGGCCCATTTCTGTGCAAATCCAAAGTACTCAATGGGGCATATTCACAAGAACGTGTGATAACTACCGCAAGTGTAGCTTAACGCAGCCCTTCACATCGCAGTCCATCACGGGAAAACAACTCCTTGTTAACGTGGTATTCACAAAACGGCGGCACCATGCGATAGACACAAGATAACGCGTCAAATGAACGTGTTAAAACTAACGCGACACAGCAAAAACGCGAAACACGAACGCGTAAATAGTAGCGATGAGGCCAATCGCGATACAAAAATCAGTGATAACCAGTGAGAGGCCTGCAATACCCACGCGTCCTGCGTGAAAATGCACAAAAAAAGCAGAGAAAAAAAACGGTGAGATGACAATGTACGAGCACAACCCCACATCCGTGACGTAGAACAAATGAGCATCGTCCCGCATCAAATAGGCATCTCCCCACAGTCACAATGTACATTGACATGCAGCCCGCATGTAAACTGCGCAAATGCTGAAACATGCATGTAAAACACAGTGAAACCGCATCTCCCCCTCACATTGCAAAGGGACAAGCAGCCCCTCCTGCACACAGACGTGTCATGACCATGACCAGCAAATCACGAGAGCGTGGACGAATGTAGGGGCAGTGACTCCCGCATACGTACATGTTGCCCATGCTGTGCGACCTGAGTCACAGGGGGCATCCCTGCATCATGGTGGTACATATCAGAGCCCAAAAGGAGCCCTGTTGTCACCTGCAGGACACAAATGGCAGCCAAAATCGAATGAATCTGGACACATGTGAAACGCCGAGGAGTGGGATTCCCTACTAACTGCGACACACAGAACTGGCAGTTCGAACACGTGACACCCTAAACAGCCACTCTGCACAGAGGTGACACACCCACCACACATGAACAAATCACAAAAATGTCAGCAATACATGTCGCACTCACACTTGTCTGAGTGATGTGCCTGTACAGATGAGAGACATGCACTCAGGGATAGTGTTCTTCGAATGCATTTATTTGCACATGCTTTGCCTGTGGTCATTATGTACTGTCCCAATACTGCCAAAGACTGCCACAATGTGACGTCCTCATGTGAAGAAATTGTCAATGATGGTGTTCCTACGGGCTATTCCTGCTTCGGCTGCAGTGGGCTGTGGTCCACCTGCCTCATCCCCATCATCATCGTCCGGTGCATCTGGCACATGTATCCATGGTGCCCTGCTGCGTACAGATATGTTGTGCAACACACAACATGCAACGATCATCTTGCACACGATGTCTGGGCTGTACAGGAGCCTTCCACCTGTGACGTCCAGGCACCTGAAACGTGACTTTAACACGCCAAATGTGCGTTCCACGATGCCCCTGGTGCGTTTGTGGGCAGCATTGTACTGCCTCTGGACCTGTGTGTTCGGGGCTCGGAGGGGTGTCATCATCCAAGCGCAGAGTGCATATCCTTGGTCACCTGTGACAGTGCAGAGAGACATGAGTCAATAGTTGGTTCGGCATGATGTGTTGGCAGGCTCACTGGTTCATTGGTGTGTGATATGTGTGACTTTGTGATTCCTGCATGACATGTACTGCTTGCTGCAAATGAGCAGCATCAATGTGGAATACGTAGCATCAATGCCGCTTCTCCCTCCCCCCGAGCATATTCACCAGAGTGCGCAGTGCGGTTGCATCACTTGCACCCCTACGGCACACTATTGTCATGCCTGTCTGCGCATGTCCACAAGCCTGATGATGACACAGTGATGTCCTGCGCTGAAGGTGGACAGACACATGTGTGTAGGGCAATGGTAAAGACAGGGCGGACACAGAAGTAGAGTTCATGCCTGGCTGAACTCGCCATGCGGCCGAGGGTAGACCTTTGGCTTATGCTGCGGAAATAGCGACACACACAACAGTTGGCATGTCTGATCCCTGACCCCCAGTGGGCCTGCGCACCCTCATCTACCCCTCGGCTGAGTCTGTACTCCGGGCGCATGCTACATGGCAACATTGAATTCTGCGTGACGTGTGGCGCCGACACTACACCTGATACACATGCATTAGTTACTTCCCTGGCAAGGCCTAAACTTAACCTAGCCCAGAGCCACCTGTGGAATGACCACACCCCTACGTCGTGCTGCCGTATGCAGGTCCACTCCCTCACGCTCACAGGGGGGTCTGACACAGCCACATGTCCCAGGTCTACCCCACTGCCTGAGGTGACTAGGTTGCGCCCGCTGTACATGGCACAACGTAATGTGGTATGGCCCGGGGCCCACATGCATACATAATGACCACACGAACACACTGAGATTATCCGTGGAACTGGCTACGGGCATGTGCGACCGGCACCTTTTATTGCCAGGGCCACACGTCCAGTGACGCCTGTGCTGGATGGGAGTTGGGTAGTGTACGCCACCCCTCAGGGGTTGGTTGGTGCTGGCAACAACTACAACAGTGATCAGACAATCAGAAGTTCAAAGCACAAACAGCAAGGTTCCAAGACTTGAGCTGCACAGAGTCGGTGGCCCCGGATGCACAGCGGCCGGCACAGGCACACCGCCACGGGACGGTGACTTGCGATGCACTGAGGTAGGGCCAGGTGAGCTGAGCGGGCGCACATTGATGTCCAAGGAGAGTGTTGCAGAGTGTTACGGGGGACAGTGGAAGGTGTCCATCCAGGGCATGATGCAGAGGGTAGAAGCAAGCAGGAACAGGCAATATAAAGGAGTTGAATGCTACAGTCTCCTTTTCCCCATGATGTCAGTATCAGCTACATGATGATGGAGTCAACCCCCAGGCCATAGACTCTGACGCCACCAGAGTTCCACCAGAGAGTGTCCATGACTCCCGTGGCACAGAGTCAGTGGCACCAGAGCCAGAAGGGGATGCAGTCTGCGATGAGGCCTGTACAATGACATGAAGTCTGCAATTGACAAATCCAGACCCAGTTCCAATTGTGTGTCCTACTCGACCGCAGTGTAGGCCGGAGGCAGCGCTCAGCAAGGGCCCACAGACACGTGTGGTCGGAATGCTATGCACAGAGTTGGTGGCACCACCGCGAAGGGAGTATACTGATTTAGACTCTGCATTAACATGTGTACTCTGCCATTGTGTAATCAAGACTCCGTTCCAAATGTGTGGCCTACTTGTCCGCTGTGTAGGCCGGTGGAGTAGCCAGAGGCTGCCAAGCTCGAGGGCCTCTGGCTTGGTGCGAGCGCCGGCACGTGGTGGGCCCTCTTGGGGACACGCCGGTGTCGGCAGGTGAGCAGTGAGGCCTGGATGCGCACGGCCGGGCGGGACTGGTTTGGGGTCCAGCGGCCCGGGCTGCGGCGGACGCACAGGATCACGGCGACACCACTCTCGGCGTCGGCGTCGGCCTCGTGGTGGGGTGGGAGGCGCCACCCTGGCAGACACATTTGGCATTCCGGAAGAGAACCATGCCCAGAGCTACGTGCTTTTTATTCACACCCCTACGCTGGCCTGGCGTACGCCGGGCCAGTCCACTGCGCACACGCTTGCAGGGGGGGACGTCACAGGCTACATTTCCGAGACCTTCCCCACTGGCTGGGGTGACATGGTTGCATCCACTGTCCACAACACTACCACCACCAGCAGTATATGTCGACATGGATATGTCTGTGGTCTGCATACTGCAGTCTGTCCAGCACTTCCATGCCACACTTGGCATTGTGTGCATTCTCATTCATGGGTCACTTGCCTCCTTCGCACATGCCTGCTTCCCACCTCTCCCCGCATACTGCTATTGTGTGGCTGAGGTGCCATGCCGGTGATGGCTCATGTACATGGCTAGCCCAGGTTTCAGCAGTACGTTGTGCAGTCGTGTCTGGTGGGTGGGCATGTTGTATGTGTGTTTGTAACGTGTGCATTCCCAGGGTTGTGAGTTGCATGATTGTGGATTTGAGGTGTGTGGTGTGTTCATTTGGTACTTACCAACGAGCACTGCATTTCCGTAGGTGCCATCCTGGAAGCGCCGGTTGATGATGGACTGTCAGAAGATGTATGAATCATGCACACTGCCTGGGTAGCTTGCGACGACATTGGTGAAGAGTCCCCGGTGGTCGACTATTGCCTGCACATTGATGGAATGCATGTGTTTTCTGTTGCGGTAATTGTGTGCAGTGTCGGCAAGGGGCACAAGTAGGACATGTGTGCAGTCAATTGCCCCCAACACGTGCGGGAAGCCTGCTATGGCGTAGAAGCCTTGCTTGGTCTCCAGTTGTTCCTGCGCAGTGTGGGGGAAGTATAGGTACTGGGGTACCAAGCTGGTGATGGCATCCAGGACAGGTGTGAGGAACTTGGACAGGGCTGGCTGTGAGACTCCTCCGACTCTGGCAGTTGTTGGTTGGAATGTCCCAGAGGCCAACAGGTGCAGCACGGCCAGCAGCTTTGTCTGAGGTGGGATGTTGATTGTCCGCTGTGTTGGTACCGTCAGCCTGTGGGCAATGATGGTCAGGAGGCGGAGGATGGTTGACCTTTTGAGTCTGTAGTGGGCAATGACATTCTCTGGTGTCAAGTCTGTGAGGCTGGTGCGTTTCCTGAAGGTCCGCTGTCTTTGTCTGCGCTGCCTCCGTGGTGGTCTGGGGGGGAGTGGAGGGGGTGGTGGGGAGAGGGGGAGGGGGGTGGCGGACCTGGGTGTGGTGGCGGTGGGTGTTGTGGCCCTGTTGGGGCTCCGTGCTGCATGATGAGTAGCTCCATGGCATCTGTTGTTCTTCAGGTGTGGCTGTGGGCTGGGCTCCCTTTTCTGGTGCAGGTTGTCGTCCGACTTTCCACCAGGTCAGAGCAGGTGTTAATTTCCTGCTGCTAACGCGCCTTATCGCATGTTTTGTGTTCTTATCGTGGATCTGGCTGGTCGTTGAGAATGTTGCATTGTGGTGTTGTCGCGGATTTTTGCACGGGAACGCCTACTCTGCATATCATTAGCGTTAGTTGCCGGGGTCATCTGTGGCGATGTTTTTTGTGGCTGCTATCGCAGGTTAACTGGTGATATCGGCTGTTTGCACCAGCTTGTGAATGGGGCGATGAATTTATCACGACTTTGGCTGAGATAAAGTGCCGTTAACTCGGCGATAGTTCCTTGAGAATATGCCCCCATGTGTATCTTATCCCATATTTGTAACTCTAAAAAATATCTACCAGTTCAAAATGTGTTTTAATAGTTCATTGACACGGCACTTTCAGAATAACTAGTCACCTGAACTCTTAGTAATAATTGAACTATTTCTTGCATGATGAAATTAGGTCCAGATGTCCAAACCTTTTTTTGTTTGCAAACACTCCAAATCAGAGTTTTCAACTGCAAAAACAGGGTTTCCTAAGTGTCAATCTCATTTTAGGTGTCAGTGAGATTTTAGCAGCTTCTAAAATGGGATTGTGACTGAATACTGATTCGGGATTTGGAAGTGCCATTCTTTGGGCGTCCTTTCCAAATACTGAACCAGTACCCGAGATACCAATGATTTGTGACTGTAATTCCAGTCACAAACCATTGAAAGATTACTGACCTCCAGGTTAGGGTAGTAACTTAGTCACAAAAGGAAAAGGGCCCTTTTTGGACACCTTCCCCTTTGCAAATTGTGGGGAAATAAATTCTGTGAAAGTAGGCAGTGGTCCAGTGGGACACTGCCAAAGCTCAAGGAAACTTTGAAAAATATATATATATATTTTTAAAAACAAATCAGCCATGTTTCCTGCTTTAAAAAAAGTGTATTAAAATTCAGTCTGCGACATGAAACCGTCCGTGTAATTTATATCAAATCAGATTTAGCCTCAATTTGGGACCTACCTAATGAGTAATAATTAGGTCCTATTGCGACACACTCCAGTTCTGAATTTTATGTATCACCCTTTTAGTGCATCAGTCAGTTTGCAAAATTTAATGCTGGTCACAAAAATGCTGGTCACAAATGGTGGCCAGTTTTGTGACCAGTAATGATACATCTGCCCCTTAAATCTTTAGACCCACCTTTTCCCTTCTTGAATTGCTCAATTAGATTCCGGGTCTGGCAACGTCTAAAGGCTCTGTATTTGTCTATATTCTCTCTGCCGTTGTTATAACTGACAGAATTAATTCACAATCTTTGTTGAAATGGCTGTTGCTTAATGTTAGCTACATTTATTTGCTGTACTTTGAGACTACATCATCTTGCTATTTCGGTGCTATTGCTTGTTTCTGATCTGAATGCTGCCCTATGCTAAAGAAATAACTTGCTTTCTTAACTGTTTTGATTACCAGATTGATTTATTGTTCATACTGGGGACATTAGGACCTAAGAGAATACTTGTAAAGCATATAGAATGCCATGCCCCTTGATGTTTAATCTCTCCCTGTCATTCTCTTGGTTCTTCAGGGAGACAGTGCAAAACATTTGGACTACATTTACTCCAATGCTTCATTTAAGCTGCGTCATTTGTCATTGCAGTTTATTAAACTGTAAGATGATTAAGCAAGGTTTTTTCCCAGCTTAAATAGTACATTATTGATCTCATTATATTTTCAAAGTTCCATTTTGCCTAAAGTGTACAGCTACCATGTGGATTTGGGAGTTACAACAATAAGGAAGTCACTGCGGGCCTCGTTTATGCGCCGCCGGAACATCACTTTTTGACGTTCCGGTGATATAATGTGCCATGGCATATTTATAAGGTCATGTAAAGCCACTTTATGTGGCTTTTAATGGCATTATAAATATGTGCCCCTTTCACACAGAAAACTGCGTGAAAGTTGCGTTCCATGGGTGTTGCTGTGGGTGTTGCCACGTAACACTGTGGAACCTGACACATTCCCAGATTTACGAGAAATCGTAAACCTGGGAATGCGTCCGAACCTAACGGCACCCCAGGGATGGCGTTAGGGAGGCGCAATGTTTTAGTTTCTCTTTGCGCATTCTGCAGCACACATAGAACAAGCATTTGCAATGCAATAGGTCTCGCATTTGGGAGAGTTAGAGCTATTGGGGTTGTAAATGAGAATGTCTTTTACCTATGTATTTTGGTTTGGAGTGCAGTGGCCTTTGGGACCTTATAAGTGTTTAGCGATGCCAGGGGGCTGTGGGAAGGGGGAGGGGGCAGTGGCTGGGGGGAGCTACTATTGTGCCAGTCCTTCACAGACCTCTGCCTGTTGAGGAGTGAGGACCCCCCCTTTACTGTCTTCAGCTTGGGGATGGGGAGAAGGGCAGACGTATGTGAAAGGAAGATGGGGAGAGAGCGCAATGAGAGGGTTAGGTGGGATGAGGGGGTGAAGAGAGGGTTAGGGGGCGCAGAGAGGGTTGGGCGAGGGGACGGTAGAACAGAAAAGGGAGAACACGGAAGGAGCAGAAAGGTGGGACACTGATACAAGCACTGTGGAGGGAGAGAAAAAAAAACAACCAAAAAATGAACGAGAAAACACATGAACCCAAGGAGGGCCACAGGAGGAACAGAGAGAGAGAAGAGACTGGGCTGAGAGGAAGAGTGTGACTGAGTGACATCGTGTGCACATGCCTAGGTGCCTTGAAGCCAGTATGAGCGCAGTGCTTGGTGACTAGCGCCCTCCTTGTTGGCTGCAGTGTGTTTGTAAGTTGGCAGTGCACAGTTTGACCGAGTAACTGCCACTTTGCAGTGTATTTGGCTACTGTCTATAGGCACTGTCTAGTGTGTGTTTTGCGGCTTCCACTGCACACTGTGGTAGTGATGCTTTGTGCAGCGCCGAGAGAGCAGCTGTTATTACTGCAAGGCGCTGTCCATACCATGGGGCCTGTGTGAGGGTGCTACGAAGGCTGCCTGCCATACAGTATATGACTGTCACTGATAGAGCGAAGAGAGGGTTAGGAGGGGTGAGGGGGCGAGGATTGGGTGACGGAACCTGCGCTATCAAACATTTTGGACGTAAAGTATTGTGAAAATAAACGAGCAAGCAGGTCAGAAAACGTAAAAGCCCCCATTGCAGAGACGGAAGTTCGGGCCGGACACGCCCCATCGCTTCCTACCTATTAGGTGCAGCTTTATGGGCCAGTTCGTCTGGACTCCCTGGTTAGATATGTCCCGGCTTGCACTTCTTGTGCAGGTACGCGACAGAGGGTGCCCCAGCACAGTCAGGAGGTGCACCGCTCTCTGTGGCGCGGACACCCCTCGCTTTGGGACGGGCCTAGTCAGTAATGGAGGCAGAGCAGCGGCCACAATGGCTCAGATGTGCATCGCACCGTCATAGGGGGAAGGAGAACGTCTCTGTGAGGGGAAGATACTCTGAAATTTAGAAATCAACCTTAAAATTGACCTTGTACACAAATTAGGATACAATCAGCGGGCAGTGGAAGTTGCCGCTGTGGGTGCCGATGCGGCTGCGCATGGCGTCGTCCTGCCAGGGGTGCTTGGGGTCTTCTGAACATGGAGACTGGGGAACTGTTGTGCCGCACTGCCAAAAAACAAAAAAAAGAAAGACGCTACAATAATATTTTAAGAGCGAACGTGATGAATATGTGAGAGGCCGTAGAAGCAGCGCGGCATCTGCGGGTAATCAAAGTAAAGCAGCCGACATTACGTGAAAGTGTACAACGTCGCGCTTGTTAAAAAAAAAAAAAACATAAGTATTCCCTAGCTGACATTACGTGAAAGCGCACAACACAAAGTAACACGGCCGACGTTACATAAGAGCGCACAATGGAGGGCTCCTCTGCAGGGCGTTGCCATTGCGCTTATGCAAGAAAAAGTGCTCAGCGGCTAATTAAAAGATACTGTGTAACGCCGCGAGTAAAAGATCCAGTCCGGGTGGGCTGGGCCAAAAGGAGACAGGGCGGTAACAAGGAGGGACTAAAAAGCCTCACTTACAATGGAAAGCCAGCGTTTAGCATGAACGATGACGCAAGCCAATGAAAAGAAGGGGCGGAGCCTACACTCCACTTCTGAAATCTAATCGATTACAAGAAGCCTCGCAGAGCGAGCAGCGCATGCGCGCTGCAACGCTAGGCGAGTCCTAAAAGGGAAATCACCTGAATAATTGATTTTGTGCAAGAAGGTGTCCCTTCCTGCACAAAATCAATCAGCCCCGCAACGCAGGCCCCCTTGCACAATTGTGCAAGGGGCCTGCGTTGGCGCATGGCAACCCATTGTACACCAGCGCTGGGGAAAAGGACAGGAATGCGCCGTATCACATAGTTACGGCGCGTTCCTGCCCTTTTGTTTTGATGTAGGGCAGCGCAGCCCTACGTCAAAACCTCACAAATGAGGCCCTAAGTGCGTAGAGGGGTATCAATATAGTGTTGATAATTATTTAGTAAGATTATGGTATCATAACTTAGGCCAGAATGCATGATTTATAAAGGTGTAAATAATGTTTTTAGAGGCATAGAAATATATTGTAGGTCATTGTTCATTCACAGTCCTAGAGACCGAGAAAATCTTTGACTAGGTCTGATCTTTTTTTGTGTGGGGTGTGCAGTAACAAAAAACAATAATTCAGAGGATTGTTCAGAATGCATTGAATTTAAGGAAAACTATGTTTACATATATTGCCCATATTTACAAAGAAAAAGCTTTTCTAAGGTAATTATGTCTTTCATCCTTGTATGGAATCCAATGGTCTTAAGCTTAGCCTCCATCTTTAGTTAGGTTTGGGTAAATGGCACACATATTTTATCTTTTGGACCCTGATTTAGAGTCAGATGGAAAGGTCTCTCTGGGACAGATACCACGACAACTTAACAACTTATAACTGGCCTGGTGTTCCCAAACCTGGGTACATGAACACCTGAACAGATTTTATTTGCCAGAAAATCTAGCCTGTAAAATTTCATGAGGATTAGTTGGGGGCTGTGGGTGCAAGTGCATTCCAGCCCATGCTCTAGCTCCTCATAGAGCATGGCGGGAGCATGGATCACTCCACATGCTTGGAAACAGCCTCCACATCCTCCTTCACCCTCTACAGCCCCTAGCTCACAGGGATCCCCCACCCCAATTTACCACTTGCTCCATGCAGGTGTCAATGGAATCCAAAAATGGCCTGTTATTCCTGCCAGTAAAGGTGTCAGTACACAGATTCATACCAGGTAAAATCAAATGTGCATGTTGTTGCTTATTCCGAGCAGAATACTCAGACTAACTTCATTTAGGTATGACAATACCAACCAGAGGTTATATTGTTATGTTATGTTATGTTATTAAGGACTTATAAAGCACACGGCTACTCGATAGAGTGTCCCGGAGCTACAGATTCTGGGTGGGGCTAATCGTGAGCACTATCTTGCGTAAGTCACACTATTACTGAAAAAGCCAGGTCTTCAATGACTTTCTAAAAGGGAGAAGATCCTGCATCTGCCTAAGTGCCAGGGGGAGACTATTCCAGAGTCGTGCTGCTTGCACCTGGAAAGAGCGGCCTCCAATGCGAGCATGGGAAGATTTAGGGATGCGAGCCAACTGAAGTGCAGCCGACCTCAGAGCGCGACGCGGGGAATAGAATTGAAATCTCTTCCTGAGGTAGGGGGCCCCCATCCCATGAAGGGATTTAAATGTTAGAACCATGGCTTTAAACATAATCCTTTTACGGATCGGAAGCCAATGCATGGATTTCAAGTGGGCAGACATCCTAGTTCTGGGCCCTAACATGAGAATAGCCCTTGCCGCAGCATTCTGAACCACCTGTAATCGAGTCAACATGTAGTCAGGGATTCCCAGGTAAAGGCTATTAACGTAGTCCAACCTGGATAAGACTAACGCCTGGACCACCGTTTGTCTATGTGTTAACGGCAAAAGTGGCAGGACCTGTCTAAGCATTTTAAGCACTCCAAAACATGAACCCACCACAGCTTGTATTTGGGAGTTCATGGATAGATTGTCCTCCATCCTGACTCCCAAATTTTTAACAGTCTTGACCGAGGTGCTGGGGGGGGACATGTCCTGTGGCCACCAATTCTGCCACACATTGTCTAATGGGAGGCCGAAAAGTATGATTTCCGATTTGTCGGGATTACACTTAAGTTGGTGAAGTTGGAACCAGGCAAACACCTCAGAGAGGCAGGCATATATACCAGGCATGGTATACAGACTAACATATTGATGGCCAACTGTGTTATGTTCCATATAGGTACCCCAATATCGGCTCAGGTAGTGAATACACCTTTCACCTACATTCCCCTGATATTACACTACATAACGGTTCTTAGTACTGACCTTTTACCTAGTTATAGTAATGTCCAAAGATGACATGGGGTTTTCTCTGAAAAGCTTAAGCCTCATTCATTATGCATGAGGATTCTTGGAATCACAGCAGGACAACAGGCCTCCCATCTCCTGCATAATAACTATGTATAAGGGTCATTCCTTCCGTCATCCTAGTCTGACATGACACAGCAAAGTATATCCCCAGGGGGTACCACTTTGGATATATATACACCATATCTTGCTGAGGTTGTCAAAGGAGAAAAGGACTTCCATGCCGACACACTGACAAGAGACGCTGAGGCTCCTGCATGCAGACACTCCAGCTCGCAGTGGTCTGACATCCCTTGCGGGGTGTCCATCTGGAGACCAAGACGGGGTCCCACAGTCTCTCACTTCAGGTAATGGGGTTGACTTTATCCTAGAGGGATTATTGGCCTTACCCCCACATACATGCTAGGTACACTTAGGTACATCTAGTTAGGGTCGCATCGTAGGAGTGTGCATTCTACTGTCATGTATTTTATATATTTGCCTGTATTCATTGTTTTAGCACGATGGTAGAAATCTACGATCATTTTACTCTGTTAGTACTTACAATCATTTATATCTGTTACTGTCTAATGGTTGTTTCAGCACACCTATTTTACATGAGAATGACGCTCGTTCAAAAAATGCTTATTGAAAAACATCCCCATCGTTTATTCTGTGTATCTCTCTGAGACAAAGTGAGCACAAGTGACTGAGCGAGAAGTAGTACACTGTTTCCACGATACCTGATGGGACAGGGTTGTCATGTTGGATAGTTGCCAAGAACTATTCTCTCCTTGGTAAGAGGGGTTTCTAGTGGCACTGTGAGCTAGCTGGTATACAGGCTAACATACCCGGTAGGGGTGTCTAGAATCAGTCTGACAGCAATCCTATAGTGTATGTTGTCTAAACGCACAGATTCTATATATGTTTATAGGAACTACATGACATGGTGCCGCCAACGTTGGTTTGGTACTAATTTAACAGTCAAATCTGAGTAGTTCAGTCGTGCTATTCTCAGAGACCCCTACTCACATTTTTCAGAGACGTCTGGAGTGTTAAGGGAATTAGCCGCCACAGCTGAGCAGGCATATCCTATGTATTGGCTGTAGGTTTTTCAAGCTTGTAGGACAAAGTGTTCCTATTATGCATAAAACCTTAGATCAGATTCCTTGAAACTGTTCCTTGTGAAAACTATTTGTCAACAAATGGCTGAAGAAAACGCCGCTGGGTGATCACAGCCTGCTGTAGTCAGGGAAGAAGAAGAGGAAGGTGAAATCAACATTTCAGAAAATGTCAGAGCTGCCCTTACTCAAAAGCTGACAGACTACGGAGTCACAGCTAGGGGTGGGACAGTAACCTTCAGGATTGAGGCTCATGAGTCATATAGAACAGAGGTATTCTATTCATGAGTTAAATTCCCACAAGCAGATGCCCAATCAAATACATTTCATTCTTACACTGAAGATGAAACACCAAATGAATACTGTCCGTATGAGGACATTGAAATTCTGCTCACCTACCAGGAGCACATAAACTGGTTTAAAGGCGGCCTCCCCCACACAAAAGACAAAGTAAGACTAGGTCCACTTGGAAGAGACGGATCCACTTGGCCAGTCCTTGCGGCTTTCACACTGCATCCAGACATTGACACAAGGACAGTAGCAGACCTTCGTCCACTTCACAAAGAAATAATAAAACTTTACAGAAACCTGACACAGTTCGTGATGAGAACACTCACACTTCAGCCAACAAGGGCTACACAAACAAATCAAATTCAGGGTTGGACAACTAAAATTACACCACAAATGCTGTATGCAGTTATGGGTAAAATGCCCACTAAGCGTGAGCAAATGCCATTCTGGATAGCTCAGAAAATAACACAGCTAGAAGCAGTATTTCCACACACAAGCCCTCAAGAAAAACACAGAATGCTAACAATCTGCTTGCCAATGGGGATAGCTCTCCAGATAGAGGATTGTACCACCTGGGGTACAGTTTTCGCTGCCATATATACCAGAACACATGGTATCCCGTCATTAGCAGTAATACCAGATGTATTAAGACAAATACAAACTGAGTATGGAGCAGAACTTGCTCTGAACTTAGGGATGAAATTATTAGGTACTTTTGCCTGCGTATCAGCTATAATATTAGCAAATATAAAAGGGGAGGCAGCAGCGGTGGCAATACGCCAACGCTTGAGGGATTTCGCTCCGTTACAACAGGAACGTGAATTACCTAAAATTATCACAGACACCTATGCTCAATTAGGTAGAGATAGTTTGGGAGCTAGAGCAACAAAACCTCAACTCATGGGTGGTCCTGAAAAGGATAACTCAAAGCAAGCACCTGATTCTTCCAAGAAGAAATGGGATAATAACAACAAAAACCAAAAAATTAGAGAAAATAGATCTCTATCTAGGAGTGGGTCTCCTCAACAGGAGACCGTCGAAACGAGATACAACCTTAGGGATAGAGATAACATTAAGAAACCTGGCAGGTATCAGGATACTGATACAGGTTCCTCTCATTCCTTTCAGGGTTCATCAAGAAACTCCGAGAGAGAAGGACGGTTAGAACACAGACAAGAAGAGCGTACGAAGTCCAGAGACACGCCACGCACTTCAGATTACACTTCCAAGAAAGAAGAGAAGCCAAAATCAAAACCTCAATTTAAAAAGAAGAAAGTAGCAGGTCTAAAAGTTAGACATGCCCAGAATTTTGAGGACTCAACTAATCAACGGAAATGGGCTCTGACAATGCTAGACAGTGCAGCAGAAGTAACAAAAGCTCACCAGAACCTGATGGAATTTCTGGTGACAGCGGAGTTGAATGAGCATATCACTGTGGAAACACCTGATACAAGGGTTAGTGTCCCGCCTAGGTTACATGAAATAACACTCCAAATGGAGGGGGACAAACCCAGAAAAGTAAAAGGTCTCTTTTGGGAGAACCTGACTTATGGCTATGACATCCTGAAAAATATTGGCCGCCTGAAATTGTTATGGATTGCCCAAAGGGAGAAACGGTAATTTTACCGGCTTTTTTCCGACCATGTTCCAATTTACTTAAAACATACATACGCGCAGGAGTGGACGGTAGCCCATGCTCTAGCACTATATCGCAACCATGTTGGGTGGGATGCTGAGTCACCACACCATGTAATCCCAGTAAAAACTACTCCATCTCCACAGAGACAGTACCCAATTAAACAAGAAGCAAAAAAACAGGTCAGGGAGATCTTAGATCAACTTGAATACCAAGGTGTAATAGAAACTTGTACCTCTCCAATGAATAATCCCTTGTTTCCCGTAATGAAACCTGATAATTCATACCATCTAGTTTTAGAATATAGACATCTGAACACATGCACAAAGATATTTGCAGTACAGAATGCACACAGTGCCGCATTAATGAATAACATTGTGCGAAAGAAATACAAAACAACACTAGATATCTCAAATGGATTCTTCTGCCAAAAATATAGTGCCTGAAAGCAGGTATCTAACTGCATTTTCCGCGCTAGGTTCCCAGCGTCAATTTTGTCGCCCCAAGGGTATAAGAATAGCCCCGGGTTGTTCAGCGCTAGGGTAACAGATTTACTTCAGAAATTGGATGAAGAGGCATTGTCCTATGTAGATGATATTTATCTGATGGATGATGATTTACAGGATCACTTGACCAGGGTGAGCACCATAATTCTGGGGTTTGCCTCTGAAGGTGATAAATTCAACTTTAAAAAATCTAAAATAGCCCACCTCAATGACCTATTTTTAGGATACGAGTTATCAAGTGAAGGAAAAAGCATAGCAGCTACATTTTTAGAAATGTGTGCGCTGCTCCAACCTCCTAAATCTTTGAAAAACTTACAATCCATATTGGGATTTTTAAATTTTGGCAGAACATACATTTTAGATTACGCGGAAAATGTAAAACCTTTCTACGACTTAATAAGACCTGATTTCTCAGTTAAGCATTGGACACAGGAACACACAGATATCCTTCGTTCCCTACAAGCTGACATGATAGCTTCAAAACACTTACAGACACACATAAATGTCTGCAATCTAGTGATCCGCATTATAGCGGGTCAATCTGGGTACTTACCTAACCTTCAATGAAGGCGAAACAGTACCCATAGCATGTAAATCACATTTGTACACAAACGCTGAAATGCTCTTTGCTTCTACAGAAAAAATACTGACAGCAGTACAGACCGCTGTAGTAAGAGAAAGAGCACTGGCTCAGGGGAAACGAATAACTGTCGTAACTCCGGTACCAGCCTTAGAGGCTGCTACAAAGGCAAGCGTTCCTAATCCTAAAGCCTTACATCCCAGATGGATACAATGGGCTGATTCTCTCACTGCAATGGATGAAGAATACAGATATGACCGAAGGTTAAAAACACAAGAATTCCTGCAATATGAACAAGAATATCCTCTATCAAATGAAATAATGCCTCTAGATCAGTATGAATACATTATTTACACTGACGGATCTGCTCAGCCGGCCATAGGAAGTGAACAGCAATACAGTGCCCCTTGTGCGATTGCAAAAGGTCGTATGCAGTAAGGCAAGTTCCATCCCAGTGATATGAAGACACAGTCTCTAGGAGACTGCATGGCTCAGCTGGCAGAACTAAAAGCCCTATTACTGGCACTTATAAATATAGAGCAGGAATTCCCCACACTTGTAGTGTGCGATTCTTTTTACTGTCTACAGTCATATAATGAATATCTTCACTACTGGGGTCAAAATGGGTTTAAAGACTCAAAAGGTGGCACAATTAAGCATAAAATGCTATGGGAACAGATAGCTGAGCTGAAAAACGAACTACCAAGAGCTCACGTGATACACACGCTGAGTCATCAACGTGATGGCGTTCACGTTGAAGGGAATTCATTGGCTGATGAAGCCGCAAAGGGGCAGTATGCAGTACGTACTGCTGCCGTAGCTGCAATCACTCATTCAAAAACGAGAATAGACGGACAGATAATAATAGCTGTCATTGCCTCAAGCAAAAACAGCCCAGCCTTACCAAAAGGTTTTCCACTCAAGTACTCCTACAACTTAGATGCAAATGACTTTCCGTATGCTCAGATTCCAGGAGTGGGGGATCGAGGAATACCAAACATGGATCGCAGCTTAGGCTTAATACTAGCTGCACACGAGGGTCTAGGTTCGTTCTGCACACCCAGGTATTACCGCGACAGCTTCTTTACTGAAACAACGCTATTGGTGGCCTGGTTTAACAAAACAGATGAAGAATTTTGCCTTAAATTGCAACATCTGCCAGCAGATGAAGAGTTCCACCATAGCGCGTCCAGTGCAGACACCATTACTAATATCAGACAGACCACTCGCTTGTGTCTATTTGGACCACTGCGGCCCCCTAAAATCGGATGGGGCTTACAAGTATATCATGGTGGCAGTAGATTCATGCCCCAGATTCCTATGGGTATGGCCTCAGCGCTCGGCTGACGCTCGAACTGTTATAAAAGATTTGTGAGTCTTTATAGGGACGTGTGCAGTTGGCACATTACATTCTGACCGTGGCCCCTCGTTTAGCTCTAGGGCTTACAAGGAAGCCATGGAAGGTTTGGGTGTAGAATTGCGGTACTCCTCTCTGTACCATCCCGAGGGAAATTCGGTTGTGGAGAGGAAAAACCGGGACTTAAAGCAATCTTTAACAGCTAGAGTATTAGGTTCGGGTGGTAGTTGGGTCGATCATTTATATGGAGTACAGCGAGCCCTTAACAATCTGCCAAGAAGTCCTCTAGGTGGGGTCACTCCTTATGGGGTAATTTTTGGGACGAGAATGTGGGTACCTGATCTCGATTTTGAAAGCACAGTGGCGAATGAAAAACCATTTGACATCAATAAACGTTTGGCTGTTTAACAGGATCTGAACGAATCCAGGGCACTACTAAGCAACGTGCAAGTAAAACGGACTGCCACTGGGGAAGTCAAATCAGTCACACAAGACCTGTCTGGATTCCTAAAATCGGGGATCTGGTCAGAGAAAAGATCAAGGACTAGAAAGAATTTGGGCCATCGTACAGAAAACCCGCACCTGTCCTGGCTGTCGAAGGAACAAGAACAGTACTTCTTCCACCTCTTGCCGGTAAAAAAGAAAAGAGATTTGTCTCCATTGATCTGATCAAACCACACTGTGTGGCCGATACTGAATAGTAGGCCTGGTGGGCTCCTGGGTAGCCGACGCTCTCCTCTCGCTACCATACAGGAAGTTCAGACAGAAAGACTCATAACATTTGAAGAGTCACCAATAAGAAATGATGGAATTTCCAACAGTGAAATGGAAGTCGTTCCTCTGGAAACAGAACTTCAAAACACAAATGAAAGACAAATTTCAATTCGACCTAACACCGATGTCTACATCAATATGCCTCGACAAGAGACACCTGCCGGTTCAACACACCCTGCCGAGCTACTTAAGATTGATCGAACTGCATCTGGCTACTTCATCGATTTTGATACCTTCCCTCTTGATCCCAGTGAACCCGAGACAACGCCAGCTCCAGTTTCCTGTAAGCAACAAATGCGTGAATTTTACAGTTTTCTAAAAAAGACTTACTTGGTCTCACCTTGGCTCCAGCTCTGGGTCATAACTGGAATATTGTTTTTTCCTGTTCTCGATTGGCCTTGTGCCCGTCTTTTGCTTACTCATAAATGGAAAATATCTCCCAGAACGCTCTGCAGTATCCAATGTGAACTTGGTCTTGAAACCTCATTCATCATCTCATCGTGAACAAAGAGACTTTCCGTGAACATTACAGCTGTTCCAATTCCTGATGGTATAGTTTGGGACAAAGTTGATTATGATGTATTTGGCCCCACTGAACTTTTGGAAATACCACATTTATTTAAAATATCTCTAAATGATATCATTACCTCCCGTACATTTTCTGATGATTAGGATTTTGAAACTGTAAATAATATGTCCGCTGCATTTTCAAGCAATGAAATGTTAGAGTACACATCTGACTTTGATAGCATGTACTGTTACCACCATTATGGTCATCACTTTTTACACAAATCCAGTATCCCATGAAATGTCTTCACATACCACCAATGGGAACATTGCCCGACATCACCAAAAGGTAATCGAAAACATTTGCACAGAAATTTTCGTATTTTTCAGGGTTTAACACTTCTGACCCGATCTCATTTTACTATAGGGTTGCACCTACACCTGTAAGAAAAATATGCTGACTAACACCAAACAGATTTATTCTGCATCCTGTATTGCCCAACTATCTGAATAGGGTTTCGACTTATGGAAGGACGCTATAGACACAAAATTAGTCTGGGGTACTAAGGATTGGCAAGGTCAGGGGACAGAAGGACTATTTAGAGCGTGCCTCATTCCACAACAAATAATGTTTCTGAATGAAACTGTGCAACAGACTTTCTGTCTTGGACTAGCCAAGAACAAGGATTTGAACACACCGCGGTTTCCCAAACCTTCACACATGAATTTTACATCACGTTGAGTGGATACAATAGATGACATCATGCAGTACAATACATCAGACCTCAATTGGAAAGGATGGTTAGTTTGGCCCACTGACAAGAATAGATGTCAATCAATATTCAGGGGTACAACCGAAGGGTTTAGTATCCATAGACCAGACCCACGATATGTTCAAAGAGAACACCTGGGGGTAGTGATATCATACAGTGTTGGGAAGTTGTGCCTCGATTGGCTAAAAACCTCGACACTGTCCCAGGTGAAACAGCACTTATCCTTACTCTCAGATGAGGTGGATTTAAGGGATTTTTTACTAGGTCCCCGAAAGCCACGTCAGAAACGTTTCTATTATGCTGTCTGCAATGAAATCTGGAAAATCTCTCAACAAGGAGTTGCGAAGAGACTTCGTGAAATAGATCAAATGAACCTAGAAAAGGCATTAGCTGTAGTTGACAACGGTATGACTACATTAACATCCAGGATTTATTCACTGGGCAACATTGTATCTTCTGCTATTGATATACTAGAACAGGACTTGTCTATATTACAACACGGACAATCTCAACTACGTTCTATTATGTTATTAAGCTGGACGCTGCAATCATTGCTCGCTGGTTATGTGCCTCGGCGGTTTATCAACAGTACGTCTCTATTTTCAGCATACAATCTAACTGAAAAGCAGATAACGATGGCTCAAAGGGGAGCAAAATATACAATGCTGCGTATTGAAAAACTGGACAAGTTACCTTTTACTGTGGCAGAGTCACCCTCCACGGAATGGTTAATCCATGGCCATATAACATTACCGGTCACAACTTTCTAGTTTCAGTATTGCCTAGAACAACAACAGGCAGGCAGATATGAAGCGATGGGTAGGGAATTCATCAAGGAATCTTGGGAATTACCATACAGATTTTGATGTAAGAATGGAGACACGGAAGTGTTTCTTAGCGGTACCAACTGCGAGAATTCCTTAAGTGGATCTCTCATATGCCAGGATATCATGCTTCATGGGGCCTGCAATGATTCAGTTGCTAACTTATCCTGTCACTTGAAAGGTTCCCCCTGCTGCCGTGATTGATCCAGTGTTCAAGTTGCTTTCAAATGGGAGTTACTTGATGCTGAATGATCAAGCTTGTTGTGGGATGCTCCCGGGCATCGCATATCTTGTCTCTGTAAGCTCCAGAGTTACTTGCTGTATGCAAGTATTGTTTCCACCGATCCATACAGTCAGGGAGGCACCGTTATGGCCTTCGTTGAATGTTTCCTTTATACGGTTTGATACTCTGAGCCGAATACAAGCCATGCTTTTACAGCAAACCGTGCCCTTAACCTCTGCCAAAGAAACTTATGATCGCCAGGTTGCAAGGTCCTCGGCTGAGATACTGTCACTGATATGAACAAACTGCCCTTTCCATTTCACAGAAATTGTACAATGTATCTTTGACATCCTTGATACGACAGGTTTTGTCCACCTATTTAAGACCATAGGTTCTGGACTGTTAAGCACCTTTCAGACAATCCTCGGAGTTGTTCCCAACTTCATACACTCCGTATTCGGAAGCATTTTTGGAGGGTTTCCGCTGATCCTGTTTCTAATAGCAGGTATCCTGATTATCATTTTTCTGCTATGCAATGGACGTCCCAGTCACCGAGGAGATGGAACGAACGCTCTTGGAGCGCCGATACCATGATCGCATGGTAATCCATCTGGGCACACCTCGTCTTCAAGAACTGAGCGAGTCTTGGTTCTTGTCATTTAGACCAGTCTGGATCGACTGTGTTCTGCCTGTCCTCTGATGCCTGTTCTGCGGACAAGAATACGTGTTGGATCTCTGTCTAACACTTCCAACAATTGCGCCACCGGACGTTGATGCTTTACTGGACCCGATAACGGCCCATGTTCTGCAGTGTCCTCAGCGTATTCCAATGTTGATGTCTGCATTCTTAGACCCACCACAGGATGCTTCAGCTCCTGTTGGAATGGATACCGGCTCCTCAACAAATACTCAGGCCTTGGATGACACTCATACATCCCCAGCAGCAGCTGTGGTAAATACGGAGGAACATCTGTGCTTGATTGACCTGATCTGCGAGGTGTTGCAGGGACCGTTGTCTGCGATTGCAGGCAACAGCGATGTTGCTTCTCCCAGCCAGGACACATAAACATTTGGCTCATCGTGTGCTGGAAAAATTCGGCCTTTTTCAAAAACAACCAAATTTGGAATTTTAAACAAAAACACTTTTTCTAAACTGTATGGCTTTCAGTCTCTCATTGTTCGGACTATATATACGAACTTATTTAGTACAGACTTCTATCGCATGCACTTTAAAAAATTTTTTTTTAGAAATGTTACATTTTTAATTATTATTTTTAATTGACTTATTAATTGTTGCGTACCACGTTTAGCCGCACGTAGAATTTTTAATATGTCGTCCAGTCGGATGAGTAGTGGGTGTTATGTTCCATATAGGTACCCCAATATCGGCTCAGGTAGTGAATACACCTTTCACCTACATTCCCCTGATATTACACTACATAAAGGTTCTTAGTACTGATCTTTTACCTAGTTACGGTAATGTCCAAAGATGACATGAGGTTTTCTCCGAAAAGCTTAAGCCTCATTCATTATGTATGAGGATTCTTGGAATCACAGCAGGACAACATGCCTACCATCTCCGTCATAATAACTATGTATAAGGGTCATTCCTTCTATCATCCTAGTCCAACATGACACAGCAAGGTATATCCCCAGGGGGTACCACTTTGGGTATATATACACCATATCTTGCTGAGGTAGTCAGAGAAGAAAAGGACTTCCATGCCGACACTGACACGAGATGCTGAGGCTCCTGCATGTAGACACTCCAGCTCGCAGTGGTCTGACATCACTTGCGGGGTGTCCATCTCGAGACCAAGACGGGGTCCCACAGTCTCTCACTTCAGGTAATGGGGTTGACTTTATCCTAGAGGGATTCTTGGCCTTACACCCACATACATGCTAGGTACACTTAGGTACATCTAGTTAGGGTCGCATCATAGGAGTACGCATTCTACTGTCATGTATTTTATATACTTGCCTGTATTCATTGTTTTAGCACGATGGTAGAAATCTACCATCCTTTTACTCTGTTAGTACTTATAATCATTTATATCTGTTACTGTCTAATGGTTGTTTCAGCACACTTATTTTACACGAGAATGACCCTGGTTCAATAAATGCTTATTGAAAAAAGTCCCCACCGTTTATTCTGTGTATCTCTCTGAGACAAAGTGAGCACGAGTGACTGAGCGAAAAGTAGTACACTGTTTCCACGATCCCTGATGGGACAGGGTTGTCATGTTGGATAGTTGCCAAGATCTATTCTCTCCTTGGTAAGAGGGGTTTCTAGTGGCACTGTGAGCTAGCTGGTATTCAGGCTAAAATAACAGGTAGGGGTGTCTAGAATCAGTCTGACACCAATCCTATAGTGTATGTTGTCTAAATGCGCAGATTCTTTATAGGTTTATAGGAACTACACAACAACTGATACTGTTGCAGATAAATCAGGGTCCCTCATAATCAGATCTTTTGTGTGTAGAATCACAACCACAACTAACCAGATTGGAACTAACAGTCAAAAAGCCAGTGCTGGAGAGTGGCTGCAAGTTGATAAAAATGCAAAATGTTCTGACCGGATTCCATAAGAACCAGACTTGCTAACTAATATTTGACAAGGGTTCTGTGTCAAATTGGATATTTGCCAAATTGTAAGGAAACTGTGTGCATTTGGGATCTCTCTACATGGTCCGTAAGCCAACAATGACACCAAACAGCTGGTGAAATAATTATGATAAGTTACAATTTTTGGGTTTGACTTAACAGCACAGCTATTGCCAGACCTTATGTGGTCAAAGGAAAACAAGCTTTGAAAGAACTACTGAGAGTGGGCCTTTGGCTCCACCCTTATGGTGATCTTCCTCCTTACTGGATTGGATTGGTTGTAGTAAGCCAGAGAACAAGGCTATAGATCTAATTGATTCATTGGAAATGGTATGTCAGATATAATATGTCTGATCTGTTTCTTATGAAAAGTTATGACAAAGGCATAAGGCTTGGATAATGTATTGCAAAAAGCATGTGTTATAGACTATTGGCCTTTATGGTTGGATTGTTATTATACTGTCTTAAAGCTTGTAGACAAGTATTTTATAGCATGGATTTCTTCAGATCATCTTAGCAAGGGTTTTAGTTACACCTTCAGACACATCCGTTTTTTTCATTTCATTATTTTTTTATGCCTGCTTTTATAGTTCAGGTCATATATGAGCAATAGCAAAAGAGCCATGAGAAGGAGTACTAAGGGGCCCATTACGATACCCGGCGTAAATAAATCCGCCAGGCATGGAAGCGGCAAAAATCCGCCCGCACACACCGTCTGAACACCGACCACGCCATTACGATTACACAAACCAAAAACCGCCATCGGCGAAAAATCACACAAAATACCGCCCGCCATCGTCCGAGTCTGAGTCAAACCGCCCGCCACGGACGGAAACACGCACGACAACACAAAACCGCCCGCCCACACGGCCGACACACCGCACGTGAAATTACGATCGCACCGCCATGAGCGCGGAAAAACCACAAATATACCGCCCGCCAGCGCAAACAACGCCGATGAGAATCGACACGGCAGAAGCCATGGCGCCAACGTACCTGCACAGAAACCATCCGCACACAAAACCAATAGCACACAACATGGCCAACAAGTCCACACAGCAAGGCACGCACAAATACACAAGCACAGTACACATCCCGAAAACACCCCCCGGACAAACAAAAAATACAAAGGCCAGAACCCCAGACACAACACACCTGAAAACAACAGACCATGAGGACACACCCACATAGGTGAGTACAAAAGCAGCACTCCCACAGACCACAACCCCTTGCTACATTGCAAACCAGAGAGGAGAGGAGAGGACACAGTGACACAGCAAGGACAGCAGCACACCACAGAAACGCACACATCACTACCACCACCACCACCACCACCACCACCAAACACCACCACCACCACCACCACCACCACCAAACACCGGCACCACAAACCCCCTGCACATTACACAACACACACCGCACCAGCACCACAAACACCATGGCACCACAAAGGATGCCCAAGTTCACGCCCATGGAGCTGACGGTCATGGTTGACGAGATCATCAAGGTGTACCCACAAATCTATGGGAACATGGTCCAGCACACACCACTAGCCACCAGAAACAGAATGTGGAACCGGATCGTAGACCAGGTCAATGCAGTCGGGACCCTGCCCAGGAACAGAGTCGAGATTAACAAACGTTGGAATGACGTAAAGAGCCTGGTCAAGAAGAAGGAGGGCAAAAACAGAGAGCTGGCTGCCGTCACTGGCGGAGGGAATCCCGCGCTCTTTAAGACCTTCAAAGCGTGGGAGGAGAAGGTGCGAGTCGTAATCCATCCGGAGATCCTCGCCGGATTAGCAGGGGGAGTGGAGGCTGGTAAGTACAAACTAATGTATACCAGCACACCGCTATGTACTCACATGCGCAACTACCATGCCACAGCTCCCAGGGACAAACACCCCCATGTCCAGCACACAATACACAACACATCACACACACATGCAACAGACACTACCACACACAGCCCAAACCGAACAACTGTAAGATGCGTGGGGACATGTGTACACTCAGCCAGCCACGTAACCACCAACAGGTCCCCAAATATGCCAGAAGCGCCACAACGAGCACCCACCACACCCATGTGTCCGCCACAGCTGCACTAACCGACAAGTAACAGGTAAGTGGCAGGAACACAAAGTGCAGTGGGTGGGACGGTGGACAGCCCAAGTACAACACACACCAGGCCCCAGTCCCACAGCACAGCAAGGAGGAGCATCCCCCACAGCCACGTGTCAGCCCCCGCAGTGCACAACGACAGCCGAAAGGCAGACATCACGGTCCACAGCAATCGGTGTCAGTGGGTGTCCAGCCACCCCCACGACCCACAACACCCCCCACCCCCACAGACCTGCAACATGGAGCACCCCCGCTTAGAGCCATGTGGCATCCAGTACAGTGCACGCACGAACAACTTGCAGGTGGGAAACTGGACAGGGCTGGATTACTGGAGGCATGAGGACCATAACACGACCAACACATGGGACATGTCACGTAGCAGACGAACACGCAGCACCGCCCACCGTCACGAACAAGTGAACAATGTGCACACGGACATGAACAACAGACTCACACCCCACATGACCCATCACAGACATAGCAACACCCAAGGAGCCACGTCTGCATGCACAAGCCACACTGAATATAGTCCCACACGGCAGCCACTGTGCAACTCATCACACACAACCGAAACACCATTGAAGTCCTGTCCATGTAGCCCCTACTGCCTGTCAACCACACACCCCACAACTACGCCTATGTAAGACAAACAACACTAGACGCAACAGAGCGGAACAACATAAATGCACACGAACACCACTGAACCCATCAAACACACAGACACACCATGCACAAACAACATACCATCCATCCCATCCGTCAGCCCCAGTCTCATGAAAGGCATGTCATCCGCACAGCTGCCACACATACAGCAGTCACGCTGAGATACATGCCCATGACCAACCATGTGCCAGAAGTCAATGAAGCGCACGACACACTGTGAGCAACAACACACAACATGGGCCACACCCCCGAGCACTGCAGTGATGCACATGGCACAGGGCAGCACGCACACCAAGGAGATGGGACAACTGCAATACGTCGGGTGGCACACAACCATCACTCACTCATAACGATGCGTCCAATGCCATGTCCAGTAATCACAACAGACAGCAAATATGCAGGCCATGTCAAGCATGCACACACCTCAAACCATGCACTGTCATGCTGCCACAACACATGTCACGTTCGGCACCCATGGCTCACAGCATGTACCCCAAAAGCATATTCCCTCCCAAATGCGAATCTGGGGCATGGCCCCCATGTTGCCATATGCGTTCCTAAGCGTTCCATTTGAACCCCAAAAGCATATTCCCTCCCAAATGCGAATCTGGGGCATGGCCCCCATGTTGCCATATGCGTTCCTAAGCGTTCCATATGAACTCCAAAAGCAAAGTACAAACCAGACCCAGGATGGGCCAGGAGCCCGCATACACCAGAGTCACAATGAGTAGGGGCACAGCAACACACCCATCGGCATGGCCAATCCGTCCCATGCCACATGTGCACAGCACACAGTCCCATTGCCTAGCACACACAACTACAGATGCCACAGCCACACACTCGCCTCCGGGAAACCCATGTACGAGATTGCACGAACTGCCAATGTCAGACGACTAATACATACTTCGCCAGGTGCAACACAAAAACAAATCTCATTCTCTCCACAGGTGACGAACTGCTGGATGCTGGGGATGGAGACAGCAGCCAGCACAGCCAGCCCACAAGCCCCCAACGAGGACACACGGATCTGGAGGATCTGTCCTCCTCTTCGGACACGGACCACCAAGCTGGCCCATCTGGCGTGGCAGGGCCCAGCCGCTCCCCAGGACCCCTCCTACCCACCAACCCATCATCCAGGGATGCTGAACAGTCCCAGTCCCCTGCTGCCACTGTCGTTGCGGCCACACCCACGGTCATTGCGGCCACTACCACTGCCGCAACCGCCACCATCGCCGCACCGACCACCACCGCCTCCACCACCACCACGTCTTCGCTGGCACCAGCCCCAGCGCAGGTGGTGGCCCGGCCGACTGGATCCACCCTGGGAGCCACAGCGAGGACCGTGGTGTGCAATGTGGCTAGTGGGCAGGCCGGTGGCAGCAGGACTGGTAGGAGGAGCAGGGTCAGGGAAACGCCAGCCTCCCTGGGAGCTATGCCCTGCCTCAAATGGCCAGAGTCCTTGGGGCCTATGAAGAGGCCCAAGGACAATGGGCCAGGTCTGCTACTGACACGCGGGAGGTGCTGGGGGTGCTGAGGTCCATGGACGCCCATATGGGCCAATTCGTGTCCCGTATGGACCAACTCGTGGACCTCATGGGCCAGCTGGTGGTGGCGGTGGGGTCACAGGCAAGGCCAGCAACACCACCTCCGCCACCACCTGCTAGGGCGCAGGGTCGGCCAGCAGTGTCCACTTCACCTGCGTCCACAGCCAGTGAGCACACCTCACCCACCACCAGCAGGTCGCCACCACACACCCCCTCCCAAACGTGGAAGGGGCCGTCCGAAGAGGAAACAGATCTCCCGGGAGGACTTCGCACGCTCCAGTCGCAAGTGAGGCAGCCAGCCAGCCTACCGCCAGCCTTCCTTGACCAGCCACTGCATTGACTTGCTCTACGATCCCACTCCACACAGCCAGCTGGATGGCATGTGTGTGTTGGACTATGGACATAGAACCAGTGGGTACACCCTGATCATCACGCAGCCATGACCGACAGCTCATTGTCACTGCACGCACCACTTTTGTCATCACCTTACACACAATCACATGTCACAGTTTGTAATAAATGCACCTTTTTCACTAACTGCTGTTTGTGCCCTGTGTTTTATTTGTACGGAATACAACGGCCACCTTGGGCGGAAAGGCACCTGATGCGTGGCATGGCAATGGAATCCGGAGGGCCTGTAGGGACCTAGGGGTGGGAGACAGAACAGGAGCACATTCAATGAGTGTGTCACACACCCATCACACAGTACATGTCAACAACTACAAGCAATGTACACACATCGCACAGAGCAATAGGGCACAATGCCACAGTCACCAACAGTGGCATACTACCCTGGCCATGGAGCGTTGACACACTGCACGCAGTGAACATACGGCCACCCTGACACAGCACACACACACCTGCACAGATACAGACACATCATCCGTCGTACATGGACACTCACCGTCAAGTGAAGTAGCGGGCGATGAGCTGCTGGCGCACATTCCCAGCTTCCTCCTCTCCGCTGTCCACCTCACTCGAGCTGTCCTGGTCTGCGGGCTGGGGCCCTGGTTGATCTCCGTCATCCACAATGAGGGGGATCTGCTTCCGAATGGCTAGATTGTGCAGCATGCAGCACGCCACCACTATCTGGCACACCTTCTGTGGGGAGTACGCCAGTGCACCCTCGGTGCGGTCCAGGCACCTGAACCTGGACTTGAGGAGGCCAAAGGTACGCTCGACCACACGTCTGGTCCTCCCATGTGCCTCATTGTATCGATCGTCTGCTGGGGTGCGAGGATTCCTCAATGGACTGAGCAGCCATGCCCCATTCGGATACGCAGAGTCACCTGGGTGTGAGGGACACAGAGAACCGTTGCTATTCCAACTGGACAGGGGACAGCATCGCACAACCAGCACGCTACACCACTCCACATACTCACCGACAATACAGCCACGATCCTGTTGCAGATTGGCCATCAGTCGTGGCAAGATGCTGTTGCGCATTATGTGTGCGTCATGTGCCGAGCCTGGAAACTTGGCACACACGTGGGTGATCACCATGTCCGCAAGGCACACCACTTGCACATTCAGGGAGTGAGGGTGCTTCCTGTTGCGGTACAGGTGCTCAGTGGCCTGTGGTGGAACAAGGCCGACATGTGTGCAGTCAATGGCTCCCACGACGTGTGGGATTCTGCCAAGGGCATAGAATGCACCCTTCACTGCCGCCAATTCACGAGCCCTGGGGAATCTGATGTACCTGTTTCGGTACAGCATCATGGCTGCCAGTACATCCCTCAGCACCTTGCTGAACATGGGCTGGGACATCCCTCCTCCACTGCCCACTGTGTGCTGGAATGACCCAGTGGCGAAGAAATGCATGGCGGCCATCACCTTAGCCGTGGGGGTGACAGCAGTCGGATACACCCTGCGGGGACGGAGATGGGGCTCTAACATGGCACACAGTCGATGCAGAGTTGGCCTGTCCAGCCGAAACTTCCTGATTACCTCTGTATCGTCCATGTCCGCCAGCAATTGGTATGGGCGGTCAATGTTCGGTCTCCGCCTGGGTTAAATGGCAGAGGACACATGTCAAAGCAACACGGCACATAGCAATTTCGCATACACATCACTGACATGACTGAGCAAGCACATGAGCCACAGCCCAGCTGTCAAGCTGGGACGGCACGGCCACAATACACTTATACAGGTCTCCCAACAATGGCAATGGCAAGTGAGACATACCACTGCCATGTGCATGCACATGGGGATCTAGGCCCCAATGACTTGCGGGGCGTGCTGATGGGGACTGACTGCATATTCGTCAAGCGGCAACGCCACGGCAACATGAGTGTCTGCTGAGCATGGAACTGCTTCCGAGGCTGGATGAGTATGGCACACGACGACGACGATGTGGGCACGGGCTGAGCGGCCAATACAAGTGGGACCTGTGGCACGAGGGGATATGAGACAGTAGTAGGTGTCAGCACTGCACCCTATGTACAGCACTGTACGGATCACAGCTCCCGAAACATTGACTGGTGTCCACATTGACAGCCCCATGCCAAGACGGCTGTGTGCTTGCAGTCACACGTCACAGGTGAGAGGTTACATTGCACGTGCCAGGTGGCAGACGTACATAGTGGGAGCTGGCATGTGTGTGCATGTGTCTCCTGTTCAGGATCCACCAGATGGGCGCTGACTCTGTACTGACCATTGGACACAGCATGTTCCGTGGAAGGCTTGTGTGTGTGGGATGGTGGCACTGGATGTGCCTCCGTTGGGTGGGGGCCATGCACAGGGCGGGTACGTCGATGATTGCGCATTGTTGGTCACGGTGGGTGCACCAACTAAGATGTGTTGCCCTGTGTTCAATTCCTATGTCCGCATGATGATGGACTGTGGATGTGAGCAGACTACACATTGGTCGATGTGCTGTCTATATGCATGTGCCTTCACACCAGGCACAGCTGCCCCTGCACATGTGACCCCTGCTGGACTCGCTGCTGGGTCTGTGGAGCTGATGCACCTTCTGCGCGTGGGGCGGACAGCTCTCCTCACTTCCCTCATTGCGCATGTCATGTCTTTGCCGCAGGTGACATGGATCATGGAGGGCCCACATGTACGCGTGGGTAGGCTACACATGATTGTTCACTGGTCGCCACCCCAGTCAGTGTTTCGAATGGGAAGGTTGTCGTGCTGGTGGTATGTTCGATGTGGCGGATGGGCGGGCCTAGGTGCGGGCTTACATTCCGGACATGGGGGGTAGTTGGATTGGCGACTAGTTGCAGTACACACGGGACACGTCTCTTCCTTTCCACATCTGGGTCATCCCTTGTACTAACTGACAGTGATACAGTCATCTTCGCCCCAGCCCTCATGTCCTCCCCTCGCCCCCAATATGCATGCTCACCTGCGAGGCTAGCGCTTGCACAGGCAGCCCCATGCTCGCACCAGAGAGGGCAAGGAGTGTATGTGTGGGTCCAGTTGCACGAGTGGGCTGTCTCAGGGTATGATGTGTGGCGGGACGCCGTCCACCTGCGTGGTGCCCCAAATGGAGACCCGGCCTGCATGGACTATGCATCACAGTCTTCGCCTTCCGGATCCGCCACCTGCAACACCCAGTGGCTGTGGCTGCCCTTGCGGCCAGGCCGCGTCCGTCTGTGGCTGTTGGCCCACACATTCACTCTTTGGCCTCTCTGGGGAGGGCTCGGGGGTGGTGGCGCACGCGCTTGCACTTAGTCGCAATGGCATGTGGCGTGGTTGGTATGATGGGCAATGGATGGGATGGTGCGAGCCACCTCCCGTGACGTCAGTGCTGCTCATGCTGTGGTGCGTCCCCCTACACTTCCATCTGACTTGTGCCATGCTAGACGTTGAGGTTCTATTGCCTGCGTGATATGACCAGGAGGAGCGCGAGGAGACCTCACACACACCATGCTCCACTGCCATCCCGTGCCCTGTATCGCCTGTGCGGATTGACTATGTTGGGGTTACACCTGGTCGACTGGGGCTGTGTGTGCCTTGTCAAGGGGCATGGCGGGCGCACAACAGGATCCAGCTTGTCCACAGAGGGTGGGCTGAGGTGCGCCTGGTACCGCTTTGTACGTGTGCCCGGCTGCTGTGCACACACGTGTTCACTCCCCCGACAGGTGTCCTCTCACAATGCCCAGGGAAGCGGTGGTGTACTGTTCATGACCCCTCCCAACACGGCGTGCTCCAACTTGGCATGTGCGCATCTACCCGTCGCACCCACCCACCTGAGCACTGCGTCCATACGACTTCACACGACACATGTGTGTCTTCCACAGTAGTGCTACTCATTTGCGTTGACATCCAATACCAGTGGACTACATGGTCATGTCACGACTGCCGTGTACTTCACATACTCTCATCCTCTCTCATTCGTACTTGTGAAATGAGTCAGCGGAGACAGTTTTGGTTTCAAACATTATATTGAGTCTTCTGTCCTCTGTGATGCAGTATAGTGGACACTACTGGCAGCGGGATACATGTTGAGGATATACTGAGCATGATTACAAATGGGATAGGGTGTGGGGTTACATCTGCTTGGCCAAGGCTGTGCTAATGTACATTTACGTATAGCTGCGGAGCTGCGGACTTTGACACAGACGGTATACATGTAGCCTACCAGACCGCTCGGCATCATGGGCACAGTCCATCTCAGTTCCATGTGACAGGTTTGCTGCGGTTGTTCCTCATGCACGCGTGCATGTGAGATGACATCCGGGCATGTGCTTGCGTGCATGCAGCGGCGTGCCACTTGTTGTTGCACTGTGGTGGTTACTGGACATGTCACAGTCACTGGGGTCGTGTTGTTGTTGTATGCACTTGTCGTCCATGCAAAGGTCCTGGTATGGGATTCCCGGGGCGGGGGTGGGAGGGGTGCAGCACCCACAGACTCCAGGCGACCTATTCATGTCCACTGAGCGGTGTGTGTGTCCATGTGCGCTGGATCCATGTCGTGTCCTGGTTGTTCGTGCAGTTCCGTCCATGTGGGTGCGATACACAGAGCCCATGCCACTGCCTCCCACGATGCATGCGGTGTTCCTGGATGTGATGGGGAACAGTGTGCATGTCCCGGTCATATCCGATGTCATGGCGATGTCGTTGATGGTGTGGTTACAGTTGCCGGTCGTTTGGTATGGCTGTTGTGGTGGTGACTGGCCAGTCCGTGCGGAAGCTGAGCATGGGTGCGGGGTTGGACTTCATGGGTCACTCGGGGAACCTGCGTTGTGGTCCGACGTATTTACAGGTTGTCAGGTATGCGATGCCGTCCAGCAGGGCTTCCATGTCATTGGTGGTGTACATGTTTGCCAGCCAATGAAGCGGATGGTGGCTGTCAAGGTGTTGTTCGTAGGTTGTCCCTTGGAGGACCATGATGGGGCATGCTGGGTGACATTCGATGTAGCTGTTCTCGATGATCCGTCGTGTGGAGGCACAGTGGTTCCATTTCAGTGCGGGTGCGATGTTGGCCACATACGCCATGCCCCCATAGGCAGAGCAGGCCCTGTCGTGTGCGTCCAGAGGGAGGAGTAGTGGTAGCAGGTCCGCCTTCAGACATGCCGGGTTGGAGAGGCATATCTCGACGGGATGCTGGTAGGGACACCTCCGACAGTAGAAGACGGGCATGACGCAGCTGAACAATGTGATGCGGTAAGTCAGTCGGTAACTTACGTTCAGCAGGGACAGGAGATCGCATCCCAATGTATGTATCGTGTTGGTTTTGTACAGCTTGAGCTGTTCGGCGTAGTTGGGTAGGTGTGTTGCGGTTGCCATTTCGCAGCGGTTCGTTGAGGTGGCGTGCTCCGGCTGTGTGTGCAGTCTGCAATGTGCACGCTCCGGGGTTGCTGTGAGCTCTGTGTAGTCGTAGGGAGACAGGACTTGTGTTCTGTTGGCTTGTTTGGAGGACACGGGCCCTCTTCCCACATGCTTCTCAGACAGTTCAAGGTCAGTGCTGTGTGACTCCTTCCAATTAACTTGCATGTGGCCGACATGGGGGAGTGTTTTCTTCTTTCTTCCCCATCCGTTGTGTGCTTCTGTGATATGCGCTATCTGCCGTGTGGTCGGTCTCCTCGGCATGCCTGTGTTGGTCTATTCTTGGACAATGGCTGTATTCACCGGCTTCTGTCGTAGGGCTGTGGTTTCGGTGTTGGAATGGAAGGTCATTCAGTGCTGTCTGCTCTCCCTTGTGTGGGCGGCAGGCTGCCTTTCCGCTCTGCGTTGGGCCTTGTGTGTGGATGTTATTCTTGGGCCACCTGTTGTCGGTCCCCGGGCTCTTTGGTGTTCCGTTTCATGTGTCTTGTTCATATGTGCAGGGTGGTATGGGTTTTTCAGTGTGGTACTGGCGTCCCTCTTCCCGAAGGGGCCCTGCTTCTCCTAGTTGGTGTTGCCGCCGCTGTGTGCTACGCCATGTTTGTTACACTGGGGTGTGTCCTGCTGTTGCGTGACTTCACTGACATGTGTGCGTCGGTTGTGTGGCGTTGGGTGTTGTCCGTGAATTGGGCGTTGGGGACATGTCTGTGGCCGGCCTGTCATGTGTCATGTGCGTTCGGGGTGGGGCTGATGTGTGTGCTGCTTGGTTGTGTCCCTGTGTCTGTGTGCGACGCATGCATGGCGCTGCGGTTGGCCTCTGCGTTGTGCGCATGTGTGGCGGCGTCATCGGCGCTTTGGGGCCGTGACGGGGTGGTTGGTTCCTAGTCCCAGGTGGTGTGTACACATGTGTTCCGCGATGTTAGGATTTGGCCTGTGTGTCATATGTGGATGCAATGGTGGATGTGTAGTGTGCACGCGCTGGTGGGGGGTTGTCCGCTTTTCCGCCCTTGCACTGTGTGCGCTGTTTGCGTGCACTTGTTGTGTGTGTGCCTACCTGCGTCTCCGCGGTACGTTGCGTCCTTGGTGGTGCATCAGCAGAAGCATGGGAAGGGCCTGCAGTGCTGGATTCATGCCCGGGGTGCCGCTTCTTCGTTGTCCGTGCTCTGCGTCCGTGTTTCCGCCTCTCTTTCACGTGCGGTGTCTCTTTGCCGTGGGAGCCGTTTGTTTGCGGCATCGTAATTTATGCGCCGGGCGGGACGTGTTTCGTCGGACGGTGTGTGTCAGTTGTGCTGCGCCGCTACGTGTGCGGGCGCACTTTGATGGCGGACGGTGTTGCTGGCTTGCCGGCGGAGTTTGGCCTGCTTTTCGCATCGTAATTGGGCGGGCGTGTAGACTGCTGCGTGCCGGCGGTAACTGGTGGTTTTTGCATCCGCCAGCACGGCGGTTGTGCTTCCGCCCGCCATCGTAATGGGCCCCTAAGAGAAGGGATGTGGTTACTCCCACTTAATTGTCTTCATTACAATCATCTGATTGGAAAATGGCTGAGTTATTCCACCAAATAAGTGAAACCGTTACCATAACTCATAGAGACATTGCTAATGTAGACCCTCAGTCAAATACAGTAGGCAAGGGCTTTGTATGGTCAAAAAAACAACAATGGGCCTGTGCACACGTCGACGGTGTATGTAGAGCAAGTTCTCTGTATCAAAACTTCTCACAAGTTGGTGTTACATTGTTACACAGTAAATTTCCACATCAAGAAGAACACTCAGGAGTATTATTTGTTCTTCTTTTTAATTCTGAACGATTGCCCAGCCAACACGTATTTCGTCTGGGGAATACCCCAAGACTTCTTCAGGGCTTGATCAGTGGTGGCTGGTGACATTTGAAAGTGGTGGGGCGTAAAGTTATCGTGGTACTGCACTGGGGGGGGGTTCTCCCCCCCGAGAAAATTTTGAAAAAAGAGTGGATAAATGGAGCATTTTCAAGCAAATTTGAGGAAGCAGGAAGGTTGATAAAGCACTTGCGAAAGTGTTATGACAGGATCTGTAACAACATCCTTATATCCATCAACTTCACCCCAACACAAGTACAAACACACACTCAAACACTATCAAGTACACACATAAAGCATGAGTCACAAACATTTGTTTAGGCTTAAAGACCTGTACACAAAAAAGTACACAGAGACTGCTGCAGCTGCAAGCAGACGTTGAAATACTCGATTTACTCACAAAGTGACAAATACAAAACCCGCAGCCAGACATACTGGGCCCAGTGCCACCTCACAAGCACCCCTGGTCACACCTTCCCCTTTCTGGGAGCTTCCATGAGACGCGCTGGGCTGGATGAGGAAATACTGAGTGCTTGTCCCAGCAAGTCGAGTTTCTTTCTGTGTTCAAAAATGACCACCTTCCTTTTTCTGCCTCCCACTCATTTCTGTGTTTTGGTGTGTTTGTGTCTCACACCCTTCACCATCTCTGCCACCCTCTCCTCAGCTGCCCTCTGCACTTCCCCCTCACCTTTAGGTCTCCCCATCACTCTTTCTACCTCCTGTTTTCCCCCATACAGCTCTGCCTGAATTGCACCCTCTTTCATGTTCATCCTTTCACTCTCTCCTTGCTGTCACTCTTTTCACTCCCCTTTGCCCTCCCCCTCCTCTCTGTGAACCTCTCTCTCTCTCTCTGTCTTATGCGCCATATAAATAAACAGGTTTTATTTGAAACACATCGCAACACCCCCAGTCGATCTTCCCACTCCTCTCTCTTGCACACGAGCATAATTAACATGAAAGGTAACATAACCTGGACGCTAGCTTACCACTTAGGCGCGAAGGTGGGAGATAAAGCTGCCAAGCCTGGTGTGGTGCACACGCTTCCGCTTATCCTCGCCTCTACCTCTCCTCACCTCTCTCTCCCCCACCGCTATCTGTTTATTTCTATCGCTCTAGGCTCTAGCTTATTCGTATCCCGCACACCTGCCTTTCTGCCTGTGCCCTACCCTGGTGCTAGTTTCCCTGACTTTTCTTGTTGGCTCCCGAGTCCCACTCACTTTTTGTCATGCGGTGCCTGCCTTTTACTAACTGCCAAGTTCTGAGTGGTGCAAATGTATGGTACTTAATGTAGCTCTGTCGGAAGGATGGAAGTCTCACTACGTCTGACCAGGATTCGAACTCACGACCTCCGAAGCACCGCATTTATTTGCAGTCCACGCGTTTGCACATGTCAGGCCGCGCCAACAAGCCTCGAGGCACTAAAGTGGTTTATGAAATAAACATGCTAAAAAGACGTGTTTGTTTTAAAGTTATTTCTTGAGAAAGGCATTGCCAGTTATGTGACCGAGCGAACAAGGAAGGAGGCACTATTTCCTCTAGACTGGGCATAAATGAGCAGGGATAGCCGCGGGTGAAAACGAGAGGGAGTATGTGGCGCACTGTTGTGCACATGGTGCGAAACAGCGGAGACTGATACATGTTGGGAACTTACACTAGTTGAGCTTTGTACGTTTCGCCCTATAAATATATCATTTCATTGATCCATTCGCATGCCACGGTAGCTCGAGCTTAATAATAAAGACACAGAAACATGTCCCTGTCATCTTTCGAAACCTATGTCAAACCGTAAACGAGCTCAAACTATAAGTATCCCACGTAAGGAGTGAGATTATTTAACCGCTTTGGAAAAGAGAGTCAAGAAAGCAAGAAGTAAGACATTGTGATCATAAATATTAGCTTCAAGCAGGGATGAAGCCACTGGTAAGCATTCCAGACGCGGCTCGCGGGGGGGGGGGGTTTACCGGGGGCCCGGGGGATTTTTTTTAAATATAAAAGAAAATCCTACCTGACTGAGGAGGTCCGCCGTCCGCGCCGCCTCGGGTCCGACTCCGTTTGGCCCTGCCTACAGCCCCTCTCAGTCAATCCTGGCGCTGCTGGCAGCGCCAGGATTGGCTTAGGGCACGGTTACCTCTCGCCCGCCTGCCCATTAGGAGACCGAGGTTTGAGCCTTTGCTCAACCCTCGCTCTCCTAATGGGCATGCGCAAGCCAGTGCACACACAAGTGCGCATGACTGGGCACGGCTCGAAAATTCGGTGCCCTTACCCACTCATGCGCACTTGTGCTGCAGTGCTGCCTGCTGCCCCTGGTCCCTCTGACAGTCAATCATGTCAGTCAACATGACGCAGGACCGCCCACCCCCTTCAGACTCTGAAGGGGGTGGGCGGTCCGACGTCATGCTGACTGACATGATTGTCAGTTCTCCCTCGGCTCACTTTGAACTTAAGTAAACTGATTGTTTACTTAGGTTCAAAGACGCCGAGGGAGCTGCGGGCGGGGGGGCTACGCCCCAACGCCCCAATGGACGCACCGCCCCTGGGCTTGATGGCAAATGAAAAGTCGTGGTAGATCTCTCTGCCGGTTATACTTCCGTCCCGGCTGGTATGGGAAAATTCTGAGTTAAAATTGTGTCTGGTCCGGATATATGGACCATATGGTGGAGCCGGTGAATCCGGTTTCAACTCCTCGGTCGTCAGAACGTGCATCGCACTCGCTGCAACATACCACAAACTACAGATAGCATTCTTCGGCTCTCCTGCCCGAACCACAACCGGGCTTTCAGCTGGAGCTTCCTGCCTTTCACCCATGCACATCTAAGGAGTGAAGCCATAACCTGGCTCCACCATATGGTTCATATATCCGGACCAGACACAATTTTAACTCAGAATTTTCCCACACCAGCCGGGCTGGTCTGGGGATAATGATGTCAGTTTCTGACAGGCTTTCCATGTCGGGCTTTCCGACATGTAAAGCCAGTCAAAAAGCAACTTTGGGGGCCCCTAGCAGGGCCCCCTTCTCTCCGTAGGCTCCGGTTGGGGGCACTGTAAATCCCTGCTTTTGTGGCAGGCACCATAAGGTGCCTGCCACTCAGTGCAGGGATTCACAGTGACTTCCATTTCCGGTTTCCAACCGCTGCACAAGCTCCCAGTGGGAAATGGGAGTCTTCGACCGCACCATGTGCAGTCGCATCGTAATTGCGGTTTCGGACCGCCGACCCGAGGTTGATCGGTTCCGAAACCACAAGGATGTCGGACGATGGCAACTCTGACTGACATCAAATTAGGGCCTCAATGTTCATGTTAGTGTTTGCCCTGGGTCTGCATAAATTGTTTCATGATCACTTTAGGTAGGGATGACAGGGTCATGTTTATGTTTAAGCTAAAGCCAACAGAGCTTTCTTTATTGAATATTAAATGCATTGATAAAGGGAGCAGGCCTTGCATTTCTTTGTCAATATAATGTCAAACACTACAGTAAGGGGCTTTACTTTTAGAAATGTGTGACAAAGTCAATAGGAAGGGTATTTACATTGTGAACTTTCTGATAAATGCAATCCGAAGTGTTTAGTTCAGAGGTTTCTTTTAACTTCTTGCGCAGTAAATGCTTGGTGTCTTCAAATGGAGACTTAATGTTCATGACATTGTATACTTTGCTTCTGCCTAAAATGCTTGATGGGTCTCTCTAGTCAGATAACACATGGTCATGTCATGTTTATGTTTATTTTAACATCAGTAGGTTTACTTTATTGATTTTTAAATGTGATGACAAAGGCAGTGGACTTCACATTTTGATTGTAAAATACATGCAAAGGCCTATTGGCCTAATCTTGCTATGCCATGTAGTAGGCCAATATCTTAGGGATAAAGTGCCCCCTGCAAGTCACTGAGGAGTTCCATAACCATATAGAGGAACAAGGTCGAAGGCCGAGTTCCTTTCTAAGGTTATTGAACTCCGAGGTGACTTGAAATATCCTTATAGTGTACGCCAGAGGGTACTTTATCAAATATAACACATGGCCACATCATCCCCTTTCCTACAATCCCCTTAAAACCTTGTTGCATAGCTCTTTCATATGAAAGAGCAAGCATGTTTGCAAACATGAAGATTAAAAATAAGACCTCTAGTGCAAATTTAAACACATCAAAAACCTATAAGATATTTGTTGCAAACAGATATTAGAAACAGTTCAATACACGTGAGTTAAAAAAAAAAGCTGCAGTAGCTTGTAACATGCTGTAGAAACATGCAGAAAGATTCTAGCTTTTCTCTATATAAGGAGTGCAAAAAATAAACATATTCTCTCTACTTGTCATTGTAAGCTATTAAAATAGAACAGAAGAAAGAAAAGCAACATTCCATTTGTTGCTTTAAACAGCTGCTTTAATTGTGCTCTCCTGACCTGACGAGCCTTTCAACTCGGCTGCTGGCTATAATAGCGGAGTTCTGACTTATTTTCTTTATAATCGGCGACTTGGTGCATCATAAGTCACTGATTAAAAAGAAATCAGTGACTGCCATTTACACACAGATTACAGAATCCGATGGGTTATAACGAGATTTTCCGATTTTTAGGGTTAAAGCCTGCTTGTGCACAAATTGTCACCACACAGATAATAGGAATATACCAAATTACAAGGTTAGTTGTCTCCTGTGATATTTCTATGCAGTACATGATTTGCACCCTGCGATTTTGCAAGGCCCCTTTCGTAGTGTATTCAATTTGCAATTTAATTCTAGTTATATGTTTATTATAGTATTTTTCATTTTCAAAGAAGCATTGGCTGGAAATTGATTTATTGTTATTTTTGTGCATTAACTAGTAACTGCCCTGGGGGATCCCAACCATATTTCGCAAATACAATCTGATGGGGTTTTGTGTTGTGAACGCTTTGACAAATATAATATGAGATGGGTTGTCAATTCTGGCAAATACAGTAGGAAGGGATTTTGCACTATGAAATCTCTGGTGACTTTGGACCTGATTTATAATTTGGCAGATGGCCTATCTTCCGCAAGGGCAATGGAGTAAATTACTCTGTCTCCCTGACAGAGGTGCAGCCGGCCACATTTTGAAATGCCCACTGGCTCAACGGACATTCCTATCATTGACAGGCCCTGCAGTCAAGCGGTTCGCGCCAATGCATTCTAACTTTGCTGGACAGATCCGTCAAACATGACAGAGCAGTACGTCAAAGTTGCATCTTTTAAAAAAAAGAAGAAAATCCAAAAGCGTGATTTTCTTTCAGAACAAAAACCTCAAAACAATGCCCTCCTTGCCATGGGAGATTCCTCCCATGGCAAGATGGAACTTCAGCTGTTTTCTGTGCCCTTAACTGCCAAATTTTTGTTGGTGGTGACGGGCATTGAAAATGGCTAAATGTCCGCCAAAAAAAGTAAGCAGGCTGACACAGCCAAACTTCCTACTGCCCTTACTAGAGCATGCAATTGGAGCGGTTTGACCGCGGCAGAGACGGAGTAGTCTCTGCTGTCTATGTCCACCTAAATTTAAATTGGGCAGGCAGACCATAGTCTTGGCAGGGAGGGAACTCCGTCACTGTTGCGAAGGAGTTCCCTGTCCACCAAGATTTAAATCAGGTCTTTTGTTAGGAAGGAATTTTACATTGCGAACTCACTGACAAATACAACTATTGTGCTATTTGGTAATATGTAAAGACCTGTATCAGTCGTAGGGTAAACTTCATAACTGATTTCATGAGAATTGAGTTTGGAAAACTGCTTATAATGGCCCCTTGCATGGAAAACCATTCTTGTTAGGAACGTTAGAACATTTTCTTTACTTGTGGGACAATGTCACCATATTTGTGTTTTCCCAAAATACTAGGTTTAATCACACTGACAAAGAATCAACCTTTAAGGATAGCACAGGGGCAGAATTCCAGATTGGACGAGCAGTGAAAGACAGAATTGTGGCAGTGTAGGACACCGGTGCTGCTCAACTCTCTCTGCCTGAGCCACTTGAATCACCTCAGGACCCACCTGGTCTTCACTACAGGGGTGTAATGGAGTTTCCTTCAGCTTCTGCATTGCAGGGGCCTCCATACAGTCTAGGGTCTATGAATATCTGTGGAGCAGTTTGCTGCCCAGCACAAAATTACCTTGTCAGGGGTCAGTCAGTAAGTGCTATTTAATGCAATCACAATACAATATATAATCCACACTAAAAGTAGTATCATAGCACTAAGCAGTCAGACAGTTAACTGTAATTCATACAGGCTGCCTAGCAAATCCCTTACTGCTTGGCTCTCTTGCACTCACAAAATACAACACTTCTAAGGGTCATATCCATCACCCACTAGTGTACTAGTCCACAGCAATAAATCACCCATTATCATCTGAACAGGAGAGGAATAACTGAAGAGAACTGCCTTATACCACCGGTGAATGGAGGACTCTAATTTTGTCCACCACTGAATATCCTGACTGGCTACATACTAGGGTCACTTCTTGGCATCTCTCAATGACAACAACCAGATTTGGCATGATCTTAATGAAGTCCATCCCAGCAGATCTCTCCACCACTTTTCCTTCTAACCTATGATTGCTCAGGACCATAAACTTGAAAAACAGTATCTAAGAATGGACAACCTAGTGCACTAATGAGCTAAGTGAGCTATGAACATAAGAAATACCAAAAAGGGACCTGTAGAGCTGCTCAAAGCTGCCAGCTTACTAAAAATCATAAGCTGCGTGCCTGTCTCTCACACTTCTTCAGCGTATCACACTGCTAAGCGGTGCATCCCATAACACGATAACCACAGCTCTGTAGTCCTCACGCACAGCATGGAAACGCTTCCCACATAGGATCAAAACAAAGACAACATCCTTCCAACCATACATCTTACACGGCGTAGCATGCTACCCATGAAGGTAAGCACTTCAGCGTCCCACATAGGGGTAGTAAGTGCTATAAAAATTTTGCAATACAATAATAAGTACTACTTAAGTCATGAATTACTGTTATTTTCAAACTTTCACTAGATTAGTGCTGAAGGGTGTTGATAACTGATATTATAGTTCTCGCATATGTTTGACTGTGCAAAAAACACAAACGAATGGTAAGACGTGCAGGAGAGATGAATAAACACTGGAAAAGAATCTGAATAGTAAAACGTAGGCCGTGGGTGTCTACAAGGCCACAGTCAGGATTAAACAAATAGCACATGGGTTTATGAAAACATTTCCTTTATGCTAACAACGAATCTGCCAACGAAATGCATTTGGGAATTTCTCTTGGCGTTATTCAAAAGAAATAAAAGTTGCTGAATTGCTTGCAGATGTTTTAGAAATGCTCTAACTCAATCTTATTCTCATAGTGTTTCGTTCACCCAGCCTGTTTCTCTTTCCTCTCATACATTCTATTGGAGTCCTCCCTCCTCTGCCCTCTCGAGACTCTGTTGTTGTCTTTATAAATATGTCCCTCATTCTGTTTCTAGAACTCTAACCATATACTTTTCTGCCTCTCGCTCACACACTCTCTCACTCTTGCTCTCCCTCCGTCTCTGCCTCCCTCTCTTTGCCGGCTCCGCCTCATGCTCTCTCTGTTGATCCCTCACTCCCAGTCTCTTACTGTCTTTCTTTTTCAATCTTTCGGTCAGTCTTTCTATCAATCTTTTTCCGTCACTCTCTCTGTTAGCCAGTCCCTCTCTTTCTTTCTCTCTGTGTCTCTATCTTTTCCTCTCATTTGCTCTTCCCTCTCCCACCCCATTCCTCATTCTCATGCTCAACTTTTTCTCTCTCCCGGGCCAGCTCACAGACCCAAAATCCTCCCATGGAGGAGGAGTGGCAAAATAGAAACCTGCTGCATGTTGGCACTGCCAGGCAAGCTACTTCAGTGCCCATAGAGACGGTGGGTGCAACAGAAAACTGATCAGAAGCAGAGGTGGCAGCTAAGTAAGTAAGGCCACCACCAGAGGGACCTAGAATGATCTTTTGGCTAGGGGTGATCTGAACTCGCAGGGTTTCACTCTGGAACACCGTTGATTTACATAAACACTGTGCAAGATTACGTGTGTTCTGCGAGCGGGAAGAATCGCCATGTCACACTGATATGTAGTGCTGGGAGCTTGTTGTGCACTGCAAAATCAGCACGAATGGCACCACGCTGCATGCCAGAGGACACTGTTTCTTTGTTGCCGCTTAAGTATATTTTCGATTCGAGCAACAGCTTTCTCACCGTAAATAGTCGCGACTGCCCGTGACCGCCTCAGTTGAGAAAATCTCGCCGGATGCCATCCTAGCTTCTGAAAATCACGCTAGGGTACAGCAATTCTTGCTCACACTCGCCAACTTCACATTGGCGAGCCGCGCATGGAAAAATTGCTGCAGTTGGCAGGGTTTTGCCGGAACACCGTGTTACAAGCATAACACAGAGGCCAAAACTCTGCAAACTCTGCCGGCAGACTGGAATTTACTGTCCACCCCTACTTTTGGGCAGAAAGTGGCACACAGGCCATGTAGTTAGTATCACAGTTTAGGATGTGATGACTTGTAAAAAGGCAGCCTCTACTGTGCAAACATAGGGGCCGATTCCGATCTCGGTCGGAGGCGCACCCAATAGCATTCGGTCGGGAAAAAAGCCATGCGAAAGCCTGTTTCCCGACCGATCCGTACAGCACACCGAACGAGTAAGTACGATGCGCACAACAGCAAAGAATCCGGCCGAGCCGTACTCACCCAAACCAGGTCCTGTTCCCCGACCGAGGCGAATCCGGAAACGCAGAATCGAGTCGCACGGAAGGAAAAATGCAGCTCTGTCCGGCCGAACGAGTACGATGCGCTTTCCGTACGCGCCGTACCCGTCGCTACGCATGGCACGTCAAAGCATCCGGGAGAGGCGCACATAAGCTCCGATTCGCGCCACAACACGATCCACGGCTCCGAGACGAACACGCCAGCGACGAGGACGAGGCGAAGCGACGAGGACGACGCGAAGCGACGAGGACGACGCGAAGCAACGAGAAGGACGAACGACACTAACCAACCATGAATCCCTTCGTCCCGATCATACCAATATTCTACATTTACTACCGGAACAGGCACGGACGCGTACGGCGCAGAAGGTAAGCCAGACACCAACCACAAAACACATACAACACGTACACGACACATCACACACACACAGAGGGATGCAGAATATACTTACACCAGCAACAGCAGCACCATAGGGGTGGGATGCCCATCACCAATGCCACATATGCACACAGGGGCCTGAATGCGCACCACCACCCCTACCCAGGGGGGCAGGATGCCTACCACTACTACCACCCTTAGCCAGGGGGGCTGGATGCCTACCACTACTACCACCCTCACCCAGGGGGCTGGATGCCTACCACTACTGCCACCCTCACCCAGGGGGGCTGGATGCCTACCACTACTACCACCCTCACCCAGGGGGCTGGATGCCTACCACTACTACCACCCTCAGCCAGGGGGGCTGGATGCCTACCACCACCCTTAGCCAGGGGGCTGGATGCTTACCACTACTACCACCCTCACCCAGGGGGGCTGGATGCCTACCACCACCCTTAGCCAGGGGGGCTGGATGCCTACCACCACTACCACCCTCACCCAGGGGGGCTGGATGCCTACCACTACTACCACCCTCACCCAGGGGGGCTGGATGCCTACCACCACTACCACCCTCAGCCAGGGGGCTGGATGCCTACCACTACTACCACCCTTACCCAGGGGGGGCTGGATGCCTACCACTACTACCACCCTCACCCAGGGGGGGCTGGATGCCTACCACCACCCTTAGCCAGGGCGGGCTGGATGCCTACCACCACTACCACCCTCACCCAGGGGGGGCTGGATGCCTACCACTACTACCACCCTCACCCAGGGGGCTGGATGCCTACCACCACTACCACCCTCAGCCAGGGGGGCTGGATGCCTACCACTACTACCACCCTTACCCAGGGGGCTGGATGCCTACCACTACTACCACCCTCACCCAGGGGGGCTGGATGCCTACCACCACCCTTAGCCATGGGGGGCTGGATGCCTACCACTACTACCACCCTCACCCAGGGGGGGCTGGATGCCTACCACCACTACCACCCTCACCCAGGGGAGGCTGGATGCCTACCACCACTACCACCCTCACCCAGGGGGGCTGGATGCCTACCACCACTACCACCCTCACCCAGGGGGCTGGATGCCTACCACTACTACCACCCTCAGCCAGGGGGGCTGGATGCCTACCACCACTACCACCCTCACCCAGGGGGGCTGGATGTCTACCACCACCCTTAGCCAGGGGGGCTGGATGCCTACCACTACTACCACCACCCTCACCCAGGGGGGCTGGATGCCTACCACCACTACCACCCTCACCCAGGGGGGCTGGATGCCTACCACCACTACCACCCTCACCCAGGGGGCTGGATGCCTACCACTACTACCACCCTCACCCAGGGGGGCAGGATGCCTACCACTACTACCACCCTTAGCCAGGGGGCTGGATGCCTACCACTACTACCACCCTCACCCAGGGGGGCTGGATGCCTACCACTACTACCACCCTCACCCAGGGGGGCTGGATGCCTACCACTACTACCACCCTCAGCCAGGGGGGCTGGATGCCTACCACCACCCTTAGCCAGGGGGCTGGATGCCTACCACTACTACCACCCTCACCCAGGGGGGCTGGATGCCTACCACCACCCTTAGCCAGGGGGGCTGGATGCCTACCACCACTACCACCCTCACCCAGGGGGCTGGATGCCTACCACTACTACCACCCTCACCCAGGGGGGCTGGATGCCTACCACTACTACCACCCTCACCCAGGGGGCCTGGATGCCTACCACCACCCTTAGCCAGGGGGCTGGATGCCTACCACCACTACCACCCTCACCCAGGGGGGCTGGATGCCTACCACTACTACTACCCTCACCCAGGGGGCTGGATGCCTACCACTACTACCACCCTCACCCAGGGGGCTGGATGCCTACCACCACTACCACCCTCAGCCAGGGGGGCTGGATGCCTACCACTACTACCACTCTTACCCAGGGGGGCTGGATGCCTACCACTACTACCACCCTCACCCAGGGGGGGCTGGATGCCTACCACCACCCTTAGCCAGGGGGGGCTGGATGCCTACCACTACTACCACCCTCACCCAGGGGGGGCTGGATGCCTACCACCACTACCACCCTCACCCAGGGGGGGCTGGATGCCTACCACCACTACCACCCTCACCCAGGGGGGCTGGATGCCTACCACTACTACCACCCTCACCCAGGGGGGCTGGATGCCTACCACCACCCTCACCCAGGGGGGCTGGATGCCTACCACCACTACCACCCTCACCCAGGGGGGCTGGATGCCTACCACTACTACCACCCTCACCCAGGGGGGCTGGATGCCTACCACCACTACCACCCTCACCCAGGGGGGCTGGATGCCTACCACCACCCTTAGCCAGGGGGCTGGATGCCTACCACCACTACCACCCTCACCCAGGGGGGCTGGATGCCTACCACTACTACCACCCTCAGCCAGGGGGGCTGGATGCCTACCACTACTACCACCCTCACCCAGGGGGGCTGGATGCCTACCACCACTACCACCCTCACCCAGGGGGGCTGGATGCCTACCACTACTACCACCCTCACCCAGGGGGGCTGGATGCCTACCACTACTACCACCCTCACCCAGGGGGGCTGGATGCCTACCACTACTACCACCCTTAGCCAGGGGGGCTGGATGCCTACCACTACTACCACCCCCACTCATAGGATGGACAATGCATGACACAACCAGCACACCACAACCTAGGGAATGCAAGAAGAAGACATCCCCCAACACCATGACAAGCGTGTGTAGACTGTGTCAAATGCCTACAACACCGAACATGACTTTGAACATACAATGTGACCCCCTAGCACATGTGCCACACATATATGTGTGTGGCACCCACAATGCAAGCAGGCCATGACCATTGTGGCAATGGGGTCCAAACCCCCATCATCACAGTGACCAAAATGTAAGTGTGGGGTCCATAGCTGAAGCACATTTTGAACATTGTGGCAATGGGGTCTAAACCCCCATCACCACAGTGACCAAAAGGTAAGTGTGGGGTCCATAGCTGAAGCACATTTTGAACATTGTGGCAATGGGGTCCAAACCCCCATCATCACAGTGACCAAAATGTAAGTGTGGAGTCCATAGCTGAAGCACATTTTGAACATTGTGGCAATGGGGTCACAACCCCCATCATCACAGTGACCAAAAGGTAAGTGTGGGGTCCATAGCTGAAGCACATTTTGAACATTGTGGCAATGGGGTCCAAACCCCCATCATCACAGTGACCAAAATGTAAGTGTGGGGTCCATAGCTGAAGCACACTTTGAACATTGTGGCAATGGCGTCCAAACCCCCATCATCACAGTGACCAAAATGTAAGTGTGGGGTCCATAGCTGAAGCACATTTCGAACATTGTGGCAATGGGGTCCAAACCCCCATCATCACAGTGACCAAAAGGTAAGTGTTGACAAAGAAAGAGGTGCAACTGCCAAACTGCATGGATGATTCCTGGTCACAGAACAACAAACACATCAGTGGCAAAGTAGTGTATGTGTCCCATTGCAACATAAATTGGGGGAGCCAAATACTGCAGTGCAAATAAGACATACCTTTGGCCATGTGCAGACAAACAACACCCATGGGGGCTGACACCGTCAACAATCATCAATGACACAATGACAGAAGTGACCATCAGAATGCAGACCCACATATTTGCACCAATGGGCACACACATGCAGATACCCTGTGGAGACTGCAGATGTGAGGTGAACAGATACCATACCATGGCAGCAATGGGACACACAAACCATGATCATTGTGCTGACCGATGACCTAGGAGTCCCAGGGACAGCAGGGAAACCCACCAAACTACATACAGCCAATAGCACACCCAAGATATGCCAATGCAGTGGTGCAGATGCACAAACACAAACAGGCAGACCCACACTGCACATCATACACAACAGGTGAGGGGGGTGCCAGTGTCCCCAGGCAACCACACAACACATGAGGAAACCTGAATACCAATCATACAGATGTGCATACAGTGCCACACAAAGGTAAGTCATGGATCCAAATCCCCTATGTGGGCAAGCAGGCATTGTCAGATGAGAGGGAGCACAAATCACACATGTCACACAGGCACGTAGGGACAGCAACTGACACAGCAAGACACAGACACACCACAGCACCACCCCCAGGGCCCCCACAATGTGGTGACCCTGGGTTGCATTACAATCCCACTGTGATGACAAAGCTAAATGTGGTTCACACTGTGAACCACAGTCATGTGTCCTGAGCAACTAACTACCATCACACCTACACAAGCACAAATCAAACAGCATGGCCAGTAAGCCAAGGCCAACATGGAGGCAGGGGCCTAGCCGGGCAACAACTCTCATCTGCACACACTCAACACCACACCCCTCAACCTCCAACAATGTGCAGCAGTGAAGCACAAATGCACTGGTGACATTGCACATGCACCCATGACTATTCCAGGGTGGTGGGTGGGAACCAAGGTGCAGAAACACATCACACATGGCCACTCAACAAGACTCCTGAATGTCTGACACACTGCACACTACGCTGTACATGGACATGACGGCAATACCACACCAACCAATGGGATCCCAGCCACAGTCACACACCAATGAAGAAGCCAAGGTCACCCACAAAGAACACACATAGACAACAACCAACATTGCAGCCTGGACCCTGAGGAGTGCCAGCAGTCACACACACAACGTGTCACAATCACTGAAAGATAACACAAACTGGAAATCACATGACAGGGGCAAACAACAAGTGCCAAGGGGAAACCTGACTGTGACCCATCTGCGTCTGCACACAAACTCAGCCCTGACAGCAAACACACCTATGGGTGACACCCTGATGACCAGTAATGTGCCATGCACCCACATCACAGAGAACCCAGGGCGAAGACTTTGGGGGAACATAGGTCAACTCAGCTAGCATCACAAACAGGTACAACACTAGGGATCACAGCATGCACAGCTAAACGGAAGTGAACAAACAGACATGCACATACAACACACACCTTGGGCGCAGGCAATGTCACAGGAGTACACACTGCCATGAGGGGACTCCACTCCTGTGTGAGGAAAGCTGTGCCATATGTTGCCTCAGTAGGGCCCCATCATGTCAGCTGAGCACTTGGTCACACAATCAACAATTAGCACCAAATGAGGGCTCCCGTAACATCAGCCTGGTCATGGAAGTGCCAACGGAATCATCAGCACAGATCCAACACACTTGTATAGCAATGTTGCACTGACAACACAGATGAGTCCTTCCCCATTGATGCCCAAACCTGCATGTCCACTGGAGATGGCCACACGGTCAGGAAGTAGACGAATTGAACAATGGCAGGCACAACAGATGTGCAGGGGTGGAAGCCACAGATGTGAAATAGGCAATCTAAGTAGGAAATCCCATTGCCAAATACTGAACACATGACACCCTCAGATGCTGCTATGGATGACATGGATACACCACAGGATAGGACACATTCCCCCTGGACCACATGGGTTCCTGCACAGTAACACTTCATTATCATGAGACCAAATATCACCATCACTGCAGCAAGGGCATGGTTAGCATCATCAACATCATGTACATCAGAAGCAAAAGCACTAGAGAACAGAAAGTTGCTTTATTCAGCATATGTGGCATTAAAAGTAGAAGTCCAGTAGAAAATAAACAAAGGCCAATGGCCAGTCCATCAACAAAGTCACAAGTGGGTGACAGTGGCAGATGCCACCCTACACATGCCTGCACAAAACCAGGGACAATCCACTAGGAGGGGCAACCGGGGGGTAGGCCAGGCACCGCAGGGACAGGATCAGGGCTCACCAGGAGGAAGCAGGGAAGGGGTGGTGGGTGCTGGAGAGCCACTGACAACTGCAGTGGAGGTGTCTGACATGGTGTGTGCCAGCACAACTGGGGGCATGTCTCAGATGTTGTGGGTGCCGGCACGACTGCAGTGGACCCTGCAGATGGAGTGGACAGGTCCGCCACTGCAGTGCCCAAGTCAGACAGGGTGGTAGTGGACTCCACTGCAGTGCCTACCACCAGGGGAGGAGAATGGGGAACAGGCAAGGTGGGCTGGACAGAGGGGGAGGACACCCTCACCACATCAGTGGCACAGACAAGCGCAGCGGGGGTGTGGTGCCGGGAGAGCAAGTGGCAGGGGGAGAAGGCCGGATCGTCTTGGGGATGGTATATCTGTGGGTGGGGGAACCTGGGGCAGGGTGTGGTGGGGGCACCTGTGGAGTGGGGGCCTGAGGGATGGAGGAAGGAGACCTGGTGCTTGAGCTGCAGGGCGGCGGCGGGGTCTTGCTCTTACCACTCCGGGGGACTTGCGGGTGGGGGCCTCAGTCTGTCTGCGCCTGGGGGAGGGTGTCCGGGGGCGAGGGGCACTCTGCTCCGTGTGGGGGGCTTCCTCTTCCCCCTGGATGCTGGAGCAGCTGGATCGGAGGGGAAGAGGCCGAGGTCACTGAGGAAGAGGCGCTGGGTCTTTGGGGTTGCAGGTGAGGCAAGGGAGGGTGCTTTGGAGGGAGAGGCAACTGAGGACTGCGCAGTGCCCGTGGATGCGTGTGTGTGTACCAGGGCCCCATCCCCTGTGAGTCTGGTTTCAGTCCCCTGACTGTGCGTGCGTGTGCGTTTTGTTTGTGGCGTGTGTGTCTGTGTGATGGACGTGTGTGTGCTGGTGTGTGCCTGTGCCGGTGTGTGTGTGCTTGGGACGGGTAAGGTGCTGGGGAGTGTGGATGGAGCAGAGGCAGGAGGGGTGAGGGACTGTCTGAGGAGGGACACTGCTGCCGTCAGGGAGGAGTCCATGGACCTATTGCCCCTCTGTAGGTCAGACATGCCCGATGAGATGCCCTCCATGAACGACACCAGCTGAGTCAACAGAGCGGTGTGCGCATGGAGGACACTCAGCATGGCTGTCTGCCCTACATGGAGCTGGCGAAGGAGGTACACAGACTCCTCACTCAGGGCAGCAGGGGACACAGGGGCAGGGGGTGCGGTGCCTGGCCCAAAGGAGACACGCTCCCGAACATGGGAGCCTCCACGGACCTGGGGAATGGGAGCCGATGGGAGGGCGGTGGTGGTGCTGGTGGTGGCGGGGACAGCAACACTAGCTGGGGTGTGGTGGCTGCTGACACCCGCCTCCATAAGGGAGTCATCCTCCGAGTTGCTCTGGTCCTCAGCTGAGGTGGATGGTGCTGAGGACTCCTCGGTGTTGCTCCCCTCGTCCTCCGTGCCACTGGGTCCCTCCGACCACTCCTCGGCTGCTGACCCAGTCTGGCTCTCTGGCTCCTCCTGGTCCGTGGAGCTGTCCCCTTCCGTGGCCGTGGATGTATCTGCAAACAATGGGGAAACAGACAGACATCAGTCACCTGCACCAAACGCACACACCACTGTGAGCACAGCACATTACAGAGCAAGCCCTGGCATCATTAGTTGTACATTGCTAAAAGTGCCCTAACTGAACAGGAGAAGCCAATTGTCAGTCTGATGCCAACCATGGCACCCACATCCCACATGGCCTTGCACCCATCTGTCTGGTGTCTGTTGGATTGCAACACCCCAGTGTGGACACATGCACCAAGTACACAGTAGTTGGACAGTGCAGAGGACACGGTGTGGCATGTGGACATGCACACATCACAGCTCTTGCCACTGAGTCAGTACAGGTTTCCGGATGAAAGGGATGCCCAGAGTCAAATAGGAAATGCATGTGATGCATACCAGCGACAGACACCATGATGCACCCATGTCCTGATAGCCATCGCCACAATGGTGTGCATGTAGCACATGTCACTCCCCTGCAGGACCACCAATAAGTTGACACATGCCATGGCAGAGGCATGACTGCTAAGTCATACATCACTGTCTCAGTGATGTATGACTTGGCAGCCAGACAACAACACTATGCACTGTGTCACAATAGTAGGTCATGGGGAATGCAAGTCCTGGAGCTGCACAAGTGCACATGTACATCCCCCACACAACACATCATCTTAACCCTCATCTGTCCAGGTCATACCTATTGGACATATGGGAGACCTGTGACACTACCCTCTGAACCTGAGCCCCTCACAATCTGCTGTGAATGGGGAACAGCTGCCTGAACTTCACATTCGCATACCCCAGTCTGCACGGGCAGCTGATCAAACACTTATGTGACACACAAGTATCGTCTCCTATGGTCACATCTCCAGGGGCATGCTGAGCCCCTACCAAGAAACACCCCAGCAGTCCTGGCAACTAATCCACAGCACACTGACACAGAGGCAGACACCTGAGGGGTCAAATCACTGCGCACAATGTGTCAGCTGATACACGGGAGTGGGAGTACAGAGTGCATTGCATGGCCTGGAGTAGGCATGACTGTCCTGCTCCACATGAATGAGGGATGAGCCCTGGACAGTGGATAGCTGGCTATGTATGTGTGACACACGTAATCTGCACACTCCTGGGGCCCAAACATTGTTCCCACCCGCTGCATGGGCGTGTGCCACATACCCCAGGCACATGTGGTGGCTCAGCTCAGCAAGTGGACCGCATATCAAAGCAACATGCAGATTACATGTCCGAACACAGGCGTTATGTGAACAATGGACCCACCCATGATGCCCACAACAGAGTTAGGGAAACAAATGCTGTCCCCCACCTTTAGTGAAGCAAACTGCAAGGACACAGTCCCAAGTGACACAATTCCCTGAATGTAAGGGCCACACCTGGGTATCAGATGAGCAGTGGGCAGTGCACAATAGAGGGACATGGCTCCTGGACAACATGACTGCTGCACTGTGGCAGTTGAACCCGGCCAGAGGAGGGCACAAAGCATGTTATACAGAGTTCACAGTGCAGTCTTTGACTCACCCCCTCCTTGCTGCTGTCTGGCCTTCAGCTGCCCATCCAGGTCTGGAAACACCACCGCCAGGATCTGGAGCATGTGGGGGGTCAGGGTCCGTGTTCCGCCCCTCCTGCGAGGAGGCGACAGCTTCAGCTGGACCCGTGCAATCCTCCGGGTCCAGCCCCGAAGGTCCTGCCACCTCTTCTGGCAGTTGCGGATCCGGCGCTTGTAGACCCCCACGGCCCGGACGGCCCGGACGATGTCCTTCCAGATCTCCTGCTTCCGATGGGCATTAACCTGTCAGGATGACAAAGTGAAAAGACCATTACTACACATGCAACATATCCGTGCATGACACAGTTGTATATACATGTCTCAATCACAGGGGCACATGATGTACACAGGCAGTGCAAAGCTGCCCATGGACAGTTTGCCAGACGTCACTACATGGAATCATTGCATGGGAAATAAAACCTTGTTCAAATGCACTGTCACTGCACCATACCTGTCCAGTGCATGTCACTACACACTATGGGGGGTGACAACTACTCAGTGAGCCTGCTAGCCAGTGGCGTGCAGACTTTCAGCCTTGCTAGTCAGACAATATGCACATTCAGAAAGGCAGTGCACAGAACACTCACCTGCTCCCCTGGTGTCCCATACAGCTTGCTGTACTGTGGAAGTAGGCTGTCCAGCAGGGCCTGGTTCTCCTCAAGGCTGAAGGCTGGGGCTCTCTCCACAGTACGTGCCATTGCAGGGTCCAGAGGGGCAGAGACAGCAGCAGTGCAGTGGCAGATGTCGTCCTGGAGCATGTAGTGCAGGCAAGTGAGCTCTCAGGGGAACAGCCAGCAATATATATGTGCTGGAGAGGCAGATACTGTCCCTTGTGTCCAAAGTGATAGGTCCAAGTCGTTTGCATCTTCTGAATCTGGCCAATCCATGGAATAGCAGCACCAAAACACGCCCACAGCATCCTTCAAATCTTCAACTTCATGACATACATGATTTTGCAACATTGTTGTGGGTGACCAACTGATTTTCCAGCAACCGACTCGTTCGAAATTCGAAAACGCGTCCGTTGCCAGGCAAGCCCATTGTCAATGGGTGCGCACCGATCGGTCCATTGCGGTACAACGCGTACAGGGGTACAACGCGTACCCGCACACATTGAATGCAATGGGCCGGCCGGGGGCACCGATCGGTCCATTGCAGTACAACGCGTACAGGGGTACAATGCGTACCCGCACACATTGAATGCAATGGGCCGGCTGGGGGCACCGATCGGTCCATTGCTGTTCAACGCGTACAGGGGTACAACGCGTACCCGCACACATTGAATGCAATGGGCCGGCCGGGGCACCGATCGGTCCATTGCAGTACAACGCGTACAGGGGTACAACGCGTACCCGCACACATTGAATGCAATGGGCCGGCCGGGGCACCGATCGGTCCATTGCAGTACAACGCGCGTACAGGGGTACAACGCGTGCCCGCACACATTGAATGCAATGGGCCGGCCGGGGCACCGATCGGTCCATTGCAGTACAACGCGTACAGGGGTACAACGCGTACCCGCACACATTGAATGCGATGGGCCGTACGGGGGCACCGATCGGTCCATTGCAGTACAACGCGTACAGGGGTACAACGCGTACCCGACACATTGAATGCAATGGGCCGGCCGGGGCACCGACCGGTCCATTGCAGTACAACGCGTACAGGGGTACAACGCGTACCCGCACACATTGAATGCAATGGGCCGGCCGGGGCACCGACCGGTCCATTGCAGTACAACGCGTACAGGGGTACAACGCGTACAGGGGTACAACGCGTACCCGCACACATTGAATGCAATGGGCCGGCCGGGGCACCGACCGGTCCATTGCTGTACAACGCGTACAGGGGTACAACACGTACAGGGGTACAACGGGTACACGCACACATTGAATGCAATGGGCCGGCCGGGGGCACCGACCGGTCCATTGTAGTACAACACGTACAGGGGTACAACGTGTACCCGCACACATTGAATGCAATGGGCCGGCCAGGGGCACCGATCGGTCCATTGCTGTTCAACGTGTACAGGGGTACAACGCGTACCCGCACACATTGAATGCAATGGGCCGGCCGGGGGCACCGACCGGTCCATTGCTGTTCAACGCATCACTGTACATGTGACTGGCATATGTCAGCATGCCTGTCTCAGATGGACATATGCCAGCCACAGATAGCTCCCAGGGAGTGAGGGGCACACCTACATCACGACAGCCTGTCCAAACTTTATCATAAGGCATGTAAGGCTGCATTTCCTATTGTGTGTATGTTGGTGTACATGTTGTCCTGTGGGTGTCACCTGTGGGCAGCCACCCCCAGGCTGTGCACGTGTTAATGGGGACAGGATCCTGGGTGTTACGTTTACATGACCACTGTGATGTGCAACTGTTCATATCTGTGCATGTGCCATGGTCACATTTCACGGTGGTGTATGTGTATGTCATGTCACATACCCCGTGAGTCCCATGTGGGACGGTATGTTTGAGCCAGGGTGTCCCAGTGGCACAATAGTGATGGTCCTCCACAGTCTTTGTGCATGTAGTGTTTACAATGTCTCTGATTTCATGTGCACAAAGGGAGACAGTCTCCACATCCAGGTTGTGTGTGCATGGACTTTGATGTTGTGCGTGTGTGTGTCACAGACGTCCATGTCTGTCCTGCCGTGGCAAGTGGGACCACTACCTGTGGGGGTCATGGTTGTTTTGCTGTGGTGTATACATGATACTCCATGTAATGCCAGTGTCCATGTGGCAATACAGGGTCCCTGGGAATGTACCTGTCGTTGAGCTGTGGTGCCTGGGGCACATCTGTCCTCACATGTCACTGTGGGGGGTGATTGTGACACGGCAGCAGGAGATGGGAACTGTGACACGGCCTCATGATATCCAATGGGCCAACCTGGGACTAATTGATGCCACCTGTTGGACCGTGTTGACAGATGTTGGCCATGTATGTACCATACATGTCCTTACGGAACTGCACACTTCATGTAGTTGTGCCTCATAATGATGTATGTTGGGATATTGAGTGTGTTCAATGCCGCATATGTGGAGTGACTGACAATCTTGCTTACTTCTCCTATGCACTGCAGGGCTCCTGCTGTCCATCGACCATTCCCAGACCTGGCAACGATGGTGGAACGGGACAGCATCCGACGGTACCGCTTCACCAGGCAGCTGATTGAGGATTTGGCAGTGCAGTTGTCCCCACATTTGCAGCCTGGCCGGCCGTATCCTACAGCGCTGACCCCCAAGGTGAAGGTGATGGCAGCCCTACACTTCTTTGCCACCGGTACCTTCCAACATACTGTGGCGACTGCTGGTGGGATGTCACAGACCATGTTGAGCCGTGTGCTCCGCGATGTTTTGGCGGCAATGTTGCTATTCCTGAACCGGTACATCTATTTCCCTAGACTGCGACGACTCACTGACGTGAAGAGTGACTTTTATGCCCTGGGGAGGATGCCGCATGTCATTGGCTCCATTGATGGGACACATGTGGCTTTGGTAAGACCACAGGCCCAGGAGCAGGCCTACAGGAACCGCAAGCACTACCACTCGGTCAATGCACTGGTGGTGTGTCTTGCAGACATGACCATCACACACGTGTGTGCCCGTTTCCCTGGTTCAGCACACGATGCCTTTGTGATGAGGAGTAGTCGCATCCCCAGGATGATGGCACAGATGCAGAACCAGCGTGCCTGGCTTGTCGGTGTGTACTGACTTTGTGCCATTGTGTGTGATCTGATCTGTAGTATTCCGCCCACTTTTCCAAGTCAGCTAATGTGCACTTGTCTGTCCGTAGGTGACTCGGGATACCCCAACATGCCGTGGTTGCGGACACCCCTCAGGAACCCTGTGACACCAGCCCAGATGCGCTACAATGAGGCACATGGTCGGACCAGGAGAGTGATTGAGCGGACATTTGGTCTCCTGAAGAGCCGCTTCCACTGCCTGGACAAGACCGGAGGATCCCTCCCATATGCCCCTGCGAAAGTGTGCAAGATCATCATCGTCTGCTGCATGCTCCACAACCTGGCAGTGCGGAAGGAGTTGCCTCTCATCCAGGATGACAATGACCAACATCCGCCACCTGTGGAGGATCCTGGCCTGGACCACGATGCCAGTGACGATGATGATGATGATGATGATGGTGATGTCCGCACACAGCTCATCACCAACTTCTTTAGCTGAATGTGAGTATCCTGAGGTGTCATGTCAATGATGTGAGTTGGCATGATGTGTAGGTGGTGCTCTGGTGCTGTTGGAGTGTGTCCATGGGCTACTTGACTGGATGTGTGTTGCGATGTGTGCTTACAGGTGGGCTGTACTCCCCAACAGTGTTGACATGCTAACTTGGTTCTGGGTGGGTATCTTGTAACATGTATTGTGCATGAGTTTTGCTGTTCTGTCCTGTACTCCATTGCTTTTGACTGTGTGTCATTTCTGTCCTTCACAGGGTACTTTCAGATTCGTTTGGTCAACTGTGTCCACCGACGACGTGATTGCACTTCCAGGCTGGTAGCTGTTGTGTCCCTACAGGTGATGTGCGCCACACCCATGGACTTCCTTCCATCTACAGTTGTTGACTGTGTGCCCGCTGCCAGGTGGGATTACCTTGCATCTGTAGTGGTTACGACATGTTGCAACTGTGTAATAAACCTGTGCTTCACTTTGTGATGTGCGTTGTCTGTGGTCACACATTTGACTGCCATTTGCTTACTGCACCTGTGGGCTACTTGACTACAACTGGGAATGGGTGTGGTGTCTGTGCATTGCACCGTCTTCCCTGGCAACATCAGTGAAGGCAATGAGTCAGATGGCCTAGGTGTGTATGTGTTGTGTAGCCCTGGTGGTGTGTCTCCCTCATATGTGTCACGTTGCCTTTACTCACATGCCTGTGTTGTCCTTGCTGTTGCAGTTCGCATACACACTGTAATTTTGCAGTTCATCATCCCCATAACAGCACCCACGTTGGAATCACAACAGAGGCAAGTATGGTGTATTAGTGTGTTTATTGTGATACATTTGTGTGAATAGTGCATAGGATGGGTAGTGCTGTACATAAATCTTGCAATCCGAAGTTCCTAGGTGAATTGAAAGTCCTGGTAGACAGAATCCCCAGTATCGGGGCCACAGTTGTCTGACACATTGGTCCAACTTGTACTCCCCATGCAATGTGTGGGAGTAGTGTTGCCGTCAACAGGGTGAACAGTCTGTGCACAAAGGTGAACATCCAGAACAGGTTCAGGCTTCCTGGGAGTTGCGCTTGGCCATCGGCCTCTCACTTGCCCCTCCTCGGACGACCCCTCTTCTTGGGGGGCACCTCAAGTACAGGCTGCTGGGGTGCAGGGGACTCTCCGCCAGAGTCATCCTCCCTCCCTGTGGCAGTTGCAGTTTGTTCGGCACCAGATGTTGTTGGCACACAGGGAGGTGTGGACTGGTTGCTGTTCATCTGGCGGAGGCATTGTAAAATGTCCCTGTGCACCGCCGTCATCTCATGCAGTGCATCCCACTTGGACTCCACGCGGGACATGTGTGAGTCCACGCGGGACATGTGTGACTCCACGTGGGACATGTGGGAGTCCAAGCGGGCATGATGGGCAGCCTGCTGCTGTTTCATGTCTCTGAAGAGCCCCACTACCTGGCTGAGGTCTCCGGTGCTGGACTGGTATGCATCAGCTATGCGTACCAGTTGTGGGTCATCATGCACACCAGCAACCTCTGCAAGCAGCGACCTCTGTCTCCCACCCCTCCCACCACCCCTGCTGACATGTGCAGTGTGTGCAGTGGCATGCACAGATGACCATGGTCCACCTTGGGGGTTGGTGGTGGTGGTGGTGTCCATGGCCCCAGGTTGGTCCAGGGTCCCTGTGCTGGTGTTGCTCCTTATTCTGTCCATGTCGGCAGGGATGGTATTTGTGGTGACAGTCGTTGGAGGGGTGGGTGCAGGGGGTGCAGCTGGTGGTCCTGCTGGTGCTGCAGCTGGTGGTCCTGCTGGTGCTGCATGTAGACTTGCACCGGATGTGCCATGTTGGTCTTCATCGTCCGAGGAGGACAGAGGCTGTACGACGCCAGTGAGCTCTGCATCCTCTTGAGCCTGGGACTGGGACTCCTCAGCGTCTGCTGCTGTGTCCCCATCATCACCTGTTTTTGGGAGACACACACAATGTATGTTATGTTTCTGCAGGCATCAATGGTTGACACACATGACAGTTGTGACTGTGCCTCTGGGTGCGGGCCTGTACATTGCATTGTCCTAAGTCGTCACAGTCAGGGGTTGATATTGGTGTGGCACATTGTCCTGCATTATTTGGGCATTTCTATGTATTTTTTGGGGTGTGAACATGGTCTGCATTGGTTGTGTTTGGTTGACAGCCGGCCCTCCTTCCCACCCACCCAGCCAGTCAGTTATCCCACCATGGAACGTGCTTGCATTGCACGGAGTGGAAGTTGTCTCTCAGGATGTCAGTCAGTGGTGTCCTGCTGTTTGTTGGTGCACAGTTGCCAGCAGGGCCTTGTGTTCCCCACAGCAGTAGCCAGTGTCAGCCATCTTGTGAGTCCTTCTCCACTCCCTGTGATGTGAGCATGGTTCAGAGTGGTGTTGATGGGACAGTTGTGGGGGTGAGCTATGTCTGTGACTACGACTCCCATCATGCTATTGCCTCCACCCCACTTCCCAGCATTCCCATACTGACTTGCTTTTGTGGGGAGTTCAGTGTGTGTGGGGGTGAGAGCAATGACAAGATGGCTGACAGTGGTGTCCTGCTGTTGGTTGGTGTGCAGTACCCAGCATGCCCTTGTGCTCCCCACGACACAGCAACAGTGTCAGACATCTTTGATGGGCCTTTCCACTCTCTGTGGGATGTGCATGCGTGAGTGTGAGCTTGCTGGGCCATGTGGTGGGGGATGTAGAGCTGTGACTATGACTCCCATCATGCTATTGCCTCCACCCCCTTCCCAGCATGCCCATGCTTCCTTCCTTTTGACTCTGCTTCCCTGTGGGGTGGGCTGGCTGTGCTGACAGGATGGCTGGGAGTGTTGTCCTGGCAGTTGTTTGGCTAAAAGTCCCAAGAGTGTCCCTGTGCTTCACACAACATAACCCAGGGTGGTGGTTCTTTGTGGGATCTTGTGTTAGGATGGGGGGCATTGCATTCTACCAGGTGGGTTCTGTGGAGTTTGTGTTGGGGGGTGTGTGAGGGGAGGTGCTTGTGACTATGGTCAGTGCTGCAAGTCCTCCTTCCCACCCACCCAGCCAGCCAGTTATCCCACCATGGAACGTGCTTGCATTGCAGGGAGTGAAAGTTGTCTCTCAGGATGTCAGTCAGTGGTGTCCTGCTGTTTGTTGGTGCACAGTTGCCAGCAGGGCCTTGTGCTCCCCACAGCAGTAGCCAGTATCAGCCATCTTGTGAGTCCTTCTCCACTCCCTGTGATGTGAGCATGGTTCAGGGTGGTGTTGATGGGACAGTTGTGGGGGTGACCAATATCAGTGACTACGACTCCCATCATGCTATTGCCTCCACCCCCCTTCCCAGCATGCCCATGCTTCCTTCCTTTTGACTCTGCTTCCCTCTGGGGTGGGCTGGCTGTGCTGACAGGATGGCTGGGAGTGTTGTCCTGGCAGTTGTTTGGCTAAAAGTCCCAAGAGTGGCCCTGTGCTTCACACAACATAACCCAGGGTGGTGGTTCTTTGTGGGATCTTGTGTTAGGATGGGGGGCATTGCATTCTACCAGGTGGGTTCTGTGGAGTTTGTGTTGGGGGTGTGTGTGAGGGGAGGTGCTTGTGACTATGGTCAGTGCTGCAAGTCCTCCTTCCCACCCACCCAGCCAGCCAGTTATCCCACCATGGAACGTGCTTGCATTGCAGGGAGTGGAAGTTGTCTCTCAGGATGTCAGTCAGTGGTGTCCTGCTGTTTGTTGGTGCACAATTGCCAGCAGGGCCTTGTGCTCCCCACAGCAGTAGCCAGTGTCAGCCATCTTGTGAGTCCTTCTCCACTCCCTGTGATGTGAGCATGGTTCAGGTTGGTGTTGATGGGACAGTTGTGGGGGTGACCAATATCAGTGACTACGACTCCCATCATGCTATTGCCTCCACCCCCTTCCCAGCATGCCCATGCTTCCTTCCTTTTGACTCTGCTTCCCTGTGGGGTGGGCTGGCTGTGCTGACAGGATGGCTGGGAGTGTTGTCCTGGCAGTTGTTTGGCTAAAAGTCCCAAGAGTGTCCCTGTGCTTCACACAACATAACCCAGGGTGGTGGTTCTTTGTGGGATCTTGTGTTAGGATGGGGGCATTGCATTCTACCAGGTGGGTTCTGTGGAGTTTGTGTTGGGGGTGTGTGTGAGGGGAGGTGCTTGTGACTATGGTCAGTGCTGCAAGTCCTCCTTCCCACCCACCCAGCCAGCCAGTTATCCCACCATGGAATGTGCTTGCATTGCAGGGAGTGGAAGTTGTCTCTCAGGATGTCAGTCAGTGGTGTCCTGCTGTTTGTTGGTGCACAGTTGCCAGCAGGGCCTTGTGCTCCCCACAGCAGTTGCCAGTGTCAGCCATCTTGTGAGTCCTTCTCCACTCCCTGTGATGTGCGCATGGTTCATGGTGGTGTTGATGGGACAGTTGTGGGGGGCAATATGTGTGACTGCGACTCCCATGATGCTATTGGCTACACTGACTTGGCCATCATACACAGAATTCCTTCCTTTGAGTGGTCTTCACTGTGTGTTGGTGTTGTTGTGGTGGCTGCATGTCTGGATGTGTTTGTTAGTTCTATTTGTGCCACTGCCTAGCTGTAGTTGTAGTTGTGTTTGTACATGTGATGGCACAGTTGGATGTGACTTTTTTGATGGCATGTGTTGTGTTTATCTGACTGACATACACATTTTGGGATGATTCTGTTCTGGTTGCTGTGTAATTGCTATGAGTGCATGGTTTGACTCTCCCCTTGACAGTGATGTGTGTGTGTTTTGTGGCAGTATATTGTGTACATTTGTTGTGTACTCACCAGGCTCTGGGATGTCCTCTAGTCCATATACGCTCACTGGCGGAAGGATGGCCCGCACCTTCTCCTCCCAGGGCCTGAGGTATATTGGCTTGGCAGGAGGGCCACTGCCGGTGTATTGGCTGTTGATGTAGTCTTTTTGAGCAGGTCCCGTACCCTCCTGCGCACGTCATACCACCTGTTCTGGATGTCGCTCTTTGTGCGCCGACATGGTGATTGTGCGTTCACCCTGTTGATGATCCTCTCCCACATCTTGGTTTTCTGGGAGATGGGGGTCTGTTGGACCAGTGTGCCAAACAGCTGTGGCTCTACCCTGAGGATCTCGTCTACCATGACTTCCAATTCACAATCTAGGAACTTGGGATTCTTCTTGGGGGGCATGGTGATGGGTGGTGATGGTGAGTGATGTGTGTGTTGGTGTGCAGGTGAGGGTGTGTGAGTGTGTGTTTTGCTGGGTGTATGTGAGGTGGGTATTTGTTGGTGTGCTGATGGTGTGTGGCTTGTGTGAGGGATGAGCTGTGGGTGTGTGGTTGCTTTCTCTTGGGTGCTGGCAGTGGAATGGCATTTGCAAAGGCTCATGGTTGTGATTTGTGTCCTTTATATGGGTGGAGTTGTGGGTGTGTCTTTGTTCTCTGTCCCCACCCCCCCAGTATTTATTGGCTTGGTAATTGCTTGTTTGGCCTTTTTTTGGGTGATTTTTCCTTTGTACTGTCTGTGTATGTTGGAAACGTTCTTGTGACCGAGTCGGACCCTGCATTTGTCTCGTACGGTCTTCTCCGTTTCGTTCACGCTGTGTATGTGCAGTTTTCTATGCTGCGTACGCGTCGGTCGCGGTGTTTTGTGTTGCTTCGGCTCGGTTTTGTATGCGTGTCGGTCGTACGGCTTGGCCTCCGTCCGACTCGCTCGTGGTTTTCGCGCGTTGCATCGTACTTTGCGGTTTGGAGTTCGCGTGTACGTTTCGGTCGAATTTGTTCCGGGTGCGTGTCGGTCGGTTGGATTCGCGTGTTTTTCCGACCGGATTGCTGTTTTCCGTGCGGCTCGGTTGGTCGACTTGGGTTCGGTACGTGTCGGTCGGATTTTGCACGTCTTGCATCGTACTTGGCGTGTCGGGCGCCACAGGTACGTGTCGGTCGGTATAATTTCCGGATCCGAGTCGGTCGGTGATTTTTCCGGCCCGAATTGGAATCGACCCCATAATGTCCACCAAAAAACGGCCTTCAATTTCTACGACTTGGAACACTTTAAGATTCTCTCTGCACTAAGATGTACTTGAGTATAATTTGTGGTATGCATCACATTTTTACAAATGTAAAACCGAAAAATGGATTTGCATATGACTCACCCGTTTAGCATGTTCAGAAAGCTAATTTGAGGAAAATGATTCAGCAAGATGTTGCCAAGCATCCATCTAATCTACATATGACAATCTTAAGTTCTCTAAAGATGCAATACATGTTTCTGTGAGCTTCAGTTAGAATGCAATTTTTCTTGGCGATAATGTGGTGATACATTTATGTATATTCACACTTTTGAGCAGAGGCAAGGGACACAATCAAAAGTGTCCATCATCTCATCATCCAGCATTACCTACAAATACACGCACACACACACACATGCATGCATGCGCACACATGCACACACATGCATGCGCACACATGCACACACATACATATTTTTCAAGTGCAATGTGTTGAGTAGGATAATAGATTGTTCAACAGTTAAAAATGATAACTTGTCTGATTTACTTTGTATCGTCATGTGTTAGTGGCTGACGTGTAACTTCAACGGCAGGTACTTTTCCTTATTTGGGCATGCATAGCTGTAGGTAACAGCCACACAGGTGCAGCGGGTGCCGTCATATGGAATGGACTGGAGGAGTGTGCGCCATTACCTTAATAGGTTTTCTAATAACACTTTCCTCTAAAAGCAATTTTATTTTGCTTTTCTTGTGTGCACACACTACAGCAGGGCAATAAGCTGGTTGTCATGTTGAAAATATTCCTCTCTATTAACACACCAATGGATGTGACTGAGAAACGCGCCCACAAACCAGGTGGGACACTCTCGAGCTGACCTCCTGCTCAGTGGGTCTGGCTACTTCTTCAGTGATGGTGAATATGCACATGAGAAAGGACACTGTGTCATGGACAAGACAATCTATTTAACTGCTATGTTACTTAATTCCCCAAAGGCTGCACACATCCATCTTTACCTTTTGTTGAAAACAACCTTTCCATGCTTACAGACTGCTTTATCCAAGAATTCCCATACAGAATGATCACATTAAAATGGGTAGGGTACAGCTATGCAGATATACATGTAAGGTGTACAGTTTAATGGTGTATGCATTTTAACAAGCTCACAGGCCAGCCAAGAAGCAGGCCACCCAGACCATTGACCACAGTTAGCTTATGTGGGCAGCTCTGGGTCTTAGCACAAACTTCATGCACCAACTGGGCACCCTTCAATCCACCCTTGTAATACTGAACACCCACCGTAGGCAGACTGTGTAGAACAGACAGCAGGGAACTAAGACATGGAAAATATTGCCACCTTTCGCAATTGCAAGAACATATGCAAGTGACTGTGGTCCTCATGGTGGCTGTCAGTGAACTAGGAAGGTGCAAATTCACTAAAATGTCACAAGTCACAATAAAGCAGGGTAACACGCTATAGACTGCAGAGTGTTCCACCAATATCAAAGGACATATCCCCTAGGAAGTTTCATAACCTGCTTGTGAACTACTCTTGTTTTTGATGGTTACCACATACCTGGTAAGCATTTCACCCTGTTGCATCTGCACTCATTTTCATCTACATCTTGCCCACTCTTGTAGTGGTGATTTAGTTATTTTGCTGTTAGTTGTTAATTTGCCTAGTTGTTTGACTTTAATCATGATGCATAAACCTTTTTGGGTACATAGGAGTGCTCCTCCCTTCTGTGCCTCTTTCTTTCTGATTAGGATCTGAGAGTTGGAACGCATGCACTCCTTGGCATTACATCCTGTTGTCTTTTAAGCATAGGTGGATAATGTTTCCTTTTGAAAATATAAAAGTCTTGTATTATGCTATTAAAGGCTAACAAAGTGAAATGCTTAATGACAATGAATGACAATTCCCATTTGTCAAATACTGACAGGAAGCTGGAAACTGACCTACTAAAAAATACTCAATGGAAACAATTTGGAAGTAAACATTAGAGGAGTCTGAGGATGCAGCACAGCTTTATCGGGTTCTCCTGCCTCGCCGAATCTTATTATTGCTGTTTTCTGACACCCACGTGCAGATTTACTAAAATCTCACGCAACACAGCGCAGCGCAGCGGGCAAAAAAGCTGTGCTGCGTTGAGCGAGAAGAAGAGAGCAAGAGAGCACCATATTTACAGAAATATGGCACTCTCCACCCGTCTCCCTAGCGCCGGCGCTGAAATTAGCTCCTGTGTGCCACACAAACACCTTTGCACCATAGTGCAAGGGTGTCTGCGTGAATCTAGCATAGGTTTTGTACTGAAAGGATAGCCTTCCAGTACAAAATACTATGCTCAGACTAACTTTAAATGTTATCTCACTTTGTATGTGTGCTGTACAGTGATGCACACATAGAAAGTCGGAAAAGGAAGGAGAAATGTAAGCATTTCTCCTTCATAGCACCTATTTGAAATAGGCGCTATTTTATCTTGCTAAACCCAGTCTACACTTTTAAGTAAATAGGGTTTAGCGTCAGAAACCTTAGGTGGTTGCATGGGAATGCCCATGCACCACCCATGGTACGCACCTTGGCGCTAAGTAATGCAAAGCTTAGAAAAAACGACAGGAGTTTGACCCATAAACCAATTGAGATCTGGGTAATAATATGACAACAAACAACAATATCTCAATTGGTATCAATGTTGAAGGCAATTAAATAAGTATGTAACATACATTACAATGTATGTTACATACTTATTTAATTGCCTTCAACATTGATACCAATTGAGATATTGTTGTTTGTTGTCAAGTAATGGAAAGCAGCATTATGCGCTAGTGTGCACTACTTTCAAGTGTTTGCCAGCTCTAAACAAGTTTAGCGCTGGAAAGAAAATTAAAAAAAAAGATTTCGCTTTGTTTTGAGTCAGTTGTGATGCAAACACGGCAATAATTCTTAGCAAATACACCCCAAAGAGTCCTGTTTATCAAACATTCACGCAACGCAGGGCAGCAAGCAAACTTGCTGCGCTGTGTTGCGTGAAAGTGAGAGAGCAGAACAGTACCATATCTACTAAGGTATGGTGCGCTTCAATTTTCTCCCTGTGCTGGGGCACTAGTGGCTACCTAGCAGCAACACAGGCACTCTTGCACCATGGTGTAAGGGTGCCTATGTTATGGGCAGGATTGTTTTTGTGCAGGAAGACCTTCCTGCACAAAAACTAACCATATAGGCATATTCCTCTTTCTATGTGTGATGGAGAATGCAGCACTCACAGAATGAGGAAGTAATGAGGAGAAATTAACATATTTCTCCTCGTTACGCATCTCTATGGTAGTCGTACAGATTTCATGCAATTCCAGCTTTACAAACCTTACTAAATCTGGAATTGCATTAAATCCATGGGTGGATGCATGGGAACGCCCATGCTCCACCCATGGAATGCCTGCCACTAAGAAACGTAATGCTTCTCAGAGCAAGCTACTCCGCTGTGTTACATTTCTCTGCAAAGCCATGCAATCCCAAGCAAATCAGGCCTTGTGTAGCTTTGTAATTCCCAAATAGGCCTTTGCCTTGCCCTGCGTTGCCTTGTACGACTCAAGGCAAAGGCTTAGTAAATCTGGGTCCAAGCCTTTAGTCATTTAAACCAGGTGGAGTCTTGACTTGGCAAAGGCAAGGAGGCTTGGAGGAGGTGGAGACCTGGCAAAGACAAGGCAAAGGCTTAGTAAATCTTGGCCCAAGCCTTTAGTAATTTATGCTAGGTGGAGATTTTCTAAACTTTGATGCAGCACAACACAGCAATGGAAATTGTCCTGCTCTATTACATCAAACGGAGAGAGCAGAAATGTGCTATAGATACTAAGATATGGCGCAGTTTTGCTCTCTCTTGGCTCTGGTGCACTTCTGGCTGCCTAGCACCAATGCAGGCACCTTTGTGCCATGACACAGAGTAGACTGCATTGTGGTCAGAATAGTTTTTCTGCAGGAAAGGATACCTCTCAGAGGCTTAAAGGCTTATTCTTCTTTATATGTGTGCTCCAGGATGCAGTATGTATGCAAAGAGTAAGTAACAAAGAGAATTAACAATATTTCTACTCGTTACGACAGCCTCTTTTAGGCATGCCATTTTGGTGCAAATCCGCCGACTTTAGTTAATATGGGTCAAAATACATGGATGGATGCACAGGAACGCTCATGTTCCACCCATGTAACACCTCCATGAGACAAGGTAACACAAGGCAGCGCAGGGTCATACAAAATGGTGTGATTCCTTTCTTGACAACCATTGGTGCATGCATGCATGCCAAAATGTGGCTTTTTAGGCCATTCTTTGCAGTGTTCTTTTGAGGAGGACTTTTTCCGCCACCTTGCCAGTGATGTACCTCTTGGAGGGTTTTCCCTGCTTCGAAGTAAGCCAATTGTTGCTGCTTTTAAATCTCCTATTTTGTTATCCTCCCTGCTAAATATGGGCTTTGTTTTCCACTTGACCAAGTTAGGTTAACAGACAGAGACGCAACATTATCATTGCACAGCAAAATGGGAATTTTAAGCAATCGGGCCGCAGCGGAGATCCACCCCAGTTTCAGTCTGCGCTCATTGGATTCATCCTGCCTATGTCCATAGATCCATTGTCCAACTACTCTACCTAATATAGGGGCCCATTACGATGGCGGGCGGAAGCACTACCGCCGTGCTGGCGGATGCAAAAACCACCAGTTACCGCCGGCACGCAGCAGTCCACACGCCCGCCCAATTACGATGCGAAAAGCAGGCCAAACACCGCCGGCAAGCCAGCAACACCGTCCGCCATCAAAGTGCGCCCGCACACGTAGCGGCGCAGCACAACTGACACACACCGTCCGACGAAACACGTCCCGCCCGGCGCATAAATTACGATGCCGCAAACAAACGGCTCCCACGGCAAAGAGACACCGCACGTGAAAGAGAGGCGGAAACACGGACGCAGAGCACGGACAACGAAGAAGCGGCACCCCGGGCATGAATCCAGCACTGCAGGCCCTTCCCATGCTTCTGCTGATGCACCACCAAGGACGCAACGTGCCGCGGAGACGCAGGTAGGCACACACACAACAAGTGCACGCAAACAGCGCACACAGTGCAAGGGCGGAAAAAGCGGACAACCCCCCACCAGCGCGTGCACACTACACATCCACCATTGCATCCACATATGACACACAGGCCAAATCCTAACATCGCGGAACACATGTGTACACACCACCTGGGACTAGGAACCAACCACCCCGTCACGGCCCCAAAGCGCCGATGACGCCGCCACACATGCGCACAACGCAGAGGCCAACCGCAGCGCCATGCATGCGTCGCACACAGACACAGGGACACAACCAAGCAGCACACACATCAGCCCCACCCCGAACGCACATGACACGTGACAGGCCTGCCACAGACATGTCCCCAATGCCCAATTCACGGACAACACCCAACGCCACACAACCGACGCACACATGTCAGTGAAGTCACGCAACAGCAGGACACACCCCAGTGTAACAAACATGGCGAAGCACACAGCGGCGGCAACACCAACTAGGAGAAGCAGGGCCCCTTCGGGAAGAGGAACGCCAGTACCACACTGAAAAACCCATACCACCCTGCACATATGAACAAGACACATGAAACGGAACACCAAAGAGCCCGGTGACCGACAACAGGTGGCCCAAGAATTACATCCACACACAAGGCCCAACGCAGAGCGGAAGGCAGGCTGCCGCCCACACAAGGGAGAGCAGACAGCACTGAATGACCTTCCATTCCAACACCGAAACCACAGCCCTACGACAGAAGCCGGTGAATACAGCCATTGTCCAAGAATAGACCAACACAGGCATGCCGAGGAGACCGACCACACGGCAGATAGCGCATATCACAGAAGCACACAACGGACGGGGAAGAAAGAAGAAAACACTCCCCCATGTCGGCCACATGCAAGTTAATTGGAAGGAGTCACACAGCACTGACCTTGAACTGTCTGAGAAGCATGTGGGAAGAGGGCCCGTGTCCTCCAAACAAGCCAACAGAACACAAGTCCTGTCTCCCCACGACTACACAGAGCTCACAGCAACCCCGGAGTGTGCACATTGCAGACTGCACACACAGCCGGAGCACGCCACCACAACGCACCGCTGCGAAATGGCAACCGCAACACACCTACCCAACTACGCCGAAGAGCTCAAGCTGTACCAAACCAGCACGATACATACATTGGGATGCGATCTCCTGTCCCTGCTGAACGTAAGTTACCGACTGACTTACCGCATCACATTGTTCAGCTGCGTCATGCCCGTCTTCTACTGTCGGAGGTGTCCCTACCAGCATCCCGTCGAGATATGCCTCTCCAACCCGGCATGTCTGAAGGCGGACCTGCTACCACTACTCCTCCCTCTGGACGCACACGACAGGGCCTGCTCTGCCTATGGGGGCATGGCGTATGTGGCCAACATCGCACGCGCACTGAAATGGAACCACTGTGCCTCCACACGACGGATCATCGAGAACAGCTACATCGAATGTCACCCAGCATGCCCCATCATGGTCCTCCAAGGGACAACCTACGAACAACACCTTGACAGCCACCATCCGCTTCATTGGCTGGCAAACATGTACACCACCAATGACATGGAAGCCCTGCTGGACGGCATCGCATACCTGACAACCTGTAAATACGTCGGACCACAACGCAGGTTCCCCGAGTGACCTATGAAGTCCAACCCCGCACCCATGCTCAGCTTCCGCACGGACTGGCCAGTCACCACCACAACAGCCATACCAAACGACCGGCAACTGTAACCACACCATCAACGACATCGCCATGACATCGGATATGACCGGGACATGCACACTGTTCCCCATCACATCCAGGAACACCGCATGCATCGTGGGAGGCAGTGGCATGGGCTCTGTGCATCGCACCCACATGGACGGAACTGCACGAACAACCAGGACACGACATGGATCCAGCGCACATGGACACACACACCGCTCAGTGGACATGAATAGGTCGCCTGGAGTCTGTGGGTGCTGCACCCCTCCCACCCCCGCCCCGGGAATCCCATACCAGGACCTTTGCATGGACGACAAGTGCATACAACAACAACACGACCCCAGTGACTGTGACATGTCCAGTAACCACCACAGTGCAACAACAAGTGGCACGCCGCTGCATGCACGCAAGCACATGCCCTGATGTCATCTCACATGCACGCGTGCATGAGGAACAACCGCAGCAAACCTGTCACATGGAACTGAGATGGACTGTGCCCATGATGCCGAGCGGTCTGGTAGGCTACATGTATACCGTCTGTGTCAAAGTCCGCAGCTCCGCAGCTATACGTAAATGTACATTAGCACAGCCTTGGCCAAGCAGATGTAACCCCACACCCTATCCCATTTGTAATCATGCTCAGTATATCCTCAACATGTATTCCGCTGCCAGTAGTGTCCACTATACTGCATCACAGAGGACAGAAGACTCAATATAATGTTTGAAACCAAAACTGTCTCCGCTGACTCATTTCACAAGTACGAATGAGAGAGGATGAGAGTATGTGAAGTACACGGCAGTCGTGACATGACCATGTAGTCCACTGGTATTGGATGTCAACGCAAATGAGTAGCACTACTGTGGAAGACACACATGTGTCGTGTGAAGTCGTATGGACGCAGTGCTCAGGTGGGTGGGTGCGACGGGTAGATGCGCACATGCCAAGTTGGAGCACGCCAGGTTGGGAGGGCTCATGAACAGTACACCACCGCTTCCCTGGGCATTGTGAGAGGACACCTGTCGGGGAGTGAACACGTGTGTGCACAGCAGCCGGGCACACGTACAAAGCGGTACCAGGCGCACCTCAGCCCACCCTCTGTGGACGAGCTGGATCCTGTTGTGCGCCCGCCATGCCCCTTGACAAGGCACACACAGCCCCAGTCGACCAGGTGTAACCCCAACATAGTCAATCCGCACAGGCGATACAGGGCACGGGATGGCAGTGGAGCATGGTGTGTGAGAGGTCTCCTCGCGCTCCTCCTGGTCATATCACGCAGGCAATAGAACCTCAACGTCCAGCATGGCAAAAAGTCAAATGGAAGTGTAGGGGGACGCACCACAGCACGAGCAGCACTGACGTCACGGGAGGTGGCTCGCACCATCCCATCCATTGCCCATCATACCAACCACGCCACATGCCATTGCGACTAAGTGCAAGCGCGTGCGCCACCACCCCGAGCCCTCCCCAGAGAGGCCAAAGAGTGAATGTGTGGGCCATCAGCCACAGACGGACGCGGCAGGGCCGCAAGGGCAGCCACAGCCACTGGGTGTCGCAGGTGGCGGATCCGGAAGGCGAAGACTGTGATGCAGAGTCCATGCAGGCCGGGTCTCCATTTGGGGCACCACGCAGGTGGACGGCGTCCCGCCACACATCATACCCTGAGACAGCCCACTCGTGCAACTGGACCCACACATACACTCCTTGCCCTCTCTGGTGCAAGCTTGGGGCTGCCTGTGCAAGCGCTAGCCTCGCAGGTGAGCATGCATATTGGGGGGCGAGGGGAGGACATGAGGGCTGGGGCGAAGATGACTGTATCACTGTCAGTTAGTACAAGGGATGACCCAGATGTGGAAAGGAAGAGACGTGTCCCGTGTGTACTGCAACTAGTCGCCAATCCAACTACCCCCATGTCCGGAATGTAAGCCCGCACCTAGGCCCGCCCATCCGCCACATCGAACATACCACCAGCACGACAACCTTCCCATTCGAAACACTGACTGGGGGTGGCGACCAGTGAACAATCATGTGTAGCCTACCCACGCGTACATGTGGGCCCTCCATGATCCATGTCACCTGCGGCAAAGACATGACATGCGCAATGAGGGAAGTGAGGAGAGCTGTCCGCCCCACGCGCAGAAGGTGCATCAGCTCCACAGACCCAGCAGCGAGTCCAGCAGGGGTCACATGTGCAGGGGCAGCTGTGCCTGGTGTGAAGGCACATGCATATAGACAGCACATCGACCAATGTGTAGTCTGCCCACATCCACAGTCCATCATCATGCGGACATAGGAATTGAACACAGGGCAACACATCTTAGCTGGTGCACCCACCGTGACCAACAATGCGCAATCATCGACGTACCCGCCCTGTGCATGGCCCCCCCCCAACGGAGGCACATCCAGTGCCACCATCCCACACACACAAGCCTTCCACGGAACATGCTGTGTCCAATGGTCAGTACAGAGTCAGCGCCCATCTGGTGGATCCTGAACAGGAGACACATGCACACACATGCCAGCTCCCACTATGTACGACTGCCACCTGGCACGTGCAATGTAACCTCTCACCTGTGACGTGTGACTGCAAGCACACAGCCGTCTTGGCATGGGGCTGTCAATGTGGACACCAGTCAATGTTTCGGGAGCTGTGATCCGTACAGTGCTGTACATAGGGTGCAGTGCTGACACCTACTACTGTCTCATATCCCCTCGTGCCACAGGTCCCACTTGTATTGGCCGCTCAGCCCGTGCCCACATCGTCGTCGTCGTGTGCCATACTCATCCAGCCTCGGAAGCAGTACCATGCTCAGCAGACACTCATGTTGCCGTGGCGTTGCCGCTTGACGAATATGCAGTCAGTCCCCATCAGCACGCCCCGCAAGTCATTGGGGCCTAGATCCCCATGTGCATGCACATGGCAGTGGTATGTCTCACTTGCCATTGCCATTGTTGGGAGACCTGTGTAAGTGTATTGTGGCCGTGCCGTCCCAGCTTGACAGCTGGGCTGTGGCTCATGTGCTTGCTCAGTCATGTCAGTGATGTGTATGCGAAATTGCTATGTGCCGTGTTGCTTTGACATGTGTCCTCTGCCATTTAACCCAGGCGGAGACCGAACATTGACCGCCCATACCAATTGCTGGCGGACATGGACGATACAGAGGTAATCAGGAAGTTTCGGCTGGACAGGCCAACTCTGCATCGACTGTGTGCCATGTTAGAGCCCCATCTCCGTCCCCGCAGGGTGTATCCGACTGCTGTCACCCCCACGGCTAAGGTGATGGCCGCCATGCATTTCTTCGCCACTGGGTCATTCCAGCACACAGTGGGCAGTGGAGGAGGGATGTCCCAGCCCATGTTCAGCAAGGTGCTGAGGGATGTACTGGCAGCCATGATGCTGTACCGGAACAGGTACATCAGATTCCCCAGGGCTCGTGAATTGGCGGCAGTGAAGGGTGCATTCTATGCCCTTGGCAGAATCCCACACGTCGTGGGAGCCATTGACTGCACTCATGTTGGCCTTGTTCCACCACAGGCCACTGAGCACCTGTACCGCAACAGGAAGCACACGCACTCCCTGAATGTGCAAGTGGTGTGCCTTGCGGACATGGTGATCACCCACGTGTGTGCAAAGTTTCCAGGCTCGGCCCATGACGCACACATAATGCGCAACAGCATCTTGCCACGACTGATGGCCAATCTGCAACAGGATCGTGGCTGTATTGTCGGTGAGTATGTGGAGTGGTGTAGCGTGCTGGTTGTGCGATGCTGTCCCCTGTCCAGTTGGAATAGCAACGGTTCTCTGTGTCCCTCACACCCAGGTGACTCTGCGTATCCGAATGGGGCATGGCTGCTCAGTCCATTGAGGAATCCTCGCACCCCAGCAGACGATCGATACAATGAGGCACATGGGAGGACCAGACGTGTGGTCGAGCGTACCTTTGGCCTCCTCAAGTCCAGGTTCAGGTGCCTGGACCGCACCGGGAGTGCACTGGCGTACTCCCCACAGAAGGTGTGCCAGATAGTGGTGGCGTGCTGCATGCTGCACAATCTGGCCATTCGGAAGCAGATCCCCCTCATTGTGGATGACGGAGATCAACCAGGGCCCCAGCCCGCAGACCAGGACAGCTCGAGTGAGGTGGACAGCGGAGAGGAGGAAGCTGGGAATGTGCGCCAGCAGCTCATCGCCCGCTACTTCACTTGACGGTGAGTGTCCATGTACGACGGATGATGTGTCTGTATCTATGCAGGTGTGTGTGTGCTGTGTCAGGGTGGCCGTATGTTCACTGCGTGCAGTGTGTCAACGCTCCATGGCCAGGGTAGTATGCCACTGTTGGTGGCTGTGGCATTGTGCCCTATTGCTCTGTGCGATGTGTGTACATTGCTTGTAGTTGTTGACATGTACTGTGTGATGGGTGTGTGACACACTCATTGAATGTGCTCCTGTTCTGTCTCCCACCCCTAGGTCCCTACAGGCCCTCCGGATTCCATTTCCATGCCACGCATCAGGTGCCTTTCCGCCCAAGGTGGCCGTTGTATTCCGTACAATAAAGACACAGGGCACAAACAGCAGTTAGTGAAAAAGGTGCATTTATTACAAACTGTGACATGTGATTGTGTGTAAGGTGATGACAAAAGTGGTGCGTGCAGTGACAATGAGCTGTCGGTCATGGCTGCGTGATGATCAGGGTGTACCCACTGGTTCTATGTCCATAGTCCAACACACACATGCCATCCAGATGGCTGTGTGGAGTGGGATCGTAGAGCAAGTCAATGCAGTGGCTGGTCAAGGAAGGCTGGCGGAAGGCTGGCTGGCTGCCTCACTTGCGACTGGAGCGTGCGAAGTCCTCCCGGGAGATCTGTTTCCTCTTCGGACGGCCCCTTCCACGTTTGGGAGGGGGGTGTGTGGTGGCGACCTGCTGGTGGTGGGTGAGGTGTGCTCACTGGCTGTGGACGCAGGGGAAGTGGACACTGCTGCCCGAGCCTGCGCCCTAGCAGGTGGTGGCGGAGGTGGTGTTGCTGGCCTTGCCTGTGACCCCACCGCCACCACCAGCTGGCCCATGAGGTCCACGAGTTGGTCCATACGGGACACGAATTGGCCCATATGGGCGTCCATGGACCTCAGCACCCCCAGCACCTCCCGCGTGTCAGTAGCAGACCTGGCCCATTGTCCTTGGGCCTCTTCATAGGCCCCAAGGACTCTGTCCATTTGAGGCAGGGCATGGCTCCCAGGGGAGGCTGGCGTTTCCCTGACCCTGCTCCTCCTACCAGTCCTGCTGCCACCGGCCTGCCCACTAGCCACATTGCTCACCACGGTCCTCGCTGTGGCTCCCAGGGTGGATCCAGTCGGCCGGGCCACCACCTGCGCTGGGGCTGGTGCCAGCGAAGACGTGGTGGTGGTGGAGGCGGTGGTGGTCGGTGCGGCGATGGTGGCGGTTGCGGCAGTGGTAGTGGCCGCAATGACCGTGGGTGTGGCCGCAACGACAGTGGCAGCAGGGGACTGGGACTGTTCAGCATCCCTGGATGATGGGTTGGTGGGTAGGAGGGGTCCTGGGGAGCGGCTGGGCCCTGCCACGCCAGATGGGCCAGCTTGGTGGTCCGTGTCCGAAGAGGTGGACAGATCCTCCAGATCCGTGTGTCCTCGTTGGGGGCTTGTAGGCTGGCTGTGCTGGCTGCTGTCTCCATCCCCAGCGTCCAGCAGTTCGTCACCTGTGGAGAGAATGAGATTTGTTATTGTGTTGCACCTGGCGAAGTATGTATTAGTCGTCTGACATTGGCAGTTCGTGCAATCTCGTACATGGGTTTCCCGGAGGCGAGTGTGTGGCTGTGGCATCTGTAGGTGTGTGTGCTAGGCAATGGGACTGTGTGCTGTGCACATGTGGCATGGGACGGATTGGCCATGCCGATGGGTGTGTTGCTTTGCCCCTACTCATTGTGACTCTGGTGTATGCGGGCTCCTGGCCCATCCTGGGTCTGGTTTGTACTTTGCTTTTGGAGTTCAAATGGAACGCTTAGGAACGCATATGGCAACATGGGGGCCATGCCCCAGATTCGCATTTGGGATGGAATATGCTTTTGGGGTTCAAATGGAACGCTTAGGAACGCATATGGCAACATGGGGGCTATGCCCCAGATTCGCATTTGGGAGGGTATATGCTTTTGGGGTACATGCTGTGAGCCATGGGTGCCGAACGTGACATGTGTTGTGGCAGCATGACAGTGCATGGTCTGAGGTGTGTGCATGCCTGACATGCCCTGCATATTTGCTGTCTGTTGTGGTTACTGGACATGGCATTGGACGCATCGTTATGAGTGAGTGATAGTTGTGTGCCAGCCAACGTATTGCAGTTGTCCCATCTCCTTGGTGTGCGTGCTGCCCTGTGCCATGTGCATCACTGCAGTGCTCGGGGGGTGTGGCCCATGTTGTGTGTTGTTGCTCACAGTGTGTCGTGCGCTTAATTGACTTCTGGCACATGGTTGGTCATGGGCATGTGTCTTAGCGTGACTGCTGTATGTGTGGCAGCTGTGCAGATGACATGCCTTTCATGAGACTGGGGCTGACGGATGGGATGGATGGTATGTTGTATGTGCATGGTGTGTCTGTGTGTTTGATGGGTTCAGTGGTGTTCGTGTGCATTTCTGTTGTTCCGCTCTGTTGCGTCTAGTGTTGTTTGTCTTACATAGGCGTAGTTGTGGGGTGTGTGGTTGACAGGCAGTAGGGGCTACATGGACAGGACTTCAATGGTGTTTCGGTTGTGTGTGATGAGTTGCACAGTGGCTGCCGTGTGGGACTATATTCAGTGTGGCTTGTGCATGCAGACGTGGCTCCTTGGGTGTTGCTATGTCTGTGATGGGTCATGTGGGGTGTGAGTCTGCTGTTCATGTCCGTGTGCACATTGTTCACTTGTTCGTGACGGTGGGCGGTGCTGCGTGTTCGTGTGCTACGTGACATGTCCCATGTGTTGGTGGTGTTATGGTCCTCATGCCTCCAGTAATCCAGCCCTGTCCAGTTTCCCACCTGCAAGTTGTTCGTGCGTGCACTGTACTGGATGCCACATGGCTCTTAGCGGGGGTGCTCCATGTTGCAGGTCTGTGGGGGTGGGGGGTGTAGTGGGTCGTGGGGGTGGCTGTACACCCACTGACACCGATTGCTGTGGACCGTGATGTCTGCCTTTCGGCTGTCGTTGTGCACTGCGGTGGCTGACACGTGGGTGTGGGGTGTGGGGGATGCTCCTCCTTGCTGTGCTGTGGGACTGGGGCCTGGTGTGTGTTGTACTTGGGCTGTCCCCCTCCGACCCACTGCACTTTGTGTTCCTGCCACTTACCTGTTACTTGTCAGTTGGTGCAGCTGTGCCTGACACATGGGTGTGGGGAGTGCTCCACCTTGCTGGTCTGTGGGAGTGGGGGCCTGGTGGGTGTTGTACTTCAGCTGTCCCCCTCCGACCCACTGCACTTTGTGTTCCTGCCACTTACCTGTTACTTGTCAGTTGGTGCAGCTGTGGCGGACACATGGGTGTGGCGGGTGCTCGTTGTGGCGCTTCTGGCATATTTGTGGACCTGTTGGTGGTTACGTGGCTGGCTTAGTGTACACATGTCCCCACGCATCTTACAGTTGTTCGGTTTGGCCTGTGTGTGGTAGTGTCTGTTGCATGTGCGTGTGATGTGTTGTGTATTGTGTGCTGGACATGGGGGTGTTTGTCCCTGGGAGCTGTGGCATGGTGGTTGCGCATGTGTGTACATAGCGGTGTGCTGGTATACATTAGTTTGTACTTACCAGCCTCCACTCCCCCTGCTAATCCGGCGAGGATCTCCGGATGGATTACGACTCGCACCTTCTCCTCCCACGCTTTGAAGGTCTTAAAGAGCGCGGGATTCCCTCCGCCAGTGACGGCAGCCAGCTCTCTGTTTTTGCCCTCCTTCTTCTTGACCAGGCTCTTTACGTCATTCCAACGTTTGTTTATCTCGGTTCTGTTCCTGGGCAGGGTCCCGACTGCATTGACCTGGTCTACGATCCGGGTCCACATTCTGTTTCTGGTGGCTAGTGGTGTGTGCTGGACCATGTTCCCATAGATTTGTGGGTACACCTTGATGATCTCGTCGACCATGACCGTCAGCTCCATGGGCGTGAACTTGGGCATCCTTTGTGGTGCCATGGTGTTTGTGGTGCTGGTGCGGTGTGTGTTGTGTAATGTGCAGGGGGTTTGTGGTGCGGGGGTGTGGTGGTGGTGGTGGTGGTGGTGGTGGTGTTTGGTGGTGGTGGTGGTGGTGGTGGTGGTGGTAGTGATGTGTGCGTTTCTGTGGTGTGCTGCTGTCCTTGCTGTGTCACTGTGTCCTCTCCTCTCCTCTCTGGTTTGCAATGTAGCAAGGGGTTGTGGTCTGTGGGAGTGCTGCTTTTGTACTCACCTATGTGGGTGTGTCCTCATGGTCTGTTGTTTTCAGGTGTGTTGTGTCTGGGGTTCTGGCCTTTGTATTTTTTGTTTGTCCGGGGGGTGTTTTCGGGATGTGTACTGTGCTTGTGTATTTGTGCGTGCCTTGCTGTGTGGACTTGTTGGCCATGTTGTGTGTTATTGGTTTTGTGTGCGGATGGTTTCTGTGCAGGTACGTGGGCGCCATGGCTTCTGCCGTGTCGATTCTCATCGGCGTTGTTTGCGCTGGCGGGCGGTATTTTTGTTGTTTTTCCGCGCTCATGGCGGTGCGATCGTAATTTCACGTGCGGTGTGTCGGCCGTGAGGGCGGGCGGTTTTGTGTTGTCGTGCGTGTTTCCGTCCGTGGCGGGCGGTTTGACTCCGACTCGGACGATGGCGGGCGGTATTTTGTATGATTTTTCCGCCGATGGCGGTTTTCAGTTTGTGTACTCATAATGGCGTGGTCGGTGTTCAGGCGGTGTGTGCGGGCGGATTTTTGCCGCTTCCATGCCTGGCGGATTTTTTACGCCGGGTATCGTAATGGGCCCCATAGCATCTCTCACTTGAGTTTGTAGCCAATTGCGTATTGCAACTGCAGACAATGGTGAACATTGTCCTTCTGCCTTTATTCTGCATTTTTAATCTCAGGATTCCAACTGTGCTTATTTATAAAGTTACTCTGTGTGTGTCATATATACCTTTTGGATCGTTTTAGCCTTAGAGAACCAACAGGGCCAATAGTGTCGAAGAGTCTCCCATCATGTGTTCTGACTGTTTTTTCCGCTCAGTCACGCGGGTATCAGGGTGCTCTTTTTCAGTATGTTGGACCTATACCCTTGTATGTATTGATGTTTTTTAATATTGTAATATATGTGTATGATTTAGAAAATGTCAAAAAAAGAAAACCCCCCTACTGTCTGGCCTATTGGCCTTCCTAAGAAGACCCTCTTAGCTTTTATATTGGAGATTAGTCAGAAGGGCTCTGACTTTGTTAACGATGAGGTTACCAGAGGACTAAAGGATTATGAAAAGGGTGATCACGTAAGAGGTGCTGCTGCAGTTTGTAGGTTTTAGGCACACAGCTGTGGTAACCAAGATAACTTTCTAAGTCCAGGTACTTCATCTCCACACTATCCTCCCATCATAACATCTGTTGTTTCCTCTATTAGTCTTATGAATCCAGAGAGGGATGCACATCTGACACTCCTAAATAGACTCATGGTGTCATCATTCCTCGAGTGGATGAGCATCCTCTTTCTTGAACGCCATCAATTATCATTCTATTCCACCAAACCATGGTGGAGAACCCTTCAGTGGCTTTCGTCAGGGCTCCATCATTTGTATAGACAAACTGGACTTATTCATATTTTTTCCGGTAACTAATCCAGAGGGAGAGCTCTTCTGGCCTGAAGTTCAGCTGCAGCAAAGACCCACACCTAAACATAGATGACTAGAGCTGTATTTAGGACGCCATTGTCAGAAGAAGGTGGTAGGGAGGTAAAAGCAGACCCAAGTTAGACCAGCCTCAAGGAAAAAGACTGTGCGAAGAAAGAGAAATGGTTTGGGGGTAAACTCCGGAGAAACTAAGTTAAAAATACAAACATCGCTTCCAATGAAGACACGGGGAATAAGGATCCAGGCAAACCATGTGGCAAAACCAAAAGAGACAGTTCATTTGCAAGATTAAAGGCATTTAGCTTTCAAAAGAGAAACTACAGAAAAAGGGCAATTTCGAAAACAATACCTGTAAGGAATTGTTCTATAACCAATGGTAAATGTTATTTATCTTAAAAATATCAACTAAACAGTGGAAATGTAATGGTTACTCAAAATTGGGATGCTCTGCATTCATTTTTCAAATCATTCATTCATTTAAATCTTTATTTGGCTATCAAAGAAAACAGCCATAAAGTACAAGCAGAATAGTACATCTAAAAAGACAATTAAAAAAAATATATAATTATAGTAACAATTATAAAAAAAAGAATCAGTTCATATGTTACACTATAGCATAATACTTTTCCTCACATTAATCGATTTCAAGATAAACAAAGCATTGAAGAATCATCTAGTGTCACCAAAAATGTCATTGTTACTTTGTGTGACCTAATGTTCTGAGCAGGAAACACTGGTTTAAGATAAAAGCACCTAAAATTATGGTAACATTTACAAAACAATAAAAAGTGCAATGTGCGTTGTTTACTTTTGTTCTCACAAGGGCATGGTACCATTTCAGGTGGGCGGGACTTCATTTTTGGGAATGCGACTAGCTAGTGAACAATGCCACATCTCAGTCTTGTCAGCACAAAACAATGTTGTACATTAGTCACATGTGATAGGTATTTATTACCTCCATCCTCCAAATTAAAAGATTTATATAAGGCGACCGTTGGTTTATTCTGCTCGGCCACTGATCTATGATCCAGTCTGTGTTGGAAAAAGAATTCTTTGATACCTTTCTTTGTAAGAGACAATACTTTTAAAGGATCCGACCCAATGGATATCTTAAACAGCATTTCGAGGGAGGAGTTAATATACAATAACCAGGGAATACTTAATACATCATTCACGGTTAAACAGTCTAAAATAATTGATCTGGTGAAAGCCGTTTCTTCCCTGTCCCAAAGTGAAGCCCACAATAGCAGCGGTCTAACCAATAAAAGGGATCACTGACAAAATATTAATGTAAAAAATATTGATGACAAAAATATCGATGAAAAAATATAGAATGCAAAAATATCGACCCCCTATACTTAAACAGGTAAGTACAAAAATATCGAAGTAAGAAATATATATGTACAAAATATCAACTTAAAAATATATATATAACATAAAATAAAATATATTATATATATATTAAATATTATTATTATTTTTAAGAAGATAAATTAAATTTAATATATATATTTTAACTAAATATAACCAATAAACTTAATTTTAAAAAAATATAAACACACAAACATAATAATGTATACATATACATATATTTACTTGAAAAATAATTTAATAACTATCTTTATTTAATTTTTAAACTTTTAAATTATATAAAAATTAAATGTATGCATATATCAATAATTCATAATTAAAAACATTACCATTTTATAATTTATTCAAACATTTAACTATTTAAAAAAAATGAAAACAAATTTCGCAATACAATAAATACAACAGTGAGTGCAACAGTAGAGAAAGTATTGGATAGCGGAGGGGTAAAAATTACTATTCCCACTCCAGTGAGTACAACAGTAGGGAAAGTGCTGGATAGCGGAGAGTTAAAAATTATTATTCCCACTCCAGTGAGTGCAACAGTAAGGAAAGTATTGGATAGCGGAGGGGTAAAAATTACTATTCCAACTCCAAAGAGTGCAACAATAGGAACATTTTGGATAGCGTAGGTTACAAATTACTACTCCCACTCCAGTGAGTGCAACAGTAGGGAAAGTGTTGGATAGTGGAGGGGTAAAAATTACTATTCCCACTCCAGTGAGGGCAACAGTAGGGAAAGTGCTGGATAGCGGAAGGTTAAAATTACTATTCCCACTCCAGTGAGTGCAATAGTAAGGAAAGTTTTGGATAGCGGATGAGTAAAAATTACTATTCCCACTCCAGTGAGTGCAACAGTAGGGAAAGTGCTGGATAGCGAAGGGGTAAAAATTACTATTCACACTCCAATAAGTGCAATAGTAGGGAAAGTGCTGGATAGCGGAGGGATAAAAATCACTATTCCTACTCCATTGAGGGCAACAGTAGGGAAAGTGCTGGATAGCAGAAGGGTAAAAATTACTATTCCCACTCCAGTGAGTGCAAAAGTAGGGAAAGTGCTGGATAGAGGAGGGGTAAAAATTACTATTCCCACTCCAGTGAGTGCAACAGTAGGGAAAGTGATGGATAGCGGAGGGGTAAAAATTACTATTCCCACTCCAATGAGTGCAACAGTAGGGAAAGTGCTGGATGGCGGGGGGGGTAAAATGACTAATCCCACTACAATAAATGCAATAGGAGGGAAAGTGCTGGATGGCGGAGGAGTAAATATTACTATTCCCACTCCAGTGAGTGCAACAGTAGGCAAAGTGTTGGATAGCGGAGGGGTAAAAATTACTATTCCAACTCCAAATAGTGCAACTGTAGGGAAAAGTTTGGATAGGGGAGAGGTAAAAATTACTATTCTCACTACAGTGAGTGCAACAGTAGGGAAAGTGTTGGATAGCGGAGGGGTAACAAATTAATATTCCCACTCCAGTGAGGGCAACAGTAGGGAAAGGGCTGGATAGCAGAAGGGTAAAAATTACTATTCCTACTCCAGTGAGTGCAACAGTAGGGAAAGTGCTAGATAGCGGAGGAGTAAAAATTACTATTCCCACTCCAGTGAGTGCAACAGTAGGGAAAGTGCTGGATAGCGAAGGGGTAAAAATTACTATTCACACTCCAATAAGTGCAATAGTAGGGAAAGTGCTGGATAGCGGAGGGATAAAAATTACTATTCCCACTCCAGTCAGGGCAACAGTAGGGAAAGTGCTGGATAGCGGAAGGGTAAAAATTACTATTCTAAATCCAGTGAGTGCAACAGTAGGGAAAGTGCTGGATAGCGGAGGGGTAGAAATTACTATTCCCACTCCAGTGAGTGCAACAGTAGGGAAAGTGATGGATAGCGGAGGGGTAAAAATTACTATTCCCACTCCAATGAGTGCAACAGTAGGGAAAGTGCTGGATGGCGGATGGGTAAAATTACTATTCCCAGTCCAGTGAGTGCAACAGTAAGGAAAGTGTTGGATAGCAGAGAAACAAAAATGAATAATAACATTTAAACATTTAAACAATTAAAAACAAAAATCTTAAAAATAAATAAACAATATTTTTAAAATATCAGATCAAATATATTGAACATTAAATATATTAATTACATATAACAAAAAGGTACAACTATTATCTAAAAAAATAATAAATACATTTATAAACAATATTTATTTTAAAGAAGCAAATATTAACAAACAAACAAAATAAAAATAAATTTATTTATTTATTTTATTTCCTACCCTATAACACCACACCAATAATAATAACGTCAACATTTTTATTTAAATGTATTTCCATAATTAACATAATTAATAAATGATTAAAAAAATTATTATTAATGAAAATAATAAATAAACATTAATTGAATACGCATTCTTTAACACTATAATATGCACTACACACACCTAAAATGAATTACACAATTACCATCATTAATTACTAATTAATTAATTTTAATTAATTAACAAATAATTATTAATTAATCAATTAAAAATAAATTACTTTCCATCCTTCCCACCATTTACACCTGTAAACATCACAACACACACCTAATTACACAAATAACATAATTAATTGGCAATTAATTAATTAAAATTAATTAACAACTAATTAATAATTCATCAATTAAATACTAAGGGGCTCATTACGATGGCGTAACGATCGCCACCGCCGGGCCGGCGGTGGCGATCGTTCCGCCATCACATTGAGATTTACCCACCGCCATATTAGGATGGCGGTGGGTATCGCGGCGGACGCAAAGTCCGTACGCTGCTTTTCCGCAGGTGGCAATCGCACCGATTGCCTGGCGGGCAGAGCAGGGCCACTAACATGGTGGTGGTGCCTAGCAGGCACCGTCTGCCATATTAGGATGTGTGTGGCCAGGCTGGCGGGGATTGGATTTGCCACGCAGTGCAGAGAAATGCGGTGCAAGCACTTTCAACATTGCGGACGGTGCTGCAGCCAGCAGCACCGCCCGCAATGTTGAAAGCCCAAGATGCGCCCGCCAGTATGGCAGGCACATCCTAATTGCAGTGGTGGGACCGCCGCATGTCTGGAAGGCGGTCCCAATTACCGCTACGGTGGCGGGCGGACCAAGTCCGCCCGCTATCGTGATCAGCCCCTAAATTACTTCCCACCCTCCCCACCCTTTTCATCTATAAACACCACAAAACACATCTAAAAATAATTACACAATTAACATAATTAATTACCAAATTAATTAACAACTAATTTTACATAATTAATAAAAAATAATTTACACATTTAACACTATAACATCTCAATTCAACAATTATTAATACATAAAAATTATTCTACAAATTTACTATAATTAAATTACATCCCACCCTATTCCCCTATAAACCCACAACCCGCTACAGTACTAAAAACCCAAAATTCAAATAAAAAAATAATAACTACTAAAAATAATCAATACATTTTATATAAATAGATTCCTTCCCACCCTATTCCCCTATAAACCCACAACCCGCTACGGAACTAAAAACGCAAAATTCAAACAATTTTTTTTTAATAACTACTAAAATTTTAACACATATAATATAAATACAAACAATTCTTATACAAAAAATACATGCATCACACACATATAAAATATATACTAAAATACATAACATTAATAAAAAATCGTTATTTTTAACATCTATATTTTTGCAAACAATATTAAACACTTCGAAATTTTTTACATCTATATTTTTGCAAATGATATTAAACACTTCGATATTTTTTACATCAATATTACTTACCCAAAGTTGATATTCTTGACCACGATATTTTGTCTGTCGATATTCTTGACACATGATATTTTTGCCACGAAATATGTGTAAGTCGATATTTTTGACTCGATATTCTGTCTCTGCACCCAATAAAAGATCCTCTAAAAACCGTAGTCCCACCTCATGATGTACAATAGTGTTTGATGCAGAGGAGGGTAGGTATAGTAAAAGTTTTAAAATCAGTTTTCTTCTATTTGCAGGGCCATGCTATTTGCATAACCCCAGAGACCCGCCCCATAAAGGGCTGTGCTCACTCCTTTAGCTTTATATGTGGCTACAATTTCGTTAATTGATCGGTTTCCTAGTTTTGAAGAACATTTTAAAAATCCCTTGGGTTGCCCTACTCATTTTAGCTCTAGTATTTAAAATATGTTGTGACCATGAGCCATTTCCCGGAAATAAAATACCAAGATAGCAAAAGGAATTCACTGTATTAATTGGAATGCTGTCAATCAAAAACGATTTGCAGGATTTGGGTTTAGGCCCACAGACCATAGTGCATGTTTTAGATTTATTAAGTACCATTTTCTTTTGTGTCATAAAATCTGAAAAAGCATCCATTAGTCTCTGGAGGCCTACTGGAGTCTGTGCTAATAGTACTGCGTCATCTGCATATAGTAGTACGGGTATAGGGCGGCTTGCCGCCTGGGGGGCATCAGCCTGAATCGTCTGTAAGTGATTATCTACCCCATTAACAAAAAGGGAAAATAAAATTGGCGGTAACACACATCCTTGCCGTATACCTCACCCTACTTTAAATTTAGGTGAGCATTCCCCCCAAGGGCCAAAGCGGACTTGGCTGGTTAGGTTCTCATATAAAACGGGAGAGAAACCCAATGATCGGCCTAGGTGCTCCCATAGAAATCAAGGTTGGCGAGAGTAAAGTATGGTCGACCAGAGCGAATGCACTACTTAAATCGGCAAACCATAGATAAAGAGTACCTGCCTTAGCCCTAGTATACTTGCCGATAAGTAACTCAAGGTTGATGCATTGCTCGATAGTCCCAAGTTGATTCCTGAACCCACACTGCACCGGGGTTAAAATCAAATGCTCTTGCGCCCATTCCTCCAGTCTTAATAACAAAACCCTACTCATCACTTTCAGGGCCGTGTCTAGGAGCAAAATAGGGCGATAGTTTTTTGGATCTGTTTTGTCCCCTTTTTTAAATATTGGTACGATGATGGATTCTCCCCATGTCTGTGGGATCATGTCTGTTACGGCTGAATTAAACACCCGGGTTAAAATAGGTCCCCATAATTCAGGGGCAGATTTAAAAACATCGACCGGGACACCATCCGGGCCTGGGGCCCGGCCCCCGGCGCTCGCCTGAATAGCCCGAAGAACTTCTTCATTAGTGATGTTCAAAGGGAGGCGCCTCCCCTCACACAACTCCCAATCAGACCCTTTCATTGTCTCCTCACTGTTACGAAAAATTCCAGAGAAATGGGTCACCCATGTATCAGAGGAAATAAAAGAACAAAACTCAGGGATATCGTCTTTCTTTAAAAAGGGAGCGTTTACTGTGTCCCAGAAAAGTTTGGTATTCCTGGTTTTTGCAGAAATGGCCAGGTTTTCCCATGCTTCGGCCTGAAGTGTCTTTTTCCGGGCTGCTATAGCTAATTTATACTCGCTCTGAAGGGATTTGATAGTTGGTGTGTCTCGCCGGGATTTAGACAAGGCATACTTAAGTGACTGTAGTGCTTTAGTACAAGTACCATCAAACCATCCCTTTTTTTTGTTACCTGATGTACCTGAATACTTAGTTAAAAGTGATTTGATGGAAATTGCAATATAACTGAAGTTTTCAATCACTATATTTGAGGCGATTTCATCCTGAAGACAGTAGGTTATTTTCCTACGGTTAGACACTACTATTTTCAGCAGGGTCATACGTGGATCAACGCCCGTCCACTTGATTCTTACACCCTTTATCCTAATGGGGTCAATATTATTTATTAGATCGAATGAGTCCCGCCCTTGGCCCCAGAAGAAAAACGATAGTGTAAGTAGACTGTGATCACTAAGGGGTCGATTACGATGTCGGGCGGATCGCCCGTCCGCCAACAAATTCCCCCCCGCCATATTACCATGGCGGAGGGGAGCCCGGCAGACGGTAAGACCATCTGCATGTTTTCCGCCCGGCCGAACAGTCGACCGGGCGGAAAAGGATTTAATATGGTGGCGGTGTCTGCAAGACACCGCCATCCATATTATGATGCCGGCGGAGATGAGCCTTTCCATGGTGGCGTCGCCGCCATGGAAAGGCTCGCGGTCTTTGCTGTTGAGGGCCTGTTGCGGGCCCCCAGGGTGTTGGGGGGTGGGGGCTGCACATGGGGGTACCTATGGTACCCCCCTGCATCTGCATGCACAAGGTGGCAGGCACCGCGCGGTGCCTGTCACGTTGTGCATGCAGATGCACAACATGCATTTCCAGCACTGTGGCGGGCGGTGTTGTGAGCACCGCCCGCCACAATGCTGGAAATGAGGATGCCACCGCCACCGTGGCGGTGGCATCCTTATCACATGTGCGGGACCGCCGCACACATAGCGGGCGGTCCCATTTACCGGGGCGATGGTGGGCGGACAAAGTCCGCCCGCCATCATAATCGGCCCCTAAATATGGAGGGAGTGACACTAAGGTTACCACACATACCAATGGCGGAGGCAGACACCAATACATGATCTATGATAGAATACAAATTTCTCCCAGTAAAGGTTGGGACTAGGTCCCCATTGGGACCATGGCCAACCTCTAAGTAATTGGGGATCCTATTTAGTAAGGATCCGGTGTGATGCTTCCCCATACTCGTTATGGCAAAAATGGTTGTTTCCCTCTCCATCCTGGTAAATATGGTCGCATGCCTGGGAGGTAGATACTCCGCATGCCTGGATGTTAAAATCTCCTGCCCACACTAGTGCAAAATTTGTATTGATGGAGGCTAAAAAGGATTCAAGGCCACGATCAAGGGCTGTTGCCACACTGCTACATGTAGAATCAAAAGATATTGTTATAGAAGTTTACAACTATCAGGTCTTTCCCTCCTTTTTTATTTAACCACAGCAATTGTGCATGGGGGCCCACTGATGCAACCTTTTTAACATTTGTAGAGATTTTATTAGAAACAAGTATCTGTAGTTCCCCTTTAGCTCGCCCGGCTTGCGACCCTAGAGCTGCTAAAAAATGTTTCTTGTAAACATATAATGTCATAACCAGATATGGTGCTAACCCAATCAGCATTCTCAACCTTATTCGATAGCCCATTCACATTCCATGTTGCGAACTTAAACCCTTCCTCAAAGGGCTGATATACAGGGGAAATGTTTGATGCACATATAGGTATATTGCAAGAGCTAAAATTATCTTTACCAGTTGTTTTAACGCCCTTGGCTGCAACCAGCCCACAAATGGCGGGTGCCCGAGTAATAAATGTACGATCTTTTGGAGGTAGTTGGCTTGCCTGAATAATTATAAAATCCCTTCTCTGATAATTCCTAGGGTCCCCAGCATAACTTTGATCGGGGCTGAGTCATTCATTATCATCTAATGTACTCACTGCCTCATATCTATTAGGCACTGCAAATTCCGAACCATGTGGCAAATGCGAGCTTGGAGTAACTCTCTGTCTTTGTGAATTCGCTGTACCACTAGAGCATTGACCTAGACTCTGTAAGTGACTACAAAAAAAACCCAATGGGAAAATGCCCATGTCTGTGTATCCATAATTGGTGCCCCCATCTTTATATAGATACCTCTAACAGCTCTAGGGTTTCTAAAGTTAATAACTACACAATCACCACCAAAGTTTTTTTTCAATGGCCCAATTCACCCCACTCTCCTTGTTAACAGGATGTCATGTGCTCTACTAGGGGACAATACACTTTTAGAGCTAAGCCAGTGCACAAACTTGTTCTTCGAACATTCCATAGTTTTCCTAGCCCCTGGCTTCAGTGGGGGGGGGGGGCGATAACTAGTACTGCCACATTTGGGCAGGTGGCAGATTAATGGTAACTAAATCTTGTAAAGGCGTATTGGTGTTGAGCCCCTTGAGTGTTGGGCCACAACATGTGTCATGGTAACAGGCTCCCTGATAGGTTCCCTGATAGATTCCCTGTTAATCTCTTGTACATTTTCACCCAACATCGCATCTTGGCTGGGACTAATCATAGCCTCGGCATGAGAGGGCATGCCACCTGTAACACTATTCAGTCTTGTATCTAATGGTGGAGGCTTCTTATCTAATGGCATTACACTCACATCAGTAACCTTTTTCAATTCCTCCTCCATCCTACCTAGTCTTTCTTTGAGGGGGGTTAGTAGACTATTAATAACAGATGTTAGCTTTTCCCAAAATGGGGCCCATATTAGTTTGTCCATAGAGTTGTTTTCATTATCAGCTGCCCCTGTAGAGCAAGTACATCCAGGGACCTCAGGTCAAAAGGTGTTTAATACTGTGTCTTTCTTTTTTGTTTGGCTGCTGGTGGACGAGCTGTAGTCGAAGCTTTAGCTTTAGCTTTAGCTGTACCTGTAGGGACCTGACATGGGGAGTTAGAGATTGATGCCTCTTCTGGTACAATTGGTATTTGGCAGATAGTTTCACTAGTGCATCTTGCACTCTGGTCATCTTGGTTATTACATAGTCCGGGCTTCCCCTTAGTAGATGTTACACATTCAGTACCCCCATTTTGGCCAGTCGCAGTAAGGGACATGCGCCGCTCAGCTAGATCAATTTCTTTAGATAAAGCTCCCACGGCACGAGCCAGAAAGGTGTCTATGGTGGATCGCTTGGGGTGATAGTTTGCTCAGTAGGTGGCTTTGTACCACCCACATTTCGTTTGCCCATACTACTGGCTATAAGTTAGATAATGAGGGGGCAGAAGATAAAGGGGAAGCAAACTTACTTCGCTGTAATCCTCAAAATCATACGGCTGACATCCTCTAGTACTGGTCCCCTGAACTCAATGAGAATATAAAACCAAGAGATTGGGCCCAGCCTGGCCTCTTCCGGCCGGTGACGGGCGCAGACGGGCCAGCCCACCCGTGTCCCGTGCTGCGGTAGTGCCCCTGGTGCTTTGTAGGTGCAGGGAGGACTGGCCCCGCCTCCCACGCTGCCACTGAGATTGCTGGTGCGTCGCAGGCCTCCACCGGCCCGGAGGTAATGCTTCATTTTCTTTTCTTTTTTTTTTTTTTTAAAGATTTTTATTGAAATAAAAAAAAATATACAATAAGACATCAATGACAATAAACCAAACACATAAAAACAAATCACAATAATGTACATCCCAAAATCTGCCGAAGATACTATAAATCAAGAAACCAACAGATGCGGATGAGGGGAAAAAAAAAAAAAAACACATATGACAACAAATTCCAAACTCAATACTACACAATGAATAATAAAGAAACCGTCCTCAAAATTGAAATACAAAAAAGGAAACAAAGGTTCCAGCGTTTGGGGCTGTGAAATGAAGTCCCCATCAGTTATGGGCAGCGAGTAGAAGGCACATCTGATAACAGGAACGCAATCAGCGGGGATGTAGAAGAGGAGGTATCTGGTCGAGGGGTTGGCAGAGGAGCCTGAATACAATCTATTCTGCATTCATGGCGGCCGGAAGTAAGGAGTGTGCGTTGGAGGTGTGAGCGATAAATGCACCAAATGTTCCGGGGCCTGGAAGTTGGAGGTTGGAGTGAGGCATAAATCTCAGATTGCAGGCTACAGTAAGCCAGACTCCGAAGCCAGGCGGATTTGGTTGGACGAGCCTTTGCCCCCCAGAGGACAGCGATTTCACGTTTAGCCAACAGCAGCGCTATCGCTGCAAAGCATCGATAACATAGTTTAATATGCCTGACCAGTCCCAACAAGCCTAGTTCCGGAGACGGTACAAGGGGTGTCTCTATCATTTGCGTTAATGTAGTAAAAACTTCCTGCCAATAAGCCAAAATAGGGGGACAGGACCAAGCCATGTGGCCCAAAATCTGCCTCCAGGGCGTTACACTTGGGACAAAACAGTTGTTTAGAGGGGTCAAACTTAGCTAATTGACTAGGGGTTATATAGATCCTATGTACAAATTTGAAATGGAGCAGTTTATGCCTATGGTTAGGGGACACTTTGTGCGTTTGTGCAAGACAGAAGTTCCAGTCCTTGTCTGCCAGGGGAGGTCCAATGTCAATCTCCCAGCAGCGTCGGAGCTCCCCGTCCCGCCCCACCCGAAGCGCCAAACATGCCTTATATAGCTTGGTCACCAAGTGAGACCCGGTATCATCAGTGATGAGAACAGTGAGTGGGGGGAAGTCGGCAAAGGGGACGGGAAAAGAGGGGAAGGTGGCACGAAGTGTCCCCTGCAGCCGGGCTACGTTAGGGGAGTATACGCCGGTGAGTCCCAGAAGCTGCGTCAATTGAGATAAGTTATGTGCTTGACTGTCCGGCAATAGGGATCCAAAAGTGTCCAACCCGAGTTTTGAGAGAGTGGCCAAGACCCCCTTGTCGGTGGTGAGTGGTAAAAAAGGGTTATGGGCAAGCGGAAGAGCGGGCGAATAAAGGGGACTGGACCCATACAGCCGACTTAATTTACGCCAGGCCCAGCATGTAGTAGCCAAAGGTTGGATATCCGAAGCATCAAGGGGGACCGGTAATGCTTCATTTTCAATATCAAATCTCATGCAACCTCTAAATGCTGGCTAAAAACGATAGCTGTGGCCAGTGTCTTCTCTTTCCCAGTGGTGTATGCCTGAAGCTCAAGGGTGCAACTCGTATTTACTGAATATATGGTGTACAAACAGTTCACAGCCATGTGGGACACACCTATTCTCTTCAAGAAGCCAGCACTCAGAGGTTGCCCATCTTGTGAAGTGTTTCTGAAGGAAAACACAGTACATGGCCTGCTACTCTGCATCTTTGCACTGATCCTATACACACAACATTGCCAAGGTTCAGTATATCTATTACAAAGAGCATGACCTGTGTGCCTAAGCCATGCCCTAACAGTGCTTGCAAACTTCTGGTGTAGAAAACTTTTGATGTATGTGTCGGTAGGCACATCCATTAAGTGCACAATCTATTATCCTATGCCCAGATAGTTGAATTGTGTACTAGTTATGGTGTCAAATGTTTATGTGCTACTATTTTATTGTGGTGGTAGACAACATCAAATATTCAGATTTTGCCTTCAAATGCCCAGCAATTGGTATGCAGCCATTACATGCTTGGACTGCTTCCAAATGCCCTGCTTGAACCACCATATTGACAGGCACTATCAGCAGGCACCCAAGAACTGCCATAATCTTCAAGAACTGAAGGCATAAGCTCAAGACATGCTTCTGTGTGCCCAAGAACTCTCCTTATAGGGCGCAGTCTGGCAACTGTATGCACATCAAATACCACCATATACAGAATTCTGACACTGCATTTAATAGAGAGTGCCAGTTTATGCTGAAGGACTGAACTGATATGCTTAAGAAGTGCAATTATATACCCAAGTATGGCCATCAGGTGCCTACAAAATGCTAGCAAATGCCCTAGCACTGCTAATTATGGAGATTCAAACAATCAATCAGAGCATATTTATAGAGCGCGTCTTGTCACCCCGGGGGTATCCAGTCACTTACTGCTGGTCTCATGCCAACAACCAATTTTGAGACCCTTCCTGAAGGCGGTCAGCGATGGTGCAGTGTGGAGGTGGAGGGGTAGTTCGTTCCAGGCTTTGGAGGTGAGGTGCAGCTGCGTTGAATGTGTGGTATCTCTACGAGGGCGAGGTGTGCTGATCGGATGTTCCTGTTTGGCTAGTGGAAGTGTAGGCAGTGGGTCACGTAGGCAGACCCTTGGTTATGGAGGACTTTGAAGGCGTCCCAATGGCAGTAAACCAGAGAAAGGCCCGACAATAAACTTGGCACTTAATGCATACTTCATTGTTGTTTGGAGTCTGTACAGCAGAGGAAATAAGTCCACAACTCACACCTGTGCATGAGAGCACCACTAGTATTCTGCATATACCTCTTCAGTGCTTCCCTCCAAGAAAACACTCTCATTCACTCTAAAGAGGAGTACTACATTTGTAAAATAAGTAAAGAAATAAGTGCAGAGGCCAAAGGTTTCCCTTAAATGCCTGCTGCTATTGCTGCTAAATGCTGTGGTGCCAAATATAAAGGCTGTCTGGGTCTAGTCGTCCCTTAACCTTATCGGACCATTTTCTAGCCTTTTCTCTATCCGTTACGGGGTTCCCGCATATGCAGGAGGGTAGTTGTCCTTATAATTCATACATCAATGTGTGCACCAAGCATGACCTTTAAGGAACAAGGAATTTCTAATGTTATTTCATTTCTTATGGAGGTCTATTATCATGTTACTAATTCTTAGTGCCCCTACCAATGCATTCCAAACTCATGATATTTATTTCCTTCTATATCTCCCCCCATTCCATTACATGTACAGGTTTGTTCTCTCTAGGTCCGGTAGCAGATTTCCTCTTTTCCCATTTTTTCATCATTGGGGCTCTAATCGATTTCCAAAGCTATGCTTTCTTCTTCACGTGTCTAGGGAAGAGGTCCAGTAGTCACTTCTTTGAGTTCAGCTCACCGGTTCTCTCTGTTACTTCCCCGATAATCACCAGCATTTTTCCCCAATATTTGGTTGTGATTTGGCACGAAATAAACCCTATTGTAAAATCCTGTTTCCCCTTCTCCACAACTTGGACTCAAATTGAATGTACCTGGAAATCGCTTTCCCACTGTCGTTGGAGTGAGGTTCTGTGCAGTCTTCTAAACTGTATGAATTCAAGTCTAACATCCCTAGCAACCTCGAGGATTAATTTAAAGACAATTTCCATCTCTATCGCTGGTTTGTTGCTTATGTCTTCAGCCCAAGCATTCTGTAGGCTTTTAAGTTTTCCTAGGTAGCATCTCCTAATGCCCAATATCATAATGTGACTGCTTTCCTACCACCCCCCAACATCAAGAGGACTATCAGTGCTATATTTGTGTTTTGTTCTTCCCTTTTGTCTCCCAAGATTGCATGTAACACCCCTCCTACCTCCCAGTAGGTGAGGAAGTGACCTGTTGGCACCTTAAATGTTTGTGTTGGTTCTTGAAATCGTCTGATTGTTCTCGTCTTGTAAAACCTCCCAAACGTTTTTGTCTGATTCCTGTCTCATCCTATATCTTGATCTCTACTCTGCTCCATTAAACTCAGGCTATATCTTGATTGAAGTATAAGGAGCATTTAGGGCATCCAGGAACGACATCTTGAAGCACCTAACCCAACTGTATTGTGCCATGTTTTGAAGTAAAGTTTGTGTTTAGTTGACATTTTCAGTCTCATAAATAGATTAATGGACCTATCTTTTGTGAAATCTGCAGGACATAACTATTTTGCTGAAAGAATGTGTCTGAGAGCTATCTAGCCACCCATTGTAATTCTGCCACTTTATAACAAAGTTTGAAATCAGGTACTCCAAGACCAACTTCAGGGGTTGGTAATCAGGCTATACGCAGAGCTGTTTATCTGTCATTATTCAGGATCAGCATTACTAGAATTCTATATATCTCTTTAAATAATTTGTGTGGTAACTTCATAGACAAGTTAGAAAAAAAAAACAGTAAGCATGGTAATGTAACTATTTTTGCCAATGCTACTCTTTCTATCACGGAGGGGGGACGTGATCCCCAGAAGGCCACATTTCCCCAGGGATGGTAATGCTTGGCAAATATCGCTTGGAGTCCATGTTTAAGATTTATGTTTAAGAGTGACAAGGACCCATAAGAGGCACATTTGGTATGTCCCTGCCAATCTTAGTAAGTTATGCTATTATTACCTCTTTAATAGAGGGGGTAAGTGTACCTTCAGAATGTGCTGCTTTGCAAACTTTGGTGCTAATATGTGAATGTGTGTAACATACAATTTAGTGGGTACTCCATCTCTTCCTGGAGTTTTACCAAATGGGCAATTGCTTTCTTGGCTTCCTGAACTATCAGTACTGTGACTAATTGCTCCAGATGGTAGGGGGTTACTGTGTTCGTGCTTGCCTTTTCTAAATAAACTTCCAGCATGAATGTCGTTGAATAATACCTTGAGAATATCTCATTAATTTAGTGCCACATGTACTCCCCCTCGCTGTCCCTTTATACTTGTAACTGGGATTTTGCTTGATTCAGATTTCTACACCAGCAGCCACTTTATCTCACTCTTGCTAGCTCTATTCCTACTTTGCTTTCTACCTTTGCTGCTGCTTTTGTATCTTTCTCTTAATTATTATTTCTGCCTCTTTGTCTCTGTGTCAGCATCTCATTGAGAAAAATGCATCCTGGTGTCCACCACTTGCAACCACCGCATAAACTAAGCCCTTTGGGTGATCCCTTATTTGATCATATGTGTTACCCAGGCAAAGTAGCAGATCCCATTTACCTCTTGAAGATCACCGACAGAATATTAGAAACAAACATTTTGTGTGGACAGAATATTGTGTCAAAAATATAGAGGACCAAAATATCAAGATGGTAAGTGCAAATAGGTAAGCATAGATTCACAATTCTTATTTTTTTATATATTTATTTATTCACCATTTTATATGAAACAGTAACATACAATAACAAGAACACTCGATAGTGTACATTTAGCAACAAAATACTGCATGGTATAAGGCAAGACAGACCAGCCGAAGCACATAAATACAGAGTAACTCTACGTGTTTACCGGAAGAATGGTACACATATTAGGGCTATAAGAGAGCACATAGCACAGCAGGTTAGCTCTAGTCAGTGGCTTCCAATGACAGTAAATATGCCCTGAGTGGTTTCCAGATGTCTTTAGGACAGGCAGAAGGGGGTTGCAAAGTAGCATAGACTTCACTGGTAGTTTCATAATAAATCATGCTTTTCAACAATGAATCATCCGATGGACGAAACACCCTACTCCAATGCAATGTAATCTCTCTCTTAGTCAACAGCAAGGCAATAGCAGTAAATATTCAGAATCCCATGGTGGTACATCGTTAACATAGCCTAGGAGTGCCAGGAGGAGGTATGGGGTGAGAGTAATTCTAATCATCAAAGACAGCAGGGAAAAAAATCTTATGCCAGCAGGCCCCAATATGTATACATGTCCATGTTAAGTGGCAAAATCAGCCTCATCAAAACATGTGACACTTTGGGCATTGGGAGGCTCTCGTAGGGTCAATTTTAGCCAATGCGCTGGGCGTATTATATGCTCTATGTAAGAATTTAGTGTATATGTTTTTGTCTGCGGTTGGGGGAGACCAATTTTATCTGATCACAACAGTAGTACCATATTTTATCTGGCAGGGGCCGACCCAGGTCTCGCTCTGAAGAGTCTTCTGAAATGCAGGAGTTGTGCTGCACTCAAGAATTAGTTCAAAGAATGCCAGCGTTTGAGACATGGAATGCCCAGTGATCCTAATATTGATGTCAACCCTTTCACAATTGCTTAGTTAACCTTCTTTGTTTCTCAAATTTGTTTGAAAATGTACCATTTCCCCACTCTTTTTTTCAAAATGTTCTGGGGGAGAACCCACCGAACCCTGGGCCGCTGGCCCCTTCAGTGGAGCGGAGCTGGCCGTTATTAGGTCGGTGCGGCTTGTACCTCGGGGGGAGGGCACGCGCACTTGTTATTCACTTTTTCCCCCCTGTCCCCACTTGCTTTTGCCCTCTAGAAAGTAGGTTAATGCCAGTTTGTGGAGCTGGGGAGAGCTACAGGGGAGAGGAAGAGAGTGGGAAGGTAGGCATCGGGCGCCCGAGGAATCTGTGGCACCTGTGGCTGTTTAATTCCACTTCTGGCCCAACTACTAGCCATATCAGCTCTCCCAAACTTTTAAAATCTGAAAAAACTATTTAGCAAAAGAAGCCTCAGTCTCTCCTAAACTTTCACCCCTCCGTGCTGTCCCTATTCTCAAAGAGGGGTAGAGGGGCAGGATATAAGGAATTGGAGATGTCTTCAGACGAAAATAAAGAAGATGATTTGAGTTTACTTATGGATTTGTCTGAGGGCACCGTTTTACGTCAGCTCAATGGATTTGTCTACAGTCCAAGTCTGGCCAGTCCCATAAGTCAGTCCAGCAAGTCATGCCATACAGCGGAAGTGGTGTATGAGATGGACATAGAGGCTGTTCCTGAGACAAACTTTGTTGGCACTAAGTTGGACTGTGAATCTGGTACTAAGAGTCCCGTGGCCCCATTCGGTGGCTAAGATGTTACCCTGGTGTCAGAAATGTTGCCGCCTAAGGAGAATTCTCGAGTGATTCATGGTGACCCAGGTGATGATTTGTGTAGCGGTGACCCTGGTGCATTAAAGGACTATTCTCTGTGGAAATTGCCACTCTCTTAGAGAAGAATCGAATTAGGGAGGCTAACTTAATATCACCTCCTGCCTCAGACATTGTTTGAGCCCGCCTCTAGATAGTTTTCCTAGTTGTCCATCATTACTGGCTTTGTATAGTAGTATGCCTTCTTCGAGGGCTTCTGTTTTTGGGTTCAGTTAACTCTTTGAACTGTGATTTATCTGCATCCAGAGGGGCTCAAGTCCTTGTGCAGTCATTTAATTTGGAAGGGGTGGGGGCAGGTGGGGGCCTTGTTGGATAGATCAGTTTCAAACTCTGATCATGTGCTGGATGTATTGTCCCACATTTTAATGGGGAGCGCAGCACCTTACCTCCCTTGGCTTATGCCCAAGGAAGGAAGAAAGGGGCATCGAAATGAAATCCCAAGCCTCCTAGGCCAACATAGTGTTAATAAATAGGGTGATAGAAATTGGAATTCAGGTGGGTGACTAGGGTGGACTTGGGGCCACTCCTTTTGGGCAGTCCAACAGAAATCTTGAGGCCATTAAGGAGATTGATAACAAGCCCTGTTCTTCCTTCTCAAACCATTTATCTGAAGACCAATGACATGCACCTCAAAGTGCAATTGTAACTGTAACTGAGAATCCTCTTCCTATTTTTCCAATATTTAAAAAAGGGGCTCCCCTTACCCCGAGGGTTGTAGTTTTGCAAGATGACCCTTCTAGTGCTAATCTATCAAGGGCACACCAAGATGGTGTTTCTCCTGTGAATGAAGTGCCCCTCCGCCCGGTCGTAATAGGGCAAAACTCCAGAAGGGAAAAAAGAAAGGAATTTGGCCAATCATGAAGTGTAAGTCTAAAAAACTTTTTTAATGCTCTAGAAGAGTCTACTTCCATTATTGAGCCTCAAAAAGTAGACTAGCTGATGAATGCTGTCCTTCATTTAGGGAGGGAGTTCGAATCCCCAGAAGTAACTAGTATCCCCCCTTTTCCTAATATATCAGAAGTACCAACTCTAGGCTGCCATCGGCTGGAAAAGGGGCTCACGGACATTGGGGGAAACTGTTCATAATAACTGGGGTGGTTCGAACGTGAGTATAGTGAAGGACGATGCTGAGGATGAGAATGTTGAATTGGTGAGCACCGATGAAGAGGGTCATGGAGTCTCCCAAGAGGCTGAGTGGATCTCTAAAGGATTTCCCCCAGTCTCCTCTTGCTGGGATTCTTCTTCTTCACATATTGCTCCCACACTCATTAAGACTCTTAATGGGGAAGCTCATCTGTTTTTTCCACCAGCACAATTGCTTAATTCAGTGGCTGGGCCAAGGTATAATGATAATCTAGTCGAAGGACTTGGTTTTGGCCATTTTCCAAATGCTTTGAATTTTATTTCCCTGTTTGGTAGTGAATTGGGCCCAGTTATTTGAAACTTTATCTTGCAGCTCTTATTAGAAATTGAGGCCCTGTGCCTCTTGTCAAGTAGAGATATTGATCTGATGTATTTGGATCCCCTAGCTCCACTTACGAGTTTTAGAGTCACATTTAGCTCCAGGATTGTTGTAATGCTAATCCTGACTAACGTGAACCATTTCCTGAAAAAAGGTATTGATGTTTTTCCATTCGAAGAGACCATAGACCCTAAGCTAGATAGCCACAGATTGGACACTCAGGGGCTTATTTACAAGCCCCTTGCGCCACCCGTACGTCACTTTTCCCATGTTAAAAATGACGCAAAAATGGCGCAAGGGGCTTGTAAATAAGCCCCTCAGAGTCCTCTCGAGATTCATGCAGTAGTAGTGGGGCTGGAAATCTGAAAGATATTACAATCTTAATTGGTAGAGACACGTGGAGGAGAGAGATAAATATTGTGGGACATGAGGATCAGAGGGTCAAGTAATCTGGAAAGGGAGATGAGGATGAGCTAGCCCCCTGGATTTGGGTAGCAGGTACATTGAATGCTTGAAAAAAAACGTGCAATGTTGCAGAGGTAGCACCCTGGGTACAATTTTTTCCTGGAATATGGCAGGCCTGGGACAGTCAAATTCCAAGTTAAACTTGTTAATGTGTTTCTGTCCATTGATAATTTTCTTACAGGAAACTCGGATATTTTACGTTCTGATTTTAAATATGAGAATGATTTTACTTTTTCTTGTGCAGCTAAATATACGGTAAAATGACACGCCAGTGGAGGTATAGCTATTTTACTCAGTAGCAGCAGCATAGATTGGAACCCTATGGTGTTTGTCCATCCCTCAAATCTTTACATCTGCATAAAGTTAGCTCTCTGCAATGCATTAGGAGGATCATATACATCTTTTCTTTTGGTAAATGTCTATATTCCCCCTGGGAGGTCATCTGACTCTTTAGTTGAGTCCTTGTTCTCTTTTGTACATAACATTAGTGTCACGGAAGAATGCATGTTGATAATCATGGTGGGAGATTTTAATGCTAATATCTCAAATTGTTCCTCTTTGACTTTTTGGAAATTCGAAGTTGGATGAGGTGTGGAGAATCCCTGAGACAATTTTACCTAGTAATATTAGATCAGATAGGCGAGGTCTATGCTTATTGGATTGCCCGAGATCCAATGACCTCATTGCTTTAAATGGCAGGTTCTCAGAGGATTCTCCAGCCTCCATCACTTTTCATTCCCCTTGAGGGCAATCATTAATTGACTATATGGTGGTATCCTACCAAATGTTTGGTGCTTGTTCTAATTTTGAGGTATTGAGTACGGACTTAAGTGATCACAGTATTCTTTTGGTGGGTATTGATTTAGAGCTTAAGGAGCTCGAGTCCTGGAATTCCAGAAATGACACTATTGTCTATAATAAAACAAATGGGCATACTTTTTGATCAAATAACAATATGAGGAATTTGGCCGTACGTGTTAAAACAGCGAGTTTAGGCCCTTCCTGAGAGAACCCTATTGCCTTGTTTGAAAAGCAGCTGTCCCTGTTTCGATCATGTGGGCGTAAGAAAAGAATTTCCAGTGTTAAACTCTTGGTGGCTACTCCTTGGAGGTAAAAAAGGTCAATCGTAATTTAGATTCCCTAGTAAGGGAAAAATTTAAGCAGCCGTCTCTATTGAGGCAAGGGGAAATCAACCGGTTGAAGTGGGTGAGAAGACTGAAGGTGTCTGAATGAAGAAGGGAGGAGGACCAGCAATGGATTAAGATGGGAGAAGTCTAATTTCTGGTGACTCACGTAAATATTGTTCCTTAATAGCTGAATACTGTGATTCTAGAATTAAGGCCAAGGCCATTTCATTATCTGATGCAGAGTGGACCCAATATATCTTGCAGCTATATGTAACCAATTCTAGTTGTGGGATTCTGTTGGAGTTGAATGATGAGTCTCCCTCATTGAATGTATATAGACCTTCTTCTTGTGAGGAGATAGAGAGTTTTATTAAGGGCGCAAGTTATTCCAGGCAATGAGCCTGGAAGAACTCCTGATATCTCTTATTACACAAGAGGTTTCTGCATGGGCTCTTTTTCTGCGCCCGGTGTTTCAATATTGTTATTCGCATGGGGTTATACCGTCTTCCTGGAAAGGAAGTGTAGTTGGCTGGTTTTCGTAAGCACTGTGGTACCCTAGATAACATTACTGCCCTCCAAACACTGATTGAAAAGTATCCTGTGGCTAAGGATATGGCTTTATACTCTGCCTTTATCGATTTCTCCACAGTGTTCGACAGGGTCGACCGTGGGACTCTGTGGAGGAAATTGGTTGCACTGGGGATCCCCGCGCACTTGCATAGGTTAATTGTTGCTATGCACTCTTCTACTTAGACTCAGGTCCTGATGGGAGGCAACCAGGGTCTGTTCAGTAGAGTAGCGACATACAATGGCTTGAAGCATGGTGCTTACTTGCACCCCTCCTTTTCTCTCTTTACATCCATAACTTACCTAGCAGAGTTGGACAGTGTAAGGGGGACCCACCTAAACTAGGAAAAATGAATGTCGGTTGTCTTCTTTACTCTGATGATGTTGTTCTGTTAGATTTAACCCCGATAGGTCTACAGAGGCTTCTTTCTCAGCTGGTAAACTACACTGATGAACATTTGTTTTTAAATAAACATCTCTAAGAGCAAAGTTATGGTTTTAGGTGTCAGGGTGCAGAGTTAGGAAGGAGTTTCACTGGTCTCTGGATAAAGATAAGCTGAAAGTGGTGAAGCTGTACTCATACATAGGTAGAGTTTTTTCAGGTAATTGCTTAAATAGTGATCATATCAGTCAGTGTAGAAATAAGGCATTATTCCAAGCTTCAGCCATTCGCAGACTATGGAAGTGTTGCGGGCAAAGGCATTTTGCCTATGTTTTGGCAGGCATACAAGATTAAAATCCTGCCTTCATTGACCTATGCCTATCAAGTAATGGAAGAGTGGTATTGATCCTTTTTCAAGAAGGTTGAAGCACCCATTTGGAGCCAAATTTGTAATTTTGGTTTTTCAGCTGTACCATTGGCTCTCCGGCATGAATTTGGTCTCCTCTCTACATATGTGTTTGCCACGTCAGCTGTTTTAAGGTGGGGGAATAACATACTGAATAGTGACCCGGGTAACATCTGGGCTGCATTAAAATATGAAATCTTTTATTGCTTGAAGTGAAGAAGTACCGTCTTCTCAAATTATGTGAAAGCTTTGGATATGTTTGAAATTGGTCAGAGTGAGGCGGCACCCTTCCCAAAGCATATTCTGAAACATCTGATTAAAAATCAATTTATGAAGTTAGTCAGAAAAGGGATATTGTACTGTGTACTCAGCATGCCAGGAATAAAATAGTAATGGAGATTAACGTTTGTAAAAAAACACAACCGTATGTTCTAAGGAACCTTCTTATCGTGTGCATAGAACTGTTTTGTTATTAAGGTTGAATTTGCTTCTGCTACAAATTATCACTGGAGCCTGGGAAGGATTACCTAAGGATCAGAGGCTTTGTGATCTTTGTGGGAATTATGTCCAAGATCTAAATCATGTGTTATTTGTTTGTCCTCTCCTAAATCCATTGTGACATCAACTGTGAAGGCCATTGTTTTTAAAGTTCGGTTGCAGAGGCCAGGAAATGTCTTTTTGTAAAACCATCGAAAAAAGTCTGTTCACAAATTTTTAGATATTTTAAATAATTTTTCCAATTTTTTTAGATATGTTTGTGTGTTGTAACTCTATATTAACTGTATTTGGTCTTGCATTTGTGGAATGGGGCATTTCAGGTCATAAGATTTTGCACAGTATAAGTAGATTTACTGTATCAGTATTGTTCCGTAAAGTTGATCGTACTGTATAAATAGAAGCATTGTATTGGTGTCGCACTGTAAAATACTTTTTCACTATTTCTTTCTGAATTATCTAAGAATTGCTTTGTCATGTTGGACTCATTCAATTGGGCATTTGTACTTTTTTTGTCCATGGGGCCTTTTATCAAAGTAGAGTATGTTTGCATGCTGATTGACATTTTCGTGTAATTCCGTATGTTTTATACTGTGTGAAATGTCTTTTTATAAAACTTTGTGTATATTTGTATCTTTTTGAGTTCCAAATCAAAATAAAAATTTTGACTTTTGACTTTGACATCAATAAAGAGTACAGGAAGCTTGAAAACAAAGTAGATGAGGTATAAGTGGCCTGGTATCTGTTGCAGGACAGTTAAGATGTCTATCCATTATACTGATTATATTTAGCCTTCCTTTAAGATTCAGCTCGTAGCTGCAAACTGCTGCAAGACTAGACCTGCAAGTGGTGCATCTCATGGGTCTCAGCTCTCGTGTAATGGGTTCACGCCCCTTTGCCTGCAAATGCAGAAACTCCTGAATCTTTACCCTCATACACTGATCTGGCTAGGGTTACTGTGTGGCTCTCCATTGGATCAATTTTGTCATCAACCTCAGGAACAGGCTCCTTTATTCTTAAAGGCAAATCTCTTATCACACCTTCTTCAGGAAAACTATGAATAACTACCATGGAGACTTCAGGGAAGAGCTGAAACTTGCAGAAGGCTCTGTTCTAAAGCGACACCTCTAACAAAGACTGCTGGGGAAGAGGGAGATGGACAGCGGGAACTCCTGAGGAAGAGCAGTGGGAGAGAGCAAGAAGGGAGTGCAGGAACTGCCAGACAAATGGTAGAGAGTTCAAAGAAGGGAGAGAAGCAGGGATTGCAAGGGTTGCTGTTGCGATGGGAGGGAATCATGGAGCGCAAAAAACATTTGTGAGCAGAAGGCTGCCCAAAAGTGGAAGCATTGTTAAATACACCTGGAAAAGCAGGCGATAAAGAACTGCTCTGAAGAGAAATCAGGGACTACAAGTATTGCCTAAGAAATAGTAGGCAGGGAGAGCAGACAATAAGGACTTTAAGGATAAACAAGCAATGGGAAAACTTAAGTCTCACCTTGACAAAATGGTGAAAGGATTTAAATTATAATTTCTTTTTGTTGCACTCATATATGCCTAAAAACAAAAAAAGAAAGAAATGATGCTGCTATCTAAATGTGATGGACATATGGTTACAATAAAATGTTATATCCACACAAAGGATCTAGCGGGGAAAGCCCGACCAGTTACATATCAATCCCTATCTATCATGAAACTCACAAAATGTGCGTATGGTCTAAAAACACAGTACACCCATACATTATCTTATGTATGAGTGTGTGTAGATATGAGCTGTCAAAGGAGAACTCCTTTCAGGACAAGAACCCTCACTCACCAGAAGGTGACATGCTTCATCATTGGGTTCCCTCCTCACACCTGCACTGCAAAGTCCGTGGTTTGGGCTACAACTCCCCTACGGAGAGGAGCTGAGGTGTTGTAAGGATGAGCTGCATTATAGGGTCAGTGAGGGGCACAGTGCAAATGAAGTAGTGGATAAAACTATCTCCAGAGGCCGAATCAATTTTATTCAGTGGTCCTATGGGACAGGATTATAAAGAGAGGACTCAGGGATTTAATCAAATAGACCCCTATAGATGGTCAACATGTTTCTGCCCATGATTGACCCCAAAGAGGTTCAGGGGCATTCATCAGGACCTGGGAAATTAGTCACTCTGCTCAATTGTGATAATCAATAAAGGTATACTGGCCACAACAGTATCAGAATTGTCAGGCTGGTGATGGCCCGTGTATATTCTGGGTCCACCGTCTCTCTGGAAAAAAAATAATAGTAATAATGAAATAAATAATGAATACAATAAACAGTGTGTAATAACAATGAAGCAAGGAGAAGGATCTCATATGACATCTTATATCCATCAGTGCATGGTGTCCAATCATGCTGTTAAACAATATGGTGATCTAGTGAGTATCACAACTTGATGTGACAACCAGTGAATCAACTACATGAATCATCTTACCTAATTAGGAGAGGAATAATGACCACAGTCAAACCACTGGGTACATTTCTATTGCCAAACTGGCCATACATATGTTTTGCATTAAAAATGTGACATTTTTAAATTAGCCATAACATATTGTTAGAATAGAAAAATTCATGTTTGCGCATTGTTTTATGTATGTTAGCATTTGCGGCGCCATTTTCTATTTTAGACGCCATCTTGAACCAAGATCGAAACTAATTCCTTGCCGTTTCCGATGAAAGGCCTCATTATGTTTCGCTTCTGCAATGTTAGGTTTTGCTTCACTAATGAATGGACTGTCCTTATTAGCGCATACCTTTCCTACTAGATAGAGGCCTTCTACCACTTGTCTAGTGGCGGGCACAGACAGAGTGACCTTGAGTAGCAGATAGTGTGTGCCCGGCCTTAGAATCGAAACTTATCCTCTGTGCTTCATCTGCTTGGAAAATTCCGTTGTGGGCGTGTCTTCATTGGTTCTGAAATGTACATAATGTATCTTTATGCCTGCTGATGTCAGTCCCTCTGCAGCACTCCTAGCGACTGGGCAGACTGGGCTCCACTCTGAGTGTACTCTGAATAAACGGATATTGGTTTGTATTCTCTACTGTTTGACCGACTCTTCATTTGGTACGGAAGGCTGAGAGGTGGTCGTGAGTGACCCGAGTGACCCAAATTGTGCCACTTCCTTCAATATAACAGAAAGGTATCGATGTTTCTTAGCAGGTAGGCACACGTAAAACCAGTAGAGTAACCATTTTTATTTCTAAGGCACAAAACAAGAAAATATGATCCTTCTTCATACAAAGAGAAGGTACTGTTGCCTTTCAGTTACTCTAACCTGATGACAGTTTAAATACACAAGGATGACAAAAAATTTAAGACATGATAAAGAATAGAAAAAAAGCATTAGGAATTAAAAATAATTGAAAAATAAAATATTGGTCCATCGGCAATGAAGTGCAATTCTTTTAAAGCTGATGAGCACATGCTATCAGGTAAATGTCATTCCATATAGGACAAGAGAGCCAGTGGCTGAAAACCACTAACCTTAACCACCATGCTGTAGTAGCAAAATGAGAATGTGTATTGAATGGGTCAATACTGGAGAATTTTTTAGTTTTTCCTTTCGATTACATGGGGCTGGCAAAACAGCAAAAGCTGCCTCTATGCCAGACCATAAAAGGAGTAATGTGGACCTACTGAATAGGGAGACCTGGTGGAGAGAGTGAAAGCCTGTGATTAATTCCTGCTGAGAAATATTTTTCATCATTAGAATTTGACCCAGAGCAAGAGTGATAAAGGCATGAACGGGGAAAAGAAGGGGAAGATAGATAGAAATTTAAAACAAAAAGGTAAAAAGAGAAAGCAGGGATAAAAAAGCACCTGCAAGAAGGAAATACAGAGACAAGTAGGGTAGGATGGTGGGAGAAAGAGACATGGGCTTGAATTCATCTAGACTAGGCAGCTTTGCTATTTAGCAACCAGAGCTCTGGGCAGCACTGAAGGTGGGCCCCCTAGAAAAACTTTTGGGCCCTGCATGTTTTTACTCCTATTAAGCACTGAACTCAGCAGGAATTGAAGAGAGATAATAGGTACGGCAGAAGGAGCGAGCAAACTGCAATGTAACAGCCAGCGACCCAACAAATGTTCCTTGGGCAAACATACAAAATCGGCCCCTTTGCTGCCAGCACCCTCTTTTTCCAGTAGTAAAACATAACAGAAGACTCCGATGCCACTGGTATGGCACCATTGATAGATATGTCCATGGGGTTAACAGAACTGTTGAAATAGAAGGGAGTGGTGAGTTGAGCGAGAGAGACAGAGGAAAATGTCTAACTCTCAGACTCAAAGCAAACTTTAAGGATCGAATGGAAAGACGGATAGCAAGGTGCTCTCGCAGCACATGCTCTGGGCCATTCTACCAGATCGTGGCCTGCTTTGCTTGAGTGGCTGTAACAAAATACATTCTCTAAAGTCATCAACATACCTTGCCGCCTTCCATCTCACCCCAGTGCTCTCGCTGGAGAAGCTCATGCCCCCTTCGTACTTGGATCAGACTTGACATAGTCGTATTTTTTTTCTAATCTCTTCTCTCCATTTGCCGCTGTTACCACCCGAAATGTCAGTCACCAGGTCTGGAATGCAGAGCATTTTAATAGGTGCTGCAGGGCCGAAGGAGATATGGGCACATTGGTTGGGCAAGGAATGTGCATGCTGGCATGAATTTATTAAAGATTTGCCTCATGTCCTGCTTCTCTGCCCTCTTTATAGGCTGCCCCAGACAGATTCAGATCGCTTCAAATAATGAAATAATGCAAAAAAATAAAACAGCTACTCACCCAGCATCGGATTCGTCATTTGAGCTTGGAGACGACAGTTCATACTACTCTCTTCATCACCGCACTTCATTCTGAGCACGTCGTTATTCTCACGTCACTGCAGCCTTATCTTACTGCTTTAAAAACAACCAATCCATTCCTTGCTCTCATGCTGTTCTACTAGTAAACAGAATGAGATCAAAGCAAGGATTGGTGTGAGCAGGAGAACCCAGCGCTCCAAAGCAGACTGGGGCAGCTGTGCTGCATTTCCCCCAGCCTTGTTAGCAGCGCAGTTCAGAAGTCTAAAGTATGCATGTCTGGTTGGCCACAGTAACAGACCTACCCAATCCGGTATGCGTACCAGGCTTTAGCTGCTGACTGCCAAACAGCAGGATTGGCCACTCCCTGCCCTACCCAGACACAGGCAGATAGACATTTCAAACATGCCTCGGCTGCAGCAAATAGTAAGATGGCATTTGATTTGGCCCTTTTAAATTGGCAATGCCTGTGAGGCCTACAGAGGTGGCGGGTCAACGCCCCCACACTCAAATGAAGAAACTGCCATTAAAGCATACGCAGCTTCCACCAAGCCCAGCCTGAAGTCGTAAAGGTTTGGATATCAGAGGCATCTTCTGCAATGCCATGTGGAAGTATGGATTACAAAGGCATAGTCCCAACTTGGTCTTTTTCAGGTTTGGCATAAGGGAGACGGGCATCTGGGTGGTAGCAGTGATAAGCAAACTGACACTGTGCCACCAAATAATCGAGCTGAAAATCTGATATTCCAAAGATCCAAACCCACCATGGTCATAGGGCAGGACCAGCATGACCCATCCGATCCGAGGCCTACGACACAACCAGATGACTCATAACAAGAGGCTCCTCAAAGTTGCAAAGAAAGCATTGGTAAGAGGAATGGGTGTATATATAAAAATAGGTATAGGAACCGGGGGAGAACCACCATCTTAATGATGGTCACTCAAACCACCATGGAGAGTGGGAGCTGAAGGTATTTTTCTACTTGCATAGTCAAGCTGTTAATGGCGGGACCATAGTTCAGCATACATTTTCAGAAGGTGTGGCACAAAGAGATGCTTGTACGTTTTGTAGAAAACACCTGTGAATCCATCAAGGCCAGGTGCCTTGGATCCATCCATGGGCCTATCGCTTCGCAGGAGATAGGCCCACTCACAAAATGTCTCTGGCCATCCGTCAACCATATGGCCATGTCTGAACTGGGGTGGAGGAGTGAGCTAAAGAATGATGATGGATTAAACCCAGATCAGTTGACTGGGGGTGAGTGCTTGCAATGTTCAACACTCCGTCCATCATCCCCTTTGGTTTTGCTACATCCGTCAACCAGACCACGGCAATCTCAGTCAGGTATTCTGCCCACGCAGATGAATCCCATCATTCTCACGAAGAGTATAGATGTGTATAATAACTAAGCAGTTTTCGGACAATCCCAGGGGTATCAGCCACTCATTCCCCACCCTCTATTTGTAGTTCGCAAATATACCCACCACCACAGATTGAGTGTAGGACCCTTGCTAGCATGAGACCTGGACATTCGCCCTCCACATACCGCCAGGCCTTCATATACTTTACCAGGTAGGCCGTTGCACGCTCAGCCAGTTCCCAAAAGGTTGGCAATAGAGTTGCACAGTGATGTAGTTAGGTCTCGTGCTGCTGCTGAGCAAACATCTCATTAATATCTCTCAATTCAGCCTCTACGTGTGTCAGGCTGTTACGTATATCCTGCAATACCCAGCATGTTTGGAGATACAGACTAAGTTCACTATTCTTCACTCCACATCTACGTACCTTGAATATTTATATATATATATATATATATATATATATATATATATATATATATATATATATATATATATATATATGTATGTAGATAGATATATATATAAATCCATATAAATATATAGGATGGCCTGAGAGCTGTGGAGTACTTTCTTAGCACAAGACCTATGATGTATGCACAACACACACGTATGTTGTTAGATATGTTGCTTTTTAGCTTGGAAAACAATCTATTCCTTTTTAATGGCCAGTTTTACCAACAAATTCAGGGGGTAGCTATGGGGGCCAGTTTCTCCCCCAGTTATGCCTGTTTGTTCATGGGCTGGTGGGAGGAACTGGTCCTCATGCGAAAGTACGAACAAGTATACACTACTAACATTGTCTCTTGGATGCGTTTTATTGACGACCTTTTTATTGTGTGGCGAGGAAGTGAAGAAAGTGCCTTAAAATTTATAGATGAGATTAATCAAAATGATTTTAATCTTAAATTCACTTTTACCATCAGCAGGCACTCAGTGACTTTTTTGGATGTTCAAATTTTAGTAGAAAATAATGTCTTAATCACCACCCTTTTTAGAAAACCGACGGCAGGCAATACACTTTTACATGCGTCGAGTGCACATCCTGCACATTTAATTAGAAGCATTCCCTATGGGGAGATGCTTCGCATCCGTCGCATCTGCAGTAATCCAGAGGATGCGAGGATGAAGCAAATGGAAAGTCGTGCCAGATTTCTAGCTAGGGGTTACAGCACCGAAATAGTAGATGCCGCTATGAGAAAATCTCAAGCGAGGACCAGGGGGGATCTCCTCCTCTACAATTCTAAATCATCCCAGAGGGCTGTAGAACAGAATATACAACCTGTAAGACTTATCTTAACCTACTCTAAACAGGAGCAACAACTGAGGAGCATCATAAGACATAATTGGCACTTCATCCAGGATGATCCTGTGATAGGTGACTTGATGCCCTCTAATCCCTCGATCTCTTTTAGAAAATCAATGAGTATGGGGAATATGTTAGTCCAAAACTGCCAGGAGAGTTGCCGCAAAGATATGTGGTTGACTATAAGGAAGGGTTTTTTTTAAATGTCTATCGTGCAAAGCCTGCCAATTTGGAATTAATGTTAAAACATACACAACTGCATTTTCTGAAACAGTCAAGGAAATTAAACCGCATCTAACATGTAAGACAGAATATTGTGTTTATGTCCTGGAATGCGACTGTCATCTAAAATATATAGGCAGTACCAAATTGGCAGTCCACAAACGCATTTTGCAACACATTAGGGCAATAATTAATAAGGATCAGAATTACCCTGTTGCGAGACATTTTCAAACTGAACATGACAGCAACCCACAACATCTGCGTTATTTTGCCATCGAAGCCATCCCCATCATGAAAAGAGGGGGTGACAGAGAAGCAAAACTGAGATGCTTGGAGACATGTTATATATTGGAGTTCGACTCCAAATCTCCGGGCGGGCTCAACATTACAGAAGATCTTTATACGTTTCTATGATCAACATGTCAGTTTCTCTAGCATAAAACAACCTTTATGAATGTGAATTTAACAGCAATGAAATTACTATTTTTATTTTTATTGAAATCTCTTAAGAGAGGCTTATAAAAAGTTTTTTCCTCTTTTATCCCTGGTTAGGAGACAGCAGTTGAACTATCCATTGTTTTAGAACTAGCCTTGTTTTTTAAGGAGTGGTTTTAGACATGGGGTGGTTTTATTGTATTGTCTTATTCTTGGTCATTTTAAACAGGGGTTTTTGTGACATTTTTCTATTAATATTGTTGTTTATGGTACTTCTTAGTAAATTCCAAAACATCTGATTGATCTACATTGAGATACCTTCCGGGCTAAAATGGATCTAATGATGCACTGTGTTTATTTGTACATCTGCAAAAATTTGAACTTCTGATTTATCTATAGTTGAATTTTAATGGCACAAGTCACTTTATTCCGAAGTACTGTTGCACAATGTCACTTTATACATCCAATTTAAAAAAAAAGTTGATATAGATCTTGAATGATCTACTGAAGTGCATAAAAGGCATTAATGCCATGAAAGTTTGATGCACAGCAGTGGACCGCTCTTATTTAGTAAAGGCACAATATGAGCCTTACTTCTAATATGTATGGATGAACAATATGAGGCATACTGAGCAGAGGAACTTTGGGATTTGTTTTATATATATTTATTAATTACCTCACTTATTTAAATTTGTTGATAAAGATTTGTTGCAATAAGATCATTTTCACGTTTTAAGGGGCACTTTAAGGTTGTGTATTTTTTCACGCAGTTGATTAATTCATGAAAATTACATTACGGGTCAATATGCATTTAAGCCGTTATCCTGATGTTTGATGGCATTGGATCATACGTTTTTAAATAATATTTATATTTTTATAATGATGAATACATTACATGTCAAAAGTGTAATAGATATTAAAAATGTCATTTAAAATGAATTGAAAGCATTTAGGCGGACACTTGTGGAACGATCCGAGTAGTTTGTTTATTTCCATGAATAAATTAAGCACGGGCACTTTAAATTTGCGGGTTGACTAGCTGGGCGCTGTCATGTGATCAAGGCCGCTTGTACGGCCGAAACGCGTAATGGCAATGGCAGAAGACTGAAATAAAACAAATATTTGCACAACTGGAGGTCTGCACTCGTCTTTGTTCCGCTGGCAGCAGGATGCATCACGAGCAAAAGTGATATATATACATATATATATATTATATACAAGGTACATATATATGTGTTTATATATAGTAAAACTTTGCTTACCTATAGAAACTTACCTTCACAATATTTTTGTCTTCGATATTCTTGACACAATATTTTGTCCCACAATATTTCTGTTTCCGATATTCTGTTTAAACACCCCTCTTGTAATGCTCTTAAAACAGAACATAAACAGAGGGGTTAATCAGCCATTCAGAGAAACCAGACAATGACCACCAACTCACAGAGAGTGGTCTTTCTGTGGGTGAAAGTGTGTTCAGAAAACCTTTTATGCTCTTGTGTAGTCAAAAAATGTGGGTGAGCAGGAGGGGAGTGTGTGGGGGGTGGCGTAGCCCTCTTCCAGGGCAAGGCTATAATTCTCTGATATATTTAATGACTGCGGCATTGTTCCAGGGTATACCCTGCTGCTATACTTTCACTATTCTCTTTGAGAGCCATTCTAGAAATAATCATTTTATAATGCAGAACACATTTCTCAACATCTGCAATTCACAACGCTTCATGTCTTTTTCTTGTGGTTGTAGGCGTGATTTATTTCCGTGGTCTGTAATCCTTCCAGCGTGTCAAAGAAAATATTCGAAAGAATGAAAATGAATGGTCAAAGATAAGAGTTGTGTTGCATATGACCAAACTAAAATACAGACCTGTCTGTGTCACCACCTGTAGCAATTGCTTTTATTTTATACAAGTAACAGTCTGGTTAAGGAAATGTAATATAAAGACACTGAGACTAAGGTGAGAATATTTGTTACCAGCAACCTGCTTTGTAATTAAAACCTGCATGACATGCATTCCACAAAAAGAACTCCTAAAACGTATCAGATGCCCGTAGTTGTGAGTAAGTAGGTCAAACTGAGATCAGTGCATATTAGATCACCACCTTTCACACTGAGATGTTTGAGGAATTCAGTCCAAGGTTTCATGTAAACAGGTTGTCTACAGTGAAATCCTGCACGGAGATAGAAAACAAAGTCCAGACGAGGCATTCCTGAAGCGGGCGTGACTCATTTCTGCCTGCATTCCAGTTTATTATTACAGCAAAGGGGGAATTTTTTTCAATAAGCTCTCGCCACTCCGTGATCGAAGAAAATACCACATTATCCTCGCTTCGGGCTTGCATTGCACTGTAATACTCTCAGAGGTGTTCACTCTTTCAGCTTCTAACATATATTTAGTAAGCCGGAACGTATTGTGCAATTTCACTTCTTCTGCACATTAGTTATACTCCAGTAACACCCCACTTCCCTGCGCCTACTGTGTTTTTAGAATATTGAATTTAGTGCATAACTGTACAATCATACATCAAATATGTATATTATACAATCCGAGCGTAATATTTGATGAGATGTATACCTGCAAAAGATAATCATCATCACAAACGATACTTTCTAGTGAGTCATATACACACACACACACACACACACACACACACACACACACACACACATATATATATATGATATTAAATGTTGACCTTTGCTTCTGTGACTCTATGAAGTTCACTGAATTGTTGTTTGTTTATTTGCTACAGTCATTGCTTCTCCCTCCATTAAAGAATGATTTCTGTCGCGTTTTGTTAGAGGTACATTTTATTTCAGAACATCAGTTTAAAAAGCCCAAATGACTGGACGTATTGTGCTCTTAGAAATTTCAATCCGTTTTTAACTTTAAATTCTTTATACAGTTATCAAAGATGTTTTATAACCGACTGTAATATTTGAGGACATTTTTATTTTGCAAGAAGCAAAGCATCCTGAGTTAGGAGCCTTCTTAGTGAATTTTTCTTATGGTTAAAACCTTGTAAAACATACCTGTTTGTTTCTGTAGCTCCACTGAAAATACTGATACTGTTGCTTTGCCACAGGGATTGTTGGCCTCTCTGCTCAAGGACGATTTCTGTAGCTTTTTGTTCTTTATATCTTTTTTAAATGACTGAGAAAATCCGAGCAACTTGTTACAGCTCAGCAAATTTCAAGGCCTCAGAGTCACATTTTTCGCATGTCATCAAAGAAACCTGAAGAATACACCTACTTTCTCTTTAAAGTTAATAGTTTTTCTGAACAAACATAAGGTGGAACTCTCAACAAAACAAATACAATGCTATCTGTCAATTTTATTCTCATTTTTGCCACTTATATAAATACCCCTTTAACACCGTAGCCATCAAAATGGAAAAGTAAAACTACATTACCTTGAGGGCTGAGATGAATGGAAACTTGAGGACTGGTGTCACTCTGCGCATTGGCTTTTCCTCCTTCTTGTCTTACAATTTTCATCTGGTGAAAATTACGTTTTGCAGGTGTACCCTACTCTAGCTTCAGGGTTTTACCTGGGACTATCTTGCTGGCCGTAATATTAAGTGAAAACTCCACTTGTTTCCCGGAATCATAAAAAGCATCCCACACACGCACACACCCACGCACGCGCACACACGCACACACACACACATTTGCAGATCCTCCATTATGGTTCTAATTACCAGTTATGGTATGTTGAGTCCCCTGTGTCTTCACATCATTTCACCACACAGTATACTTACATGACACCCTAACGCTCTCCCTACCCCACGCATGACAGGTTATGAGTGTGCCAACACACTCAAGTATACCGATTGCAGCACTTAATAGTCGTGTGATGCCAGCATCTCGGTCATCCACCGAGTCAAACACAAACATCATTAATCTGCGCAATAGACTCCTGCCCAGTGATGCTCAGATAGGTTTGTGCTGTGAGTGAGATCATCAATTTTCTGATATCAGTGCAGACATGACCACACAACTCTAGCACAGGCAACCTACATCCATTGAGTGCAGTAACTGGGAGGAAGGATATCCAGTGACAAAAATGTGTATGTACAGTTGACATGTGTGAAGCTATTTCATGCATGAAGTGGACAGGTAAGGATCCAGTTTAAAGTCACGTTTTGAAGATATTATAAAATTGCAGTAATGCTTTTGTGGGAGACTGACAAGTTCACTCTTACTGGTCCCAAGCTTTGTATTTGAAATTATCATGATATTAGTTGTCATTATGCTGCCGAAAGGGCCCATTATTGGTTTGGTAATCTGGTTGAAAGCAAGTCTTTGTGAGAGCTTAATACATAATATTTTCTCATATGGCAACTACATTTGTTGATGTTAGAAATGAAATGAAATGAAATAGAAATTTATAACAAATGCGCACTACTACCTGAGGGTGTCTAGGCACGCAAGCTTGCTAACCGGGCTGGCCGAAGCTAAGAGGCTGGCGGAGGATAAGAAACTCCCTATAGTTTAAAGAGAGGGGTTTGTGGGACATGCATGTAAGTGTTTACAAGCTCTGGTTTCCATTGAGAGCAATTGTATGCAATTCAGGGATGTGGTTGTATATCATAGAGTGTGCAGAGGCATCTTATCACCAACCATCTTCCTTAACAAACAAATGTGACTTTTACAATTTTGTGAATGTAAAAGTGAGATGTTTAAGGTTATGAAATTCAAGGTGATGTTGAATAATTCTTTCTATTTCAGGAATTCATTTACAGAGCTTTGATTGGGAAAAATCTTTTACCAGTACAATATTATGAAAAAAGGGATCGTCAAAAGAGAAGCTAATCTATAGGCAGTAATCTAATTTGACAGCAAATGCAAACTTTATAATGGTGAAAGAGTGTCCCACTACAGTGGGTTCCTAAATGTCTGATGCATACTGTTTTAAATATAAAATGTCTACCTCTAACCACAATGTGATTCCAGTTATGTGGGTTAAAGATTTGTTCATCAGCTCTGCTCTGGATTCTCTGTAGCCACTGAATCAGTTAGAGAGGTATTCCTCGGTACAGTCTGTTGGTATAGTAACAAGAAGAGAAAGCACTAAAGGGATGGTGGACTTTACTAGAGTTGTGTGAAGATATGAAGCCTCAGGACTCATGACTCTGAAATATGTTTAAGGTAGATACATAAAGTGCAGGGCTACTTGTAGACTTGGAAAAAAAGGTCAGAACACACTCAGGTCACTGGGGACTCACTCTGTTTGGCAGGAATCCACTCCATCCACTGCAATGAGCCACCAATCTGCACTATATTTCCTGACTGGTGGGTTCCCTTAAAAATACACAACCCACCCAAAGTAGCTCAATCCACCTAAATCTGTTTGTGGGCCAAATAACATGGTCCTCAAGCCTGCCCGCATTCAGTCGACACCCAGCCACACCCATACCCTTGCATCTTGCAAGCTGGTATCCTTGCAAACATGCTGATGTTCCGCTGGAGGATACAGCCATTTTAATGTGAATTCCTGTTCCAGAAAGTCCTGCCTAGAAACATGTGGCAGAAAATTGAGTAGGACAGCTTGTCACTCACAAATAGAGAAAACTGGAAAACTCTGTCAAATACACGTATCCAAAATGTTTACATTTACATGAACTGAACTTTCACATTTTAAAAATATGCAACGTCCTAGCCTGTACTCTTTGAAAAAAACATAGGGAAAGGATTGTTCAACATGGGGGTCGCACAATGACACAAGAGTCAAATCTTGCATTTTCCAAGCATAAGAATGACTTTTTGTGCCATCAGTGTACTTGTAAAAGCTTGAGTGGAACTAGAAGATAACCTCTGGATAGGGATGAAGTTTGAGAACGGGCTAAGGCACAAGCTGAAGAGGAGCAGTGTCATGGAAGAACCTTGAATAAAAGCGGGAGACAGCTTGTATGACACATTATTGACTACCAAAATATTCTTCCAGAAGCATATCGTGTTCAAAATATCAAACGCATATATATCATTCTTTAATATAATCAATGTATTTTATCATACTAGTTTACATTTACATATAGTATTATATAATATAATTTTTGGTATATATTTAGCATATAGGTATAGGCAATGTTTACAGTAAAATACACACCACATACTATAAATATAAGTAAGCACCTAATCCTAGCACAAACATCACCGCTGACCCCCAAACGTAACCATAAACTGAACCCCAGCTGCATGACTGAACCGGAACCCTAGCCTGCCCTAGTACTAGCCCTAACCTTAGTCTTTAAACTAACACTAGGCTAGAAGGTAAAATTTGCCTTGAACATAGCCCTAGCTCTGCATCTAACCAAATACTTATCTTATATTTATTTGGCTTTATAACTGCAGATGATATAATGACTCAAGATACCTTTGTCCTCACAACATTAAGCCCAGAATATTTTGCAGGTGATGTTATGGTAGTACGCCAGCAGCAGGACGGAAGTCATTTGATGACTGATCTGGTGTTGTGGTAGGAGGCAATCAAGTGGAGTACAGTCCCTTTTATTCTTAAGTTGTTCAGTTTCTTCAGCAACGTACAGGGAACAGCAGTATCAAAGGCGGAGCAGAGGACTAAAAGTGCCAGTTATTCATTTTCGTCATCGGTAGTTCTGATGTTGTTGTTTCTATGCATCAATCAAGCAGCTTCCTTTCAACGGCCTGTATGAACACCTATTTGTTAGATCAAACAATGTAATTGTTTCCTTTGATAAGTGTAAATACTTGCTGAAGTTGGAACTTTCGATGAAGATTACCTAACAATAGACCATTGGATTTTGTATGGCAATTAGAAGGATACGTTGGGTTACTGCCTTGTATTTTAGAGGTTTAATATAGGAGCCTATGAGTTAATTTACACATAATTGGATGTTTTTTAGTGTGTATGCTGGGCAGGGGTCTGTCGTTGAAGTTAATGAGCAACAGGATTTGATTACCTTATTGGAATACAAGGAATTAAAGTAAAATATTCTGAATTTCTTCTTTGGGTTGACAGATCATTACTTAGACATTTGGTTTATTCTGTCTCATTTTCATGTTAAAGTATTTTTCAAGTGCTTTGAATTTTAGGATTAAGCTATCTGCTAAGGAGTTGTATAGTTTTTGAGAGAGAGTGGGTCTGGAGGCAGTGCATTCTTGGTTCTGTCAGTCTTTATTATTATGTGGATTTTCTTTAATGGTAGGTGGCTTCTGCAATGTTGACAAAGCAAAGGAGGTTCTATGCCTTTTAGATAGCTTTATAAATTATAGAGTGATGTTGATATTCCAGTTTGTAACTATTATTGCATGGTTTTCTTTTTTAAGATTCAGCTTTTTGTTTTTAAGAGATTTTAGTTCAGGTGTGAATGCATGAGCTGTTGAAGATGTCTTAAATGAGATGATGTGAAGTTGCTGAACTTTCACAGCTTGGTTCTCAAGTAAGGAAGTGGTCAGTTGAGATTGGAAGGGGGCAGATCAGGCATAAAGCATGTTTTGCATTTTGTGTGTTAATGGTTGTCACTTGCAATGAAAGAATGAGGTTAAAGTGAGTGATGTGATAGCCAGTCCAGGTGGCAGGATGGTTACTACTCAAAGTACTGAGACTGTGAACTGAGAATATTTCATCCACTGTATGTTCATCACTATAGTTAGGACCACAGATTAACTGATTTAGATTAAGTGGCTTGAGATTGCATATGAGTGATTTAGCCTGGTGCAGTTAAGGTTTGTTAAACCAGGTATTTAAATCTCCAAGTACGAAAACATAGGAGTGTTTTAAAGTGATCTCAAAGACAAAGTCCAGGAAAGCATTGGTGAATGAGGAATTGTTTTGAAGTGGTTTATTAATCAGTTGGAATGAGGATATGAAGGGGGGAAATGGAGTGCACTGGACAAATAGAGATTCACATACAGAGATATTGAACATTTGGATGGTGTTTGCAGGTAAAGAGGTTTTGGTAGTATAGCTAATTCTCCTCCAGTCTTCTTACTGGAGTGATACTACTGGTTTAGCATGACCCCTTGATTGTATGAGGCTGACCTTGGAGGTAAGCCAGACCATAGTGGCCGCAGCACCAGAGTATCCATATCACAGGCACGACAGCCACCAAGTGTGTGACTCCAGCTTCCAGCCACAATGGAAGATGTGGCTGAAGCCAGATGGTCTGCGTAGCAGCTGCGATGAAGGATCATCCACAGCCCAGGGACTAGATCGTGATGTCACTGTGTGGCGAGCTGTACTGCTAGCAGATCAATAAAGCCAACCCAAGATCAACAAATATATATCAACAGCACTGTGACATACCACTAGATAATAATTACTCTGACTAAAACTTGCCCATTTACTCTACTGGGAAGCATGGGAAACCAGATGGTAAGTAGTCTAAGTATACATTTGAGGGAAACAAAAAAGTGCTATGATCATAGAATCGCGAGGTAGATCAAGATGGTCCTCCTATAACTGCTCATAGTAGCAAACCAGAGGACACAACAATTGTCCAATGTATCTTGTTGTAAATGAGAGGGAATCTGGTGACAATTGACACTAAAATAGGCTCTCTCACAAGGCCAATAATTGACACGAAAGAGCGCCTTGATAAGCATCACACCCATCTGCTTTTAGCAGATGCTGTATCTCAGACATTGAAGATGGCCCCACAATGCAAGCAAAACGTCAAAGAGAACTAAAGTTGGAGATGGAGTAAATAAGGGCTAAGAATAAAGACTCGAGGCACGCTCCCCTAGGAGCAATCTACGCATTGTGGGACTACCTGAATTTACAAATATGGGGGAGCAGAGGGCTATGTGGAAACATAACAATAGAAATCTTTGGCTGTAAAAACCTGTCATGAGTGTTTGTGGTTGTGCTGACTCGCCACTTGCTGGCCCCTAGGCCAGTTCCCAGAGCAATGTCCAGCCCTAATATTGTAAAACTATTAAGCTATAGGGACGGAGATTGAATCTTATAAATAGCAGGAGACAGAAATTAAATCCAACATGAAGGAGCTTTAATATATTTCCCCCCAGATTTTAGGCATTCAGTGCATGATGCCAGAATGAAATTCAATCCTGTTGGAAAGAAAAAGTGGAATGGTTATGCCATGCTCTACCCCGACAGATTAGGACTTACCTAAAAGGCAAGCCCCACATGTTTGCAATCTCGGGTGAGGTTGCGTCTTCATCAACAACTAATCCCCATCTGGTAAAAGAAACAGAGGGGTGGTGGTGAGCTCTCCACCCTGTAACCTCTGTGATTGGAATGAGAGCCTATATCTGAGGGACCACTCTTTCTGTTAAATCTCTATCTTTTCAAGTTAATTTGTACCTGTGAACATTGCAATTACTATACTGTCTACTATCTGGTATGCTGCACCTTGAGTCAAAACAGGCAACCCTGTTCAATCTGAAACTGAGTGACATAAGCTAAAATTACAAGTCAGAAGACTGTCGCTAGGTTGAAAGCTGATATGATGTTCGACCATTCTCACATAATCCATTTGGTTGCATGTTGCAACCACGCAGTCCCCAACCACGCATGACTGAACAAAGTGGTCTTAACAACGACCGAGTCTTAACCACACATACCTTTACCACGCTTGCCTTTACAACAAATTTTGTTGTAATGGCATATTTAGTAAAGGCATATGCATGGTTAAGGTTCTGCCCTAGCCCTCGCTCTAAGTCCTAAAACCCAGCCACCAGCCCTGAGTACGACCCCAGCCCTAAAAACACCCCAGCCCCCCGCCCTAAATCCTAAAAGCGGACCCTAGTCCTAAATACGAACCCCACCCCAGCGCTAAAAACACCCCAGCTCCCATGCCCGGAGCCCTAAAACTCAGCCCCAGCCTTTCTAATCAACCCGACCCCTGCCCTGAGCCCTAAAACCTTCACCCCAGACCTAAAACACACCCCAGCCCCCTGCCCTGAGCCCTAAGACCAACCCCCAGCCGTAAAAAGTACCCTAGCCCCTATCCTGAAGCCCTAAAGCACACAGCACTGCAAACTACCCAGCCCCCCACCCTGATCCCTAAAACCGGCCTTCCTGCCCTTTAAAGTACAGTGCCCACCCGCCCGGAGCCTTACAACCCTTAAAAGTTCCCCAACATAAATAATAAAAAAATCATACTCACCAAGCCGTTCCTCGTCCGGGCAGGAAGTCACCTACGACCCTTTGCCCAGTCCGAACCTCCGCCCGAGTTTAGAGCGCTAACTACCACTAACGTCTAAACCACGCATATGCATGGTAAAGGCATGTGCTAGGTTTAGACGTGTGTGGTTCTGCCTGTGTTGTTTAGCCACGCGTTGTTTAGGCTGTGTGGTTTAGTCTGTTTCGCAATCCAATTATCTTACAGGTTGTGAATACCCAGGTTCAACATTTTTCATGATGCTAATCTGGTCTCCCCCAGATTTGAATGTAATAGCTGTAATTGTAATAGATGAAATTTAACTGTTAGTATTATGCTCACACAGTAAGGTAGTTCTTATGGGGATGTTCATCGAGGAGTTGAGGCTCGATGGGGTAGAAAGGGTGGGTTATTCATGAATCTTCGAACAGGACACAGATTTTAAGGCATTTTAACAATGATGACCAAAACCATCAGACTTAAACTGCTGGGAATGAGGAGGGGACGGGAGTGAGGCTGCATGCCGATCCCAAATGTACAACTCTAGATTGACATGTAGCATAAGACTGAGGCCATGGACTGTTTGGGTTGTAAATAATTATTTGCAAGGCTGGTCAGCTACCAGTGTATCTTACCTGGCATGCTGTGGATATTGCTCTTATTCATCAAACTCATATAGGGTGTTCTGGAATCAAAAAATTTGCTGGTATCTGGAACTCTTGCCACTATTTTTCATCATTCTACACTTACTCTAGGGGAGCTGAAAAACTGATTAGACTAGAACAGTTTATGCCATTGGACGCCACTCTAGTTAATTAGGGACCACTAATGTTTGTCCAGGGTGTGCTGAGTAAGGAACATGTCACACTGATAAATGTTTTCTGCCCGAATATTGACAACTGTTAGTTTTTTTCTGAGGTTAGTAACAGCGTCATAACTGCTGCTCCACACACTATTACATGGGGGGTAGATTTCAACACCACACTATGCACTGAACTAGACAGCACATGTAGTGGTGCAGGGAGGCATAGCAGAGTGAGAGATATATTGTGGAATACATACATAATTTTAAAATTCCAGAGTTATATCATTTTAGTAATCCGATAACCAGAGACTACTCATTTTACTTAGCGGTACATGGCTCCCACTCTAGAATCAATTACTGGCTGGGCTCTAGGAATGTTATGGGATGGAGTGAGTTTATTTCGTATTTACCCTGGACTCTCTCAGACCATTCACCTGCTATTCTCACACTGAACATCTCCATGTCAGCACACCCACATGAGTTATGGAGGCTTCAACCATCTGAATTGCTCCACTCGATTTTTAGAACACAAATTTGCTTACCGATCAAATCCCACTTTGATTCTTATCAGGAATCGGTAGCCCCTTTTCCCACATTATGGGAGACAGTTAAGTCAGTGATAAGGGTAGAACATATTTCTAAAGGTCACAGCATTCTTAAAACACTTCTGAGCCAGCTTACTAAGATGGAGGCTGAAATTGGGGTACCGAAGTGCAGAAGTAGTGAGTGCTCTGACACAGCAAAACACTACTGGCTTCATTAAAATTAAAAAGAGTAGGAGACAGATTTATCAAGGGCCTGTTGACAGAAATGTAACACAAGCCCTTAAGTGAGATTTACTATGCCACACAGAGCCACCTTGCGTGGCTCTGCGTGGCAAGGAAAATCTGGAGTCACTGCGTAAGGCACCCTGCCCTAGGAGGGCATTTCTTGGGTGGAGTGTGGGTGCTCCCATGCATCCACCCATGGTTTTTGGCACATTCCCAAATGTACTAACTAACAATAGTAACCCTGGGAATGTGTCAAAATGGTACACTTTCCCACAGGAGGCATAATGAAGAGAAATGTTCATTTCACCTTGTTTTTTCCTCTTTCTACGTGTTCTGCATTCTGCAGAACTCATAGAAAGAGGAAAAACCCTCAGAAGATTATTTTTGTGCAGGGCGGTGTCCCTTCCTACATGAAAACATACTGGTTGTACCACGTGCAGACTTCCACCACGGTGAAAGGGTGCCTGCATTGACACTTGTCAGCCACAAGTCAGCTAGCGCAGAGGAACAGCAGGAATCTATCATATTTTAGTATATATGGTGCATTCTTTCCCTCTCCATTTGATGCAGGGCAGTACAGCAAGGTATCTTGCTGTGTGTGTTGTGCCAAATATTAGAAAATCTCCCCCTAGATTTGAGAAAGGCAGCAGATAGGGAAGTCAAATTTCTTGGAAACCCTGTGGATGCCAGAAGATATGAAGAGAGAGAGAGTGTGGGGGCCACGCACAGGTGGGACTGACTTACCTGCCTTGGGCAGCCTCTGACATAATTTAGATAGAAGCCCCAAATGGAGACACACAGTATGACCCAATTGACACACATTAAAATAGTTTACTGGCTTCTACATTGAGCTATACATGCCTGTATCTGATACTACTATAGAGAAAATACTTGTATTTGATTCAGGACACCCTGGCATGGCTAGAGACGCACCAACATGAGTCATTTTGTGCCCCAATTACATTACATGAGATAAAAGATGTCATAAAATCTATGTGAATGGGTCTGCTCCCCGGGGGATTGATTCCTTATTGAATTTTACAAACAGTATGCTGATGAGCTTGCCCCTTTTTTGCTAGAAGCATACAAAGAGGCACTCACATGCAGTATGCTTCCTCTAATGCAAAGATAAGCTGTGGTGATCGCATTGCTAAAGCCAGGAAAGCTGTTGCATTTATGCGAATCCTACCACCCATTGTCATTAATCAATGTTGACTATAAAATACTTACTAAAATAATTGCCAATGAACTTTTCCCTTTGTTGCTTGGCCTGATCTGAACTGACCAGTCAGCGTTTATTCCTGAGAGATGCACTGCAGATAACCTTTGTATGAAATTTTCTATCGCCCACTAAACCCAGGGCAGATAACCTTTGTGCACAATTTACTATCACCCACTAACTTCACCCAGACATCGAAGAGACAGCCACATTTTTAGGTCGAGCCTAGTGGCAGCACGCATGCGCTGCTCGCTCTGCGAGACTGCCATAGTAGAGTATGGGAGAGAAGCAGCGCCCACTCTCCTCCCATATGTTTCATTGGCTTGTGTCATTGTCTTTCATAAATGCTGCCTTCAGATTCATTAATAGGCTTGTTAGTCCCTCCTTATTACGGCCTTGGCTTCATTTGTATCCTCCCATGGCGACTGGCCCTTTTACTTCAGTTGTTACACGGGACCTGTTATTTAGCCTGTAAGCACTATTTACTTTATTGAGTTTCTCTTACTGCAGGCCGGACATGCGCTGCTTCAGCTGAAACCACTTGTGTTTTGTTAAGCAGCATGGCCGCCCCCATAACACAGACGCCTGCTTTCAATCACTTTAACCCAGCATTATCTCGTGACTATTTCAACCCCCCAAGTAAAATGGATTTAGAAATGGTTAGCGAATTAAGTCATGTGAGTTCCAGGTATCACATAATCCTGTGCTAATGGGCTGAAGCTGACAACAGCACATCTGTGTTACATGTCATCTGTACTAAAGCCACCTGACGGGTTGTTTTCAGAAGCGTGTTTATTAACAACAACACCACCACCAACACCACCACCTTCAACACCACCACCTCCACCAATACCACCACCACCAACACCACCAATACCATCACCACCAATACCACCACCAATACCACCACCACCAATACCACCAATACCACCAACACCAATACCACCAATAACACCACCACCAATACCGCCACCACCAACACCACCAATACCACCACCAATACCACCACCACCAATATCACTACCACCAATACCACCACCAATACCAACACCACCAATACCACCACCACCATCAATACTACCACCAATACCACCAATACCACAACCACCAATACCACCACCACCAACACCACCATCAATACCACCACCAATACCACCAATACCACAACCACCAATACCACCACCACCAACACCACCATCAATACCACCACCATCAATACCACCACCACCAATACCACCACCACCAATACCACCACCAATACCACCACCACCACCAATACCACCACCGCCAATACCACCACCACCAGTACCACTACCACCAATATCACCACCAATATAACCACCACCAATACAAACACCACCAATACCACAACCATCAATAACACCAATACCACCACCACCACCACCACCAATACCACCACCACCAATACCACCACCAATAACACCACCACCACCCATATCACCACCACCAATGCCAACACCACCTATACCACCACCACCAATACCACCAACACCAATACCACTACCACCACTACCACTACCACCAATACCACCACCGCCAATACCACCACCACCAATACCACCACCACCATCAATACTTCCACCACCACCAATACCACCACCAATACCACCAACACCACCACCAATACCACCACCACCAATACCACCACCACCAATACCACCACCACCACCAATACCAACACTAATACCAATACCACCACCACCACCATCCCTTGATTGTATGAGGCTGACCTTGGAGGTAAGTCAGACGATAGTGGCCGCAGCACCAGAGTATCCATATCACAGGCACGACAGCCACCAAGTGTGTGACTCCAGCTTCCAGCCACAATGGAAGATGTGGCTGAAGCCAGATGGTCTGCGTAGCAGCTGCGATGAAGGATCATCGTCAGCCCAGGGACTAGATCGTGATGTCACTGTGTGGCGAGCTGTACTGCTAGCAGATCAATAAAGCCAACCCAAGATCAACAAATATATATCGACAGCACTGTGGCATACCACTAGATAATAATTACTCTGACTAAAACTTGCCCATTTACTCTACTGGGAAGCATGGGAAACCAGATGGTAAGTAGTCTAAGTTTACATTTGAGGGAAACAAAAAAGTGCTATGATCATAGAAACGCGAGGTAGATCAAGATGGTCCTCCTATAACTGCTCATAGTAGCAAACCAGAGACACAACAGATGTCCAATGTATCTTGTTGTAAATGAGAGGGAATCTGGTGACAATTGACACTAAAATAGGCTCTCTCACAAGGCCAATAATTGACATGAAAGAGCGCCTTGATAAGCATCACACCCATCTGCTTTTAGCAGATGCTGTATCTCAGACATTGAAGATGGCCCCACAATGCAAGCAAAAGGTCAAAGAGAACTAAAGTTGGAGATGGAGTAAATAAGGGCTAAGAATAAAGATCTCGAGGCACGCTCCCCTAGGAGCAATCTACGCATTGTGGGACTACCTGAATTTACAAATATGGGGGAGCAGAGGGCTATGTGGAAACATAACAATAGAAATCTTTGGCTGTAAAAACCTGTCATGAGTGTTTGTGGTTGTGCTGACTCGCCACTTGCTGGCCCCTAGGCCAGTTCCCAGAGCAATGTCCAGCCCTAATATTGTAAAACTATTAAGCTATAGGGACGGAGATTGAATCTTATAAATAGCAGGAGACAGAAATTAAATCCAACATGAAGGAGCTTTAATATATTTTTCCCCAGATTTTAGACATACAGTGCATGATGCCAGAATGAAATTCAATCCTGTTGGAAAGAAAAAGTGGAATGGTTATGCCATGCTCTACCCCGACAGATTAGGACTTACCTAAAAGGCAAGCCCCACATGTTTACAATCTCGGGTGAGGTTGCGTCTTCATCAACAACTAATCCCCATCTGGTAAAAGAAACAGAGGGGTGGTGGTGAGCTCCCCACCCTGTCACCTCTGTGATTGGAATGAGAGCCTATATCTGAGGGACCACTCTTTCTGTTAAATCTCTGTCTTTTCAAGTTAATTTGTACCTGTGAACATTGCAATTACTATACTGTCTACTATCTGGGATGCTGCACCTTGAGTCAACACAGGCAACCCTGTTCAATCTGAAACTGAGTGACATAAGCTAAAATTACAAGTAAGAAGACTGTCGCTAGGTTGAAAGCTGATATGATGTTCGACCATTCTCACATAATCCATTTGGTTGCATGTTGCAACCACGCAGTCCCCAACCACGCATGACTGAACAAAGTGGTCTTAACAATGACCGCGTCTTAACCACACATACCTTTACCACAAATTTTGTTGTAATGGCATATTTGGTAAAGGCATATGCATGGTTAAGGTTCTGCCCTAGCCCTCGCTGTAAGTCCTAAAACCCAGCCACCCCAGCGCTAAAAACACCCCTTCTCCCGTGCCCGGAGCCCTAAAACTCAGCCCCAGCCTTTCTAATCGACCCGACCCCTGCCCTGAGCCCTAAAACCTTCACCCCAGCCCCCTACCCTGAGCCCTTAGACCAACCCCCAGCCGTAAAGTAAGCACTATTTACTTTATAGAATTTCTCTTACTGCAGGCAGGACATGCACTGCTTCAGCTGAAACCGCTTGTATTTTGTTAAGCAGCATGGCCGCCCCCATAACACAGGCGCCTGCTTTCAGTCACTTTAACCCAGCATTATCTCGTGTCTATTTCAACCCCCCAAGTAAAATGGATTTAGAAATGGTTAGCGAATTAAGTCATGTGAGTTCCAGGTATCACATAATCCTGTGCTAATGGGCTGAAGCTGACAACAGCACATCTGTGTTACATGTCATCTGTACTAAAGCCACCTGACGGGTTGTTTTCAAAAGCGTGTTTATTAACAACAACACCACCACCAATACCACCACCATCAACACCACCACCTCCACCAATACCACCACCACCAATACCATCACCACCAATACCATCACCACCAATACCACCACCAATACCACCACCACCACCACCACCAATACCACCACCAATACCACCAATACCACCACCACCAATACCACCACCACCAATACCGCCATCACCAACACCACCAATACTACCACCAATACCACCACCACCAATACCACCACCATCAATACCACCACCACCAATACCACCACCATCAATACCACCACCACCAATACCACCACCACCACCACCAATACCACCACCGCCAATACCACCATAACCAGTACCACTACCACCAATATCACCACCAATATCACCACCACCAATACAAATACCACCAATACCACCACCATCAATACCACCAATACCAACACCATCACCAATACCACCACCACCACTACCAATACCATCACCAACAACCCCACCACCACCCATACCACCACCACCAATATCACCACCACCAATACCACCACCACCAATACCACCAAAACCAATACCACTACCAACAATACCACTACCACCAATACCACCACTGCCAATACCACCACCACCAATACCACCACCACCATTAATACCTCCACCATCACCAATACCACCACCAATACCACCACCAATACCACCACCACCAACACCTCCACCAATACCACCCCCACCAATACCACCACCACAAATACCACCACCACCAATACCAACACCAATACCACCACCAGCACCAATACCACCACCAATACCAATATCACCACCAATACCACCACCACCAGTACCACCACCAATAGCACCAGCACCAATACCACCACCAATACTACCACCACCAATACCACCACCAAACCAGCACCACCACCAATACCACCACCACCAACACCACCAACACCACCAATACCACCACCACCACCAATACCACCACCACCAATACCACCACCACCACCAATACCACCACAATCACCAATATCACTACCACCAATACCACCACCACCAATACCACCACCAATACCACCACCATCAATACAACCACCACCACTACCACCACCAATACCACCACCACCACCAATAGCACCACCACCAATACCACCACCACCAATACCACTATCACAGTTACCACCACCAATACCACCACCACCAATACCAATACCACCAATTACACCACCATCAATACCACCAACACCACCACCACCAATACCACCACCACCACCAATACCACCACCAATAACACCACCACCACCCATACCACCACCACCACTACCACTACCACCACCACCACCAATACCACCACCACCAATTCCACCAACACCAATACCACTACCACCAATACCACCACCGCCAGTACCACCACCACCAATACCACCACCACCATCAATACCTCCACCACCACCAATACCACCACCAATACCACCACCACCAACACCACCACCAATGCCACCACCAATACCACCACCACCAATACCACCACCACAAATAGCACCACCAATACCACCAATACCAACACCAATACCAATACCACCACCAATCCCACCACCAATACCAATATCACAACCAATACCACCACCACCAGTACCACCAATACCACCACCACCAATACCACCACCAATACTTCCACCACCAATACCACCACCAAACCAGCACCACCACCAATACCACCAATACCACCAACACCACCAATACCAACACCACCACCAATACCACCACCAATACCACCACAACCAATACCACCACCACCACCAATACCACCACCACTACCAATATCACTACCACCAATACCACCACCACCACCAATACCACCACCATCAATACAACCACCACCACTACCACCACCAATACCACCACCACCATTACCACCACCACCACCAATAGCACCACCACCACCAATACCACTACCACAGTTACCACCACCTATACCACCACCACCAATACCAACACCACCAATACCACCACCACCAGCAATACCACCACCACCAGCAATACCACCACCACCACCAATACCACCACCACCAATACCACCACCACCAATACCACCAACACCAATACCACTACCACCAATACCACCACCAATACCACCACCACCATCAATACCACCACCAATACCACCACCACCACCAATACCACCACCAACACCACCACCAATACCACCACAACCAATAACACCACCACAAATACCACCACCACCAATACCACCAATACCAATACCACCACCACCACCAATACCACCACCAATACCAATATCACCACCAATACCACCACCACCAGTACCACCACCACCAATACCAATACCACCATGACCAATACCACCACCAATACCACCACCAAACCAGCACCATCATCAATACCACCACCACCAATACCACGAACACCACCAATACCACCACCACCACCAATACCACCACCACCACCAATATCACCACCACCAATACCACCACCACCAATACCACCACCAATACCACCACCATCAATACAACCACTACCACCACCAATACCACCACCACCAATACCAAACCACCACCAATACCACCACCAATAACACCACCAATACCACCATGACCAACCCCACCAATACCACCACCACCAATATCACTACTACCACCAATACAACCACTACCAACACCACCAATACCACCACCAATACCACCACCACCAATATCACTACTACCACCAATACCACCACCACCAATACCACCACCACCACCAATACCAACACCACCAATACCAATACCATCACCAATACCACCAATACTACCACCACCACCAATACCAACACCACCACCAATACCACCACCACCTCCAATACCACCACTACCAATACCACCACCACCACCAATACCATCACCACCAATCCAATACCACCACCACCAATACCAATACCAGCAGCAATACCACCACCACCAATACCAATACCACCCCAATCAATACTACCAATACCACCACCAATACCACCAATACCACCACCACCATCAATAGCACCACTACCACCAATACCACCATCACCATTACCAATACCACCACCACCACCAATACCAATACCACCACCACCAATACCATCACCACCACCACTAATACCACCAATACCACCTCCACCACCACCACCACCAATACAACCAGCAATACAACCACCACCAATAAAACCACCACCAATACCACCAATACCACCACGACCACCAATACCACCACTAATACCACCACCAACACCACTACCACCACCAATACCACCACCACCAATACCACCACCACCACCAATTCTACTACCACCAATGCCACCACCACCAATACCACCACCACCAGTACCACCACCACTAATACCAATACCAGCACCACCAATACCACCACCACCAATACCAGCACCACCACCAATACCACCACCACCAATACCAGCACCACCACCAATACCACCACCACCACCAATACCACCACCACCAATACCACCACCACCAATACCACCAACACCATCAATCCCAACACCACCAATCCCAATACCACCACCAATACCACCACCAATACCACCACCAATGCCACCACCAACACCCATACTACTACCACCAATACCACCACCAATACCACCCCGCCAATACCACCGTCACCAAAACCACCACCACCATCAATACCACCACCTCCACCACCACAATAACACCACCAATACCACCACTATCACCAATACCACCAACACCACCACCAATACCACCACCACCAATACCACCACCACAAATACCACCACCACCAATACCACCAATACCAATACCAACACCAATACCACCACCACCACCAATACCACCACCAATACTACCACCACCAATACCACCACCAAACCAGCACCACCACCAATACCACCACCACCAATACCACCACCACCAATACCACTAACACCACCAATACCACCACCACCACCAATACCACCAACACCACCAATACCACCACCACCACCAATACCACCACCAATATCACCAACACCACCACCATCAATACCACCACCATCAATACAACCACCACTACTACCACCACCAATACCACTACCACCAATATCACCACCAATACCACCACACCAATACCAACACCACCAATACCACCACCATCAATACCACAAATACCACCACCACCACCAATACTACCACCACCACCAATACCAGCACCAATACCACTACCACCACCAATACCACCACCACCAATACCACCACCACCACCACCAATACCACCAACACCAATACCACTACCACCACTACCACTACCACCAATACCACCACCGCCAATACCACCACCACCAATACCACCACCATCAATACCTCCACCACCATCAATACCTCCACCACCACCAATACCACCACCAATACCACCAACACCACCACCAATACCACCACCACCAATACCACCAATACCACCACCACCAATACCACCACCATCAATACAACCACCACTACTACCACCACCAATACCACTACCACCAATATCACCACCAATACCACCACACCAATACCAACACCACCAATACCACCACCATCAATACCACAAATACCACCATCACCACCAATACTACCACCACCACCAATACCAGCACCAATACCACTACCACCAACAATACCACCACAACCAATACCACCACCACCACCAATACCACCACCACTACCAATATCACTACCACCAATACCACCACCACCAATACCACCACCATCAATACAACCACCACCACTACCACCACCAATACAACCACCACCATTACCACCACCACCACCAATAGCACCACCGCCAATACCACCACCACCAATACCACTACCACAGTTACCACCACCTATACCACCACCACCAATACCAACACCACCAATACCACCACCACCAGCAATACCACCACCACCAGCAATACCACCACCACCACCAATACCACCACCAATACCACCACCACCAATACCACCACCACCAATACCACCAACACCAATACCACTACCACCAATACCACCACCAATACCACCACCACCATCAATACCACCACCAATACCACCACCACCACCAATACCACCACCAACACCACCACCAATACCACCACAACCAATACCACCACCACAAATACCACCACCACCAATACCACCAATACCAATACCACCACCACCACCAATACCACCACCAATACCAATATCACCACCAATACCACCACCACCAGTACCACCACCACCAATACCAATACCACCATGACCAATACCACCACCAATACTACCACCACCAATACCACCACCAAACCAGCACCATCATCAATACCACCACCACCAATACCACGAACACCACCAATCCCACCACCACCACCAATACAACCACCACCACCAATATCACCACCACCAATACCACCACCACCAATACCACCACCAATACCACCACCATCAATACAACCACTACCACCACCAATACCACCACCACCAATACCAAACCACCACCAATACCACCACCAATACCACCACCAATACCACCATGACCAACCCCACCAATACCACCACCACCAATATCACTACTACCACCAATACAACCACTACCAACACCACCAATACCACCACCAATACCACCACCACCACCAATATCACTACTACCACCAATACCACCACCACCAATACCACCACCACCACCAATACCAACACCACCAATACCAATACCATCACCAATACCACCAATACTACCACCACCACCAATACCAACACCACCACCAATACCACCACCACCTCCAATACCACCACTACCAATACCACCACCACCACCAATACCATCACCACCAATCCAATACCACCACCACCAATACCAATACCAGCACCAATACCACCACCACCAATACCAATACCACCCCAATCAATACTACCAATACCACCACCAATACCACCAATACCACCACCACCATCAATAGCACCACTACCACCAATACCACCATCACCATTACCAATACCACCACCACCAATACCAATACCACCACCACCAATACCATCACCACCACCACTAATACCACCAACACCACCTCCACCACCACCACCACCAATACAACCAGCAATACAACCACCACCAATAAAACCACCACCAATACCACCAATACCACCACGACCACCAATACCACCACTAATACCACCACCAACACCACTACCACCACCAATACCACCACCACCAATACCACCACCACCACCACCAATTCTACTACCACCAATGCCACCACCACCAATACCACCACCACCAGTACCACCACCACTAATACCAATACCAGCACCACCAATACCACCACCACCAATACCAGCACCACCACCAATACCACCACCACCAATACCAGCACCACCAATACCAGCACCACCACCAATACCACCACCACCACCAATACCACCACCACCAATACCACCTCCACCAATACCACCACCACCAATACCACCAACACCATCAATCCCAACACCACCAATCCCAATACCACCACCAATACCACCACCAATACCACCACCAATGCCACCACCAACACCCATACTACTACCACCAATACCACCACCAATACCACCCCGCCAATACCACCGCCACCAAAACCACCACCACCATCAATACCACCACCTCCACCACCACAATAACACCACCAATACCACCACTATCACCAATACCACCAACACCACCACCAATACCACCACCACCAATACCACCACCACAAATACCACCACCACCAATACCACCAATACCAACACCAATACCACCACCACCACCAATACCACCACCAATACTACCACCACCAATACCACCACCAAACCAGCACCACCACCAATACCACCACCACCAATACCACCACCACCAATACCACTAACACCACCAATACCACCACCACCACCAATACCACCAACACCACCAATACCACCACCACCACTAATACCACCACCAATATCACCAACACCACCACCACCAATACCACCACCACCAATACCACCACCATCAATACAACCACCACTACTACCACCACCAATACCACTACCACCAATATCACCACCAATACCACCACACCAATACCAACACCACCAATACCACCACCATCAATACCACAAATACCACCACCACCACCAATACTACCACCACCACCAATACCAGCACCAATACCACTACCACCATCAATACCACCACCACCAATACCACCACCACCACCACCACTACCACTACCACCAATACCACCACCGCCAATACCACCACCACCAATACCACCACCACCATCAATACCTCCACCACCACCAATACCACCACCAATACCACCAACACCACCACCAATACCACCACCACCAATACCACCACGACAAATACCACCACCACCACCAATACCAACACTAATACCAATACCACCACCACCACCATCCCTTGATTGTATGAGGCTGACCTTGGAGGTAAGTCAGACGATAGTGGCCGCAGGACCAGAGTATCCATATCACAGGCACGACAGCCACCAAGTGTGTGACTCCAGCTTCCAGCCACAATGGAAGATGTGGCTGAAGCCAGATGGTCTGCGTAGCAGCTGCGATGAAGGATCATCGTCAGCCCAGGGACTAGATCGTGATGTCACTGTGTGGCGAGCTGTACTGCTAGCAGATCAATAAAGCCAACCCAAGATCAACAAATATATATCGACAGCACTGTGGCATACCACTAGATAATAATTACTCTGACTAAAACTTGCCCATTTACTCTACTGGGAAGCATGGGAAACCAGATGGTAAGTAGTCTAAGTTTACATTTGAGGGAAACAAAAAGTGCTATGATCATAGAAACGCGAGGTAGATCAAGATGGTCCTCCTATAACTGCTCATAGTAGCAAACCAGAGACACAACAGATGTCCAATGTATCTTGTTGTAAATGAGAGGGAATCTGGTGACAATTGACACTAAAATAGGCTCTCTCACAAGGCCAATAATTGACATGAAAGAGCGCCTTGATAAGCATCACACCCATCTGCTTTTAGCAGATGCTGTATCTCAGACATTGAAGATGGCCCCACAATGCAAGCAAAAGGTCAAAGAGAACTAAAGTTGGAGATGGAGTAAATAAGGGCTAAGAATAAAGATCTCGAGGCACGCTCCCCTAGGAGCAATCTACGCATTGTGGGACTACCTGAATTTACAAATATGGGGGAGCAGAGGGCTATGTGGAAACATAACAATAGAAATCTTTGGCTGTAAAAACCTGTCATGAGTGTTTGTGGTTGTGCTGACTTCGCCACTTGCTGGCCCCTAGGCCAGTTCCCAGAGCAATGTCCAGCCCTAATATTGTAAAACTATTAAGCTATAGGGACGGAGATTGAATCTTATAAATAACAGGAGACAGAAATTAAATCCAACATGAAGGAGCTTTAATATATTTTTCCCCAGATTTTAGACATACAGTGCATGATGCCAGAATGAAATTCAATCCTGTTGGAAAGAAAAAGTGGAATGGTTATGCCATGCTCTACCCCGACAGATTAAGACTTACCTAAAAGGCAAGCCCCACATGTTTACAATCTCGGGTGAGGTTGCGTCTTCATCAACAACTAATCCCCATCTGGTAAAAGAAACAGAGGGGTGGTGGTGAGCTCCCCACCCTGTCACCTCTGTGATTGGAATGAGAGCCTATATCTGAGGGACCACTCTTTCTGTTAAATCTCTGTCTTTTCAAGTTAATTTGTACCTGTGAACATTGCAATTACTATACTGTCTACTATCTGGGATGCTGCACCTTGAGTCAACACAGGCAACCCTGTTCAATCTGAAACTGAGTGACATAAGCTAAAATTACAAGTCAGAAGACTGTCGCTAGGTTGAAAGCTGATATGATGTTCGACCATTCTCACATAATCCATTTGGTTGCATGTTGCAACCACGCAGTCCCCAACCACGCATGACTGAACAAAGTGGTCTTAACAATGACCGCGTCTTAACCACACATACCTTTACCACAAATTTTGTTGTAATGGCATATTTGGTAAAGGCATATACATGGTTAAGGTTCTGCCCTAGCCCTCGCTGTAAGTCCTAAAACCCAGCCACCCCAGCGCTAAAAACACCCCTTCTCCCGTGCCCGGAGCCCTAAAACTCAGCCCCAGCCTTTCTAATCGACCCCTACCCCTGCCCTGAGCCCTAAAACCTTCACCCCAGCCCCCTACCCTGAGCCCTTAGACCAACCCCCAGCCGTAAAGTAAGCACTATTTACTTTATAGAATTTCTCTTACTGCAGGCAGGACATGCGCTGCTTCAGCTGAAACCGCTTGTATTTTGTTAAGCAGCATGGCCGCCCCCATAACACAGGCGCCTGCTTTCAGTCACTTTAACCCAGCATTATCTCAGTGTCTATTTCAACCCCCAAGTAAAATGGATTTAGAAATGGTTAGCTGAATTAAGTCATGTGAGTTCCAGGTATCACATAATCCTGTGCTAATGGGCTGAAGCTGACAACAGCACATCTGTGTTACATGTCATCTGTACTAAAGCCACCTGACGGGTTGTTTTCAAAAGCGTGTTTATTAACAACAACACCACCACCAATACCACCACCATCAACACCACCACCTCCACCAATACCACCACCACCAATACCATCACCACCAATACCATCACCACCAATACCACCACCAATACCACCACCACCACCACCACCAATACCACCACCAATACCACCAATACCACCAATACCACCACCACCAATACCGCCATCACCAACACCACCAATACCACCACCAATACCACCACCACCAATACCACCACCATCAATACCACCACCACCAATACCATCACCATCAATACCACCACCACCAATACCACCACCACCAATACCACCACCACCACCACCAATACCACCACCGCCAATACCACCATAACCAGTACCACTACCACCAATATCACCACCAATATCACCACCACCAATACAAATACCACCAATACCACCACCATCAATACCACCAATACCAACACCACCACCAATACCACCACCACCACTACCAATACCACCACCAACAACACCACCACCACCCATACCCCCACCACCAATACCACCACCACCAATACCACCACCACCAATACCACCAAAACCAATACCACTACCACCAATACCACTACCACCAATACCACCACTGCCAATACCACCACCACCAATACCACCACCACCATTAATACCATCCACCATCACCAATACCACCACCAATACCACCACCAATACCACCACCACCAACACCTCCACCAATACCACCCCCACCAATACCACCACCACAAATACCACCACCACCAATACCAACACCAATACCACCACCAGCACCAATACCACCACCAATACCAATATCACCACCAATACCACCACCACCAGTACCACCACCAATACCACCAGCACCAATACCACCACCAATACTACCACCACCAATACCACCACCAAACCAGCACCACCACCAATACCACCAATACCACCAACACCACCAATACCACCATCACCACCAATACCACCACTACCAATACCACCACCACCACCACCACCAATACCTCCACCATCACCAATATCACTACCACCAATACCACCACCACCAATACCACCACCAATACCACCACCATCAATACAACCACCACCACTACCACCACCAATACCACCACCACCACCAATAGCACCACCACCAATACCACCACCACCAATACCACTACCACAGTTACCACCACCAATACCACCACCACCAATACCAATACCACCAATACCACCACCATCAATACCACCAACACCACCACCACCAATACCACCACCACCACCAATACCACCACCAATAACACCACCACCACCCATACCACCACCACCACTACCACCACCACCAATACCACCACCACCAATACCACCAACACCAATACCACTACCACCAATGCCACCACCGCCAGTACCACCACCACCAATACCACCACCACCATCAATACCTCCACCACCACCAATACCACCACCAATACCACCACCACCAACACCACCACCAATACCACCACCAATACCACCACCACCAATACCACCACCACAAATAGCACCACCAATACCAACACCAATACCAATACCACCACCACCACCAATACCACCACCAATACCAATATCACAACCAATACCACCACCACCAGTACCACCAATACCACCACCACCAATACCTCCACCAATACTACCACCACCAATACCACCACCAAACCAGCACCACCACCAATACCACCACCACCAATACCACCAACACCACCAATACCAACACCACCACCAATACCAATACCACCACAACCAATACCACCACCACCACCAATACCACCACCACTACCAATATCACTACCACCAATACCACCACCACCAATACCACCACCATCAATACAACCACCACCACTACCACCACCAATACCACCACCACCATTACCACCACCACCACCAATAGCACCACCGCCAATACCACCACCACCAATACCACTACCACAGTTACCACCACCAATACCACCACCACCAATACCACCACCACCAATACCACCAACACCAATACCACTACCACCAATACCACCACCACCACCATCAATACCACCACCAATACCACCACCACCACCAATACCACCACCAACACCACCACCAATACCACCACAACCAATACCACCACCACAAATACCACCACCACCAATACCACCAATACCAATACCACCACCACCACCAATACCACCACCAATACCAATATCACCAACAATACCACCACCACCAGTACCACCACCACCAATACCAATACCACCATGACCAATACCACCACCAATACTACCACCACCAATACCACCACCAAACCAGCACCATCATCAATACCACCACCACCAATACCACGAACACCATCAATACCACCACCACCACCAATACCAGCACCACCACCAATATCACCACCACCAATACCACCACCACCAATACCACCACCAATACCACCACCATCAATACAACCACCTCCACTACCACCACCAATACCACCACCAACAATACCAAACCACCACCAATACCACCACCAATACCACCACCAATACCACCATGACCAACCCCACCAATACCACCACCACCAATATCACTACTACCACCAATACAACCACTACCAACACCACCAATACCACCACCACCAATATCACTACTACCACCAATACCACCACCACCAATACCAACACCACCAATACCAATACCATCACCAATACCACCAATACTACCACCACCACCAATACCAACACCACCACCAATACCACCACCACCTCCAATACCACCACTACCAATACCACCACCACCACCAATACCATCACCACCAATCCAATACCACCACCACCAATACCAATACCAGCACCAATACCACCACCACCAATACCAATACCACCCCAATCAATACTACCAATACCACCACCAATACCACCAATACCACCACCACCATCAATAGCACCACTACCACCAATACCACCATCACCATTACCAATACCACCACCACCAATACCAATACCACCAATACCATCACCACCACCACTAATACCACCAATACCACCTCCACCACCACCACCACCACCAATACAACCAGCAATACAACCACTACCAATAAAACCACCACCAATACCACCAATACCACCACCACCACCAATACCACCACTAATACCACCACCAACACCACTACCACCACCAATACCACCACCACCAATACCACCACCACCACCAATTCTACTACCACCAATGCCACCACCACCAATACCACCACCACCAGTACCACCACCACTAATACCAATACCACCACCACCAATACCACCACCACCAATACCAGCACCACCACCAATACCACCACCACCACCAATACCACCACCACCAATACCACCACCACCAATACCACCAACACCATCAATCCCAACACCACCAATCCCAATACCACCACCAATACCACCACCAATACCACCACCAATGCCACCACCAACACCCATACAACTACCACCAATACCACCACCAATACCACCCCGCCAATACCACCACCACCAAAACCACCACCACCATCAATACCACCACCTCCACCACCACAATAACACCACCAATACCACCACTATCACCAATAACACCAACACCACCACCAATACCACCACCAATACCACCCCGCCAATACCACCACCACCAAAACCACCACCACCATCAATACCACCACCTCCACCACCACAATAACACCACCAATACCACCACTATCACCAATACCACCAACACCACCACCAATACCACCATCAATACCACCACCACCAATACCACCACCACAAATACCACCACCACCAATACCACCAATACCAACACCAACACCAATACCACCACCACCACCAATACCACCACCAATACTACCACCACCAATACCACCACCAAACCAGCACCACCACCAATACCACCACCACCAATACCACCACCACCAATACCACTAACACCACCAATACCACCACCACCACCAATACCACCAACACCACCAATACCACCACCACCACCAATACCACCACCAATATCACCAACACCACCACCACCAATACCACCACCACCAATACCACCACCATCAATACAACCACCACTACTACCACCACCAATACCACTACCACCAATATCACCACCAATACCACCACACCAATACCAACACCACCAATACCACCACCATCAATACCACAAATACCACCACCACCACCAATACTACCACCACCACCAATACCAGCACCAATACCACTACCACCACCAATACCACCACCACCAATACCACCACCACCAATACCACCAACACCAATACCACTACCACCAATAACACCACCAATAACTCCACCGCCAATACCACCCCCACCAATACCACCACCACCATCAATACCACCACCTCCACCACCACCAATACCACCACCACCAATACCACCACCACCAATACCACCACCACAAATACCACCACCACCAATACCACCAATACCAACACCAATACCAATACCACCACCACCAATACCACCACCAATACCAATATCACCACCAATACCACCACCACCACTACCACTACCACCAATACAACAACCACCAATACCACCACCAATACTACCACCACCAGTACCCCAACCAACCCAGCACCACCGCCAATACCACCACCACCAATACCACCAACACCACCAATACCACCACCAATACCACCACCACCAATACCACCACCACCACCAATACCACCACCACCACCACCAATATCACTACCACCAATACCACCACCACCAATACCACCACCAATACCACCACCATCAATACAACCACCACCACTACCACCACCAATACCACCACCACCAATACCACCACCAATACCACCACCACCACCAATAGCACCACCGCCAATACCACCACCAACAATACCACTACCACAGTTACCACCACCAATACCACCTCCACCAATACCAACACCACCAATACCACCACCATCAATACACCAACACCACCACCACCACCAATACCACCACCAATACCACCACCAATAACACCACCACCACCCACACCACCACCAGCAATACCACTACCACCACCACCAATACCACCACCACCAATACCACCAACACCAATATCACTACCATCAATACCACCACCGCCAATACCACCACCACCAATACCACCACCACCATCAATACCTCCACCACCACCAATACCACCACCAATACCACCAACACCACCACCAATACCACCACCAATACCACCACCAAAAATACCACCACCACCACCAATACCACCAATACCAACACCAATACCAATACCACCACCACCCCCAATACCACCACCAATACCAATATCACCACCAATACCACCACCACCAGTACCACCACCACCAATACCAATACCACCACCACCAATACCACCACCAATACTACCACCACCAATACCACCACCAAACCAGCACTACCAATACCACCACCACCAAAACAACCACCACCAATACCACCAACACCACCAATACCACCACCACCACCAATACCACCACCACCACCAATATCACTACCACCAATACCACCACCACCAATACCACCACCATCAATACAACCACCACCACTACCACCACCAATATCACCACCACCACCACCAATAGCACCACTGCCAATACCACCACCAATACTACTACCACAGTTACATCACCAATACCACCACCACCAATACCACCAATACAACAACCATCAATACCACCAATACCACCTCCACCACCAATACCACCACCACCACCAATACCACCACCAATACCACCACCACCACCACCAATACCACCACCACGAACGCTACAACCACCACCACCACCAATACCACCACCACCAATATCACCAACACCAATACCACTATGACCAATACCACCACCAATACCACCACAGCCAATACCACCGCCAATACCACCACTAATACCCCCATGACCAACACCACCAATACCACCACCAATACCACCACCACCAATATCGCTACTACCACCAATACCACCACCACCAATACTACCACCACCACCAATACCACCACCAATACCACCACCTCCACCACCACCACTGTGAATACCACCACCACCAATACCACAACCACCAATACCACCAACACCACCAATTCCAACACCACCAATACGAATACCATCACCAATACCACCAATACTACCACCACCACCAATACCAACACCACCACCAATACCACCACCATCACCACCACCAATACCACCACTACCAATACCACCACCACCACCAATACCATAACCACCAATCCAATACCACCACCACCAATACCAATACCAGCACCAATATCACCACCACCAATACCAATACCACCCCAATCAATACCACCAATACCACCACCAATACCACCACCACCACCCCCAATACCACCATCACCATTACCAATACCACCACCACCAATACCACCACCACCACCAATACCACCAATACCACCTCCACCACCACCCCACCAATACCACCACCACCAATAAAACCACCACCAATACCACCACAACCAATACCACTACCACCACCACCAATACCACCAACACCAATACCACTACCACCAATACCACCAACAATACCACCACCGCAATACCACTGCCACCAATACCACCACCACCATCAATACCACCACTACCACCACCACCACCAATACCACCACCACCACCAATACCACCACCACCACCACGAATACCACCACCACCAATACCACCACCACAAATACCACCACCACCAATACCACCAATACCAACACCAATACCAATACCACCACCACCACCAATACCAATATCACCACCAATACCACCACCACCAGTACCACCACCACCAATACCAATACCACCATGACCAATACCACCACCAATCCTACCACCACCAATACCAATACCACCACCACCAATACCACCACCAATACTACCACCACCAATACCACCACCAAACCAGCACCACTACCAATACCACCACCACCAATACCACCACCACCAATACCACCAACACCACCAATACCACCACCACCAGCAATACCACCACAACCAATACCACCACCACCACCAATATCACTACCACCAATACCACCACCACCAATACTACCACCAATACCACCACCATCAATACAACCACCACCACTACCACAACCAATACCACCACCACCACCAATAGCACCACCGCCAATACCACCACCACCAATACCACTACCACAGTTACCATCACCAATACCACCACCACCAATACCACCACCACCAATACCACCAACACCACCAATACCACCACCACCACCAATACCAGCACAACCAATACCACCACCACCACCAATATCACTACCACCAATACCACCACCACCAATACTACCACCAATACCACCACCATCAATACAACCACCACCACTACCACCACCAATACCACCACCACCACCAATAGCACCACTGTCAATACCACAACCACCAATACCACTACCACCAATATCACCACCAGTACCACCACCACCAATACCAACACCACGAATACCACCACCAATACCACCACCAATACCACAACCAATACCACCACCAATACCACTACCACCAATACCAACACCAATACCAATACCACCACCACCATCAATAACACCCCCAATACCAATATCACCACCAATACCACCACCACCAGTACCACCACCACCAATACCACCATGACCAATACCACCACCAATACTACCACCACCAATACCACCACCAAACCAGCACCACCACCAATACCTTCACCACCAATACCACCACCACCAATACCTCCACCACCACCAATACCACCTCCAATACCACCACCACCACTACCACCACCACCACCAATACCACCACCACCACCAATATCACCACCACCAATACCACCACCATCAATACAACCACTACCACCACCAATACCACCACTACCAATACCAACACCACCACCAATACCACCACCAATACCACCATGACCAACACCACCAATACCACCACCAATACCACCACCACCATTATCACTACTACCACCACCAATACCACCACCAATACCAGCACCAATACCACCACCAATACCACCACCACCATTATCACTACTACCACCACCAATACCACCACCCCCACCACCAATACCACCACTAATATCACCACCACCACCACTACCACCACCAATACCACCACCACCACCACCAATTCTACTACCACCAATGCCACCACCACCAATACCACCACCAATACCACCACTACCAGTACCACCACCACTAATACCAAAACCACCACCACCAATACCACCACCACCAATACCACCAACACCACCAATCCCAATACCACCACCAATACCACCACCACCAACACCAATACGACTACCACAAATAACACCACCAATACCACCCCCGCCAATACCACCGCCACCAAAACCACCACCACCATCAATACCACCACCTCCACCACCACCAATACCACCACCAATACCACCACCAGTACCACCACCACCAATACCACCAACACCACCAATACCTCCACCACCACCAATACCACCACCAATACCACCACCACCACCAGTACCACCACCACCACTAATACCATCACCACCACCAATATCACCACCACCAATACCACCAATACCACCACCAATACCACCACTATCAATACAACCACCACCACTACCACCACCAATACCACCACCACCAATACCACCACCAATAGCACCACTGCAAATACCACCACCACCAAGACCACAACCACCAATACCACCAGCACCACCAATTCCAACACCACCAATACCAATACCATCACCAATACCACCAATACTACCACCACCACCAATACCAACACCACCAATACCACCACCACCAATCCAATACCACCACCACCAATACCAATACCAGCACCAATACCACCACCACCAATACCAATACCACCCCAATCAATACCACCACCAATACCACCACCACCAATAGCACCACCACCACCAATACCACCATCACCATTACCAATACCACCACCACCAATACCACCACCACCAATACCACCAATACCACCTCTTCCACCACCACCACCAATACCACCAGCAATACCACCACCACCAATAAAACTACCACCAGTACCACCAAAACGACCACCACCACCACCAATACCACCACTAATATCACCACCACCACCACTACCACCACCACCACCAATTCTACTACCACCAATTCTACTACCACCAATGCCACCACCACCAATACCACCACTACCAGTACCACCACCACTATTACCAATACCACCACCACCAATACCACCACCACCAATACCAGCACCACTACCAAAACCACCACCACCAATACCACCACCACCACCAATACCACCAACACCACCAATCCCAATACCACCACCAATACCACCACCACCAACACCAATACGACTACCACAAATAACACTACCAATACCACCCCCGCCAATACCACTGCCACCAAAACCACCACCACCATAAATACCACCACCTCCACCACCACCAATACCACCACCAATACCACCACCACCAACACCACCACTAATACCACCACCACCACCAATACCACCAATACCAACACCAATACCAATACCACCACCACCACCAATACCACCACCAATACCAGTATCAACACCAATACCACCAATACCACCACCAGTACCACCACAACCAATACCACCACCAATACTACCACCACCAATACCACCACCAAACCAGCACCACCACCAATACCACCACCACCAATACCACCAACACCACCAATACCACCACCACCACCAATACCACCACCACAACCAATACCACCACCAATACCACCACCGCCACCAATACTACCACCACCACCAATACCACCACCACCACCAATATCACCACCACCAATACCACCATCACCAATACCACCAGCAATACCACCACTATCAATGCAACCACCACCAATACCACCACCACCACCAATAGCACTACTGCAAATACCACAACCACCAATACCACTACCACCAATATCACCACCAATACCACCACCACCAATACCACCACCATCAATACCACCAATACCACCACCACCACCACCAATACCACTACCACCACCAATATCACCACCACCAATACCACCACCACCAATACCACCACCACCAATACCACCACCACCAATACCACCAATACCACCACCAATACCACCACCGCCAATACCACTGCCACCAATACCACCACCACTATCAATACCACCACCTCCACCACCACCAATACCACCACCACCAATACCACCACCACCACCACCAATACCACCACCACCAATATCACCACCACAAATACCACCACCACCAATACCACCAATACCAACACCAATACCAATACCACCACCACCACCAATACCATCACCAATACCAATATCACCACCAATACCACCACCACCAGTACCACCACCACCAATAGCAATACCACCACAACCAATACCACCACCAATACTACCACCCCCAATACCACCACCACAAATACCACCACCACCAATACCACCAATACCAATACCACCACCTATACCAATATCACCACCAATACCACCACCACCAGTAATACCAATTCCACCACCACCAATACTACCACCACCAATACCACCACCAAACCGGCACCACTACCAATACCACCACCACCAATACCACCAACACCACCAATTCCACCACCACCACCAATACCACCACCAATACCACCACCACCAATATCACCACCACCAATACCACCACCATCAATACAACCACCACCAATACCACCACCAATAGCACCACTGCCAATACCACAACCACCAATACCACTCCCACCAATACCACCACCACCACCAGTACCACCACCACCAATACCATCACCACCACCAATACCACCAATACCACCACCAATACCACCTCTATCAATACAACCACCACCACTACCACCACCACCACCAATACCACCACCACCACCAATAGCACCACTGCAAATACCACAACCACCAATACCACTACCACCAATATCACCACCAATACCACCACCACCAATACCAACACCACCAATACCACCACCATCAATACCACCAATACCACCACCAATACCACTACCACCACCAATACCACCACCACCACCACCAATACCACCACCACCAATACCACCAACACCAATACCACTACCACCAATACCACCACCAATACCACCACCGCCAATACCACTGCCACCAATACCACCACCACCATCAATACCACCACCTCCACCACCACCAATACCACCAATACCACCACCACCAACACCACCACCAATACCACCACCACAAATACCACCACCACCAATACCACCAATACCAACACCAATACCAATACCACTACCACCACCAATGCTATCACCAAGTGGAGAGGTGTGGTGCAGAGGCCAGGGCAGCTGACTTCGGAGCACAGGGCTCCCGGTTCGATCCCGGCTCCGGCGTAGCTCAGCTCAGCACCATGTGACTCTGGGCAATAGCTCACTTCATTTCCACGACGGCCCCTAGCGCCTTGAGACCCGTAAGGGTGAGTAGTTCGCGCTTTACAAATACAGATTTAGATTTAGATTTAGATTTAGATTTTAATACCAATATCACCACCAATACCACCACCACCAGTACCACCACCACCAATAGCAATACCACCACAACCAATACCACCACCAATACTACCACCACCAATACCACCACCACAAATACCACCACCACCAATACCACCACCAATACCACCACCAATACCACCACCAATACCAATATCACCACCAATACCACCACCAATACTACCACCACCAATACCACCACCAAACCAGCACCACCACCAATACCACCACCACCAATACCACCAACAGCACCAATACCACCACCACCACCAATACCGCCACCAATACCACCACCACCACCAATACCACCACCACCACCAATATCACCACCACCAATACCACCACCATCAATACAACCACCACCAATACCACCACCAATAGCACCACTGCCAATACCACAACCACCAATACCACTACCACCAATATCACCACCAGTACCACCACCACCAATACCAACACCACCAATACCACCACAATCAATACCACCACCACCACCAATACCACCACCAATACCACTACCACCACCAATACCACCACCACCACCACCAATACCACCACCACCACCAATACCACCAACACCAATACCACCATCAATACCACCACCGCCACTACCACGGCCACTAATACCACCACCACCATCAATACCACCACCTCCACCACCACCAATACCACCACCAATACCACCACCACCACCACAAATACCACCACCACCAATGCCACCAATACCAATACCACTACCAATACCACCACCACCACCAATACCACTAACAATACCAATATCACCACCAATACCACCACCACCAGTACCACCACCACCAATACCAATACCACCACAACCAATACCACCAGGAATACTACCACCACCAATACCACCACCAAACCAGCACTACCACCAATACCACCACCACCACCAATACCACCACCACCAATACCACCAACACCACCAATACATTCACCACCACCAATACCACCAGCAATACCACCACCACCACTACCACCACCACCACCAATACCACCACCACCACCAATATCACCACTACCAATACCACCACCACCAATACCACCACCATCAATACAACCACCACCACTACCACCACCAATACCACCTCCGCCAATAACAACACCACCACCAATACCACCACCAATACCACCACCACCACCAATACCACCATGACCAACACCACCAATACCACCACCAATACCACCACCACCATTATCACTACTACCACCACCAATACCACCACCAATACCACCACCAATACCACCACCTCACCACCAACACTGCCAATACCACAACCACCAATACCACCAACACCACCAATTCCAACACGACCAATACCAATACCATCACCAATACTACCACCACCACCAATACCAACACCACCACCAATACCACCACCACCACCAATACCACCACTACCAATACCACCACCACCACCAATACCATCACCACCAATCCAATACTACCACCACCAATAACAATACCAGCACCAATACCACCACCAATACCAATACCACCCCAATCAATACCACCAATTCCACCACCAATACCACCACCACCACCACTAATACCACCACCACCACCAATACCACCATCACCATTACTAATACCACCACCACTAATACCACCACCACCAATACCACCAATACCACCCCCACCACCACCACCAATACCACCAGCAATACCACCACCACCAATACCACCACCACCAATACCACCAATACCACCACCACCACTAATACCACCACTAATACCACCGCCACCACCACTACCACCACCAATACCACCACCACCAATACCACCACCACCACCAATACCACCACCACCAATACAACTACCACCACCACCAATACCACTACCAATTCTACTACCACCAATACCTCCACCACTAATACCAATACCACCACCACCAATACCAGCACCACTACCAATACCACCACCACCAATACCACCACAACCAATACCATCAACACCAACAATACCAACACCACCAATACCAATACCACTACCAATGCCACCACCAATACCACCACCACCACCCCCAATACCACCACTAATACCACCACCACCAATACCACCACCAAAACCACCACCACCAACACCACCACCAATACCACCACAACCAATACCATCAACACCAACAATACCAACACCACCAATACCAATACCACTACCAATGCCACCACCAATACCACCACCACCACCCCCAATACCACCACTAATACCACCACCACCAATACCACCACCAATACCACCACCACCAACACCACCACCAATACCACCACCACAAATACCACCACCACCAATACCACCAATACCAACACCAATACCAATACCACTACCACCACCAATGCTATCACCAAGTGGAGAGGTGTGGTGCAGAGGCCAGGGCAGCTGACTTCGGAGCACAGGGCTCCCGGTTCGATCCCCGGCTCCGGCGGCAGCTCAGCTCAGCACCATGTGACTCTGGGCAATAGCTCACTTCATTTCCACGACGGCCCCCAGCGCCTTGAGACCCGTAAGGGTGAGTAGTTCGCGCTTTACAAATACAGATTTAGATTTAGATTTAGATTTAGATTTTAATACCAATATCACCACCAATACCACCACCACCAGTACCACCACCACCAATAGCAATACCACCACAACCAATACCACCACCAATACTACCACCACCAATACCACCACCACAAATACCACCACCACCAATACCACCACCAATACCACCACCAATACCACCACCAATACCAATATCACCACCAATACCACCACCAATACTACCACCACCAATACCACCACCAAACCAGCACCACCACCAATACCACCACCACCAATACCACCAACAGCACCAATACCACCACCACCACCAATACCGCCACCAATACCACCACCACCACCAATACCACCACCACCACCAATATCACCACCACCAATACCACCACCATCAATACAACCACCACCAATACCACCACCAATAGCACCACTGCCAATACCACAACCACCAATACCACTACCACCAATATCACCACCAGTACCACCACCACCAATACCAACACCACCAATACCACCACAATCAATACCACCACCACCACCAATACCACCACCAATACCACTACCACCACCAATACCACCACCACCACCACCAATACCACCACCACCACCAATACCACCAACACCAATACCACCATCAATACCACCACCGCCACTACCACGGCCACTAATACCACCACCACCATCAATACCACCACCTCCACCACCACCAATACCACCACCAATACCACCACCACCACCACAAATACCACCACCACCAATGCCACCAATACCAATACCACTACCAATACCACCACCACCACCAATACCACTACCAATACCAATATCACCACCAATACCACCACCACCAGTACCACCACCACCAATACCAATACCACCACAACCAATACCACCAGGAATACTACCACCACCAATACCACCACCAAACCAGCACTACCACCAATACCACCACCACCACCAATACCACCACCACCAATACCACCAGCACCACCAATACATTCACCACCACCAATACCACCAGCAATACCACCACCACCACTACCACCACCACCACCAATACCACCACCACCACCAATATCACCACTACCAATACCACCACCACCAATACCACCACCATCAATACAACCACCACCACTACCACCACCAATACCACCTCCGCCAATAACAACACCACCACCAATACCACCACCAATACCACCACCACCACCAATACCACCATGACCAACACCACCAATACCACCACCACCACCATTATCACTACTACCACCACCAATACCACCACCAATACCACCACCAATACCACCACCTCACCACCAACACTGCCAATACCACAACCACCAATACCACCAACACCACCAATTCCAACACGCACCAATACCAATACCATCACCAATACTACCACCACCACCAATACCAACACCACCACCAATACCACCACCACCACCAATACCACCACTACCAATACCACCACCACCACCAATACCATCACCACCAATCCAATACTACCACCACCAATAACAATACCAGCACCAATACCACCACCAATACCAATACCACCCCAATCAATACCACCAATTCCACCACCAATACCACCACCACCACCACTAATACCACCACCACCACCAATACCACCATCACCATTACTAATACCACCACCACTAATACCACCACCACCAATACCACCAATACCACCCCCACCACCACCACCAATACCACCAGCAATACCACCACCACCAATACCACCACCACCAATACCACCAATACCACCACCACCACTAATACCACCGCCACCACCACCAATACCACCAATATCACCACCACCAATACCACCACCACCACCAATACCACCACCACCAATACAACTACCACCACCACCAATACCACTACCAATTCTACTACCACCAATACCTCCACCACTAATACCAATACCACCACCACCAATACCAGCACCACTACCAATACCACCACCACCAATACCACCACAACCAATACCATCAACACCAACAATACCAACACCACCAATACCAATACCACTACCAATGCCACCACCAATACCACCACCACCACCCCCAATACCACCACTAATACCACCACCACCAATACCACCACCAAAACCACCACCACCACCACCACCACCAATATCACCACCACCAATATCACCACCACCAATACCACTACCACCATTACCACCACCACCAATACCTGTCATGGTTCCAGTCCTATCAGTGTGCCTGATGGGGTCTGTATGGCTGGGCGTGTCCATGGTCCGCTTCGATTAGGACATTCTATAGAACCAGGAAGTGAGTAAACTGGTTAGCCGTCCTGCTTCCCCTATACCAGAAGTGGACCCTAGGACAGCCGGTATCGCACATCCGGGTGAGACCGCATAATAGCCCACGGTGCTCACCCGACATTGCTTCAGATTCCGGATTTCACCTCGGCTGCTCTTCATTGGGTTCCTGTGTCTCTGCAGCAGTCCATAGGCCATCACGACCAGGTATTTGTCAATCGGCAAGCGCAGGAGCGCTTGAACTGTTTTCACATTGCGGCTCCAGCAGGAGCGCGTAGCCACAAACACTTGCCTTGTTGTCCAGCGCAGGAGCGCTTGGACTGATTTCACGTTGGGGCTCACCAGGAGCGCACAGTGACAACACTTGCCTTGTTGTCCAGTGCAGGAGCGCTTGGACTGCTTTCATGTTGGAGCTCACGCAGGAGCCCGTAGCCACACCACTTGCCTTGTTGTCCAGCACAGGAGCGATTGGACTGCTTTCACCTTGGGGCTCGCACAGGAGCGCGTAGCCACAACACTTGCCTTGTGGTGTAGCACAGGAGGGCTTGGATTGCTTTCACATTGCAGCTCGCGCATGAGCAGGTAGCTACAACAATTGCCTTATTGTTTAGTGCAGGAGCACTTTCCTTACTTTCTCATGGCGGCACATGCAGGAGCGCATAGCCCCTTGACTCACCATATTATGTTCGCGCAGGAGCGCCTATAGTTTAATTTCCATTCCTATCCTAGTGTGTGAGGACTTCTTGTTCCTGCCTGTCGTGGTACCACACCCCAGGTGATTATACAGTTCCTTGGAGTGCAATTATTGACTGTGTGTACGTCTGGATGAGTGTGACCCAGGGGTGATAAGTACTTACCCATATGGTTTATCCCTACAGACGGTGTTTCCTAGAGGGGTTCCCTCATCATCGGTGGGTGTAGCCAACCAGGTCTTCAGTAAGAACACCACTCCACATCTCTAGGATTTCTTCCCCCGGCCCCCATCTTCACCCTGGTCAGTATATATTCCATTTCTAGGGAAAGGTGGGAGACGGTGGAGGTTGTTCACCTCTTCCCTGTGAGATTACTCCGCATACAGAAGGTAAGACTTGTGGGGTCCTGACAGAATCCGAAGCCAAGTCATATATCTCACCCGGGCGACATGAGGAACCCCGACATCTTTGCAGGACATAGCAGCCATGCTGACCTGCATGCAGGCAGAGAACCTTTGTTTACAACGGGATATAACGGCCTTACAAAGTCAGTTGGCCGATAGCCAGACGGGGGCTTGGGGTCCGTCTCCTATGCTTGGGGTCAGACAGGAAGGCTTGCTAAGGCCTCCTTTGTTCAATCCAGGGGGGTCCTCACCATCCCCTCAAAGCTCTACCCCTCCTATACAGGTGATAGCCCCACACTCTGTCCAACTAGCCGCTCCAGAGCGCTTTTATGGCGATAGCTCTAAGTACAGTATCTTCCTCAACCAATGCCATCTGCACTTCATGGCTCGTGCATCTGCCTTCCCGGATGATGCTTCTAAAGTCGCTTTTATCCTTTCCTGTCTTGGAGGGGATGCTGCCCAGTGGTCCATATCCTTGGTTGAGAATGACGATCCCATGCTGTACAGTCTTCCGGTTTTCAAAGAGACCATGCGAAGAATGTTTGCCCGTCACACGTTCGTACAAGCTGCTGACAATGAACTCCTCAACCTGAAACAGGGTAACACTGATCTGTTGCACTACATCACCACCTTCAACAGATTAGTGATTGAAGCACGATGGCCCTAGTCAAAAAAGGTTTCCGTGTTCTACCGGGGTTTACGTGATGATTTGAAGGATCTTATCGCTCAGATGTCAGAACCCCCGGAGGAGATTGGACCATTCATTGACCTGGTGGTCAAGCTGAACTACAGGATGCAAGAACGGAAAACCGAAAAAACCATGGGCAATGATTCCAAGTTCCTTGCGTTCAGTGGAAAACCTAGACCCATGATGCCCCCGAACCGATGCAAATAGGTGGAATCCTTGGTCCATTATCCAGGGAAGAGAAAGAAAAAAGGCGAAGACAGAACCAATGCTTGTACTGTGGCAAGATTGGACACTTTGTCAGGGAATGTCCAGCGAAACCAGTCAAACCAAGATTGAATAAACCATTTGCCCTTCCGATAACCCGAGGAGACGGGGCAGGAAACGAGTTAACTCAGTAGAAAACGGGGTCCGTCTACTGGGTTCTTCGTCCATCAAGACTCTGACCTTTGCCTTCTATGGCAGCAACCAACACGTGGGCATAGCTGTGATGTTGCAGTCACAGACAGGCCAGGTCACAGCTCTCATCGATTCAGCAGCCACCGGGAACTTCATAGACACCCAGTACATGGTGCGCTTGGGTATATCCATCGTGACCAAAGAAATACCAGAATCCGTGAAAGCAGTGGACGGCACGGATTTAACCTCTGGACTTTATCCGTTTTCAAACAGAAGCCATGAAGATGACATGTAGAACGATCACATGGAGTCTATCGCCTTTGACGTTATCGATGCACCTCCGTTCAGATTCATTTTGGGCCTCCTGTGGCTAGTAACCCACAACCCACACATCAATTGGGTGTCCATGATTATGACATTGAACTCCACCCACTGCAACGCCTCCTGATATCCTCAGAAAGAAACCTCCGGTGGACGGGCAATACAAGCCCATGCGCTACCCCTGACTGGGATGGGTACGGTTACACAGGGGGTTGTACCTGAGGCATATATTGATTTGGCCACGGTGTTCGATAAAAAAGGTGCCAACACTCTACCTCCCCATCGCTGTTTCGATTGCAGGATAGACCTGATCCCGGGGTCCAAGCTCCCATGTAGCTGTGTCTACTCCCTTACTGAGAAAGAACACAACCACCTCCGCACCTATCTGGATGAATATCTTAAGAACGGATTATTACACCATTCCAAGTCACCTGTTTCATCTTCCCTCTTTTTTGTGGCTAAGAAGGAGGGGGACCTGAGAAGGTGTATTGATTACAGGGCCATGAATACAATAACAATAAAAAATCTATACCCCTTGCCCCTGATATCCAACCTTTTAGACCAGGTAAAAGACGCAGCCATCTACACCAAACTGGATCTACGCAGGACCTACCATCTCGTCAGGGTCAGGGAGGGAGACGAGTGGAAGTCTGCGTTCCGAATGAAATATGGTCTGTTCGAGTACCAGGTCGTGCCTTTCGAACTTTGTAACGCCCCTGCTGCCTTTCAGTATTTTATCGATGAAGTACTAAGAAAATATATCGATCTATTCTGCATCGTCTACATCGACAATATACTGATTTATTCTAAGGACGTCCCAGAACACATTAAACATGTACGTACCATCCTCCAGCAGCTACAACAACACGGCCTGTACGTCCAGCATAGGAGCGCTTAGACTGCTTTCACGATGGGGCTCACGCAGGAGCGCGTAGCCACAACACTTGCCTTGTTGTGTAGCACAGGAGGGCTTGGATTGCTTTCACGTTGCGGCTCGCGCAGGAGCACGTAGCTACAACATTGGCCTTATTGTTTAGCGCAGGAGAACTTTCGTTACTTTCTCATGGCGGCACCCGCAGGAGCGCGTAGCCCCTTGACTCACCATAGTATGTTCGCGCAGGAGCGCCTATAGTTTTATTTCCATTCCTATCCTCGTGTGTGAAGACTTCTCATTCCTGCCTGTTGTGGTACCACACCCCAGGTGATTATACAGTTCCTTGGAGTGCAATTATTGACTGTGTGTATGTCTGTATGAGTGTGACCCAGGTGTGATAAGTACTTGCCCATATGGTTTATCCCTACAGACGGTGCTTCCTAGAGGGGTTCCCTCATCATCGGTGGGTGTAGCCAACCAGGTCTTCAGTAAGAACACCACTCCACATCTCTAGGATTTCTTCCCACGGCCCCATCTTCACCCTGCTCAGTATATATTCCATTTCTAGGGAAAGGTGGGAGACGGTGGAGGTTGTTCATGTCTTCCCTGTGAGATTACTCTGCAAGCAGAAGGTAAGACTTGTGGGGTCCTGACAATACCACTACCACCAATACCACCACCAATACCACCACCATCAATACTACCCCCTCCACCACCACCAATACCACCCCCAAGACCACCACCATGACCAATGTCACCACCACCACCACCAATACCACCCCCTCAACCACCACCAATACCACCACCACCACCAATACCACCACCACCAGTACCACCATCACCACCAATACCACCAATACTACCACCACCAATACCAACACCACCAATACCACCACCACCACCAACACCCATCCAATACCACCACCACCAATACCACCGCCAATACCACCAACACCAATACCAATACCAACACTATCAATACCACCAATACCACCACTAATACCACCAATACCACCACCACCAATAATACCACCACCACCAATATCACCACCACCAATACCTCTACCACCACCACCAATACCAATACCACCACCACCAAAACCACCACCACCAATACCACCACCACCAATACCACTACCATCAATACCATCACTAATACCACCACTAATATCACCATCACCAATACCACCAATACCACCGCCACCAATACCACCACCACTACCACCACCAATACCACCACCAATACCACCACCAGTACCACGACCACCAATACCACCTCCAAAACCACCACCAATACCACCACCAATTCCACCACCACCAATTCCACCACCACCAGCAATACCAATACCACCACCACCAATACCACCATGACCAATACCACCACCACCACCAATACCACCAATACCAATACCACCACCACCACCAATACCAATACCACTGCCACCAATACCACCACCAATACCAATACCACCACCACCAACAATGCCACCGCCAATACCAATAACACCACCAATATCACCAAAACCACCACCAATACCACCACCACCAATACCACCACCACCACTACTCCACCACCAATACCACCACCACTAATATCACCACCAATACCACCACCACCAATACCAATACCACCACCAATACCACTACCACCAATACCAATACCACCACCACCAAAACCAATACCAATACCGCCACCACTAATACCACCACCACCAATATCACCCCCACCAATACCACCAACACCAATACCAATACCGCCACCACCAATACCACCACCACCACCAATACCACCAATGCCACCACCACCAATACCACCACCACCACCAGTACCACCACCACTAATACCAATGCCACCTTCTCAGTGCCTCTCGCTCACTAGTAATAGCAGGGGTACTATACGAGGCCGGAGCTGCAGCCAAGACCATCCCTCCCTTTCTCCATGCCTGCCATAAACACACAGCCCACCCTACACGAGGAGGTGAAGCCAGGGCCCTACTACAGCTGGAGTTTTTTTATTAGGCCAAAGATAGCAATGACATTACACAATGCCACACTGCACACTCAAATCACGGAGAGGACATGAAATAGCCCCCCCTCTCGCTCTTCTCCTGAGCCGCAACAGTGTAATCACAGAGCGAAAGGTGTTGTGGGTGCTTTGTTAGTATTTATAGCTTGGATCATATGTAACTCTCACTTCACACTTTGTGTCTGTGTAATTTACAACACTTACACATCTTCTTCACTGCACTATTTATCACTACTTTGAAGTCATGGAAGGCCGGTCTCTTCCTCTGATATTTACAATCTAACAAGCGGTCGAGAAGGCCCTTTATTGCAATGCAATAGGTCTTGCATTTGCGAGAGTTTAAGCTATCAGTATTGTAAATGACAATGTCTTTTATTTATGTTTTAAAACCCAAAACATAAATAAAAGGCATTGTCATTTACAATGCCAATAGCTCAAACTCATGTGAATGCGAGACCTATTGCATTGCAAATGCTTGTTAGAGGAAGCTAAGGCATTTGATTCTCCTGATTGGCCTTTTTTTCTAACAGTGATAGAGAGAATGAGCATACACATGGTCCTGCTTAAATGGGTTACTCTTTTATAAGTCTAGCCGACTGCCAGGATTAAAGTGAATAATTAAAAATCCCCGATGATACCAATAAGCAGATGCTCTGGGCAAGGTTGTCTACTATCCCCATTATCTTTGCTCTGGCTGTTGAACATCTTGACAGTATCCTGAGAGAATATCACCATCACTGTGGTATTTAATTTGGTTCCCGAAAAATAGTCCTCTTGATGTATAGGGACGACACCCTGCTCATTGTCAGAGACCCAGCACCGAACTTGAGCCCTATCATTGATGAAATTATAGCGCTTGGTAGATGGTCCGATCTTAAGATCAATTAGACTTAGTCAGTGATGATACTTCTCACTAAGTGCACATAGGTCCCCATCCTGAAGTTCCTGCTGCAATAGCAACTACAGCCTATGTGATATTTGGCCACACAATACCACTGGGACTTATTCACGATTATAAAAAAAAACTATGAGAAATGCATGGCTAGTGTTACAAAGATGATGGACGGTTGGATTAAAATGCCACTGTTAGTTGTAGGCAAAATTACACTCATGAAACTAGTAATCCGTCACAAACTATTGTATGTTTTCTAAACATACCAATTCCACTAAAAAGGCCTGCTTGAAACAACTCCAAACACTTATAATAAGACTGGTATGAGCTAGCGACAGCCCAGGATCACATGGAATGAAATGCAATTACCGTATAGCCTAGGTGGATTGCAGGCCCAAATTCGGAGATTAATTACCTTGTAGCTCAAAACCAATTTGCGCTCCACTGGCTGCATAGCACAAGGCACACACCTCATCGAGACTCAGAGGCAGACTTGGTTGCTCCTACCCCATTGTGTACCGCTATCCTGTTGAAATTTAGCTGTCTTAGCAATGAAATGCACACATTAAGGTGCTCTGGTTAGGCTTGAGCCAGACTAGATGTGATAACTGGAGCTGAGCAGTTGTATTTTGCTGCAGCTCCTCTTGATCAGTAACCCTAGGCTGGCCCTTGTAGTGATGGCCATGGGTTATCACGCAGGACAACAACAGGTCCTGATTCGGGTCTCTCGGGTCACCTATGACCACCTCTCGGCCTTCCACTAAAATGAAGAGTCGGACAGACAGTAGAGAATACAAACCAATAATAGTTTATTCAGAGTACACTCAGAGTGGAGCCCAATCTCCCCAGCCGCTATGGAGTGCTGCAGAGAGGGACTGACTTCAGCAAGTATAACGATGTATTATGTACATTTCAGAATCAATGAAAACACACCCACCATGGAATTTTCCAGAGCGACGCAGCTGGACAGTAAATTACAAAGGAGTAAGTTTCAGTTCTGAAGCCGGGCACACATTATCTACTAGTCAAGGTCATTCCGCCTATGCCCGCCACTAGACAAGTGGGAGAAGGCTTACATCTAAAGGAAAGGTATGCACTAATAAGAACAGTGCATTAATTAGTGTGGCAGAACTCAGCTCCAAAGAAACATAACCTAGAGAAGGCCGTTTCTCACAAATAGCAAAGAATTAGTTTTGATCATGATACAAAATGGCGCCTGTACACAAAATGGCGCCACAAATGCTAATTTATGTAAAACAATACAAGAGCATAATTTTCATTTCTACAGACCCTCCTTTTAGCATGAGCTAAGCAATTTATGTATAATAACAAAAGACATATCATTCAATAAAACATGGATAAATTGATTTAGGAGCATTCCATGTTTTCAATTTCACTTTCAGGTAGGGAAACAGTAAGGAGGAAAGAAGTCTAAAAAATACCCTTATCTATCTGCATAAGATCGTTCACTTCTTTCTGAATCATAATTTTGGTATCATGGATCGATATTCTCTTAGGGGCGAGAAAGGTGGTGCAATAAGAACAACATTAGGGGAGACACTGCACCAGAACACCGCAAGCAATCAGAATTACAATAAAATAGATCACCCTTTCAAGGATCCAACCCCATCCACCAAAGAGGGACCAACTCCAATTCCCGTTCTCCATTCCCTTAACATTTTCCAAAATGTCTAAAATGTGTTGGGTAATATTCTTTTCCAGATTGGTGATCCCGACTACACACTGGTCTCCTACTACCGTGCACACACCACCGCTCTTAGCTAGGATGAAATCAACAGCATATCTAGTTTGCTTGGAATATATCTGCATACTTTCTAATTGGGTGGTGATGTCATGCAGAGCCGCTACTGTGGAATTAGACAGTATCTGCAGCTTACATCCAAAGTATTCCCTAGCTTTTTCACCCCTGGCCATGGCGGTACCACCAAAAGTAATAATGGAGAAAGAATATATCCAAAGGTGATACCATTACTTTAGTTATTGACTTCCAGGTCCGTTACTCCATCACATAATTATTTCGTCAGTGTCCTTTTAACCCACTGTATGTTCGGCTTACTATACTTACAGGGTACACCAAGAGGAAGCACCATCCCTAGAGCAACATCCTCTGTACCATTATAAACATTCAAATAAGTACCATTAGACAGAAAATAAAACCCTGGGTGTGCATAAAGTGGACCTTGATAATCTACAGGAGCATACCTGGTGTTCATTCCAACAGTACTCGGATCCTTCTTTTTCATTAAAGACAGACAGGCACATGCATCAAAGCTTTTTGCGATCGGATACGGTGCGATTCGCAAAAATCGTCCGTTTGCGATCGCAAAATTAGCTTTTGCGATGCATCAAGGGTCAAGGCCCTCGCAATTTGAGAATTCGCAATTGATTGCGAGTTCTCAAATTGCGATTGCATTTAAGGATTCGCATATTGCGATTCCTTAAATGCAATGCAAGAACCACTTTGAAGTAGCGATTTCACTACTAGGGGTCGCAAATTACCATGAAGTTGAACTTCATGGTAATTTGCAAAAACTTTGAGAAATGCACTAAAGTGCATTTTTCAAAGTTGAAGGTTACACACACACATGTCCTTGGGACATGTGTGTGCGCAACATATGTGCACGGATCAATTTCAGGGGTGCAACAGGGTGTCCTTTTGACACTCCTGCACCCTTGAAATTGCATGCGCAATTTGCGAGCACCTATTGGTACTCGCAAATAGCGCTCATAATTCCCATTCATTCCTATGGGCCTGTAGGCCCATAGGAATGAATGGGAAGCCATTCCTTATTTGCAACTCGCAATTTGCGAGTCGCAAATAAGGAATGTGAAGGAATCCCTATTATTATAGTGATTCCTACATGCATAGGATTTTGCGAATCCTTAACTGCGAATCCTTGAAATTCGCTATTGAGGACTCGATAAATCCTAGCTTGATGCATGTCCCAGATTGTATTTTTGAACAATATTATTCCAGAACAATTTACATACAGAAATGCCTCAGTACTGTTTACTATCGGACAACATGCGGGATAATAACCACCTTTTCGAGTGACCGTTAAATCTTGGTAATGCCAGCCTACTAAGGTGATGTTCTGCTCTTTAATATACAAATTATTACAGTACATATTAGTGTCACAACCTGGATATCCCTTCCCTCGTGGCGTCCGATAATATAAACAAGGACCGGAATACCCCATCCCAAACTCACCCTTTACCTCTATGAATTGGGGTGGGCGGACATATGTATAATTCATCATCATCATCATATATTTCTTTATTTCGGTTTATACACCATAAAAGAGCAGACACAAATAGGTACAAACATTGCTAAAACAGTTAAAAAGGCAAAAAATCATGGTAAAAACAATTATAGGTTAAAATGATACTTGAGATTAAAACAATGAGAAGGTCAATCACATAGCCCAGTCCTTGGTTAAACTTTAAGAAAATTCATCCGTGCCCACCACATTGAGTTTAGCAAACGTGATACCGCATAGACAATGTGGAGTTCAGTGTTATATTTAGGCCTGGGCGGTAAATTCCGTTCCGCTCGCAGAATTTGCAAAATTTGGGTAATTACGCGTTCCGCGGAGAATGCAGAATTACCAAAAATTCCGCGATCCGCGGCTTCGCGGAATTTTTTGCTTGCTCGCGCTTTCAAAATGCGTGTTCGCGAGATATTTCTCCCTGAGCACGCAAATAGCGTTCGCGAACAGGAAAAAAGCATTGCGAACAGGCGGAACAAGCAATTCCGCGTGTTCGCGGAACTTTTGCGTGCTTGCGGAGATTTTTTACCGTTTCGCGGAGCTTTGCGTAGCGCGACTACGCACATTCCGCCCACCCCTACTTATATTTTAAGAGCCTGAATGCTTCTTTGCAATGTGTTGTGCCAAGGTTCCTACACAACTGGATCAACCATCTGTGTCTAATTGTATGGTATCCCTGGCAAAAGAAAAAAACATGGAGTTCAGACTCCTCACCCAAGCTACATGCTGGACACCCCAATGAAGTGCCACTGGACCATTTGTTGGTGAAGGATCGCAAGGGAAGGCAGCCATGCCGAAACTGCACATACAGTTTCCTGGCTAATGCCGGTCGTATTTCATCAAGGCATGGCTCAATATTGTACGTATCCTTCACATCCAGAAAGTTTGATGTAAGAAAGCCAGTGGTAGAATCTTCATGGAGTTTATCAAGTTTGCCACCCCAATAACTGGTAACTAATTGTTTAGGCAAGATTCTCAAACAGGCTGTATCTGGATTATCCCATAGGTCGTCTCTGCCAATTGCACGAAGACCTTCCCTAATATATGCAAACAATGACAGCTTTCCTATGCCGGGGAGTCTCAAAATTTCTAAGAGCTCAGATCTGTACTCGCCCAGGTCTGGTGTCACCCAGAGGCGCCGCCAAAAGAGTAGAGGTCTGCAGCCAATTTCCTCTGCGATGGGTCTCACCCCTAGATCCATACGCAGTGGAATCAGAGGGGAACTCACCGGTAATCCGAATAATTGCCTAAGAAAGTTGTTCTCTGTTTTAACAATAAGCCTAAGATGAGAGTGCCCCCAGAGTTCAGCCCCATATAGGGCAGCACTCCTAAGCTGGGTTTTGTAGATCTCCATGACTGAACTTACCGGCTTGTGGAATGACATTCTATAGAACTTGGCCATGCCACCTGCGGTCTGAGCCAGTTTAAGATTTGACTTATCTATTTGGGGCCCCCAGGCCATGTTTTCAGTCAGTGTAAGGCCCAGGTAGGCAAATATAGATACCAGCTCTAGGGGAGTACCGTTCATGCATGGGTTAGGGCGGGTTGATCTATTGGGGTTGAAGACCATAAATTTTGTTTTTTGAATGTTGATCTCCAACCCCCTAGACCTACAGAACTCACAAAACCCGTCTAAAATTCTCTGGATACCCATGGGAGACTTGGAGAGGAGTAGGGTATCGTCTGCAAACATCATGGCCGGAATTGGCTTGTGCGCTAGTTTGGGGGCGTCTATGTCCTTAAGTTCTCTCAGCGCACTTACCAGTCCTTTGAAGTAGATGCAGAACAGGGTTGGGGCAAGCACACATCCCTGTCTTACTCCCCTGTTGACGGGGATAGGCGGCGTGAGTTCCCCATTTTTCCCATACCTGATTTGGGCATAGTTACCATTGTGTAACCTTCTCAATATATCTAAAAGATAGAGGGGTAGTCCTAATTCACTCAGAACCCTCCACAAAGCATCTCTGGGTACCAGGTCAAATGCACTCTTGAGATCCACAAAGACCAGATACAGGCTACCCCCTTCAAGATGTACTGTTTTCCAATAGAGAAGTTGGAGCCTGAAAATCTGGTCTATTGTTGATGTTTTTTTCTCTAAAGCCGGCCTGCAAAGGGGTCATGATCTTATATTCCTCCAACCAGGATTGCAGGCGATCTAATAAAATCCTGGCAAATACTTTTTGTGAAACATCGATCAAGCTGATCGGTCTGTAATTTATAGGTAATAGAGGTGATCCCTTTTTGTATACCGGAAGGATCTCAGCACCTAGCTAGGTTGCAGGAAGGGCCATTCCCTGTAAAATGGCATTAAAGACCACCCAATATACATGTATAATTAACCAGTGACAATGGGTAAGCAGTCCATAAACCTGTAACGGATTCAGTGGGATAACAGGCTGTACCTTCACCAAAAAATCTTTTATGTGTATCTAGAAAGTCAGTACTCGGGGCTGTCCTTTTCGTATGAACTTGAGAAACAATCTTGTGTTTAGTACATGACGGTGCATTCTGATCACATTCCAAAACCCAGGACACCCCGCCCAGAATCAACAACAGCAGTAACACAAGAATAGCACATAGTATTTTTTGCTTGGTAGACCAAAATTTGCGTACATGAACAAGGGGAATTACTGGCTGCTCTTCGTCTGCAACCATTCTGCCAAAAGGGTTCATAGCAAATGATAAAGCAAGGGGGCATATTGCCAGCAAGAGAAATATACAAGTTCCCAGTGTCCGTCAGAGCCTCACTGATACAGGCTCCTATTGTCCATCAAAACGTTGGCGCTCTTGAGCACCGTCGGTGGAGCTTTCTCTGTCCTAAGCTCTTGATGTATCCCACGCCGATCAGGATAATGTACCCCCAGGGGGATATGTTCAATCTATCCTGTCCAATGTTCAAACAGTGCACAAATCTCACATCACCCGAAACTAACTCCGTTGGTACTATAGCAAAGTACACCCTAACTTACACAGTCCATCCCTGACTAATCTGACTTCTCCTTTTGTGCACTATTCCTTAGCCGAGGACGCAGATTGTACCTGGTGACTCCAGGCACAGAGGGATCAGTGAAAAGGGGCTCCTGGATAGCCCGTATTTCCAGAGGTACTGCTGCATTCAGCACTTCATCATTCTCGTCATCTGTTTTGGTCCAGGTCAACCTGGCGTCACTGAAAGGGACAAATTGAGGCACCTTCTCGCACTCAGAGTCCCCTAATCCATTTTTCGCCCACTGGTCATAGGACAGAGGGAGAGGAACCCTTTTGCAATGGGATGTATGAATCCAATTCTTACAGCCAGAAACTTTGACAGCTGTGCGGGTTGCCAACAAGACTTGGAGTGGTCCCTTCCAACGCGGTTCCAAACTCTTCTTCCGCTGAAAATGTCAAACCAGTATGTAGTCACCAGGCTGAATATCCTGTCTGAGCCCCTCTGGTGTAGCTGGTAGGGCTTCCCAGACCTGTTGGTGAATAGAACACAAACTTTCAGTCAACTGGCATAGGTAATCAATCAACAAGAGTACTCAATATCAGTAATCCGTCGAGGACGCGGGACGCCCCAGACATTTGCTGGGCGTCCAAACATGACCTCATACGGTGACAATCCTGTCCTGGAATGTGCTGTAGTTCTTGTTGTCAAAAGTGCTAATGGTAGAGCATCTGGCCACTGTAACCTTGTTGTCTCCTGAATCGTTGCCATTTTCAGGTTGAGAGTACCATTGTACTTCTCAACCAAACCTGCTGACTGCGGGTGGTTTGCGGCATGAAACTTCTGTTTCATGTCCAAACCATCACAAATTAACTGAATAACCTTGGCATTGAAATGACTTCAGTTATCACTCCAAATCAAACGAGGCAATCCGAAACCAGGAAAGAACTCCTTCAGGAGTACCTTTGCAGTCGTAATGGCTGTATTGTCCTTAGTAGGATAAGCCTCAACCCATTTACTGAAAGCACAAACAACCACCAAGACATACTTCAAATTATTGCACTGCTCCAGTTCTATAAAATCCATCTGAAGGACTTCAAAAGGGAAAGTAGGCGGTGCAAAATTGCCGGGTGGGGTAGGAGTACCTTTTCCAGGATTGTGCATCACGCACACCATACAATACTTCACTAAATGTGCAGCAGTCTTTGAAATATTATCATTCTGCCATACAGGATCTATCAACTTGCAAATACCCTTAGCACTAATATGGGCTGGACCGTGGGCCATCGCAACTACAGGGAGAACATATGCATCTGGCAACATCCATCTCTGCTTCCCTGACTTGTCAATCCAACATCCCTCATCGTTCAATTGTGCTGTACTTTCTTGCCATAATGCTAATTCTTCTATTGTGGCCTCGCTTTGTATCTCCTTCACCTTCCCAAGCGTATCCTCAAACATAGTAACTTCAGGCACCCACCTAGCGGGACCTGCTACAAACATTCTTTTCATTTTGTTCCGGGCTGTTTCCTTAGCTGTCTGATCAGCAAAAGCATTTTCCCTATCTACATCGTCAGTGACTTTCCGATGGGCACTACACTTCACTATAGCCAATTTCTTAGGGCGCGTCAAAGCAGACAGAAGCCGCAATATAAGGTGCCCATGCTGAATCTTGATGCCATGTGAAGTAAGAAACCCTCTCTCTTCCCAGAGTCGCCCAAAATTGTGTGCAACTCCAAAGGCGTATTGGCTGTCAGTATAAATATTGACAACCAATCCTTCACTCAATTCGCAAGCTCGTATCAAAGCAACAAGCTCCGCAGCTTGAGCCGATTGGTAAGGAACTTGTGACGTCTCAACTACCGTACACAGTGTGGTAATAGCATAGGCAGCAGTTGTAGTGCCATCTGGTAATTTAAAACAAGAGCCATCGACATATAGTTCCCCTTGTGGGTCGGATAAGGGAACATCAGTCAGGTCTACCCATCCCTTCGTCTCTGCTTCCGTCTGGAAGATACAGTCATGTTTATCAATCTCATCATTCTCAGAAGGGAGGGGCAGTAACATGGCTGGATTCAGAGTTGCACATCTTCTGATCGTGATGTGTTTAGCAAACAATGTTAATCCATAGCCAGTCAGACGTGCACTGGTGAGGTGCTGTGTCTTGATCTTATTCAAAAGTGTCTCCACAGCATGGGGCACCATAACTGTGAGATCAGTATCAAGTACGAGTCCAGCCGATTGTCTTATCGAGACGGCCACAGCCACGACTGCTCTTAGACAGCTCGGGAGGGCTCTTGCGACAGGGTCAATAACAGCAGAGAAATAAGCACACAGCCATTGCTTATCTCCAAATTTTTGTGTTAAAACGGAAAGCGCGCAGCCAGCCATCTCGTGGACATAGAGCACAAACGGTTTCTTATAATCAGGAGTGCCAAGTACGGGAGACGAACAAAGCACAGTTTTCAATTGCTCAAAAGACTGCTGACAGTCGGGCGTCCAAGGCAGGGGCTCATGCACATCCTTTAGTGTTAGTGAAAGCAGAGGTTTGATTAGTAACGAGTAGTTAGGTATCCACTGACGACAGTAGGAAGTGATACCTATAAAAGCGCGCACATCTTTCTGAGTTTGTGGAACGGGCATTTTAACAATGGTACTGATGCGCTCAGGAGTCAATCTCCTGTCCTCCTTCAACAGTAGGTGACCTAAATAGGTGACCTCCTGTCGACAATATTGAAATTTAGAAAGAGACACCTTTTGTCATGTTGGGCCAAATGCAACAACAATTTAGCTGTACTGTCTTTGAAACCTTGCTCTGTGTCAGAAGCAATGAGCAAGTCATCAACATACTGTACCAATACATTACCTTGGGGAAGCAATAGGTAATCCAACTGACTTTTTAAAGCTTGACTATAAATACTCTGACTTTCAGTATAGCCTTGAGGAGCTCGACAGAATCTAAAACTCCTACCAGCCAATGTAAACCCGAATAAATATCTGCTATTTGGATGAATAGGGATACTAAAGAAAGCATTTTTCAGATCAATGACAGAGAAGAATTTAGCAGTAGAGGGAATCATTGTCAAAAGAGTGGTAATGTCAGGAACCACTGGAAACTGAGGGACCACTATTTTATTAACCTCGCACAAATCGATCACGAAACGATAAACATCTTAATGGTCATCATGGGAACCTGAGGGCGTCCTTTTAAGAATTGGAAGAATAGGACTATTGCAAATATTAGCAGTTGTCTCCTCAACCACTCCCTTCCTAATCAAATCCTGTATAATTTGCAATAAAGCTCGCTCTCCTGCCTGCAGTATTTTATACTGAGGGATACAGGGCAAAATAGCACCATCCTTAACCTGTATCGAAACCGGCGATATCTGCAACAATCCCACATCTGTGTCACCTGTTACCCACAGAGTGGGTGGCACGTCTTTAAACTCAACAGTAAGGGGTGCATCTTTGGACAAACACTGCTGAGTGCATGCTACATCTGGACCCATTGTCATATAGACACCTGCCGGAGAACAATAAATTGTGGCATGCAATTTTTTCAACAAATCCAAACCCATCAAATTTTCACCACAATTAGATGTCAACAAGAATGGCGAATCCATGGTGAAAGGACCAATAGTCAGCACAAGAGGTTTTGAAATGGGGCTTACAATCGGTACACCAGAGAAACCAACCAACACATTATTGTGGTCAGACAGAGCCACCCCAGGGACCATATTTCGAGAAACAGAGCTTTTTGTCACACCTGTGTCTACCAAGAATTCCTTAGTTGAACCGTGCAGTTCTGCTGTTACATAAGGACCACGCTGGTCTACAGGCATCGGAACTGGTCCGTCACTCTGCCCCTGGCTGTCCTAGCTGTAAGACATCCCTGTCACTTCTTCCATATCATAATCATCATGATAGTCCTGTCCATCCCGAGGGTCATCAAAGTAATTATTATCAGAACAACCCTGTGAGGCTGCAGCACTCTGTGCCCTATCAGCCCCACCAGCTCCACGACCCCGTCCACGGGAACCTCGTCCTCTAAGGACTGCTACCTTCTGCAAAAGTACAGGACACTCACTACGCCAATGTCCCTCCTCTTTACAATATGCACACTGATTCAGACCCAAGGGTGTAGTTGTTGGCTGCCTACTAGTGTGTGGAAGCGGTCGAGCAGGACCACCGTGTCCTCTCGCATTCCCTCTAAAAGCCTGCTGTAACAACACCTTCGTCTTTAAATCTTTATGTCTCTTCTCCGTCCTCTCCTTTTCCTCATTATCCCTATGCTCACAATATCGTGCCATATTCAAAATAACAGAAGGAGAGGAGGTGGACCAGGTACTCTCAGAAGCTTGCAATGGAGTCGCAATTTCAGGAAGCAGGTTAGAAACAAATCTATTGACAAACAACCGAACACCTCCCTCGACGGACAAATCCTGTCCACTATAATCCAAAAATGTACCTTCAAATCGAGTGAAAAAATCAGACACACTCTCATCTTTCTTCTGCCGACAGGCTGACAATTTATCCCAATCCACCTTTCTTGGCGGAATAGGAGAATGCATATACGTAATTATGCGACCTGACAACGCTAAAATCTCCGCTCAAGGCTTATCACCAGGCTTCCTTTCCTGATCCCATGCCTTAATTTGATCCCAAGTACCACCCAACTCTGGAACATGACATTTAGTATGAACCTGCCTCCAAATATCGACCGGAACAAGAAGACCAAAAACATTTCAATATCAGCAAGAGTCATCACCGTGGAAGAAGCAGCTTCAGTCAGTTCTATATAATAAGCGGTGGGATTCTTCCCAGGATCTGGTAAATGAGTCTTAAGAGATAAAACCTCACTTCTTTTCCACGGAGTATAAACCCACTGCTCCTGGAACCTGGCCGGCACTGCTGCTCGAGTAACATTACCACGACCATCTGTCATTTCTGGTATCGCGGGGTGATATATGGGATGCACCTCTCTCATCGGAAACTGAGATACTGACCTGGGACTTTTCTCATGTAGTCTTCCCCTATATGCAACTATTGTCGTAACATTAGCAAAAACCTGTTCCGGCCCCAATTCACTAATATACACTTGATCTCTCATGTCGTATAAAATTTGAGGTGCTTCCGTTTCAAAGTGCTGTTGTCAAAGACAAATCAAAGTGGCAGACATGTGTTTAAGGGCATGTTGCTGTATAAAGGGCTCAAAATCTTTCATAGTAGCCCAGACATCCTCTACACTATAAATAGGATTACAGGACCACTGTGCAGCCTGATTAGCTATTACCCTCTTTTCTTCATCTCCCACATCAGATCTCACTAACGGTCCCATACGCTCCTTAAATTTTGTCCAATCCCTGTCCTCAAATCCACGCACTGGTGTCCCACTGCCTACCAATGTTGGAGGATGAAAAATCACAGTGGGAGATGCAACAGAAGCAACAGGCACTATCGTCGCTGGGGGCTGTTTCGTGGGGGAAAGAGCTGGCAAAAGGGATGCTGAGACAATAGGTGCAGCAGGAGTACTAACAGTCACTGTCGCCACAGACGGCAAAGAAACAGAAGCGAAAGGGGGAGGGGGAGCCGAAGCCACAGCCGTTGCAGTAACAACGGTGGATGCATGGACAGAGGCAATGGACACAACTGTTACAGGCGGCTGTGTGGGGACCAGGACAGTAGGATATATTCTTTGCAGAGCATATGGAGGTGGGGGTCGGGCATCCAACAATTCTTCCACAAAAGTATCATCTTCCTCCTGAGCCACATATGATTTGTCAACATTTAATCGAAACCTTCTATCTTCACATTCAATACCCTTCTCCTGTTTTTCCCTATCATATGCTACAGCCTTCTGAGTCAACGTCTGCATTCTCCCTTTCCGGTCCTCCTTCTCTGCTTTCTTTCGTCTCTGCTAAGCTGCTTTCTGCCATGTTCTGAGGGAATCAAACATAGACTGCCTACTTCTTTTCTTAAACAACTGTTCTTGTAAATACTCAATCTTTTGTTCATCGAAAGTGCCCATCAACGGCCACTGCAATTCGGCATTGTCCCTCGTATATTTGTGCCATAATGTACTAAACATAATAGGGCCAAGACCATGCTTCACATTAGGCCTGGGCGGTAAATTCCGCTCCGCTCGCGGAATTTGCGAAATTTTGGCAATTCCGCGTTCCACGGAGAACGCGGAATTGCCGAAAATTCCACGATCCGCGGCGTAGCGGAATTTTTTCCTTGTTCGCAATTTCAAAATGCGTGTTCGCGCTCGCGGGAGCGACTTACCGGGATCCCTGCTTTCACTGACGAGTTTTCCTATCCGGCCGCGCGATCCCGCGAGAGTGTGCGATCGCGAACTCGTCATTCGGACGCGCCATCGGACATCCGCGTTCGCGAACAGGAAACACGCATCGCAAGCGGGCGGACAAGTGAAACAAGATTGCCGCGCCAATTGGCGACCGCATGGGCAAGTTTGCGAGATATTTCCCCCCGAGCACGCAAACAGCGTCCCCGAACAGGAAAAAAGCATCGCGAACGGGTGGAACAAGCAATTCCGCGTGCTCGCGGAATTCTGTGGAGCTCGCGGAGATTTTTTACCGTTTCGCGGAACTTTGCGTAATGCGACTACGCAAATTCCGCCCACCCCTACTTCACATACATATCAAAATTCAGAGTGCCTTCTGGAGGCGCCGGCTGACGTTCTTCCAACCGAGCATCAATAGAACAACAACGACAGCACAAGACAAACAATTTACTGAAACTAGGCAAGTTCACTATTCTATGCCTAGCAAAACAATTGCAATTGCTTTTGTCCCAAAGACGGTCCTTGCCACTGAGAGTCGCCATCTTTAGGCAGTGCGCTTTCTAGTCTTGTGGCGGCCGGGCCCTATTTAAATGCGCGCTGCACGGACGCGGGCGCCTTGAGGGGTTCCCTGTCTGTTGATCGCGTTTTCCCCTACCCTGCTACTTTGCACAGAACTGCGGTTTGCACATAGCATTTCAATCTCTTTTTAAAAACTTTTATTAACTTTTAAAGGAAAACGAAACAGATATCTTTGCACCTTACTTGTTTTAATGTGTTCACTGTATGAATTTGACTGTGCTTGCGCGACTCACTTCCAGATTGCCACTGAGAGTCGCCATCTTTAGGCAGTGCGCTCTCTAGCCTTGTGGCGGCCGGACCCTATTTAAATGCGCGCTGCGCGGATGCGCCACTGGCGCGCCTAAGGCACACCTAAGGCAAGCGCGTCTGCGCCCATCAGCGTCCCAAAAGCGGCCAGCGCCAGCCATGCTGCCTGCCGAACTCCAGGATTGGAGGGAAGATTGTGCTATACCGGGGATCATCTGTGGGCTCTCTGTCCCCGGTCCTGCCCCCATCAAGGTAACTGGGATGTGGCGGACTGCATTAACATCATATGCCCAACCTGCGGCTTTAAGCTGGGTGTGGGTTCTGTCTCTTCTGCCCAACCCAGCAATTCTTTGCGCAGTGCCCCACCCATCTCCGCTGCGCTATTCAATGTTCGCTCACTCAGGAAACATCATGTAGATGTCTTTGAGCTCCTTGTCGACCGTCCGGTAGACCTTCTGTTTATGACGGAGACTTGGCTTGACTCTACATCTGATCCCATTGTCACCCTGGCTACGCCCAAGGGCTATAAGATCTCCAGAGCCGATCGCCCAGAGGGGAGGGGGGGCGGAGTGGCCATTATTTATAAGAATAAGTGGGACCTTCGCTGGGGCGATGTTACTTCCTGGGGAGACTGTGAGGCCCTTGATTTTAGTATTTGCTTTTCAGCTCACTTCACTTTAGGAGGCTCCCTGATTTACAGGCCCCCTGGTCCTGTGGGCCCCTTTCTGGAAGCGTGGGGTGATGCTGTTATTTCTCGGGCCTTGCAATTCTCCCATTACATTGTGTTAGGAGACCTTAATATTCACTTTGATCAGGCAGATAACAAGGATTCGCTTGACTGTCTGGACACTTTGCACCTGGATCAACTTTCCCAGTGGATCAATCTTCCCACCCACCAGGCAGGCCATATACTAGACCCTATTTGCACTAATTTTCCCATTTTGTTGGTGGATCCACGTCCGGTCTCATGGTCTGACCACTTTTTAACGTATTTTTCCTGGGAAGTTATCAATGGCGAGCCATCAGCGTGATCGTATGGCAAACCAGCCTTTGGCAAAATTAACCCTCTTGCGCTTAGTCAGGCCTTGGAAGCTTCCAGGCCCACCCTCTCGGGGGAGCTCGAGGGCCGGCTTGTTTATTTTACTAACTGGGTCTCCAGTGCAGTGGATTCGCTTGCCTCGCCACCATGTCCAAGGTTGTCTAGGGATTCTCCATCTAAACCCTGGTTTACTCCCGACCTCAAAGCAATCAAACATGAATGCAAGATCCTCGAGCGTGCTTGGCGTCGCAGCAAATATTGCCCTGCGGCCAAGCAGAAGCTCCGACTCAAACAAAAAATCTATTATGGGGCTATAACTCAGGCCAAAAGGCAATTCTACGCAACTCGCATTGACTCGGCCAAAAACAATGCCAAAGAAATGTTTTCAATTGTACAGAGTTTTACGTCCCCTGCCGCTCTATCTAGGGAGTCTACATCCACAGACACCTGGTGCAAGAGCCTCTCCAATTTCTTCAGGGATAAAATCCTTTCCATTCAGGCGGCCTTTTCCTCCTGCGACAAGGGCATTGGGGCAGCTTTGGTGTCATCACCTACTGATACCGATCATTCTCTGCATGCCTTTAGGCCTGTGGACCTCTCTGAGTCCCTTAAAATTCTTACGGGCCTGAAGTCCGGCTCTCCTTCGGACCCCTGTCCGGCCAGAATGTTGGCAGCAGTTGCTGAGACCATTAATAATTAGGTGAATTGTATCATCAATTTGTTGCCTGCGTTCCAGAGGCCTGGAAGCAGGCCAAGATTTTGCCTCTTTTAAAAAACCTGTCGCTCGACCCACTTAGCACAGTGAATTAACGCCCCATCTCCCTTCTACCAGGCTTGGCCAAGCTGTGCGAGAAGGTGGTGAACAAACAACTCACAGAGTTTGTTGAGAGAGAGGGCCTGCTGCATCCGGCCCAGTCAGGGTTCAGAGCCTCCCACAGTACCGAGTCTGCCCTGGTGGAGGTTTCAGAGGCAATTAGGGAATGTCTGGACGCCGGCGGGAAGGCAGCATTAATTTTGCTCGACCTGTCGGCGGCGTTCGACACTGTCCCCCACTCTCTCCTCCTCTCGCGTCTAACAGAGATCGGTGTGTCGGGCGCTGTTTGGGGCTGGCTCAGGTCCTTCTTGGAAGGACGGCTCAGCAGATATGGCTTCCACCGTCCTCTTCTTCTTCCCAGGCAGTGACCACAGGAGTCCCACAGGGGTCCTCCCTTAGCCCCCTTCTTTTCAACATTTATGTCACACCTTTGGTGTACCTGGCAGAGGACCTTGGGGCTAAGGTCATGGCCTATGCAGATGACACCCAGCTTCTCTTCACTTGGGATAAGAATGTGGACTCTGTTTCCTTTGCTCAATACTGTCTGTCTTCCATTTTTAATTGGCTAGCTGCCGCACAACTTAAGTGCAACGAAGATAAATCGGAGATTCTCCTATATGGAAAGTTTCCTTCCAATTTTAGAGAAGCTCTTTGGCCCCTGAGTTCCCTATCCCCACTTCTACAGGGAAGCCCACCAAGAACCTGGGGGTGTGGTTTGAGGAGAATCTTTCCTTTTCTACACAGAATAGGAAACTTGCCGGGACCTGCTTTGGCCTTTTGAAATCTCTGAGGAAGTTTCTCCCTCTCCTGCCTAGGGCAGCGGAAGAAACTGTCATCTGTGCCCTTATTCTGTCTCGGCTGGACTACGCCAACGCCCTTCATGTGGGCATCTGGGGCTATCTGTTAAAAAAACTCCAGGTAGTCCAAAATGCGGCAGCCAGACTTCTTCTTGAGATTCCCGCTAGGACTAGCATGAGGCCCCACCTGTGCTCTCTGCACTGGCTTCCCATAGCCGAACGGGTCAAGTTTAAATCTCTAGTTATGGCCCATCGCGCTCTTCATGGGCGTGGCCCCATCTATCTGCAAAAACGCTTCTCCTTCTATACTCCAGCGCGACATTTGCGTTCCATGTCCCAGTGCCTCGCCCAGGTCCCCCGCTTTAAATGTCAGAGGCTTGGAGGCAGCTCTCTAGCTCGGAAAGCTGCTGCTGCTTGGAACGCTCTCCCTTTTGCCCTCCGGAACATTCAGGACCCGCTGATTTTCAAGAAGAACTTGAAAACATATCTCTTTGCATTAATCTCAGATGTTTGCCCCTCTTTGTTCCGCGCCGGGACACTCTCGAGTATCTGTGCGCGCTACAAATTAAATTAACATAACATAACATAACATTATGGTAGTAAACACACACTACTAAATGTAAAGCTTTATATTAACAGAAGTATTATAATCTCACACTACATCACAAGTTAGGTGTTCATCATAAATATAACAAGTTAATTAATCTCACCAGTATACTAGAAAAACTAACTTATTTGCAATGCTCACCTAAAGTGTATGAAAATCCCAACTACAAGCTCCTACAGAGAACCTGAAACTAGACATTTGCCCACTATCACACTTTAGTCCAGTCCAGCTAGTGTCATCATCAGTATTGCGGCAAGCTCCTGGCCTCACCCAGCATAAATATCCATCCTCGCTGTGTGTTGTCATCTCTGACACCTGAGGCAACCATAACAAGCATCAAGGACCTTCCTGTCTAAAGCAAAGCTTTTGGAAATCTAAATCACTAATGATTTTCTGCACCCTTTCTGGGAAGCATGAAAAAGTGCCCCGCTAAGCCAGGATTTTTCAGAATTGGTACCCAATTGCCTGATACATGCAGTAATGTCAGAATAAATTTACAAATTGCTACTCAATAGAAATAATTCCATTGTTAGTGGTTATCCCAATATCAGGGTAGATCCAACCTTCCTGACCAATGTTGGAGGTCACAGCTTTAGGTAACTCTGCTGCACTAGAGTAGAGGAAACAGGGCTGTTTGTTTTCCCTTAAAGTCTCTCCTACTGCACGGGTTTAAGAGTGTAGGTGGAGTGTTCCAGAAAGCGGGTGACTGCCCAATCCAGAGATTTCACATTATCACTCAGCCCCTGACAGACACTTCCTAGGACAGCCAGCCCTACCTCCTGCACAGCATTTTGGGTACTTTCAAAATGGCTGAATCAAGATGCGGTCTACAAGAGCTCTTCCTGTAGATTATCTCCATCCTTAACTGTCACTGAAAAAACTGGATCCTTCCTTCCAAGACTTCAAAGGGAACCCCTGGTATGACAGGTGTATGAGTTCTTTAACCACCAGCCTGACAGCAGAGTAATTAACTTGTCTGAGCATGGTAGTTCAAAACCAGAAACTCATTAGGGCTGGCTCAGGTAAATAGTGCAAAAACCGAAAAGCATGAAGAAGCCGGAAATTTGACTAAACAAATGTTTCATTTGCACTCAGGAGGACCTATTTAAATATTTAAAAAGTCACATTTATCGTGGGCCTGATTCACAGAACTAACTTACGTCAAAATCCTAAACTTACAACAATTTTGGTATTCACAGAATGAACTTACACATTTGGGTATTCACAGAATGAACTTACACATTTGGGTATTCACAGAATGAACTTACACATTTGGGTATTCACAGAATGAACTTACAACAATTTTGGTATTCACAGAATGAACTTACACATTTGGGTATTCACAGAATGAACTTACAACAATTTTGGTATTCACAGAATGAACTTACACATTTGGGTATTCACAGAATGAACTTACAACAATTTTGGTATTCACAGAATTAACTTACTCATTTTGGTATTCACAGAAGGCACTTACTCATCAATGAGTAAGTGCCTTCTGTGAATACCAAAATGTAAGTTACACAATATGTGTAAGTTACACAAAATGTGTAAGTTACACAAAATGAGTAAGTTACACAAAATGAGTAAGTTACACAAAATGTGTAAGTTACACAAAATGTGTAAGTGTCTTCTGTGAATATCAAAATGAGTAAGTTTATTCTGTGAATACCAAAATTAGTAAGTTCATTCTGTGAATACCAAAATGGTAGTAAGTTTAGGATTTTGTCGTAAGTTAGTTCTGTGAATCGGGCCCGAAGTCTGTATGTTGAGCCAATCCAACATTTTTATTTTGCAGTGCAAATACGGTAAAGCACTACAGACTTATACTTTAGCCAGAAAGGAAGGGGGCATTTTGAACACACTATTAAATTATAAGGCCTGAACCGACAATAACCAATTTATCAAGGGTCCCATCTGCAACAGGGTACATGTGCACTGATTTGAGGATGAGGCAGACAATAGTATTCCTCACTCAGCCCACGCATTAGTGCACATGTTTGTGCACAAGTGTTTGCATGTAACCAACACAAAGCCTCTTATCCGAGCTGTATAGCAGCAGGTCTAAATTTAAGGTTCACTAGTGGCTTAACTCCAGTCCATTGTATCAGACATTTACAGTGAGTGAGACTCAGTTAAGAGGTTCGCGCTCAGCAGAGCTCCAAAATCAAAAGATCTGGGGGTTTAAGTGGGTCAAATCCCACTTTGTCATGCATACTCAGTTTCTTTACTTCCAGGGGTGGTCAAATGTATCTGTAGTGAAAGAAATAGCTATTGTTTGTCTACTTGTGAGGCATACTAAATAAGCAATAAAGCCAGCTAGAGCTGCTCAGGGGAAGATGTCCTCAAAACAGTTGATTGAATGTTCATGTTTTCAAACTTTTTTTTACTATAAAATTAATTTATATGCATTGTGTGTATTCTGCCCTTGTTGTCTTTTTGTAGATTTAACAATTGAGTATTTTACAGGTTTCTGCTAAATTGAGATATCATATAGAGAATTCATTGATGATAATGATGAATACAAAAAAACAGACTACTACAGGGGTTCCCACTCTCCATGTGACATTGCAAAGCTGTCCCCAATCTTACCTGTCAATACCAGAACTGAGTGACATCATCCTTTTATGTCTCATACTCACTACATATGAAGATGACTTCATGTGTTTAACTATTGTCATACATCTCTATACAAAAGCTATCAAACTCTTTCTTGACTTAATGAACAGCTCCTTTACCCATAAAAGCTTTCCAAAAACACATAAAACAGGGCATATCTTAATACTGCTGAAAAACTGACCCTAGTTCCTAAACAATATGCTAATGTCAGTCCTTTTGTGCATGAGCCACTGCTTGGAATTATACTTATTAAAGAAAATGACACACAACTCACCTGGAAGTCTCCTATACTGACAACATAAACTGACTTACATCCCACCTCACCTCTCCAAAACCAAATATTAAAATCCATTCTGAAACTGAATTAAACAAAACCAGAATCTTTCTTATAGCAAACATTAGCAGGAAACCTCAGACCCTGCAATGACTGTCAGATTTGAAAATTGATAAAATCATTACTCAGAGTTTCTCACATGCTAAACATGTCAGATTAAATGTTACATCACCTTCTCCTACAAGAACCATATTATAAAGAAAGCCCAGACATCCATCCATGCCTCCACCCAAGTGCCTATGAAGTTCTATACACTATTGCCTGTCCAATCAAAATACTAACCAGTAATTACTATATAGCATCCATCCTGAAGGACGTGCAGGGGCTGCCTGGTCAAGCATGCATACTTTCACAACATCCTGTTTCATCTACAAAGGAGAAAGCACTGTACTGAAAACTTTATCTCCTCAAGACGTTGGCATAACCTAAGGAGCCAATACATTGCCAGGCTGGAAACCAAGAAGATCTATAAAGAACAAGCATTGGCAACACCAATAGGTGTCGCCTCTACAAGAGCTATTGGTTTAGTCTATCTTAGCTGTGTTGTACAGGAGTGTGGCTGTACAGTATGTTTAAGAGGTTATTAAAAATTGCTATGAAGCAGCCAATATTGTTTCGTTTGAGGGATGGTGTGAGATAAGAAGTCCATTGCGCAATGTAAGGGAAGCAGCAACACGAACAACGGCTGTCTTAAATAACTATTATGATATTGGCAAGTCTGGCTGTTTTTTATGTGGGGTTAGGGGGTACTTAATATTGATTACGGGGTGGGAAGTGGTAGGGAATAATCAGTTTGAATAATGAGAAGGGTGATAGTAAATACACACCATGTTTAGTGGAAAGGACTGTTTAATTATAATTTATGAAATGATGTTTAAATTGATGGAAATGATTTTTAATTAATGGGTTAAGGCAGCATTGATGGTGAGAGGAATGAATGAAATTTGAAAATGAGAAGGCAGAAGCAACATGAAAAAAGGTTTGTATATAATTGCATTGGGATATAGCCAGCATTGACTGTGGTTTGATTTATTTTGTATGTTGGGTGCGTAATATAGACAACAGTAGTAATATTGTGAGGGACGGTGCAACCTGGCTAGGGGGCAAGATTATAAGAAATAAGCAGCACATAAAGTGGAATGGGCTGTTTATTGAAAAAGTATTCAATAATATTTATCTTAAGCAAATTATTTTTTAGTTTAGTGTTGGTATTTGTAGTAAATTAAATGTATTTTAATTGCCAGTGCATGGACCGTTTGTGTGGCGATATGTGACAAGCACATTGATAATTGGCAGCACACCAGTGATAAAGACATGTTAGGTTGACAAAGAGAAGAAGAGAAAGGAAATGCTATTCACCTATTGGTTAATGTTAAATGTTTTTTTGCTATTTAAGTACAAAGCTGTTTAAATTTTGTACAAATGTTTCCATTTAAATGACAAATAATATGCATGAAATTCCTGACGTGCCATCGTAGGGTATTTATAATTAAAGTAGTTGTCTGTGGGAAGTTGACTTTCAACTTGATGTTTGCAATTAAAAGGCAAAATGTTGTAAGTGATAAGTGAAAAAAACATCCTTCCTTAGCACTGTTTTAGTATGAAAATAGAAAGCCGCCATTCACATTGTTATGTATCTTGTAAAACGTAATGTGGTGGTCTTTGAAGCTGGGGAACAAGGTTCAAGTCCCTCCATTGCCACAACATCCTGTAATTCAAGGCAAATCACTTAGGAGCTGATTAAGATGGTGGTCGGACGATCGTCGGACCGCCATCGTTGCGGGAACGAAACCGGCCGATAGATAGTCGGTGGTCCTGTAAGCCAAATGATGCCATGTAGGCGGTTGGAAACATGCCTTTTGCCATTGAGGTTTGTGTTGTGGTCCGGAAAATGGCTGCAGCACAAGACCCGATGGCAAAAGGAATGTTTACAAACATCCCTGCACCATGTGCCAAGCACCACATGATGCATGGATGTTTGGGGGGCACCACAGGTGCCCCCGGGCCTCATAGTGGAGGCATAGAGGGAAGGGGCCCTGGCAGGGGCCCCCAAATCCCTTTTTAGCAGCCTTTCTATGGTGGTCAGACTGCCATGGAAAGGCTGACAGAAAGGGACATCTTAATTAACCCTGGGCAAAGCACTACGCTACGCTCGCGTAGTTTGCGAAGTTTGCGCTACTTCGCACAACGCGAATTGCACGTAGCACAGTGCAAACACGCGTAGCGTAGCGTAGTGCAGCAGTCATTTTTTGCTTGCTCGCGGTCCTCAACGTCAAGTTGGCGACCGCGAGCAAGCAAAATGACTATCCCGGCGAGACTTTTTCCTCGTTCGCGATCAGCAACATCAAGTTGCCGATCGCGAGCGTGAAAATAAACCTCCCGGCGAGATTCTCAACGCGGGGAGGTCAGGTTTCTCATTGCGAGTGGTCGCGTTTGCTCGCGACCGCTCGCGATGAGAAACTACCAGTCCGCGTTGAGAAGCTGCCGCTCGAGTAAAAATCTACTCGAGCGGCAGTAAGAGACAGCTCGCACTGTGCAAGATGCCGTTTTCAATGATTGCACAGTGCGGACAAGCATCCGGCACTGTGCAATCATTGCGTAGCTCGCGTAGTGCGAACTGCACTTTGCGTAGCTTCGCGTAGCACTACTTCGCGAACTACGCCCAGGCTTAATCTTAATCCCTATGGCGGTGTCTGAGCAGGCGCCTTCCCTACTGTAGGGACTATGATCCATCCGACGGGCTCAAGAAGCGTCAGTTAGTCCCTCCGACAGATGCGGTCCGCCCAACCGCTTCATAATGTGGTGGTTGAACCGCTCAGCTGGATATCGGTGAGACCGCCACCGATAGCCAGTCAGTGGCGGACCCACCGACATCCTAATCAAACCCTTAATGTGGACATGTAAAAACATCAATGAAATCTCCACTCTGACATAGCAACTTAAAGAAACAGGGGAATCACATTTCCATATCTCCAAAGTAAGTTTTGACATGCACCTCTTGGTTTAATGTTGGACACCCATGTTTGAAGCCAAGTGACAGTATTTCCTTGAATGTAGTTAAAAAAATAAATTAATTATCATTAGAAAATACCCTTTAGATAAAGTAAGCATAATGGTAAGTAGGCATTAGGGTATAAAAGGAAAACAGCCTCAGTAATGTAAGAAAGTGAAGGAACAGCATGTGTTTGAGGCGCATAAAAGGTAAATAAACTGCCCTGACATGCTGACTGCATTGAAGTTGGCATTTGAGAACTGTTTATATTTAAATTACAAATATTATGCATGAAATGTCAGATGTGCTATCAATTAATGGTCAGAGGACAGAGCAGTGAATTATTAAGCTGGAGAATAAGGTTCAAGTCCAGATACAATGTTACAGCCAGTCTATCTTTTGTTATAGGATCAACTTTGTTATAGAATCAACTTTGAGTTTCGTTGTCGGATAAACACTAACCATGGGCGGTAAAATCCGCTCCGCTCGCGGAGTTTGCAGATTTTTGGCAACTCCGCGTACCGCGTAGAACACGGAGTTACTGAAAACTCTGCACTCCGCAATAGAGTAGAGGTTTTTTTTTGTTTGTGCGTTTAAAATGCGTTTTTGCGCACGAGGGTGCGACTTACCGGAATGCCTGCGTTCGCCGACGAGATTTCCTATCCGTTCGCGTGCGCCACGAGATTTTGTTAGCTGGCCGCACGGTCCCGCAAGAGTCAGCGATCGCGAACACGTCATTCAGGCGTGCCATCGGACTTCCGGCGGAAGTTTCGTGAAGATCGCGATGCCGAACACGCAGAATTTGCAAGCTGGAGAAGAATATCTCTCGAGCAGCATAAAACCTTCTTGAAAATGATGATTTGGATGAAAAAAACTCCTCAGATTGACATTTGGCTGTACTTTTTTGTGCAAGGAGTCCGTTTTCTTTTTTTACTTATTTTTTGAAGAGGAAGGAAGTTCACCAGTGTCTCCAACTTCCTGTTCCTGTCCAGCAGGCTCCTCCCAGTCCATCTCCTGTTCACTTTTCGTTTGGATTTGGAGCTGGAAGGATCCCTCTTTGTGTCTGCTGCATCATATATCATTGGATTTTGAGGACTTTTGGATTTGAGATTTCACAAGTAAGTAGGAAAATTGGTGTTGGTTTTGTTTGATTGGGGCATTGCACCTACATTTTTTTGTACTTTTTCATTGGTTTTTTTCAATGTATTGTGGTGGGTGGCCTGTAGTTTCAGTAGGGGCCTAGTTGTTTCTTTGTATGTAATTTTTCTTCTAGTTTTCTTTTATAAAGGAAACATGTTGCAATGTTCACTACATTTTCTCCAACTTTTGCAATCAATTTGCAACATCTATTTAATTCACTAGCCCAGTAGTCTGCCAATAGGCCTTTTTCAGCCAGTAGGCCCAGAGCTACTCATGTGTGCATGAAACAACTGTTTCTGTGGTGTCTGTTGAATTTAAACATCATTTAGGGCATGGATGGCATTGGATTGAATTGCAAAAGGTTTTTTTGGGGGGTATTTCACTTTTTTCGTGTGTGTTAAATAAATGCCTTTGTTGGATGTGTGTGGCTGGTGTGGTTGTTCTGTAACTTGCAAACCATTTTTAGCCCTGTGGATTTTCGTTTTTGCATTGTTGCATTAAAGCTGTGTTGTTTAGCATGCCTCCTTTGTCTGGCCATATAAGACTGCTTGAGTTCATTGTTTTACAGGCCTCCTGCTTGTTGTTGTGTGAGTGACCATGTGGCTGGTTTGCCATTTTGTAAAATTTTTGTGGTGGTAGTTAGTGTGCTGCTTTTGCCATAGGCCTGCATGTCTTTCCTTTGTTCCTCTTGGCTTACTGCTTCCATCCCCATTGCCAGCTGCAGCTTCCTGAATGATGCTGCATCCCACGTGATGCACAATCACATTCACAAATCCAAACAGGTTCCATTACATTTGTATTTTTGTTTTTGTTCTTCTTCTTTCCTATCCTTCCTGAGTGATGAAACAAAGCCCTTGTTGTCAAAGTCTCACAAATGGCTACACTGTTATTATGTTTTTTTAATAACTAAACTGAGTTAATACAATTTATTAATAGTAAATAACACTAACAAGTGTGACCACACACTATAAGTTATATATTATATTTGTTTGTTTGTACAGTAGTAAATTGAACCACAACAATAAATGCCACGTTTCACTGTTGTTCTTCTTGCTTCTTTGCATTTAGGTGCACAAAAGAGGAAGAGGCGTCATCACCCATTGTACTGCCAGACAGAAGTCCTGCTGCGCACAACGTCACGTGACGTGTGACCACAGATATCTCTTCAACTTGTGCCACTGCGTGCTGCTGACATCTGAAGAAGATGGCCCCAAAGAAAGGTACCAGGTCCTCCAGTACCAAGAAAGTTGCCAGTGAGAAGAAGAAGGAAGTGCGCTTACCACTTCTGGTGTTTCAACCAAGATCTTTTTTGGGAAACCAAAAATTGCGCCTACAGCTGCGGTGTCTGGGGATCAAGCTGGGAGCAGCACCCCCGCATCAGTGGGCCCACCTCACCAACCTAGGCCCAAGCCCATGTCTGTCGCAGAGGCAGCCAGCGACCTCATGACAATGCCAACGAGCAGCGATGTTGAAATTGACTTATCGTTATCGCAAAGTAGTACCCAATCAACGCAGGAAACTCAGATAAGTGGACAACAACAGCCGCAACCACCACCCACAATAGTAGTTGTTCCTCCTGAAGTAGGAGCAGTTCAGGAAATTGAGCTTCCTGCAGAGGAAGAAGAGAAAGCCACTCTTTCAGAAGATCCATTGTCTTCCAGATCCCCAGCAAGGAAAAGGGGGGTTAGTCCATCAAGTTCTTCTGCAAGCCCCCCTTCTGGTGATCTAGATGCCACTTGGAAGCCACCACCTCAGTCTGAGAGTGAGAGACGCCACGAGACAAGGCTAGGGAAAAGGAAGGTTCCAGAAAGCCTTAGAGTTATGGAGGTAGATTTAGAAGAGAAGGATGATGACGAGCCAGTCATCATGAACATCACTCCCGCCCCAGTGGAGATGGAGACCGACATTACCCCATCCCAAATTGCTGTGAGGGATATGGCACGGATACCACCAACACAGGTAACACCAACACCACCTCCAGCTTCCATATTTGCATTTTCAAAGGCCCGGCAGCGACCTACATCCAGCACAACCACCACCTCAGTTGAAGTAGGTAGTAGTGGTGCACAGCCACTGAGTCAAATTCCACACCCACCCTCCAGTTCATCCGGCATTGAAAGTGGCATCTCCAGCAGCGCAAGAAAGTTCACCTCCCCAGTTTGGGACTTCTTTTCGGTTAGCAGTAAGGAGGAGAACGTTGCTATATGCTCAATTTGTGGACAAGGTGTTAGTCGGGGTAGGCTTGGTACAAACTATGGTACCGGAGGCCAAACAACAAATCTGAAAAAACACCACTTGATCCAGTGGGATAGTGGCCAAAAAATTGCACCCATTGCTGTTGGTGGGTAGGAAGAAGTAGAAGATACGATCGCGGTGGAAGGTGAACAAGAGGGAGACATTTTCTCTTGTCCACAAAGTAGCCCTGTCCCCAGCAGTGCAGTGGTACCGCCCTCAGCCTCAGCAACATCTCAGTGGCACAAGAGTAAGAATCAGGCTGAGACACCAAGGCAACAGAGTACCGCAATGAAAAAAAGTGCGGGTTGAGCCTAAGAAGTACAACATCTGGGTTCAAGAAGTCACCTGCATCAGTGGCACCAGAAAGGAAAAAAATCAATCCTACCATTCTCAGCTTGTTCAGGCCGGAGGGGCAATACGAACGCAACCACCCAACAGCACGTTTGTACAATGCGAAGCTGGCTAAAATGTTAGCGCTGGACCTTCTCCCTTTTTCTTTTGTGGAAGGGGTAGGTTTTCTGGAATTTGTGACAGCCATCTGCCCAAAATGGAAGGTTCCCAGCCGGTCCTATTTTGCCAAAGTTGCTGTTCCAGCACTACATCACAACGTGCTGGAATTGCTTGGACAAGCTTTGCAGCAGAGTGCTGTTCACACTATCCACCTGACAACAGACATGTGGACCAGTTGCCAAGCCACTGATTACATGTGCATCACTGCACACTGGATCTCTTTTGTGGGGGTTAGAGAAAGGGCAGGTGTTGACACTGCTGAGATTTTTAATGCCACTCGGAAACATGCAACTGTAGCCATGTTCGCCATGGAGAAATCTCATACTGCTGCAAACATTTTGGAAGAGTTTAACAGCAAGGTCTTTGAATGACTGCACCCAAGAGGGCTTAACATTGGTTTTGTTGCCACGGACAATGGCAGTAATATGGTTAAGGCCATGCGCACTGGTGGCTATTTCAGGGTCCTGTGTTTGAAGCACTACATTAACAATATTGTTCAAGACTTTCTGGAAAAAGAATACCGAGTCAGCAATTTACTGACCACCTGCAGAAGAATATGCACACATTTCAGCCATTCTTTTAAAGCCAGGAAGCAGCTGAAGATCATTCAACATGAGCATAGAGTGCCAGTCAAATCACTCATCCAGAAGGTGCCAACATGTTGGAACTCAACTTATTACATGCTTAATCATCTGTTTGAGCCGTACAGACCAATCAATGACTATGTCATGCAAAGACTAGGGGATGCTACTGTGAAAGGCATGACCATTGAGATGGACCAATGGGTCCTAGTTAAATGCCTAAAAGAGATGCTACTTCCTTTTGAGCTCTTCACACGTGAAGTCAGCAAGGAGGACTGTACTATGGGCCAAGCTATCCCATTGTTGCACATGCTAGAGCAACAGCTGAAGGTGGTGTCTGCAACGTACGCAGGTGTGGAGGAAAAAAGCATATGAGTTGGTGGAGAGCTTAGCCCTTCGCTTAGCTGAAAATACAAGGGTGCAAACTAAGATTGTGTCAGCCAAACATTACATTTCTGCCACAATTCTGGATCCACGATACAAAGCAGTACTGAACACTAACACATTAATTCCTTTTTCAGAAATGGATGTTGCCAAGTACAAAACTTGGATAGCTGAGGCAGCCAGTGACTTTGAAAAAGAATGGCTGGGAATTAGAGGCACGCTACTCCAGCCCACAACAAGTACTGCAGGGCAGCCGGTGTCAAGTTCAACTTCAGAGCCTGAGGGCAGTGCGTTTGGCTCACAGCAGTCAAAAGAACCATCAACGGGGGGCGTGGCCGGGCAAGATGGCCGAACGGACGTAATCCGTCTCGGCTCCCGTGCTCCGCTACTGTTCCGGACCTGAAATCACAGCAAATTGCCGCCCTACCTGCACGAAAAACGATCCAGTGGTGAACGAGGGACTGGAGCGGAGGATGATCTGCTGATCGATCGTCAGAATCGCTCCTGAGCGCCACGCGAAGATCTTGCAGGGAGGCCTGGGCGTGGAACAACATGGCGGCCGCCAGTTCCCCGGGCGCATACGACAGCGAGCCGTGAAGAGCGCTCCCGGCAGAGACCTCCTGACACCCGGCACGAACACAACCAGACTCCCGATGCGACGCTCCGAGTTCTGAGGTGAGTGGTTCGCCTGGGAGCCCGACAGACGGGGTGACGCTGCGTTGAATTCCTGATTCTCGGGAGGGTGCGGGAGCGGGATGGTGCGGGCAATCGGAGGCCCCCCAGGGAGACGCATGCCTGAGCGGGGGCGATAACTCATGGAGACGCTCCATATGAAGGGAAGAAAACGGCTGGCTGATTCTTGCGAACCCATGGCACGCCGCGCCTGACCTTAAAATGGCGGCCAACATTAAAACAGGCGCCATTTCCTCACGCTGCAAATAAACAGAGCTGACTTTGGCATCAAGGGGCAACAGCTCTTCTACCCCTCGGCTCCAGAAGGGGACACTTGGGACGGCTGGCGGCCGGATGCTGAGTAGAACCACCACCAATTCAGGCCCTAAACGCTGCCATACCTGTTATCCCTCCAGTGAGGCCTACACCTGATGCCTGAAATAATTCTGAGCAACGCAGTCACACCAGAGAACATCTCATCCCTGCCATTCCCTGCTATGCGGAACATGTGATGGGGCCCCACTGCGCATAACTCGCTATCTACGCCCTTTTAGTTACACTACGGACAACCGCCCTAAGGTGACCACAGAGAAGCAGAGCCTGATCAGTCGCGGCTGCTGGGTTTTCCCGGGCCAAGGTGCCATTAAGGTCTGCTGTTCCAACCCTTCCGTGCCAAGCCAGAAGATACTAGGTGGGGTCAGCCCCTATGCCGCCGAAGAAGACGACAACCAGAGCGACAAATAAGGTCTTGAGCTTCTTTCCGCCAGCAGACAAACGCTGGGCTTCAGATCATGACGGGGAGACGTCCGATATGGCCCTTACCAAGGAAGATTTGATGTCCTCATTGCAAGACTTTAAAGCGGAATTGCGAAGAGAGTTGAGTCAAGACATCCAAACCTCAATTGATCAGCTGAAGTCCGATCTTACCGCACGGATGACAGATCTTCAAAGAGATGTGAACTCAGTAGGCACTAGAGTGATCGGCCTGGAAACGCGAGTCAAAGAAGCGGACAAACGCACCTCCGAGATGCATGACACTGTACTCACCCTCCAAGACCAGCTCCGTCAAACCCAGTTGAAAGCGGAGGACTTGGAAAACAGAGCTCGACGGGATAACATAAGGATTCGCGACCTTAAGGACGGGGCGGAGGGGCCGGACCTAGAGGCTTTCCTGGAGGGCCTTTTTGCAGAGATCCTCAGCCCACAGACGCTCAAGATCAAGCTTGAGAGAGTACATCGGGTCGGAAATCTGGCGACGGGAGGACGACAAAGACCAAGAGATGTTCTCGCGAAGTTCCACTCCTACAAAGTGAAAGAGGCAGTACTTCTTGCGGCCCGTATGAAAGGCACGGTATCTTTTTAGGATTACTCCTGCACTATCTACCAGGATTTGGCTCCTGCAACATTGATCAGACGACAACAATTTCGGCCCATCACCTCCAAGCTACGCGAGGATAAGGTCAGATACCGATGGACTTATCCCTTTGGCTTAAGCTTTGAACACCAGAATAAACAGAGACATGTGGTGGACCTGAAAGAGGGGCTGGACCTACTGGGTCTTCCAACAGATGACAATGAACAACCGCAAGGCAGACCACGAGCTATGCAGACTACCAGCTCTCCCAACTCACAGTGGTCCACAAGCTCTCGAGGAAACCACAAATAACCTGGACCTCCTCGACACATCCTCCGCATTCACTATTTGGGAGGCGAGTCGGGAGGAAGGACTTTGACTAGATCATGGAGGCCTTGTCGCTGAGTGGAGACCCTGACCCTCAAGCTGGCGGCGCACCTGCTTACTCCGCATCGCCCTTGGGATCCGTACAAATATAAGTTGACTCTTTAGAACTTCAACGTTGTCACATGCTGTTCGATATATAGTCATGAATGGGACCTGCTAGAACCCAAGATTGTGGGATGACGTGACACCCACTACACTGCGCCGCATGGCTCGGTACATAGACTCACGCTAGCATGATACTCCCCCCATACCGACAGGAGAGACTTGAACATTTGGCCCGGGCGAGGCCGCCAGACTGAGCATATGGGGTGGCCGACATTCCTTAGCATGTCCGGAGGAGGAGCGAGCTGGGACCTCGGTCCTACCGTACCTCCACCCACACACGCGGGTTCCTTAACCTGCCGTCGGAGACTTTCCATCGATCCGACACTTGGGACGTTAATTCTGTTATGTTTGGGGTCTTGGGGTTTTTGGTATGCGGGGGGAGGGGGAGGGAGACTGGTGGCGGCTTTTTAACGATTCTTCATACAGACGTGCTTTGATTGGACTGGGGGCTACACAACAGGTTCACTCTTGTCTCTTCCCAGGTGGGGCTATGTTGCGGACCATAGGGGGCTGACCAATGAAGTCTTGAGAAAGCGGAGAGGGGTGACACAGAACCAATGATAATCACAGTAGGCTCTTGGAATGTCAAAGGCCTCAACTTGCCTCAAAAACGACAAAAGGTCTGGAAATACATCTCTGACCACCACCTTGACATAATAGCTCTGCAAGAGACACATCTGCCCCGGGCGGAAGAGTCCCGCCTCTGCCACAAAACCTACCCCTTAATATACAGAGCTTCTGCACTCACTAAACACCGGGGGACCGCGATCCTCTTTCACACTTCAACGAAGTTTCAACCTACCGATACCAAATCAGATAAGGAGGGACGTTGGATCATGGTCAAAGGCGTCCTGAAGGGTAGACTCTGCACATTCATTTTGGCGTATGCACCCAACACAGGGCAGGCAGCTTTCCTCCAAATGCTCTTAGGGAAGATTCAGGATTTCGAGGAGGGACCAACACTCCTACTAGGGGATTTTAACCTCACATGGCAGGCAGACATAGATAGCACGCACACCCATCGCCAAGAATCTAGCGTCTTCTCTACAGAGGCTAAACAATGCATGACATGGGCCTTAGAGACACCTGGCGGACCCTCTATCCCCGGACACGAGACTACACCTTCTATTCGCATGTGCATCACACATACTCCCGGCTCGACTATATCTTCATTAGCCAAAATCTAATGGGAGCTCTGCGGGAGGCCAAAATCTTTCCACTCTTCGTGTCTGACCACTGTCTCATTTCGATCTGTCTGTCATGGGGCAATCCACCGTCCACATCCTCCAAATGGTATTTTCCAGCCTCCCTCACGAGAGACAGGGTACTCTGTACGGAACTACGAGATACAATCACAGACTTCTTCACCAGGAATGTGCCCGAAGCCACTTCTATGTTTAATAATTGGGATGCCTTCAAGGCGGTTTTTAGAGGCCGCTGTATTGCCCTTAATTCTGAGTTGAACAAACGCCGGACCAAAGAACGAATAGACCTAGAGGCCAAACTATCCACAGCAGAAAGAATCCATAAAAACAAGCCCACTAGACTGACTCTTCACACGCTCACTGTGCTGCGGGGGAAACTCAAGGCCATATATAACAATCAAGCGGAGTATACCCTCCTAAAACTCCAACAACTCTCCAACTCACAAGGAAACAAGATAGGTAGACATTTAGCTCGCCAATTGAAGGAAAAGCGGGAGCGGGAATATATAGGTGGCATAAGAGATGAACAAGGGGAGCTGACTCACAAAGACACAGAGAAAGCCGATGCCTTTGGCGCCTTTTACGGCCATCTATATACGGGGGAACCACGGGACATAGATGCACAAAGTAATTATCTACAGTCACTGCAACTTCCCCAGGTCTCCCACGACTGGAATGACAGACGTATGGCTACTATAACGATCGAGGAGGTGGCTATAGCCATCAAATCCCTCAAACCCCAGAAAGCCCCAGGCTCCGACGGGTACACAGCCCAATTTTACAAAACGTTCGCTCCTGACCTCATTCCCCATCTTACCCGCCTTTTTAATGCCATGGCAGAGGCAGGCTCGGTCGCTCCCTCAATGGCGGAAGCTGTGATCACAGTTATTCCGAAACCAGGGAAGAATCCACAAATGTGCGCTTTGTACCGTCCTATCGCCCTTCTTAATTTAGATGCGAAACTGTACTCATCTATCCTCGCGGCCCAACTGAACGACCTCATGCCAATTCTCATCCACCCAGACCAGTCTGGATTTATTAAAGGCCGCCAGACCCATGACAACACCAGACGTATCGTCCACCTAATCGAAAAAGCTAATAAGAAACACATCCCGGCAGTACTGGTGGTATTAGATGCCGAGAAGGCGTTCGATAGGGTGGATTGGGCGTTTCTGTTTACCACCCTCACATCCTTTGGGTTTGCGGACAAATTTATCAATATTATACGGGCTAACTACGTCCAGCCCCGCTCGAGAGTACAGGTAAATGGGATTTTGTCAGCTCCCTTCCCCCTGACTAGGGGTACCCACCAGGGGTGCCCTCTGTCACCTCTCTTGTTCGCTCTCAGTATCGAACCACTAGCCATGGCCATCCGCGCCGCACCTGAGATAAAGGGCATCCCTTTTAGTGGAGAAATGCATGATATCCCTTTTCGCAGACGATGTGCTCCTGTCACTCACGGACCCAGCCACCTCTCTCCCTGCACTCCAAACGGAACTCACACGCTCTGAAGCAGTGGCGGGCTTCAGGGTGAACTTAGACAAATCCTACATACTTAACCTCACAATCCCTGCTGCAGAGGTTGAGAGACTCCGGACATGCACTCAACTACATTGGACTTCCCGGCCTCTCCAATACCTGGGAGTTCAATTGACGCCCAGAGTAGAGGAGCTTTATAAAGTTAACTTTCCACCTTCTCTCTTGAAACTCCAGGCAGATCTCACACGATGGAAGCCACTTTTTATTTCCTGGCTCGGCTGCATTCATACAGTTAAAATGACTGTGCTTCCTATACTTTTGCATCTTTTTCAAGCTCTCCCAGTTGAACTGGAAAAGGACTTTCTCCCTAAATTAAAATCTATGGTGCTGCAGTTCATTTGGCAGGGTGGACGGGCGCGGTTCTCCTTCTCCATTTTGAGAAGACCACGGGGGGAGGGAGGGGTGGGCCTCCCGGACTTTGGCCTTTATTATAAGGCAGCTCAGCTCCAAGTGGTGACCGAGTGGACCAAGCAGGAGTCGGAGAAGCATTGGCTCCATGTGGATAGGGCGGTGGCAGGGAGGTCGATTTGGGACCTCATATGGAGACCCAAGAGGGATAGACCAGAAAATGCTTATATCAGCACGCGTACTCGAACTACCCTAAAAGTATGGGACTCTATCTCACATAACGCCCGGTGGACCACATTTCCTTCACCCTATACGCCAATACACTTCAACTTGGCCTTCCCCCCGGCCTTACAGGAAGGACCCTTTGATCATTGGAGGGAGGGAGGCTGTAGGGCACTGACGCACCTCTTCCATAATCATGATATTCTCACCTTTGATAGCTGCAAGAGGGACTATGCGCTGGGACCTGCTGAATATTTCCACTATCTCCAGCTGAAACATTGGGCGCTTACACCTCACATCCACGAAGCAGCCACTCGCCCCCTCACGAAGTTTGAAACTTATGTACAAATTGTGGACTCCATGAAAGGTGTGATCTCCTTTCTATATAATTAGCTCCTCACCTCTATGCACACCCCGAAGCCTCGCTACATGTACATGTGGGAGGGTGTCTTACAACGGGACATCCACGATAGAGAATGGGCGGGGCTCTGGTCAGATATCACGAAATTCAACCATTCCATAGATTTAAGGGAGGCCCACCTAAAAACAATGATGGACTGGTACTTCTACCCTACCAAGATCAAAAAGATATTTCCTGACTCGTCTGATATGTGTTGGAGGGGTTGTGGACTATTAGGCGATTTTCAACATATCTGGTGGGACTGGCGAGTGATACGACCCTTCTGGGAGGAAATCCTTGCACAAATTAAAGATATGCTGGGGTACCCTATTCCGACCTCCATGGCAAACACTCTCCTGGGCCTCCGTGATCCCTCCCTCAAACACCAAACTAAAGCAGATAAGGCCATTATGTGGACCTGCATTGGGGCTGCGAAAGTAGCAATAGCGGCCACATGGAAGAAAAAAGAAGCTCCCGCCATCTCGTTATGGTATTCCAGACTCTGGAAACTTCTGTGCCTTGAAAGGATGGCCGATATATGCAGGGATGACTATAAGAACTTTTCATATAGATGAGGCCCGTTAGTAGCCTTCCTTACAAAGGGTATACCGTCAGCTGTTTGCCCTGCATCACTCAGAGCTATGCACCTGTTTCAATTTTAACCTATTAGAAGCTCCCATGATTTGTAACCTAGCTGCACTCGGGTAGCCGCCATCAGTATTGGGTTGGGGTGGGTTAGGGGGGGGTTCCTTGTTCTTCATGTTCTCTGGGAGTTTTGTTTAGATTTGCTCCCTATACAGGACACCTTCCCAGTTGGAGGGGTTAAGTTACCATTATCGCAAAAGAAAGACAGACGAATATTATATTTTGCTGCGCAACAGACTTACTCCCCGTCCTTGCTCATGGAGAGACTGTGCTTACTCCTTTAGGATATCTGGGATATGACGGGGGGTACCCACCTATTGATGTATGTTGCTTTTTGGACTCTATAATTTGTCAAGTCGTCTGAGTATATTCGGGTGTACAATATGCCAGTTTACTTTGTGATAGGTGATAAAATGTTAATAAACATATCTTTGACAAAAAAGAACCATCAACAACAGCAAGAACAGGATCATCAGCCCCAGTAAAATCGGCACAGGAATGGTTTCTACAGTAAGGGTTTGTTAGGTCCAGTGCTGATGCAAAGGCAAAAGAGGCCGAGCAAAGAGGAGCACCCCTGAGCATTGAGCGGACGGTCCAGGCCTATCTGGATGACCCAACAGAGGTCTACATTGATGAAAACCCATTGCTGTATTGGTATGGGAAAAGGCGCCGATGGCCAGTGCTCAGCAGGCTGGTGATAAACTATCTGGCTTGCCCTGTCGCAAGTGTCTCTTCTGAGCGTGTTTTCAGTGCTGCTGGTGCCAATGTAACAGTGAAAAGGACCAGTCTCTCGCCCAAAAACGTGGAGAGGTTACCCATGATCAAAATGAATCAGCACTTTATACCACCGAATTACACAATACCTGAAGCACAGCAGGAAGATGAGGACAGCGACTTAGGTGACGGAAGTAGTGTGTTAGATGATGACCTACTTCTGATTGACCCACCAGAGTTTGGGGACGAGCTCTACTTCCTTGACAACTAGGCTTTCAACTTGTTTCTTTCTTTCTTCCTTATTTACTTTTATTATTTGTGTGCGTCTCTGTCTTTCAGGTTCGAATCACATTCACAACAAATCCCTCCCCACCGTCTTGTCTTTATTGCCGTATTGGAGTTGCAGCTGTGTGCATTTATTAAAGAAGTCCACTCCTCCGACTCCTGCTCCATCCTGACTCGCCCCTAAATCCATTTCCCTCTAGCCAGACATTGGATGGAGAATAGTACAAGAAATGTTGCCTCGTCGAGTCCCTCCAAAAGAAGTGGAACATGGCTATAGCTATCCTCCTTTCTGAGCCGAGAGGGACTGCCCCTTAACTTAAGATGAGAACAGGTAATGAATGATGGCATGCATTGGATGCTGACTCTGAGTGATTGGTGTTTGTGTTGTTGTTGTTGTGCATGAAGTGTACTACTATTTAATCTACACACTAAAAGTGACTCAAGTCAATGTTTCCCTTCTGGTTGTTTAATAACAAAATTGTACTTCTACTGCTGGCCGATCCATTGCATTTTTGAATATGGAATCTGGACTCACTCGGTACACTACACCATGATGATGATGACCAGTACTCTTCGCAGTCAGTCAGTAGGATCGGAGATGATTGATGGAATAACTCGGGCGTTTCATGAAGTGGCATAAAACAAAGGTAAACAAGTCAACAACAACGACAGCAGGCCTACATGTCTGTGTAGTGGTGGAGTCGAGTGTAGTGGTTAACATGACTGACAGCGGTGCATTGATTTAGTTAGTTACTTAATTTTGAAAATGCTATGTTGCTGTATATGTGTGCTCTGTCTGGCTCAGTCAAAATCTAAGCTAAGTGGAGGTTGGGTGGGTGCCGTGGGCCTGCTCTGTCCTGTTGCTGTTATAGATTAATGCTGGAAACAGAGTAGAAATGATTTAGCCATGCCGCCTCTGAAAGTGTTTGCACTCCTCCGTAATTTATGCATTTTTTTCTCCTTGATTTTTCAATATCCCTTTTGTTTTTCCATCTACACTTACAGGCCGGCCTTTACCCTGTGCTAAACAGAGAAAAACAACTCACACTCACCTACAAATCTGCATCCGCCAGGCAGGCAGTGGCATCCAAGATTGACGGACGCAGCGTCCATGGAAGGGAGGACCAAGAGGAATGCCGAGATGCAACTCCCCAAATGTACCAGGATAATACAGTAACTTTAGTATCATTCATCATCTTTTAATTAATTTGATTCATTTTTCTCTTCAATCATTATGACTGTGTATTGCTGTTATTATGTTTGCTCTTTGCTTATAATTGATCCCTACAGCTATTTTTTAATTTTCTTTGCTAGCTTTAAAAGGAAGCCCGGTACAACAGAACATAAAATGTTTGTAATTTGGGTCTCTCTGAGGGCAGACAGGCAAGGCAAATTGCATAATAATAATTAATAATATACTGCTGCCCTGTACTGTCTACTAGTCTAGTTAGTAAGTACTACTTATCATTATCCATTAACCATCAAGTCATCATGATGCATGCATTTCCTTCTTCTCCCTTAACAGATTTATGAATATGATGGTCGTCTGCCAAGATTGTGTGTGTTGTGTTGCCCATGTGTAGTGTTTGTCTTTGTCAAACCTTTCCCTCAAATACCCCTTCCCAACCATTCATCAAACCCTAACCCTCTTCCCCCGGGCTGTGTGATTTATATTGAGGTGTGACTAAATTAAATTTACACCAATAATTGATCACACACTTGCTGGGGGAGATGTGGTGAAAGTAACACTATTTCAATTTCAACAAGGCAGGGCGAGGATCTTCTTCTGCTTGCCCACCCATGCTCAGTATTTGCAAGTCAATTTTTTTTCCAAAGGAACATAATCCATCATAAATTATAACTTATTGCTGGCATCGATTGGCTTCATCATCCTTACACAGCACTAAAGGTTATGCTTGTCCACTGCATACGTCTGCCGAGTGACTCGAGTCAACTACAGTTTGTAACTGTTACTTGTTGTACTAGGCTATCTCTGCCACCATTATGTTTTATTTTACTTTAGCATTGCTAATCATTATTATGGTTTCTTGTTTGGCAGTCTTCTTCTTGTGTACTGTACTGTACTTCGTTCTACTACTCCTCCCAGAGTCTCCCTCAGGCGACTGACTGTCTCATTTTCTTTTTTTGCAAATGCTACTGCCAGTGTCTGCTACTACCACCACCACCATGGCATCTTGGGAAACCAAACCCTCATCACCATGCAGCCATCGCTGTGCCTAAGTTTAAACATCAATCACAGGTAAGAGAAGAAGTTTGGGGAGGCATAATTAATAATGGAAATTAACTCATTAATTCACACACCCACATCCTTCCGAGTTCAGTTGCAGACTGCATAGACTAGGAGGAGAGACTGACAGTACTAGTAGGACAAGTCACTCAGTGAGGGTACCGCATCGATCTGTTCGTGTGTTACTTACAATTAAAATCGGCAGATTATTTCAATCAAAAACTGGCTGCGGCCCTGCAGCAGCAAAGGAAACCGTGTGACGTAAAAGAGTAACCCCCCCACAAAACATTTACATTGTATGTAAAGTTTAAGTATAAATATACTTTAATCCCCTTACAAAATAAACTAATGTAAATAATCCCACAACACCTGACCCACCCCTCTCCCTAACCCCAACCAATGTCCGTTGAATTAAAAAATTGTCCATAAATAAACCCCAACTTTTTCCCAACGTACGCCCAATGCCCACCCACCAAAAAAAGAATAAAAAAGGGGCAATCCAACGTGATCTCTTATCGGCGAGCTCGCTTGTTACCCGCCAGGACCTCCTTCATCTGCTCCTCTAGGCGCGCCATTCGGAGGAGCATGCGGCGCTTGAAAGCTTGACAATTGCATCCACAGGGGGGGCAGCAGTGCTGGATGAAGTGCGGCGGGCGGCTGCGAGACCGCGGCGCTGTACCATTGGAGGGGTCTGGCTGGGGTCCGGGGGATTGGAGGAGGCTGCAGCTGCTGCCACCTCCTCCTCCTCCTCCACCAGAGCCACCAGCCGCCGATATTCTCTGCAGATGGCCTCCAGCTTCCGGCGCCGGGCCATGGCTGACAAATCCTTCCGGTCTGGTTTTTTTGGTTGGGAAGGATTAGCTATATCAAGAAAGAAAAAACAAAAAGACTATTGTAACCAATATACTCTTAGCAAAACAGTAAGACAAATTAATTCTACACATAGTGGCACAGTAGCACTAGGAAGCACAGTACATAACATTTGTGGTATCCTCACACTTCCTCGGCCTATAACATTTGTGGGAGTTTCAGGCATTAAACTAGCACTATGGACTCGAGTAGTACACCAGTCTACTAAATTAAGTAACCTTGTTGTAGCTGGCATGCCAGCTCAGTCAGCTTGCGCCCAAGACAAACATACTCATGATGCAGACTCACTTCACATTATTTTTATTTACTACTGTCTGCAGGTGGGGAAGCTGACTACACAATCATCTTATTTTTCTATTATGGGTGGCCATACTCTCTGTTACATCAAGGGCAACTGCTCAATTTCACTTTCACCCTGCCCTGACTACTACAACAATGCAGATGATGCCTGATCCAAATGATCATTGATTATATATGGGACGATGAAGTACTTTGTTTTGATTGATTGTGTAACCATGCAGCCGATAGGCCACCCATGGCAGGCTGACACAGTCGAAAATAAATTAACATAGGTAGGTAGTGGGCCTCGGAGTCAGAGGGAGGCGCTTGATAACAACATACATACACAATATATATGCTGTGCTTGCAAACTACTGTGAGTCAAGGGAGTAATCTGAAAATACAACTTTGAATCAAAAACCTTGCAAAATAACAGTCCTGTGTTTCTCTTCTCCAGCGATTTTTCCATTTATCAATCATTGCATTGCTCTTCTAGCCTTATATTTTTTTCATTCAAATCTTCTATTCTCCTTGGCTTTGCTACTCTGGCGCGGTTTATTTTTCTTTTACATTCTCTTCAAAGACTCTTCATCCAGTGACAGTCAGTCTCCACCTATGCTATGATCATTGAATACCATCCAGGCATCCATCCACTCAAAGTAAACAATGTCTATCATTCATCTTAATCTCTCAACAAACCTTAGTTTGTTTCACCAACAACAAACATTTTTTTTTTTTTTAAACCACCACCCATGCGTCTTTCCTTCCTTGCTTGCCTTTGAGTTTGACCCATGAAACACCCCGGAGGATTCTTGCTATCACCCATATAGTTTCACCCACCTACGCAGGCATCTTTTCTTTCACCTTCCACCCATCCAGGCTTCAACCACCCATGCATCTGATTCCTATCAGCCACCTATGCATCCCACATATCCTTCTCTGCCAGTCATATATATTAGATCTCGCCCGTCCTTCCTCCTTCCATCCTTCTTTCCCTTTTCGTTCAACCCATCCATCAAGGTCATCTGACTCTTAGTCGTCTCCATAAAACTTTCCCAGCTGAGTTGAAGTCAGATAGAAGAGGCCATTAGTTACTCAACTGCTCCCGCCACTAATGCTATTGCTCTAATGCTAAGTAAAGGGTGTCTTCTTCTTCAACCGTTGTTCACAACAACTTAGTCTCTCTCATCAGTACAGTGAACACCCTTGCAGCGATTGTAATGTCAATAAGTAAGGAATATAACTTACCATCGCCCACCACTGCTGCTGGCTCACCCCCTGCAGCTGCCGCATCTTCTGCTCCCTCCTTACTGGCGTCGCCTTCGCAGCTGGCCCCTGCACTGGTGGTCGGTACGCCTAGAAAAAACATTACACAGTTTTTTAGATGCCATTTACACCTCCTCCTATTTATTCTTTTTCACTAGCAAGATTGAAAAAAAAGTTAAAATACATACATATCATATACCACATACATCACTAGTACAAATCGGGTACTAGAGATGTGTAGAGTAGACACTAGTAGTAGTATGTTCTATCCTATCCAAAATAGTAAAATATCTGGTTGGGCATTTTGTTGGTGGGAATTGTCGAAAAGCCTCTCAAGATTAAGAAGACTAGAAGAGGACAACCCAAAGGACTGGACTCAGTGGCTAGAGCTATTGGTGAATCTGAGTTTTAAAATCTTTTACATAAAGAGTGGCCAACTGGGCAAGCTTAGCTACAGACAGACTAATAGTAGTAGTACTAGTACAGAGAGTCAGAGCAGAGGCAGTTAGAGGCAGGGATAACAAGAATTTAGAAACAGTCTAGATCGAAGAAGATTTGGTAAAAAATAGAATTAGGAAACGGAAACGGAAATAATAGTTCAGAAAAAATAAGGTGCAGTAAAAGTTAGGGAAATATAATTATTGATATTAACAACAGGAGGACTTACTGGGGCCACCAGCAAAGCCCTCGGTAGAGGAGCAGTCCTGGCCCTGGGACTGGGGGGCATCTTGTTGTCCAGCTCCCACCGACTCCGACCCCGTCTTCTTGCCCCTGGGTGCTGCTGATCATGTAAGATAATAAAGAAAGAGACAAACATTGATGATTGGTGTGAAACAAATAAAATATTTTAAAAAACGCTCAAAAAGCATTTTTGGAAACAACAATTGCAATAAAATTGACCTATCTAATCTGATCGACTAGTAGTATCGCGGGATTTGCGGACCGTCTAGTTATTATTTATGAACACTAATCCAGTGTTCTATTCTGATTCCACAATCCTAAGCCTAAGTACCACCTGACCTAGCCCACCTATTCCAGACGGGCCAATCGTTCACTAAGTCTGCATTTCCATTTATTTTAGTCCTCAAGTCAAATGCATAGATGGAGGACGCATGCATAAATTTATGCATACACCAAAATGTTGGTTGGTTGCTGCTGATGTTCTGCTAAGCCTATTACTCACTAACTAACAAACTACAAAAGGTTCTACTAAGGACTGGAGTAAGCAGCACTCAGCAGCACGTGACATGACAGAGGATGCGTCACGCAGACTGCAAAAGAATTACCAACTAAATAATACTAAGTAACTAAACTACCTATCAATCCACCACTATCTTAGTGACAGGAGGACAAAGGAAGGACTAGAGTCTCTCTAGCATTACCTAACTTAAGTTCTCTAAAGTAAAAACTTTCTTACATAATCAGCCCAAGCGAGCGCAAAGTTGCAAACAATTAAGATTAGTAGCGCCGAGCACCTGTGTCTATAAAGATAACAATCACAGAAGATTTTTAAATGTAATTTACTTGCAATGTAAGAAGTAGCATTCTTGCTATTCGGAAAAAAATTATATTCGCAATAACAGTAACACACACTCTGCAGAACACACTAGTATTAGATACTCACCAAGCCTCACGACCTCAACACCTAGCAGGTCCAGCAGGTCCTGCTCCCCGTCCAAGATGTCTGACCACCGTTGGGTCAGCTGGTTATGTGTGCGCCGGACCCCAGAGCAGCGAAACACTGCCTGGCGCACCCTTGCCCACCGGCGGTGACGCTCCTGGGTAGCGTACCCGGAGCCAGGCCTGCCGCCTGCTGCCAAGGTCAAAGAGATGTGGCGCTGAACAAAAAAACCAAGGGCGGCCACCTCCGCCTCGGTAAAAAGGGCCCGGGGCTGCACCCCTTCCGGGTGCCATCTGCCGCGAGGAAGGCGGCTCTTCTTCGCCACAGGCACCTTCCCCTTGCTAGTGGAGGAGGTAGTGGTACCCTTAGCCATAGTTCTGGGTGGGCGGGGGACGGAAAACAAAATGTAGGAGTAAAAAATAAAGTCAGGAGAAGAAGTAGGAAAGTAAAAAACAAGTAATATAAAACAGTAGAAAAAAATCAAAAAAACTCAGTAAAAGTAGAAATAAAACGCAAAATATACACTTAGGGACAGAGAGGGATGGATAATAAATAAAAAAGATCAGAAAAACAGTGTAAAAAACAAAGGATTGAAACGCTTAGAGAGGGATGAAAAACAGGCCCCAGAACCATGCAAAGAGTAGGAAAACAAGATGGCCGCGCCCATTAGCGACCGAGTGGTGAAGTTTGCCCGATATTTCCCCCCGAACACGCAATCCGCGTTGCCGAACATCAACAACATCTCGCGAGCATACGCAAGCACACGCGAGCATGTGGAAAGTAGCAACTCCGCATGCTCGCGTAACTCCGCGTAGCGTTGCAGAGTTTTTGTGCCGCTTCGCGAATTCTGCCCAGGGTTAATAAGCACCCTGTTGTCTCTGCACTGCAATAAATTTCAGTGTGCCTTTAAGAAATGTAAAAATAAGAAAAGACAACTTTTTTCCAATCATTAATGTAGTGTTGAAGTATTAGCCCTGTCGATCACATTGTCATGCAAATTGTAATGTGCAGAGTGGTTGTCTTTGAAGCTGGGGGATGAGGTGTCACCACAACGTTCTGTGAGTGATTGAATGTGGTTAACAAAATAAATAAATTATCATTGGTCAGCAATGGGGGTAGTAGGATTCCTTATCTCTAAAGAATTTTTTTCACATACACATCTTGGGTTAATGGCGGCCACCCCTGTTTGAAACTAAGTGACAGTATTACCTAGAATGTGGTTCAAAAATAAATGAATTATCTTTAGGCAGTAAAGACATTAAAACTAGAGTAAGCATAATGATAAGTAGGTATTAGTGTATAAAAGGAAAACAGCCTCAGTAACATGGATTGAGTGTTTACTGATAAATAAAGACTCCTCTTTGAAAATAATGTGGCGTGCACCTAACGTAACCAGCACAAACATGAAAGCATATATTTGTTTTTTGACTCACGAAAAATAGTTAAATATCAGGACAAAAGCGAGTATAAATAAAAATAAAAATTACAGTCGCAAAACCAGGCATCGAAAAATAAACGGGCAATATCGAACAAATAGCGAAACTCAGAACGTAGTTAACATGCAATATCAAAGTCAGTTTAAAACTAATAAAAAGAAATTGTAAACAGTCACTTGAAGTGAATGTTTACGGATGAATGAAGTCACCTCTGTTCAAATAATGTAGAGTGCACCTACTGTAAATTGCAAACACGGAGGCATATGCAAACTTTGTTTAAACAAAAAAAAGAAATTCAGGACGTGGGCGAGGTGAATTTTCAAAGTCTGTTTTAATGTAAATGAAAAAGAAAATGCAGGATCTGTATAAAGTAAACTAACACTAAAGAAACACAGGAAAGATGTAGCCGAGCTGCACTCACAAACACCAGAGAAAGCTATGGGAAGGTTCAGCCGGTCAAGACTTCATGCGCTGACGACATACAAGCAGGCATATAAGAGGGACAATTAGCAGACCAAATGTAAGCAATGGTCGGGCTGTAAACCCACTGATAGTAAACAAAATGTCTTGAGGAAACAGCACATGCACTGTCTAGGCAAGACCTAAAAAAGACAGTAAATAAGGTTTTGCTATCTATGCATGAAGGGTCTTGAATACCATCTCTCTGTACTTTAGACTTGCAGTTCAGAAAAAAAGACAAAATCCCACAGCTTCAGGAGGCTTTTCATCATTCACTGATAATTAGTTAATGAGTCTACATTTGACCATGGATGTTCATGGACAACTGTAGCCCCAGTGGGTGATTATCACATTTTTGACACAGTTTAAAGGTACGTTTGCTCAGACAGCTCATTACATTCAGTTAACTGATAAGGTTCTACTCCTGCCCAAAATCAAAGAGCACAAAAAACACATAAGGGAAGTCATTCTGAGTTTTTTTATAAACTCGGGAGGAACCTCTTTGAGAAGAATGACTCTTACTGCTGAGTATATCTCCTGCTTTTTGTCTCATCAGGAAAACAAAATGACTTTGTACTGTGCTTACAATGCACTTGCTCCCGTCATTTTGCTCAAGGGATATGAGACAGCTTGTCCATGTTAGTCATCACTGATGCAGTAAACCTGTATCCCACGTTTCAGTTTTACAATTAAATGTGTAATGTGAGTAAGCATGTAACAATGCTCTTTGTTATTATACCATATTAATAAATGCATATTATATTTATAAGTACACATGTGTATTGAAGTAAGGTTCATGGGGTCTTTCGTCAAAATACCCTGTGATCTCCAACACTAGTGGAGACTGTAAATAATGGTAGACTCAAAGACAGTAGCAAATTACTACTATTGGTGTGTACAGTGTTTAATGTTCCAATTGATTTTGGTTCAAGTCAAGAAACATTCCCTTCTCAAAGGTGGATGACGTTTCATAACTGCTCCTGACTTTGACATTATTGAAGTTTAACTTATTTTTCCACATGTTCTGACCAAGAAGGGCAGGATGTCGGGATGCAGGGAATTGGCACACTACTTTCCTTGCTATTGCACAGCATTGCACTTTGCTATGACTGGTGGTAGGAAGATGCTGCAGCACCACCGATTCACTGCCTCCCAGAAGCCCCATCCATAAGGGTGGGACTTCTGCCTGGTGGGTAAGACAGCAAGCCAACCAGGCAAGTACTAGTCACGAAAACAATCAAGATCACTGCTTCACAGCTCAACTATAAGTGTGCAGTGCTACGATCCACTTGGGCAAAGCATGCACTGCTGCTGTTCCTGCTTTATAAATGAAAAGAACGTTTGCACTATGCATTCCCTTTTGCACCATGTTCTCTCCCAACACTGCTGTAGCGTAATCTTTTTAACACTACGGTGGCTTTTTTGTATCGCCATATTTACAAAGTGTCGCAAAGCCCCTTTAGCGGCATTTTTACACAGTTTGCAACAATTATTAACAATGCCAGTTCAGTTAGCGTGATTTACCGAAAATGATATGCAAGGTAGGTGTTCCCACAGTAAAACACCCACAAAACAGACAATACCATATGTACAAGGATTTCCTTGTACGTCGTTGAAAAATAAAAACTGCTGCTAAGTCCCATTAGCTGCAGTTTTTTACTGCTAGGAATTACTTGGTCTTAAAATGACTCTAACACACTTGTATAAAAGTAGAACACACCCAAATCATCCTTGGCAAGCTCAACTACACCATGGATCTACTGCTATTGCAGCTAGGACCACCAGGGAGACCACCACCACCACCACAGAGGCAACACTGGAGAAGGGTGTGGATATGCCGTCAGAGAATCACCCTCATTAACCTCTGGCAAGAGGAAGTCATAGACCATTACAGGCTCAAGAGGGGGTCCATTGTCCTTCTTCTGAACCAGATAGCTCCAAAGCTGCAGCCCACATCCCAGAGCTGCACCAACATCCTTTCACAGACCAAGCTACTCACTGTCCTCCACATGCTGGCATCAGGAACTTTTCAACCCACCACCGTCAGAGAGGCAGGAGTATCCCAGGCGTCCTTTCCCAGGCTCCTCCCCACTGTCCTAGATGCCATCATAAGCCTCACGCCACAGTACCTCTATTTCCCCAACACTGTGCAAGAACAACAGGACAACAAGCAAGGCTTTTATGCCATTGTTGGATTCCCGCATGTGTTGGGGGCAATGGACTGCACCCATGTGCAACTTGTGCCTCCTGCGGAAACATCACACATATACCGCAAAAGGAAGCACACCTATTCCATGAATGTGCAGGCAATTATGGACCATCTGGGCTTATTCATAAATGTACTTGCAAAGTACCGTGGCAGTGTTCACGACTCATACATCTTCTGCCAATCTGCCATCAACCAGCGTTTCCAGAATGGGACCTATGGGAATGGCCTGCTTGTTGGTAAGTACAACTCAAACACATGACAGACCACAAGGCACTCAATCATTTTGGAAAACATTGTCAAATTGGTCATGTACTGAAGCCACTGTGCATACATTGTTGCTGTGGCACCATTTCTCTTCAAACATATAAGGCAAAAGTAAAATATATAGTTAACAAGTATCACATGTCGATACTAAGCCAGTGTGGCCCACATAAACCAGCCTAATGGGATGAGGGACTGTCACCTATCATAATGCTATGGTGGAGCACATGCCCATTTCATGCCTACCTGGTAATGGGAAATGTGTCTGTGTAACATTGGAAGGCCTAATAGGTATGAAGTAAGGCAGGCCACTACAAAGGACATCACACATTTTCTCAAATGTCAATATTGCATACCATGGTCATTGTGCTACCCCTTCCCAGTCAAGAATAATGTAGACTGCAACATGATTACACATATCCAATGTACAGGGACCATGTGACAGTGTGCAAGTGGTGTGCCACCTTAGGGAATCACAAAAGAGGATACATAGGCATAGGCTACATTTTCATCTACAATTTGATTAGAACCAGTAATCAGTAGCACAGATTGTAAGAGGGAGAACCACAGATACCATGACACTGCTTTTGGAATTTGGAATACATAAGCTAACGTAATTTCCGGGCATCACGATGAAATATGTGCATAGTGGTGAAATGGTGGCTGCTCGTTTTGCCAAAAACACCATATCATCATGAATTGAACATAGAACAACATGGATGTTGTGTATGTCAAAGAAAAGCACATACCATCACTTCACTTTGGATGCAGGTTAACCTTTTCCACATTAATCGATATACAGTGGCAGAAAAAAAACATGAGGACCCATGTGCACATTCAAATATTTTCTAAGACACTTGTAACAATACATCATCATGATCAGGTACAAATAGACATTGAGAAAGCAATGCATTCCCTGTGGGTTAAAACTGCGTCCCCCAAGTCATTCCCATGGCAAAGAGGAGAGAAGACAGGATACACTTCTGTGAGAGTGCAAAACATGGACATTCAGTAATACTGCAATAGTTACTCTCAACAATGCAGCATTACATCACAAATCAAAGAAACACATTGCATGCAATGTGCACAACATGTAAAGAATTGCGGTGACTGCATCACCACAGCTCTCATCCAAGGGCCCAGATTGTGCAGCAAGGTGCCCCCTCATGCACACACCACATCCCCTATGACAGCTAACAACAACATTTCCAAGGGCATATCGTGAGTGTCATAGAGGAAATCTGCACTGCTACTGCCAGCGCAGACACACAATGAATGGATACCAATTACTGTCAAAGCTATGGCCTACACTGTCTCTAAGGTGTCTTGCACTACAGTGTACGCAGTCTACTTGTTTAAAGGTCCTGTTCAACCTAACAACACATCTACTAATGTCTGTAAAGTGTCCCTACAGTGGACTTTTAGCACCACCATGTGTAGATAAACATCTCACAGGGTCACATACATCCACTTTCATGCCCATGCCTGACACATAGAAACATGTAGATGCACTAAAAAATTGCAACAAAAATGTGTGCTAGAAGAAAAAACTCCAACAGCTACTGCCATGTGTCATATAATTGTAAAGATGAGGATTCCCATATATCCACACAATCAAAGCTTTTAGACAATTGCCTACTAAATGTCAAAGTACACGATGTCATTGGTGACTAATCAAATCCATTTAAATCAAAAGTGGGGGGAGGTAGAAGGAGCTATGATCCATTCAGCTTCCTTGGAGTCAATCATAATCAATGGGGAATGGATCACTTGTACCTGTAACCAGGGCCCGGGTGTTCTAACCTTCAGTACTTAAAAAACCCTCATTCACGTAAACAGGTCGTGTGGCGGTTTATCTTGATTCTCCGCCTGTATCAAATACGTGACATCATCATCATTGGGTCTCTATTGTATGCTTCCTCCACCTGGAGGGAACCACTGGTTATTACAGTAGCGACCTTTCTCAAACTCTTGCACAAAATAATGACTGGGAACATTTGTCAGAAACCAAGAAAGAACAAGTAAGAACTGCTATTCATGGCGTAATCATGACTGAATATCTCCGTGCGAATGCAGCACCCAGAGGCCTCTGGGTACACAATACGCCACGCATCTTCCTTCAAGACCTGGCATTCCGAAAAGATTGGTCGGCCATTTCGTGGAAATGCACAAGAGACTACTTGGTCCTGATCACAAAAACTGCGACAAGGCTAACAGAAGCATTGACAATTAAAATACAACTAAGCGAGGCAAACCTTAAAAATATGGTGCACATCACTGTCTATAAAAGAAGATTAGAGGAAATCAACCGTGAAATGAACGAGACAAAGGAATATATAACCCAGAATAAGATACAAAAGCTGGGCAAAGACCTTAAAAGGTTCTCCATGGAGAAAATGCATCCATATAGTAAGGAAGACTACAAAGCACCTGACAACTTAACAGATAACGACACAAGTGGCAACTCAACAGACAACTCAGACTGGAGTGGTGAAGAAACGAGACAACCCAGGAGAAATAGAGGAACTAACAGACGCCAACAACGCCGAAGACCCAACATGTGGCGCAACCCACAATATGGAGATCAACCGCCACCTCCTTTCCAACCCTTTACACCGGGTTACCATGGTTGGATGAACCCATACACCGCAGGACCACCACCAATGAACCCATTCATGGGACCTTATATGCAACAACCGCCTTTTTTAGGGAGAGGCCAATCGAACCAAAGGGGACGAAGAAAAGGAGTCACTTGGACAGACCAAGAGAGACAAGTCCTAACCAGGAGTATGTCAAGCATGGCGAAAGAAAAACCAGGAACAAGCACGACTCACTCGTAATCAACTTGACAGACATAACCCTGACTGAAGAACAAGAAAATGTACTAAACAAAGGTCTAGGTTTTGTACCGACACCAACACTGGATATCTTTAAAATACAGTGCGAGATCGCAGAATTCTGCAGAAAGTTAAAACTAAAGGCCTTTTTCAATGGCAAAGAGGAGAGTGCCACTGATGGCGATACATCACTACGGCCAAAATCCACTTTTTGCCCTTTGAACCATCAGATTCCAATAGAGATCCAAACCTTTGAGAAGGCAGTCATGAAGGAGGTGGAAGATATTAAAAAACATACAAAAAAACCGTTCATGAATACCACCAAGGCTGAAAAACAAGCCTTAGAAGAACTCAAGCTACACAAGGACCTCATAATCAAACCCGCCGACAAGGGCGGAGGAATTGTCCTTCTGTGTAAAGACGGCTATAACCAACAATGCCTAGAACTCCTTTCAGATGATAAATTCTACAGAATTATCAGAACTGACCCAACTCCTAGACTACAACAAACGATAGGCATGATGGTGGAAGAAGCAGAAATAAACAGATGGATCTCCAAGAATGAGGCTGATTTTCTGAGGACAAATTCTCCAAAAATACCCTACTTTTACTCACTCCCAAAGATACACAAAGCCAGGAGACCACCACCTGGCCGCCCGATTGTGTCAGGCATAGGGTCGGTTCTTGAACCACTCTCACAATTTGCAGATCAATACCTAAGACCCATGGTACAGAGGACACCAACCTACCTGAAAGACACACGCGACCTACTTAATCTTTTGAAGGAGGAAACTTTCTCCTATGACACCATGCTCCTAGTCGGATTGGACGTAGAGAGCTTGTATACAAGCTTACCCCAACAAAAAACAATGGAGACTCTGGAGGAACTACTATTTGAACAAGACTGGTATCACCAAACACCGAGATACTTCATTCTGGAATGTTGCAGACTCGCACTCACAGAGAATTATTTTGAGTACAACGGGACGATGTATCAACAATGCCATGGAACATCCATGGGAAGCACATTTGCCCCTAGTGTGGCCGGACTCTATGTGAGTAGTTTCGAGAAAACATTTATACATAACCCAAACAACCCATACCTATCAAAGATCCGATTTTGGAAGCGATATATAGACGACGTCATTGTGATCTGGGAAGGCAATGAAGACAGTCTACATGAATTCCATGACTGGATCAATATGCAGGATCAATGCCTAAAATTCACCTATACCGCAGACAAGAAACAACTAGATTTCTTGGACCTAACCATCTACGTAGAGGGAAACATCATTAGAACCAAGACTTTCTTCAAACCAACTGCTAAGAATAGCCTTCTGTCTTATAACAGCTTTCACCCTCGTCCACTCAGAGACAATCTACCTTACAACCAGTTTCTTCGCCTCAAACGAAACTGTAGCGAACTATCGGATTTCAAAATACAAGCCAATGATCTCTGCATAAAACTCTCAAAAAGAGACTACGCAGCTAAAACAGTGGCAAGATGCCAGAAGAGGGCAAGGAATCAACCAAGAGAAAGTCTCCTCGAAACAACATCCAAACCCCCTGCACAGGACATACTGACCTGCGTCACCACATACAGTACAGCGAGCAATACAATTAAAAGAATAATAAACAAAAACTGGCGCAGAGTAACATCAGGCTCGCTGAATTGGCCAAGACCAAGATTTGCCAACAGGAGGACAAGAAACATCAAAGACATCTTGGTACATACACGACCCCAAAAGCCGATAATGAACAAACCAGAAAACACATTATGGAATATGCAGCCAGTCACTGGCCATTACCCCTGTGGACAATGCTCAGTATGCAAACTAACAACTATCACGAAATACATCCAACTAACGCCAGAAATTAAATGGACAATTAGACAACACACCAACTGTAATTCGACACATGTTGTCTATATGATCACTTGTCCTTGCAATCTCAGGTATATTGGAATGACCTGTCGCAAAATAAAACTGAGGATTTGCGAGCACAGGAGTAATGTGAAGTGCAAACGTGGAACGACCAAAATGAGTACCCACTTCATTGAACAAGAACACTCCATTGACGACCTAAACTGGGTTGTCATTGAAACACTGAATAATACCACTCAGAATGCCGAAAAAATACTGTTTGAGAAAGAGCAAAGATGGGTACACCGTTTGAAAACTGACTCACAAGGTCTGAATGACAATATTCCCTGGCTGAGCATAAAATAATCCATCTCGAGATTCTTCAGTTGTATTCCCTTCTCAATAATTCACTACAGGTGGTTATAGATTCAATCCACCTTCTAAACCTAATGTGGGTAATGACAAACTCTCCTATTCCTGCCCTGATTATATATGAAATATATATGAAATTCCATCTACTAACATATTATTCCATTAATAACTGATGGTGCTTTTTAATACAACTATTTATGACCTAGACGGATAACTCCGTATTTTGACCCAGTAAATTGATTCCTTAAGGCTCAGTGCATTTCTCCTTCACTTTCAAATCATGGTTTGAAGATTTCTTGTAGTCTGTCTTCATTACCAACTACTGACTCCGGGATTTAATGGGCTGCTCGTCACCACTCTCGAGCCACCCGGGAACCTGATGGAAGCGCCAGCACAAGTCGTGAAGCCGGCTTAATGAGGTATGGAGAGCCGCGAGACTCCATCATAACGGCAACTCACGTAATGTATATATAAAGAAAAATGTTAACCTGTAACCTCTTAACCTTTCAGCGAGGCACGGCGTTGTCAGTTTTTACCGAAGAAGCCCTAATTAGGACTCTGTGAGGTATGCGCCCTGCTGACTTGCGCTATGTAATATTAATACTTACGTTTTTCAATACTTACCGTATGTGTATGCTACCACACATATCATGCCACAGGGACAGCAGTTATGCACCAAGAGCTGACGGGGGGTAGAACCCACGTATGGGTAACACAGGCCCCATTTTGAATAATATGAGGACTCCCGCGCGCCCGACACCCCCGCCTCCTCCTCTTTAGAACAAGCTAGTGCGACATAGAACATGCGTTTGGAAACGATACGCTTTCACATTACAAAATACCTAATAATTTGGACTCTTGTTTGTAGAGGCAACACCGGATATTTCTGTTTGTTATTCTTAACTGCTAGAAACCGACACATTAGAGGAACCACATACACGTATACTAATGCCCAATAGCATACGCATTGTGGCTAAGTTGCGAGTATCCATACACTACAGAACCTTCTAATCAATCCATTTTGCGTGCAGATACGGAACGTTTCATTGTAAATTCAGATTAATTTTAGAAACTGAATCAGGAAGTCTGTCTTAGTGCTTCACACATCTTGGCAACATATCAAATCCATGACCATCTTTCCATTATGCGTCTTTAAGAAATGTTTATGTATTTCTTTCGCGCTTTACAAATAACAAGCAAAATAACATACTATGGGTATTCTCCTAAAACTACGTGCATTTTTGCAAGAATATTCACAAGATACTTGACCTATTCTTACAAACTATATGCAATTAATGTATATTGGCCATAATGCACAATTATGAGAGAAGTATGTAATAACCATAGAATAGTCCCACTATGGTAACTATCGGTAGTATGTACAGCGTATAAAAAATTGCCATTTTTCTTGTTTGCTTATATTTTTTATGACATGTTCAAGTTGAACAATGCGACCATCATCACGAGACTATTTTTAAACTGATTTTAACTGTTTAAACTCACTATCACTTTATGTTTTTTGAATTCACTCTATTTTTCCTATTGTAGGTACTATTGACCTTACATTCAGTAAATATTATGTTGAAAAACTATAAGAGTAGGACAATATTCATCTCCTACATTATATTTAAGGTCCTGAAGAAAGCCCCCAGACCCCCTAGGGGCACCCCAAAGGGCTGAAACATGTCGACCATCCTTTTGAGTGCAAAGGACTCTTAATTAGGTCCTTTTTGCACAATATTGTTTTTATACTGTCCACACACACCGAACTGAATAAAACTACAGTTTAGGCTGTGTGAGGATCACGTTTTAAACCAATTCACCTCACCAGAGCACTTTCACTTGGCACTTATTACTGATCACTACTGTAATAACCAGTGGTTCCCTCCAGGTGGAGGAAGCATACAATAGAGACCCAATGATGATGCTGTCACGTATTTGATACAGGCGGAGAATCAAGATAAACCGCCACATGACCTGTTTACGTGAATGAGGGTTTTTTAAGTACTGAAGGTTAGAACACCCGGGCCCTGGTTACAGGTACAAGTGATCCATTCCCCATTGATTATGATTGACTAATCAAATCTTACAAGGCATTGGCACTTAGCTGAATCTCAAAATATGGAAGTATCACAGGGAACAACGCATTTGGCTGTGAAGTAATGTGTAAGCTATTACCAATTGACACTTGTATGTATTTGATGCTGTTTCATGGCATGTACATGACTCTGTGCAAGGTGAATGTGGAAAGCTGGACACAGGACACAATCGTGACTAATGTACTTGTCACCCACATCATGATTGCGGGCCAATGTAACACCTTTTTCCTTTTTTCAGTTGACCAAGTGTATGTACTCATGCCATGGGTGGTGACACCACTCAAGAATCCAGAAACCCAGGTACAGATGGCCTACAATGTAGCTCTTGGCCGCACCAGTTCAATTGTGGAGCGGACTTTTGGTGTCCTCGAGTCCCAATTCCGCTGTCTGGATGTGCCTGGAGGATAATTGTTATACTCCCCACCTGTGGTCTGAAAGATCATCCTTGTATGTTGCATCCTCCACAACATATGTGTACGGACAAATGTACCATTGCCAGAAGACACTGTCGATCCTGAAATTTCAGAGGATGGAGAGGAAGGTGAAGAGGAGCTGAGGAAACCTGCTAGTACATCAGCAACAACATGGCAGAGGGATGCAATCATCTCAAATTTCTTCACAGACTAACATATTACATAAAACATAATATAAAAATGTGGTAAATTGAATTGAAAAATGTGAGTATGTATATAAATAACATTCAATACACTAACATTTTGTAAGCATTTTTATCATATTTGCACGTTACACTTCTGACATACTGTTTTTAATAAACTCATGTCTGTCACACAGACCAATCATCTAGCAGAATATATGATACTAACTATGACATAACCTGGTACTAGTAAATTTGTAGTGCATGCCAACTACAAAATGATGATGGGGCACAATTGGGAACTACTATGATCTTGGTGTGTTGTGCCCTATGAAGCACCAGGTCCATAATTGAGTGGAAGTTAGGAGTCCAGATATCCAGCTCCAGGTGCATAGATTTATCTGGGGGAAGACTGCTTTACTCACTGCCAATGGTGTGTAAAATCATCTTGGTGTGCTGCATCTTACATAAAATATGCGTGCGGCCAAATGTCGCAAGTTTACATGACAAAGGTGAGCATCACCTGGAAGATAGGGAGGCTGAGGCAGAATAGGATAATGTAGCCAGGCCAACTGTTGCAGCAATACAGTGGGGGGAGAACATCATTCACCAATTCTTCACATAATGTCCAGTGTTGCAGATGATACTTCTCCTACACCTCACACATGAAATGCAAACACTGTGTATGACTTATCTTTCCACACTGTACTAACCTTAAAGTGCCCTACAACACTCATCGCAAACACTGAAACATAGGTTATCCATATGATAACTGAGAAAGCAACAGCGATTGTGTACCTAGCCCAAATAGGATAACAATGCAATGATGACAATGTGTGGATGTTCTATGGCCACCACCATGATGTGAAATGGCACTCAAATGTGATAACAGGCATTATCCTCATCACAGCACAATTATTGTGTGTGTCACTCCATAAAACAACTGATGCAAGTCATAAGAGTAGAGTGTGTCAGGGATACAAGCATGCAAGGTGACATACACATTTTTACACCCTCAAAAACAAATACAATGTGGTTAGAAATATCCAAAAGCAAATGGTAAAACAATGAAGAGGATTCACCTGGCTCAAAAATGCAACACAACCAATCTAAACATTGATAGGTTCATGGATTCAATCCAGGTACTTGTTAGCACTGCACCTGTCAACATGTCTATATATTTACTTGCATAGTTAAATACAAGTAAGAACATGCACTCCTAGGACATTATCATGTCACATAGTATTGTGTGTTACCTGGAATCTGCTCAACACACATAAACACACACAAATATCATATGGGTGTCAGATCATCCTATTCTACCATCCCCCTACACATCCATGTACATATGGGCTCAAAAACGTATTGGCACATAAGCAACTCTTGCAAACTGCATGCAGGACACAAATCTACTTATTTCCCTATGTAAAAGCACATGTTTAATCTGTGGAAACTACTTAGGGGCACATTTAACAGGGGAAACTCCCAGTAGAACATCACTTTTGTTGATGTTCTGGTGGTGATCTCCCCTTTTACTGATTTACAAAGTGGCGTTAAGCCACTTAACATGGCTGAATGCTGCATTGAACTTTAGGCACATGTACATGTTCCACTTAGCATGAAAGGAGGGTGCAATGGGTGTTGCAGTGGGTTTTCTGCTGCCACACACTTAGCCTTATGATGCTGCCCCAGATCTACAAGTCTGAGGCTGCGCCAAAATATGTAATGCCTATCAAAAGGAGGCTTAAGAATGGCAATACGAGGATAAATCATTGCATTTTCTTCGTAGTTCACTCTTCCAATGTGTGATGCGTGCTGCAGCACACATTGAAACAGCAAATTGCCTTTCAGAATTGTTTGGGGTATTCTATGAAGAAAGGTTTGAGGGTGGTGTTAAACAAAATTTGGTAACACTGCGCTCTGTCTTGTCTTAACACACAGGGATGAGCCATATGTACTATATTTACGGGGCAGCCCTGTGCGTACCCCTGCCTTGGTGTAAAAATTTCTGGGCAGTGCCAGCGCAGGCACACTTGCTCCATGTTGCAAGGGTGACTGCGCTGCAGGGGTGATTTTTTTGGTGCATGAAGGGACACCTTCCAGCACAAATATAATCTTGTAAGAGGAATTGCCTTACCATTGTGTGCTGCAGAATGCAGCACACCTGGAAAGAGGAGAAATGCAGGAGAACTTAATACATAACTCCTATTTTTGACTCTCTAATGTCCCCTTTTCAGAGGTGTAAAATTTGGCATAGCCCCAGACATGTAAGTCTGGGGCAGCATCAAAAGCTATAGATGTAGCAGTGGAACATCCAACCCAACACCAATTGGCCGCCCCTTTGCTGTATCCGACTGCTCTGCTAAGGGTAATATGAACAAGGTGGTGTTAATCCACGTTAAGTGGCTTAGCACCACCTTGTAAATATGGGGATGGCTTTAACACCACTGGAGCATAAACAAAAGTGACGCTCCTGTGGCGTTTGTGCCTTGCATGCATGCCCTCAAATATTTGGAACATATAGTAAATACTTGGTTGTGACATATGTGTGTGTCTCCACCCCATGACAGTGGTACACACCTTACTGGAATGGGGTAAGTACTTGCCACATGTATAGGCACACATACAAAATATGGAATATGGTATAACTTGTAAAATTGCATGCATTGCCAATCAAACATTGTGATGTATGGTGCAGTAGGAATCTGTGAAGGATTTCATGTTGAGAGCCCAGTAAATTTAAAAACCAATGACATCTCACCAAGGTAAAACACACAAATGATGGACAGAATGCAGAAAAAACATTCACCCCCAGTCAAGAGATCTGGGTTAAATCCATTGTTCTTTTGCTCACCATGTCACCCCAGTTTAGACCCAGCCATATGCAAATCAGTCTTGACCCTGTGCCTCATGGGAACAGTCCAGACCGAACTGCCAAGCCAGGTCCTCCCTGGACCGGAAACAAGCATCCTGGGACCGGTTTAGGGGTTTCACCCCTCATCAGCCAGGCTAGCTTGAATCCAGTGGCACAGTGAGCCCGGGGCCCACGTCTCGGCATACCCGGCGCACTAGGGGCAAGAAAGCAAAAGACACACAAATGATGGACAGAATGCAGAACAAATCAAAACCTTCACCCCAGTCAAGAGATCTGGGTTGTATCCATCATCGTTCTTTAGCTCACTTCGCCACCCCAGTTCAGACCCAGCCATGTGCAAATCAGTCTTGACCCTGTGCCTCATGGGAACAGTCCAGCCCGAACTGCCAACCCAGATCTGTGACTGGGAGTAAATGTCTGAAAAGTTTCAGCGCTCCATCCATTATCTCCTTGTGTTTGCTTTGTTTGCCCTAAGTTGGCAGGGTATGCCCAGACGTGGGTCCCTTGCTCACTTTACCACTGGATTCAAGCTAGCCTGGCTGATGAGGGGTGTTACCCCGAAACCGGTCCCAGGATGCTTGTTTCCGGTCCAGGGAAGACCTGGCTTGGAAGTTCGGGCTGGACTGTTCCCATGAGGCACAGGGTCAAGACTGATTTGCATATGGCTGGGTCTGAACTGGGGTGGCGAAGTGAGCTAAAGAACGATGATGGATTCAACCCAGATCTGTGACTGGGGATGAGAGTCTGAAAAGTTTCAGCGCTTTGTCCATCACCTCCTTGTGTTTGCTTTGTTCGCCCTAAGTTGGCAGGGTATGCCCAGACGTGGGTCCCGTGCTTACTTTGCCACTGGATTCAAGCTAGCCTGGCTGATGAGGGGTGTTACCCCAAAACCGGTCCCAGGATGCTTGTTTCCGGTCCAGGGAAGAGCTGGCTTGGAAGTTCAGGCTGGACTGTTCCCATGAGGCACAGGGTCAAGACTGATTTGCATATGGCTGGGTCTGAACTGGGGTGGCGAAGTGAGCTAAAGAACGATGATGGATTCAACCCAGATCTGTGACTGGGGATGAGTGTCTGAAAAGTTTCAGCACCCTGTCTATCACCTCCTTGTGTTTGCTGTGTTTGCCCTAAGTTGACAGGGTATGTCCAGATGTGGGTCCCTTGCTCACTTTGCCACTGGATTCAAGCTAGCCTGGCTGATGAGGGGTGTTACCCCGAAACCGGTCCCAGGATGCTTGTTTCCGGTCCAGGGAAGAGCTGGCTTGGAAGTTCAGGCTGGACTGTTCCCATGAGGCACAGGGTCAAGACTGATTTGCATATGGCTGGGTCTGAACTGGGGTGGCGAAGTGAGCTAAAGAACGATGATGGATTCAACCCAGATCTGTGACTGGTGGTGAGTGTCTGAAAAGTTTCAGCGCTTCATCCTTCATCTCCTTGTGTTTGCTTTGTTTGCCCTAAGTTGGCAGGGTTTGCCCAGACGTGGGTCCCTTGCTCACTTTGCCACTGGATTCAAGCTAGCCTGGCTGATGAGGGGTGTTAGCCCAAAACTGGTCCCAGGGTGCTTGTGTTTGGGTCCAGGAAAGATCTGGCTTGGCAGTTTGGGCTGGACTGTTCCCATGAGGCAAGGGTCAAGACTGATTTCCATATTGCTGGGTCTGAACTGGTGTGACGAAGTGAGCTAAAGAACGATGATGGATTCAACCCAGATCTGTGACTGGTGGTGAGTGTCTGAAAAGTTTCAGCGCTTCATCCTTCATCTCCTTGTGTTTGCTTTGTTTGCCCTAAGTTGGCAGGGTATGCCCAGACGTGGGTCCCTTGCTCACTTTACCACGGGATTCAAGCTAGCCTGGCTGATGAGGGGTGTTACCCTGAAACCGGTCCCAGGATGCTTGTTTCCGGTCCAGGGAAGACCTGACTTGGCAGTTCGGGTGGACTGTTCCCATGAGGCACGGGGTCAAGACTGATTTGCATATGGCTGGGTCTGAACTGAGGTGGCGAAGTGAGCTAAAGAACGATGATGGATTCAACCCAGGTCTGTGACTGGGGATGAGTGTCATTAAACATTTCAGCGCTCCGTCCATCATCTCCTTGTGTTTGATCTGACCAAGGTAAGCCACATACACAACAGATGTCACATGCCACGGCTATAGACTGTTGCCAGGCATGCAACAGCTACAAAAGTTGTACAATTTCATGTCAAATACCATTTATTGTGAATCTTTGTTACTGCATTACACAGTAGCGTGAAATTTTTATAGCCGAAATCCCCAAAAATTGCAAAGGACATGAGCTGTCAATGGAAAATCGACTCTAGATTGTTAGCAGGAAAATTATTCATGCAAACTCCAAAACGTGCTGCAAACGCACAGGTAGTTATGTAAGCATGCATCCTGTACCCAGGAATTGTGCTGTACACTTTCACATTCACTTTTCCTCACACTGTTAGTGTCCTTTGTGCATAGTGGTTATGTCTGGAGCTGATTGGTGATTGTGTGTGGTTAAAGTGTAGTTGTTGTATATAGTCTGCTGTCCCAACTGTCGCTGTCAAGTCCTGTGCCGCATATTTGTCTTGTATTTTTATTTTTTCAGAGTTTTATATAGCGCAAACTAGACCCGAGAAATTGGGTATCAGAGCGCTTTACATGAGCACCAGTTGCGTTACAAGAGGACACATTCATTTTTGTTAGGCACGGAAAGATTACGTGATTTGCCCAGAATCACAGGATGTTGAGCGACGTTGCCGAGACTCGAACCCGGTTCCCCAGCTTCGAGGTCGAGCGCTCTAGCCGTAAGGCTACATCCTCTCCTCTTCTATTGTTGGGTGTCTGTCTACTGGGTGTATAGCTGTTCATTGGGTAATTAGTATATGTTTTGGGTGGGTTTTCATTTCTTAGAATGTACAGGTCTGTGGGGGAAGATGTTTGGTGAAGGAAGGGAGGTGCGGATGTCGGAGGATGCATTTGGGGCATTCCTCTGGCTGGCCAACTTTTACCTCCCCAGGATGGTGGAGAGTGGGGGATGTGTGTTGGTAGGGTACTGCGTCAAGGTACGGAATGTGCACTGGGAACGTATCAGAAGGCAAATGCAGGGCATCGGTGGATTGGACAGGACAGTCCACCAACTCAAGCATCGCTGGCACGATTGTGTTTTGTGGGGTGGCGATCTCCTGGACAACCTGGACCTCATCGTTGGCAGACAAGGTAGTAAGTATAGAAACTTTTGCCTGCCTTCACACTGTGTGCCCCATGTATACAAAATATTACAATGTTGATATGTCAGGTCGGAAACAGCCTGAAGAATCCGGGGCAGATTTACAAGCCCCTTGCGCCATCTTTGCGTCACTTTTCCCATGTTAAAAATGACGCAAAAGTGGCACAAGGGGCTTGTAAATAAGCCCCTCCATGTCTACTGTGGCTAATAGATATGTGCAACGTGTTGTGTCATGTCATACTGAACATAGGGGAATATGTACCCAAAATTCGCAGACTGGGGAGCTGTGCCAAATTTGCCAGTACCACATTCTGACATTTTTATAGCACAGGGATGCACCGTATGGATATGAGAGAAGATACACCCATGTGCCTCCCATAGGGCTTGTGCTAGCTTACCTGCCTAGCACCTGTGCAGGCTCCCTGCTGCCATGCTCAGAGGGTGCCTGCACTGCAGGGGTGATTGTTTTTGTGCATGAAGGGACACCTTGCTCCACAAAAACAAAATCTCACTGTGATTTCATGCTTCTATGTGTGCTGCAGAACGAAGTACGCATAGGCAGAGCACAATACGTGGAGAAATGTAAACATTACTCCTCGTATCGCCACCCTAATGACTCTTTCTTGGATTTGTTAGATTTTGGGTTGCCACAGACTTGAAAATCTGGGGTAGTGTCAAAAGCAATGGGTGTTGTGCGGTGATCGGGACTGATAACCAGCACCCACACCTCAAGCACACATATATGGAGCGGGCCCCAATTACATAGACATATGACCCTACTTCATGGAGTTACTGCCACTAAGCTCTGTTAGGGCTGGCCCCCTTTCCAACGCACGTGGCAGCGGGTCTCAGGTGACTACCTTACCCTTCCTTTGGTTACGTTGTCCTCATTTTGTTGTACCCTATGTCCACAGTTCTGGTAAGCAATACACCATGTCTAGAACGTCTAAAGAGTGTCCTATCATAAGATTTCTTAGCATTGCCTTGACCATTGTAATGACACTATTCCATGTATTATGTTAGTAACCTGCTCGATAACTTACCTGGTATTAAGTTGGTTTATACCCTGAACTGCATTGCTTTGAAGTTATTAAACATGGTGTCAATGCACTGTTCATGTTGTATGATAATAAAAATGCCAATAACAAAGGTTTAAACAAAAAAATCAATGGGTGTTGTGTTAGAATGCCCACCCCAACACCTATTGCCCAGCCCTTTGCTGTAGCGGACTGCAGTGGAAAGGGCCATATTTACAAGGTGGCTCAAGCCACGCTAAGTGGCACTGCGCCACCTTGTAAATATTGAACATGACGCATCGCCACCCGACCAACCAAAAATGTATGCTCCATTGGCAATATGGGGATTGTTAATATGCACCAAAGTATGAATAGCATGATGTAATGTCTGTTTCTGCTTTATTAGTAGCTAACACTGAAGAATGTAACTCAACCACAGTACACCCTGTCTGGGTTATATACTAAATATGCTTGAGGGACAGACAAATTTGGAAAATGCCCTGGAATTGCCCATGTGACCGCAGTGCAATTCACAGGCTTATGTGACCACACATCACTGATAGCAAACCTAGTAGACTTCTCATCATATGTCTGGTCATTTACGCATGTCAGTGCAAAGTAAGGGCAAGGTATGTCAGAGAAGACAACACATGCCTGACACAAGCATTTCCATGAGTGTGAGTGTCATCAATGGCCACAGTTTACCACACGTGACACACTTTACAATGTGAGTTTGAACACATGCAAACTGAACATGTTGGTGACATGGCAGAAATCCACATAGTACTGGGCAGATAGATTTGTTAGTGGATCAATGTAACCTGAGTTACATGTCTTGATGACATGTGAGTACAATGGTAGACTGATGTCCCAGAGTCTGATGTGTAGGTGAGATAGAAAACAGCAACACCTTGCAGTGGTTGAAATACAAGTGATATAGGTTAGGTGTCTTCAGACACTCAGTTGTCAATAGTAGGTTCAGCGATGAATGATGTGACTACCACTCTCAAATTGTAGTCACTAGAGAAGCACATATTGTCCCTGGATTGTCCTGTAGAACACAACCTGCATTGTGCATGTGATGTATGTGAGTCTGAAAACCAAAAGCCTTCACCACTGGAAGGGTCACCCTTATAAGCACTCCTCTGCGAACTGAATTCGCTTTCAAAAAGTCAATGATCCATTCATTGAATGTAACTGAAATGTATTCCAAATTTGATGCAGTGGTGAAGGCTTTTGGTTTTCAGTTGAGTTACGCCTCAATGATCAGGAGGTGATACCCTACAGCACCCAAAATTTAGGAAATTGATTTACTTGAAGCGACATCGATAACAAAGGAGTGCGACCGTTTTTCTATTTTTACTTACTGTATGTGAGTCTGTCATTTCTCACTCCTTCCTCTATGCAACATGAACCTACACATGGTTGAAATCACTGGATGTTGTATGTAGATAATTTGTGACGACAAATTATACATGTGCCACATGATGACTGATCATTACTCCTATTTCCTGTTTTGCAGCTGGGCGCCCATTGTTCACTCAAGGGGACATTGATGCCTTCAAGGACCCCCACACCACCACTGGTGAGTGACTTAGTCCATGTATGTTTGATCCTCAAATGAGTGTTTGTGATGACTGGTCCTGTAGAGTGTTGATCCCACACTGTGGGGTCGATTCCGATTCGGGCCGGAAAAAGCACCGACCGACTCGGATCCGGAAATAATACCGACCGACACGTACCCGTGGCGCCCGACACGCCAAGTACGATGCAAGGCGTGAAAAATCCGACCGACACGTACCGAAACCAAGTCGACCGACCGAGCCGCAAGGAAAACAGCAATCCGGCCAGAAAAACACGCGAATCCAACCGACCGACACGCACCCGGAACAAATCCGACCGAAACGTACACGCGAACTCCAAACCGCAAAGTACGATGCAAGGCGCGAAAACCACGAGCGAGTCGGACGGAGGCCAAGCCGTACGACCGACACGCATACAAAACCGAGCCGAAGCAACACAAAACACCGCGACCGACGCGTACGCAGCATAGAAAACTGCACATACACAGCGTGAACGAAACGGAGAAGACCGTACGAGACAAATGCAGGGTCCGACTCGGTCACAAGAACGTTTCCAACATACACAAACAGCACAAAGGAAAAATCACCCAAAAAAAGGCCAAACAAGCAATTACCAAGCCAATAAATACTGGGGTGGGGTGGGGACAGAGAACAAAGACACACCCACAACTCCACCTATATAAAGGACACAAATCACAACCATGAGCCTTTGCAAATGCCATTCCACTGCCAGCACCCAAGAGAAAGCAACCACACACCCACAGCTCATCCCTCACACAAGCCACACACCATCAGCACACCAACAAATACCTACCTCACATACACCCAGCAAAACACACACTCACACACCCTCACCTGCACACCAACACACACATCACTCACCATCACCACCCATCACCATGCCCCCCAAGAAGAATCCCAAGTTCCTAGATAGTGAATTGGAAGTCATGGTAGACGAGATCCTCAGGGTAGAACCACAGCTGTTTGGCACACTGGTCCAACAGACCCCCATCTCCCAGAAAACCAAGATGTGGGAGAGGATCCTCAACAGGGTGAACGCACAATCACCATGTCGGCGCACAAAGAGCGACATCCAGAACAGGTGGTATGACGTGCGCAGGAGGGTACGGGACCTGCTGAAGAAAGACTACATCAACAGCCAATACACCGGCAGTGGCCCTCCTGCCAAGCCAATATACCTCAGGCCCTGGGAGGAGAAGGTGCGGGCCATCCTTCCTCCAGTGAGCGTATATGGACTAGAGGACATCCCAGAGCCTGGTGAGTACACAACAAATGTACACAATATACTGCCACAAAACACACACATCACTGTCAAGGGGAGAGTCCAACCATGCACTCATAGCAATTACACAGCAACCAGAACAGAATCATCCCAAAATGTGTATGTCAGTCAGATAAACACAACACATGCCATCAAAAAAGTCACATCCAACTGTGCCAACACATGTACAAACACAACTACAACTACAGCTAGGCAGTGGCACAAATAGAACTAACAAACACATCCAGACATGTAGCCACCACAACAACACCAACACACAGTGAAGACGACTCAAAGGAAGGAATTCTGTGTATGCTGGCCAAGTCAGTGTAGCCAATAGCATCATGGGAGTCGCAGTCACACATATTGCCCCCCACAACTGTCCCATCAACACCACCCTGAACCATGCTCACATCACAGGGAGTGGAGAAGGACTCACAAGATGGCTGACACTGGCTACTGCTGTGGGGAGCACAAGGCCCTGCTGGCAACTGTGCACCAACAAACAGCAGGACACCACTGACTGACATCCTGAGAGACAACTTCCACTCCCTGCAATGCAAGCACGTTCCATGGTGGGATATCTGGCTAGCTGGGTGGGAAGGAGGACTTGCAGCACTGACCATAGTCACAAGCACCTCCCCTCACACACACCCCAACACAAACTCCACAGAACCCACCTGGTAGAATGCAATGCCCCCATCCTAACACAAGATCCCACAAAGAACCACCACCCTGGGTTATGTTGTGTGAAGCACAGGGCCACTCTTGGGACTTCTAGCCAAACAACTGCCAGGACAACACTCCCAGCCATCCTGTCAGCACAGCCAGCCCACCCCACAGGGAAGCAGAGTCAAAAGGAAGGAAGCATGGGCATGCTGGGAAGGGGGAGGAGGCAATAGCATGATGGGAGTCGTAGTCACAGCTCTACATCCCCCACCACATGGCCCAGCAAGCTCACACTCATGCATGCAGATCCCACAGAGAGTGGAAAGGCCCATCAAAGATGTCTGACACTGTTGCTGTGTTGTGGGGAGCACAAGGGCATGCTGGGTACTGCACACCAACCAACAGCAGGACACCACTGTCAGCCATCTTGCCATTGCTCTCACACCCACACACACTGAACTCCCCACAAAAGCAAGTAAGTATGGGAATGCTGGGAAGTGGGGTGGAGGCAATAGCATGATGGGAGTCGTAGTCACAGACATAGCTCACCCCCACAACTGTCCCATCAACACCACCCTGAACCATGCTCACATCATAGGGAGTGGAGAAGGACTCACAAGATGGCTGACACTGGCTACTGCTGTGGGGAGCACAAGGCCCTGCTGGCAACTGTGCACCAACAAACAGCAGGACACCACTGACTGACATCCTGAGAGACAACTTCCACTCCCTGCAATGCAAGCACGTTCCATGGTGGGATATCTGGCTAGCTGGGTGGGAAGGAGGACTTGCAGCACTGACCATAGTCACAAGCACCTCCCCTCACACACACCCCAACACAAACTCCACAGAACCCACCTGGTAGAATGCAATGCCCCCCATCCTAACACAAGATCCCACAAAGAACCACCACCCTGGGTTATGTTGTGTGAAGCACAGGGCCACTCTTGGGACTTCTAGCCAAACAACTGCCAGGACAACACTCCCAGCCATCCTGTCAGCACAGCCAGCCCACCCCACAGGGAAGCAGAGTCAAAAGGAAGGAAGCATGGGCATGCTGGGAAGGGGGAGGAGGCAATAGCATGATGGGAGTCGTAGTCACAGCTCTACATCCCCCACCACATGGCCCAGCAAGCTCACACTCACGCATGCACATCCCACAGAGAGTGGAAAGGCCCATCAAAGATGTCTGACACTGTTGCTGTGTCGTGGGGAGCACAAGGGCATGCTGGGTACTGCACACCAACCAACAGCAGGACACCACTGTCAGCCATCTTGCCATTGCTCTCACACCCACACACACTGAACTCCCCACAAAAGCAAGTAAGTATGGGAATGCTGGGAAGTGGGGTGGAGGCAATAGCATGATGGGAGTCGTAGTCACAGACATAGCTCACCCCCACAACTGTCCCATCAACACCACCCTGAACCATGCTCACATCACAGGGAGTGGAGAAGGACTCACAAGATGGCTGACACTGGCTACTGCTGTGGGGAGCACAAGGCCCTGCTGGCAACTGTGCACCAACAAACAGCAGGACACCACTGACTGACATCCTGAGAGACAACTTACACTCCCTGCAACGCAAGCACGTTCCATGGTGGGATAACTGACTGGCTGGGTGGGTGGGAAGGAGGACCGGCTGTCAACCAAACACAACCAATGCAGACCATGTTCACACCCCAGAAAATACATAGAAATGCCCAAATAATGCAGGACAATGTGCCACACCAATATCAACCCCTGACTGTGACGACTTAGGACAATGCAATGTACAGGCCCGCACCCAGAGGCACAGTCACAACTGTCATGTGTGTCAACCATTGATGCCTGCAGAAACATAACATACATTGTTTGTGTCTCCCAAAAACAGGTGATGATGGGGACACAGCAGCAGACGCTGAGGAGTCCCAGTCCCAGGCTCAAGAGGATGCGGAGCTCACTGGCGTCGTTCAGCCTCTGTCCTCCTCGGACGATGAAGACCAACCTGGCACATCCGGTGCAAGTCAACATGCAGCACCAGCAGGACCACCAGCTGCAGCACCAGCAGGACCACCAGCTGCACCCCCTGCACCCACCCCTCCAACGACTGTCACCACAAATACCATCCCTGCCGACATGGACAGAACAAGGAGCAACACCAGCACAGGGACCCTGGACCAACCTGGGGCCATGGACACCACCACCACCACCAACCCCCAAGGTGGACCAGGGTTATCTGTGCGTGCCACTGCACACACTGCACATGTCAGCAGGGGTGGTGGGAGGGGTGGGAGACAGAGGTCGCTGCTTGCAGACGTTGCTGGTGTGCATGATGACCCACAACTGGTACGCATAGCTGATGCGTACCAGTCCAGCACGGAGAGCTCAGCCAGGTAGTGGGGCTCCTCAGAGACATGAAACAGCAGCAGGCTGCCCATCATGCCCGCTTGGACTCCCACATGTCCCACGTGGAGTCACACATGTCCCGCGTGGACTCACACATGTCCCGCGTGGAGTCCAAGTGGGATGCACTGCATGAGATGACGGCGGTGCACAGGGACATTTTACAATGCCTCCGCCAGATGAACAGCAACCAGTCCACACCTCCCTGTGTGCCAACAACATCTGGTGCCGAACAAACTGCAACTGCCACAGGGAGGGAGGAGGACTCTGGCGGAGAGTCCCCTGCACCGCAGCAGCCTGTACTTGAGGGGCCCCCCAAGAAGAGGGGTCGTCCGAGGAGGGAAAAGTGAGAGGCCGATGGCCAAGCGCAACTCCCAGGAAGCCTGAACCTGTTCTGGATGTTCGCCTTTGTGCACAGACTGTTCACCCTGTTGACGGCAACACTACTCCCACACATTGCATGGGGAGTACAAGTTGGACCAATGTGTCAGACAACTGTGGCCCCGATACTGGGGATCCTGTCTACCAGGACTTTCAATTCACCTAGGAACTTTGGATTGCAAGATTTATGTACAGCACTACCCATCCAATGCACTATTAACACAAATGTATCACAATAAACACACTAATACACCATACTTGCCTCTGTCGTGATTCCAACGTGGGTGCTGTTATGGGGATGATGAACTGCAAAATTACACTGTGTATGCGAACTGCAACAGCAAGGACAACACAGGCATGTGAGTAAAGGCAACGTGACACATATGAGGGAGACACACCACCAGGGCTACACAACACATACACCTAGGCCATCTGACTCATTGCCTACACTGATGTTGCCAGGGAAGACGGTGCAATGCACAGACACCACACCCATTCCCAGTTGTAGTCAAGTAGCCCACAGGTGCAGTAAGCAAATGGCAGTCAAATGTGTGACCACAGACAACGCACATCACAAAGTGAAGCACAGGTTTATTACACAGTTGCAACATGTCGTAACCACTACAGATGCAAGGTAATCCCACCTGGCAGCGGGCACACAGTCAACAACTGTAGACGGAAGGAAGTCCATGGGTGTGGCGCACATCACCTGTAGGGACACAACAGCTACCAGCCTGGATGTGCAATCACGTTGTCGGTGGACACAGTTGACCAAACGAATCTGAAAGTACCCTGTGAAGGACAGAAATGACACACAGTCAAAAGCAATGGAGTACATGACAGAACAGCAAAACTCATGCACAATACATGTTACAAGATACCCACCCAGAACCAAGTTAGCATGTCAACACTGTTGGGGAGTACAGCCCACCTGTTAGCACACATCGCAACACACATCCAGTCAAGTAGCCCATGGACACACTCCAACAGCACCAGAGCACCACCCACACATCATGCCAACTCACATCATTGACATGACACCTCAGGATACTCACATTCAGCTAAAGAAGTTGGTGATGAGCTGTGTGCGGACATCACCATCATCATCATCATCATCGTCACTGGCATCGTGGTCCAGGCCAGGATCCTCCACAGGTGGCGGATGTTGGTCATTGTCATCCTGGATGAGAGGCAACTCCTTCCGCACTGCCAGGTTGTGGAGCATGCAGCAGACGATGATAATCTTGCACACTTTCGCAGGGGCATATGGGAGGGACCCTCCGGTCTTGTCCAGGCAGCGGAAGCGGCTCTTCAGGAGACCAAATGTCCGCTCAATCACTCTCCTGGTCCGACCATGTGCCTCATTGTAGCGCATCTGGGCTGGTGTCACAGGGTTCCTGAGGGGTGTCAGCAACCACGGCATGTTGGGGTATCCCGAGTCACCTACGGACAGACAAGTGCACATTAGCTGACTTGGAAAAGTGGGCGGAATACTACAGATCAGATCACACACAATGGCACAAAGTCAGTACACACCGACAAGCCAGGCACACTGGTTCTGCATCTGTGCCATCATCCTGGGGATGCGACTACTCCTCATCACAAAGGCATCGTGTGCTGAACCAGGGAAACGGGCACACACGTGTGTGATGGTCATGTCTGCAAGACACACCACCAGTGCATTGACCGAGTGGTAGTGCTTGCGGTTCCTGTAGGCCTGCTCCTGGGCCTGTGGTGGTACCAAAGCCACATGTGTCCCATCAATGGAGCCAATGACATGCGGCATCCTCCCCAGGGCATAAAAGTCACTCTTCACGTCAGTGAGTCGTCGCAGTCTAGGGAAATAGATGTACCGGTTCAGGAATAGCAACATTGCCGCCAAAACATCGCGGAGCACACGGCTCAACATGGTCTGTGACATCCCACCAGCAGTCGCCACAGTATGTTGGAAGGTACCGGTGGCAAAGAAGTGTAGGGCTGCCATCACCTTCACCTTGGGGGTCAGCGCTGTAGGATACGGCCGGCCAGGCTGCAAATGTGGGGACAACTGCACTGCCAAATCCTCAATCAGCTGCCTGGTGAAGCGGTACCGTCGGATGCTGTCCCGTTCCACCATCGTTGCCAGGTCTGGGAATGGTCGATGGACAGCAGGAGCCCTGCAGTGCAGAGGAGAAGTAAGCAAGATTGTCAGTCACCCCACATATGCGGCATTGAACACACTCAAGATCCCAACATACATCATTATGAGGCACAACTACATGAAGTGTGCAGTTCCGGAAGGACATGTATGGTACATACATGGCCAACATCTGTCAACACGGTCCAACAGGTGGCATCAATTAGTCCCAGGTTGGCCCATTGGATATCATGAGGCCGTGTCACAGTTCCCATCTCCTGCTGCCGTGTCACAATAACCCCCCACAGTGACATGTGAGGACAGATGTGCCCCAGGCACCACAGCTCAACGACAGGTACATTCCCAGGGACCCTGTATTGCCACATGGACACTGGCATTACATGGAGTATCATGTATACACCACAGCAAAACAACCATGACCCCCACAGGTAGTGGCCCCACTTGCCATGGCAGGACAGACATGGACGTCTGTGACACACACACGCACAACATCAAAGTCCATGCACACACAACCTGGATGTGGAGACTGTCTCCCATTGTGCACATGAAATCAGAGACATTGTAAACACTACATGCACAAAGACTGTGGAGGACCATCACTATTGTGCCACTGGGACACCCTGGCTCAAACATACCGTCCCACATGGGACTCACGGGGTATGTGACATGACATACACATACACCACTGTGAAATGTGACCATGGCACATGCACAGATATGAACAGTTGCACATCACAGTGGTCATGCACACGTAACACCCAGGATCCTGTCCCCATGAACACGTGCACAGCCTGGGGGTGGCTGCCCACAGGTGACACCCACAGGACAACATGTACACCAACATACACACAATAGGAAATGCAGCCTTACATGCCTTATGATAAAGTTTGGACAGGCTGTCGTGATGTAGGTGTGCCCCTCACTCCCTGGGAGCTATCTGTGGCTGGCATATGTCCATCTGAGACAGGCATGCTGACATATGCCAGTCACATGTACAGTGATGCGTTGTACTGCAATGGACCGATCGGTGCCCCCGGCCGGCCCATTGCATTCAATGTGTGCGGGTACGCGTTGTACCCCTGTACGCGTTGTACCCTGTACGCGTTGAACTGCAATGGACCGATCGGTGCCTCCGGCCGGCCCATTGCATTCAATGTGTGCGGGTACGCGTTGTACCCCTGTACGCGTTGTACTGCAATGGACCGATCGGTGCCTCCGGCCGGCCCATTGCATTCAATGTGTGCGGGTACGCGTTGTACCCTGTACGCGTTGTACCCCTGTACGCGTTGTACTGCAATGGACCGATCGGTGCCTCCGGCCGGCCCATTGCATTCAATGTGTGCGGGTACAGCGTTGTACCCCTGTACGCGTTGTACTGCAATGGACCGATCGGTGCCTCTGGCCGGCCCATTGCATTCAATGTGCGGGTACGCGTTGTACCCCTGTACGCGTTGTACTGCAATGGACCGATCGGTGCCTCTGGCCGGCCCATTGCATTCAATGTGTGCGGATACGCGTTGTACCCCTGTACGCGTTGTACTGCAATGGACCGATCGGTGCCTCCGGCCGGCCCATTGCATTCAATGTGTGCGGGTACCCGTTGTACCCTGTGCGCGTTGTACCCCTGTACGCGTTGTACCGCAATGGACCGATCGGTGCGCACCCATTGACAATGGGCTTGCCTGGCAACGGACGCGTTTTCGAATTTCGAACGAGTCGGTTGCTGGAAAATCAGTTGGTCACCCACAACAATGTTGCAAAATCATGTATGTCATGAAGTTGAAGATTTGAAGGATGCTGTGGGCGTGTTTTGGTGCTGCTATTCCATGGATTGGCCAGATTCAGAAGATGCAAACGACTTGGACCTATCACTTTGGACACAAGGGACAGTATCTGCCTCTCCAGCACATATATATTGCTGGCTGTTCCCCTGAGAGCTCACTTGCCTGCACTACATGCTCCAGGACGACATCTGCCACTGCACTGCTGCTGTCTCTGCCCCTCTGGACCCTGCAATGGCACGTACTGTGGAGAGAGCCCCAGCCTTCAGCCTTGAAGAGAACCAGGCCCTGCTGGACAGCCTACTTCCACAGTACAGCAAGCTGTATGGGACACCAGGGGAGCAGGTGAGTGTTCTGTGCACTGCCTTTCTGAATGTGCATTTTGTCTGACTAGCAAGGCTGAAAGTCTGCACGCCACTGGCTAGCAGGCTCACTGAGTAGTTGTCACCCCCATAGTGTGTAGTGACATGCACTGGACAGGTATGGTGCAGTGACAGTGCATTTGAACAAGGTTTTACTTCCCATGCAATGATACCATGTAGTGACGTCTGGCAAACTGTCCATGGGCAGCTTTGCACTGCCTGTGTACATCATGTGCCCCTGTGATTGAGACATGTATATACAACTGTGTCATGCACGGATATGTTGCATGTGTGGTAATGGCCTTTTCACTTTGTCATCCTGACAGGTTAATGCCCATCGGAAGCAGGAGATCTGGAAGGACATCGTCCGGGCCGTCCGGTCCGTGGGGGTCTACAAGCGCCGGATCCGCAACTGCCAGAAGAGGTGGCAGGACCTTCGGGGCTGGACCCGGAGGATTGCACGGGTCCAGCTGAAGCTGTCGCCTCCTCGCAGGAGGGGCGGAACACGGACCCTGACCCCCCACATGCTCCAGATCCTGGCGGTGGTGTTTCCAGACCTGGATGGGCAGCTGAAGGCCAGACAGCAGCAAGGAGGGGGTGAGTCAAAGACTGCACTGTGAACTCTGTATTACATGCTTTGTGCCCTCCTCTGGCCTGGTTCAACTGCCACAGTGCAGCAGTCATGTTGTCCAGGAGCCATGTCCCTCTATTGTGCACTGCCCACTGCTCATCTGATACCCAGGTGTGGCCCTTACATTCAGGGAATTGTGTCACTTGGGACTGTGTCCTTGCAGTTTGCTTCACTAAAGGTGGGGGACAGCATCTGTTTCCCTAACTCTGTTGTGGGCATCATGGGTGGGTCCATTGTTCACACAACGCCTGTGTTTGGACATGTGATCTGCGTGTTGCTTTGATATGCGGTCCACTTGCTGAGCTGAGCCACCACAGGTGCCTGGGGTATGTGGCACATGCCCATGCAGCGGGTGGGAACAATGTTTGGGCCCCAGGAGTGTGCAGATTACGTGTGTCACACATACATAGCCAGCTATCCACTGTCCAGGGCACATCCCTCATTCATGTGGAGCAGGACAGTCATGCCTACTCCAGGCCATGCAATGCACTCTGTACTCCCACTCCCGTGTATCAGCTGACACATTGTGCACAGTGATTTGACCCCTCAGGTGTCTGCCTCTGTGTCAGTGTGCTGTGGATTAGTTGCCAGGACTGCTGGGGTGTTTCTTGGTAGGGGCTCAGCATGCCCCTGGAGATGTGACCATAGGAGACGATACTTGTGTGTCACATAGGTGTTTGATCAGCTGCCCGTGCAGACTGGGGTATGCGAATGTGAAGTTCAGGCAGCTGTTCCCCATTCACAGCAAATTGTGAGGGCTCAGGTTCAGAGGGTAGTGTCACAGGTCTCCCATATGTCCAATAGGTATGACCTGGACAGATGAGGGTTAAGATGATGTGTTGTGTGGGGGATGTACATGTGCACTTGTGCAGCTCCAGGACTTGCATTCCCCATGACCTACTATTGTGACACAGTGCATAGTGTTGTTGTCTGGCTGACAAGTCATACATCACTGAGACAGTGATGTATGACTTAGCAGTCATGCCTCTGCCATGGCATGTGTCAACTTATTGGTGGTCCTGCAGGGGAGTGACATGTGCTACATGCACACCATTGTGGCGATGGCTATCAGGACATGGGTGCATCATGGTGTCTGTCGCTGGTATGCATCACATGCATTTCCTATTTGACTCTGGGCATCCCTTTCATCCGGAAACCTGTACTGACTCAGTGGCAAGAGCTGTGATGTGTGCATGTCCACATGCCACACCGTGTCCTCTGCACTGTCCAACTACTGTGTACTTGGTGCATGTGTCCACACTGGGGTGTTGCAATCCAAAAGACACCAGACAGATGGGTGCAAGGCCATGTGGGATGTGAGTGCCATGCTTGGCATCAGACTGACAATTGGCTTCTCCTGTTCAGTTAGGGCACTTTTAGCAATGTACAACTAATGATGCCAGGGCTTGCTCTGTAATGTGCTGTGCTCACAGTGGTGTGTGCGTTTGGTGCAGGTGACTGATGTCTGTCTGTTTCCCCATTGTTTGCAGATACATCCACGGCCACGGAAGGGGACAGCTCCACGGACCAGGAGGAGCCAGAGAGCCAGACTGGGTCAGCAGCCGAGGAGTGGTCGGAGGGACCCAGTGGCACGGAGGGCGAGGGGAGCCACACCGAGGAGTCCTCAGCACCATCCACCTCAGCTGAGGACCAGAGCAACTCGGAGGATGACTCCCTTGTGGAGGCGGGTGTCAGCAGCCACCACACCCCAGCTAGTGTTGCTGTCCCCGCCACCACCAGCACCACCACCGCCCTCCCATCGGCTCCCATTCCCCAGGTCCGTGGAGGCTCCCATGTTCGGGAGCGTGTCTCCTTTGGGCCAGGCACCGCACCCCCTGCCCCTGTGTCCCCTGCTGCCCTGAGTGAGGAGTCTGTGTACCTCCTTCGCCAGCTCCATGTAGGGCAGACAGCCATGCTGAGTGTCCTCCATGCGCACACCGCACTGTTGACTCAGCTGGTGTCGTTCATGGAGGGCATCTCATCGTGCATGTCTGACCTACAGAGGGGCAATAGGTCCATGGACCCCTCCCTGATGGCAGCAGTGTCCCTCCTCAGACAGTCCCTCACCCCTCCTGCCTCTGCTCCATCCACACTCCCCAGCACCTTACCCGTCCCAAGCACACACACACCGGCACAGGCACACACCAGCACACACACGTCCAGCACACAGACACACACGCCACAAACAAAACGCACACGCACGCACAGTCAGGGGACTGAAACCAGACTCACAGGGGATGGGGCCCTGGTACACACACACGCATCCACAGGCACTGCGCAGTCCTCAGTTGCCTCTCCCTCCAAAGCACCCTCCCTTGCCTCACCTGCAACCCCAAAGACCCAGCGCCTCTTCCTCAGTGACCTCGGCCTCTTCCCCTCCGATCCAGCTGCTCCAGCATCCAGGGTGAAGAGGAAGCCCCCCACACGGAGCAGAGTGCCCCTCGCCCCCGGACACCCTCCCCCAGGCGCAGACAGACTGAGGCCCCCACCCGCAAGTCCCCCGGAGTGCTAAGAGCAAGACCCCGCCGCCGCCCTGCAGCTCAAGCACCAGGTCTCCTTCCTCCATCCCTCAGGCCCCCACTCCACAGGTGCCCCCACCACACCCTGCCCCAGGTTCCCCCACCCACAGATATACCATCCCCAAGAGGCTCCGGCCTTCTCCCCCTGCCACTTGCTCTCCCGGCACCACACCCCCGCTGCGCTTGTCTGTGCCACTGATGTGGTGAGGGTGTCCTCCCCCTCTGTCCAGCCCACCTTGCCTGTTCCCCATTCTCCTCCCCTGGTGGTAGGCACTGCAGTGGAGTCCACTACCACCCTGTCTGACTTGGGCACTGCAGTGGCGGACCTGTCCACTCCATCTGCAGGGTCCACTGCAGTCGTGCCGGCACCCACAACATCTGAGCCATGCCCCCAGTTGTGCCGGCACACACCATGTCAGACACCTCCACTGCAGTTGTCAGTGGCTCTCCAGCACCCACCACCCCTTCCCTGCTTCCTCCTGGTGAGCCCTGATCCTGTCCCTGCGGTGCCTGGCCTACCCCCGGTTGCCCCTCCTAGTGGATTGTCCCTGGTTTTGTGCAGGCATGTGTAGGGTGGCATCTGCCACTCTCACCCACTTGTGACTTTGTTGATGGACTGGCCATTGGCCTTTGTTTATGTTCTACCGGACTTCTACTTTTAATGCCACATATGCTGAATAAAGCAACTTTCTGTTCTCTAGTGCTTTTGCTTCTGATGTACATGATGTTGATGATGCTAACCATGCCCTTGCTGCAGTGATGGTGATATTTGGTCTCATGATAATGAAGTGTTACTGTCCAGGGGGAATGTGTCCTATCCTGTGGTGTATCCATGTCATCCATAGCAGCATCTGAGGGTGTCATGTGTTCAGTATTTGGCAATGGGATTTCCTACTTAGATTAGCTATTTCACATCTGTGGCTTCCACCCCTGCACATCTGTTGTGCCTGCCATTGTTCAATTCGTCTACTTCCCTGACCGTGTGGCCATCTCCAGTGGACATGCAGGTTTGGGCATCAATGGGGAAGGACTCATCTGTGTTGTCAGTGCAACATTGCTATACAAGTGTGTTGGATCTGTGCTGATGATTCCGTTGGCACTTCCATGACCAGGCTGATGTGACGGGAGCCCTCATTTGGTGCTAATTGTTGATTGTGTGACCAAGTGCTCAGCTGACATGATGGGGCCCTACTGAGGCAACATATGGCACAGCTTTCCTCACACAGGAGTGGAGTCCCCTCATGGCAGTGTGTACTCCTGTGACATTGCCTGCGCCCAAGGTGTGTGTTGTATGTGCATGTCTGTGTGTTCACTTCCGTTTAGCTGTGCATGCTGTGATCCCTAGTGTTGTACCTGTTTGTGATGCTAGCTGAGTTGAGCTATGTTCCCCAAAGTCTTCTCCCTGGGTTCTCTGTGATGTGGGTGCATGGCACATTACTGGTCATCAGGGTGTCACCCATAGGTGTGCTTGCTGTCAGGGCTGAGTTTGTGTGCAGACGCAGATGGGTCACAGTCAGGTTTCCCCTTGGCACTTGTTGTTTGCCCCTGTCATGTGATTTCCAGTTTGTGTTATCTTTCAGTGATTGTGACACGTTGTGTGTGTGACTGCTGGCACTCCTCAGGGTCCGGGCTGCAATGTTGGTTGTTGTCTATGTGTGTTCTTTGTGGGTGACCTTGGCTTCTTCATTGGTGTGTGACTGTGGCTGGGATCCCATTGGTTGGTGTGGTATTGCCGTCATGTCCATGTACAGCGTAGTGTGCAGTGTGTCAGACATTCAGGAGTCTTGTTGAGTGTCCATGTGTGATGTGTTTCTGCACCTTGGTTCCCACCCACCACCCTGGAATAGTCATGGGTGCATGTGCAATGTCACCAGTGCATGTGTGCTTCACTGCTGCACATTGTTGGAGGTCAAGGGGTGTGGTGTTGAGTGTGTTCAGATGAGAGTTGTTGCCCGGCAAGGCCCCTGCCTCCATGTTGGCCTTGGCTTACTGGCCATGCTGTTTGATTTGTGCTTGTGTGGGTGTGATGGTAGTTAGTTGCTCAGTACACATGACTGTGGTTCACAGTGTGAACCACATTTAGCTTTGTCATCACAGTGGGATTGTAATGCAGCCCAGGGTCACCACATTGCGGGGGCCCTGGGGGTGGTGCTGTGGTGTGTCTGTGTCTTGCTGTGTCAGTTGCTGTCCCTACGTGCCTGTGTGACATGTGTGATTTGTGCTCCCTCTCATCTGACAATGCCTGCTTGCCCACATAGGGGATTTGGATCCATGAGTTACCTTTGTGTGGCACTGTATGCACATCTGTATGATTGGTATTCAGGTCTCCTCATGTGTTGTGTGGTTGCCTGGGGACACTGGCACCCCCCTCACCTGTTGTGTATGATGTGCAGTGTGGGTCTGCCTGTTTGTGTTTGTGCATCTGCACCACTGCATTGGCATATCTTGGGTGTGCCATTGGCTGTATGTAGTTTGGTGGGTTTCCCCTGCTGTCCCTGGGACTCCTAGGTCATCGGTCAGCACAATGATCATGGTTTGTGTGTCCCATTGCTGCCATGGTATGGTATCTGTTCACCTCACATCTGCAGTCTCCACAGGGTATCTGCATGTGTGTGCCCATTGGTGCAAATATGTGGGTCTGCATTCTGATGGTCACTTCTGTCATTGTGTCATTGATGATTGTTGACGGTGTCCAGCCCCCATGGGTGTTGTTTGTCTGCACATGGCCAAAGGTATGTCTTATTTGCACTGCAGGATTTGGCTCCCCCAATTTATGTTGCAATGGGACACATACACTACTTTGCCACTGATGTGTTTGTTGTTCTGTGACCAGGAATCATCCATGCAGTTTGGCAGTTGCACCTCTTTCTTTGTCAACACTTACCTTTTGGTCACTGTGATGATGGGGGTTTGGACCCCATTGCCACAATGTTCGAAATGTGCTTCAGCTATGGACCCCACACTTACATTTTGGTCACTGTGATGATGGGGGTTTGGACCCCATTGCCACAATGTTCGAAATGTGCTTCAGCTATGGACCCCACACTTACATTTTGGTCACTGTGATGATGGGGGTTTGGACCCCATTGCCACAATGTTCAAAATGTGCTTCAGCTATGGACCCCACACTTACCTTTTGGTCACTGTGATGATGGGGGTTTGGACCCCATTGCCACATTGTTCAAAGTGTGCTTCAGCTATGGACCCCACACTTACATTTTGGTCACTGTGATGATGGGGGTTTGGACCCCATTGCCAAATTGTTCAAAGTGTGCTTCAGCTATGGACCCCACACTTACATTTTGGTCACTGTGATGATGGGGGTTTGGACCCCATTGCCACATTGTTCAAAGTGTGCTTCAGCTATGGACCCCACACTTACATTTTGGTCACTGTGATGATGGGGTTTGGACCCCATTGCCACAATGGTCATGGCCTGCTTGCATTGTGGGTGCCACACACATATATGTGTGGCACATGTGCTAGGGGTCACATTGTATGTTCAAAGTCATGTTCGGTGTTGTAGGCATTTGACACAGTCTACACACGCTTGTCATGGTGTTGGGGGGATGTCTTCTTCTTGCATTCCCTAGGTTGTGGTGTGCTGGTTGTGTCATGCATTGTCCATCCTATGAGTGGGGGTGGTAGTAGTGGTAGGCATCCAGCCCCCCTGGGTGAGGTGGTAGTAGTGGTAGGCATCCAGCCCCCTGGCTAAGGGTGGTAGTAGTGGTAGGCATCCAGCCCCCTGGGTAAGGGTGGTAGTAGTGGTAGGCATCCTACCCCCTGGCTAAGGGTGGTAGTAGTGGTAGGCATCCTGCCCCCCTGGGTGAGGGTGGTAGTGGTGGTAGGCATCCAGCCCCCCTGGCTAAGGGTGGTGGTAGGCATCCAGCCCCCCTGGGTGAGGGTGGTAGTAGTGGTAGGCATCCTGCCCCCCTGGGTGAGGGTGGTAGTAGTGGTGGGCATCCTGCCCCCCTGGCTAAGGGTGGTAGTAGTGGTAGGCATCCTGCCCCCCTGGGTGAGGGTGGTAGTAGTGGTAGGCATCCTGCCCCCCTGGGTAAGGGTGGTAGTAGTGGTAGGCATCCTGCCCCCCTGGGTGAGGGTGGTAGTAGTGGTAGGCATCCTGCCCCCCTGGCTAAGGGTGGTAGTAGTGGTAGGCATCCTGCCCCCCTGGGTGAGGGTGGTAGTAGTGGTAGGCATCCTGCCCCCTGGCTAAGGGTGGTAGTAGTGGTAGGCATCCTGCCCCCCTGGGTGAGGGTGGTAGTGGTGGTAGGCATCCAGCCCACCCTGGCTAAGGGTGTTGGTAGGCATCCAGCCCCCTGGGTGAGGGTGGTAGTAGTGGTAGGCATCCTGCCCCCTGGCTAAGGGTGGTAGTAGTGGTAGGCATCCTGCCCTCCTGGCTAAGGGTGGTAGTAGTGGTAGGCATCCAGCCCCCCTGGGTGAGGGTGGTAGTAGTGGTAGGCATCCTGCCCCCTGGGTAAGGGTGGTAGTAGTGGTAGGCATCCTGCCCCCCATGGGTAAGGGTGGTAGTAGTGGGAGGCATCCTGCCCCCCCTGGGTGAGGGTGGTAGTAGTGGTAGGCATCCAGCCCCCCTGGCTAAGGGTGGTAGTAGTGGTAGGCATCCAGCCCCCCTGGCTAAGGGTGGTAGTAGTGGTAGGCATCCTGCCCCCCTGGGTGAGGGTGGTAGTGGTGGTAGGCATCCTGCCCCCCTGGGTGAGGGTGGTAGTGGTGGTAGGCATCCTGCCCCCTGGGTAAGGGTGGTAGTAGTGGTAGGCATCCTGCCCCCCTGGGTGAGGGTGGTAGTAGTGGTAGGCATCCTGCCCCCTGGCTAAGGGTGGTAGTAGTGGTAGGCATCCAGCCCCCCTGGGTGAGGGTGGTAGTAGTGGTAGGCATCCTGCCCCCTGGGTAAGGGTGGTAGTAGTGGTAGGCATCCTGCCCCCCTGGGTAAGGGTGGTAGTAGTGGTAGGCATCCTGCCCCCCTGGCTGAGGGTGGTAGTAGTGGTAGGCATCCAGCCCCCTGGCTAAGGGTGGTAGTAGTGGTAGGCATCCAGCCCCCCTGGGTAAGGGTGGTAGTAGTGGTAGGCATCCTGCCCCCCCTGGGTGAGGGTGGTAGTAGTGGTAGGCATCCTGCCCCCCCTGGGTGAGGGTGGTAGTAGTGGTAGGCATCCAGCCCCCCCTGGGTAAGGGTGGTAGTAGTGGTAGGCATCCTGCCCCCCCTGGGTGAGGGTGGTAGTAGTGGTAGGCATCCTGCCCCCCCTGGCTAAGGGTGGTAGTAGTGGTAGGCATCCAGCCCCCCTGGGTGAGGGTGGTAGTAGTGGTAGGCATCCTGCCCCCTGGGTAAGGGTGGTAGTAGTGGTAGGCATCCTGCCCCCTGGGTGAGGGTGGTAGTAGTGGTAGGCATCCAGCCCCCCTGGGTAGGGGTGGTGGTGCGCATTCAGGCCCCTGTGTGCATATGTGGCATTGGTGATGGGCATCCCGCCCCTATGGTGCTGCTGTTGCTGGTGTAAGTATATTCTGCATCCCTCTGTGTGTGTGTGATGTGTCGTGTACGTGTTGTATGTGTTTTGTGGTTGGTGTCTGGCTTACCTTCCGCGCCGTACGCGTCCGTGCCTGTTCCGGTAGTAAATGTAGAATATTGGTATGATCGGGACGAAGGGATTCATGGTTGGTTCGTGTCGTTCGTCCTTCTCGTTGCTTCGCGTCGTCCTCGTCGCTTCGCCTCGTCCTCGTCGCTTCGCGTCGTCCTCGTCTCTGCCGTGTTCGTATCGGAGCCGTGGATCGTATTGTGGCGCGAATCGGAGCTTATGTGCGCCTCTCCCGGATGCTTTGACGTGCCGTGCGTAGCGACGGGTTCGGCGCGTACGGAAAGCGCATCGTACTCATTCGGCCGGACGGAGCTGCATTTTCCCTTCCGTGCGACTCGATTCAGCGTTTCCGGATTCGCCTCGGTCGGGGAACAGGACCTGGTTTGGGTGAGTACGGCTCGGCCGGATTCTTTGCTGTTGTGCGCATCGTACTTACTCGTTCGGTGTGCTGTACGGATCGGTCGGGAAACAGGCTTTCGCATGGCTTTTTTCCCGACCGAATGGTGTTGGGTGCGCCTCCGACCGAGATCGGAATCGGCCCCTGTGTGTGCGTAACATGGATTTTACATCACCCACAATGGGGCATATTCATGCAAGGGTGCCTGCGTTGGCGCTAGCCAGCTAAATATGGCACCGGTGCTTGGAAAAACATAGGGATGCCCTGTATTATTGTAAATACCTTGCATCCATGCATTTTCCGAATGTTGGAGCGCAGCATTATCAATTTTGGCATGACATCGCTCTCCATCATTCTGCTGAAAAGATGCCCCTGTATATGTTTACACACAGGTATTCAGTACTATGTCACCCATTGGGCCCATCTTTCCACATGACAAATGATACTGAAACCTGATGGTGCAGATACAGATCTTAATTCTGTGTTCACTTGTTGTACCATGTACCTGCAATGGGTGTGGTGTTGTGAAGTCAACAACAACATCCATTGCTAACCCCTAGGCAAATATGCCTGCTTAGTAGTGTAGCATGTGTACATGACAGTATTTGTCCACAGTGGATAGCTACACATTGATTACTACACTTGACATATGCCATTGTGACTCAGGGAGTATGGTAGCCTTGTGAAGTTCCCGTAGCACTATCACCTTGCACATATAAGCCGAAGGTCTATCTGACATCTGCCTCTGCATCTGTGTTTCACAGTGTAGATACAGGCAACAAAATACAATAAGGGATGTTAGCGATGTGTATGACCCGACAGGGATGACATGCACACACTGGCAGGATATGAGGATCCCTGAGGATCAGAGCATTACAGCTACACTTGTCAGTGACAACGATTGATACAATGAGCATGTCTTATACACATGTTGGGACCTGTCGTATATCTGATGGTTGGATGACTGGTCCACCCCAGACATACAGCAGGCTGGAATTGAGATTTGTCTTGTACATTGTGATGTGTCCAACTACTCTTTCCACCATTGCACTCTGTATTACTTCCCATGTGCACAGTTTTGTTTATCAATTTGGGATGCCAAGTTGGCTTGTGACATAAAGTACTCACATGCTTCTAGTAGATGAGTACAGGATGAACCCTGGATATGTAGATGTGGAGACAATTCTGACTATGTAGTGCATTGTAGTTGGCAGATGAGTGACTTTTGTACAGTTGAAACACTTTGGCGCTTAGTTGTATGCCCCTAGAACACTCATTGCATCCTATAAGAATGGGTAAATGTTTTGCCCTGGGGGTGCAAGGGGCCGGTAAATCAGTCTCCTTGTGTACGTTCCCCTGGTAGACTCATTCTGAGTATGTGTTAATGTCAGTATTTCACTTAGGAGACCCTTGACTGATGCTGTAGAGCTCTGCCATTGCTATGTGCTATTCCGGTCACTACCCTAAAGTTCTGAATTTGATGTTGTGAGTTGACATAGACTCCACATATCAGTGGTCCCACCAAACTTCAATTTGAAAAAAGTTGTCACAGACTATTACCTTCCTGTTGGTGTAAACTTGTGATGTGATAGACTTGTTACCCATTGTTGTTTGTCCAGTCTCTTACATCTTGTCATGTGATGTTTTTTCTTACAGACAACATGACACCTGATGTGGCCAAAGCATTCAAGTTCAGAAAGGACAGGTATCGCCATGTCCGGAGGGTGGCCAGGGGGTACCGTGCATGCAGCGACGGTATGAGGAGGAAAATGCAGCTGGCAGATGGAACAATTTCCCCCAAGGTGCCCCAAAAGCTGCCACAGCCACAAGAAGGAAGTCTCCCACTGCATGGCAGGACACTTTTACAGACCCTGTGCCCAGCACCTCTGGTACCTGCCGCACCTGCACGAGCTGCTGCACCTGCCCCACCTGCTGCACCTGCCCTACCAGCCGCACCTGCCCCACCTGCCACTCCGGCCCCACCTTGCCCACCAGCACAGCCATCAGCTTTCAGCAGGGAGGACAGGAGAGAACTATCGAATTTGCATTTGCTGATGGCAACACTGAAACACAAAATGGACAAGGTCCTCGCCCATTTGGAGGACATTAAGGGAGCAATCGGTCTCCTGTTGTGAAGGCTCATCTGAATGGAGGCCTTAAACCATTCTCCAAATCCTGTTTTTATATACTTATGGTTGTACAGTGGTGTTTTAATGTAGTGTGCTGTTATAGTTAGGGCAGGCTTAGATTAGTGTTAGGTGTAGATAGTGTTTTAATGTAGGCTAGATTGTTCATAGTGTTATGGGTTAAGTTTCCTTTTCGTTTGGATGAAAAAAAATATATATTCCAAAACAATACACAAAATAATATATATTTGTTTAGGATATATGTGTAGGTAGTCTATGTTTAGGTGTAGTTGTCTTTGTCCTGTCTTCACATGTGCCTTAAGGGGGCTGGGGGGGTTGATGTTTAATATTTGTTGTTAAGTGTGTAGGCTAAGATAAGGTTTGTTAGGGTAGTGTTAAGGCTAATTAGGATAAGGTACTGTAGTATAGGTTAGGTTAGGACTTTAGCATAGGGTAGCTAGGCTTAGATTTAGTCAGTTTCATATTAAAATAAACATACCTTTTTCTACATTGTGGTGTCAATAATATTTAATGTGGATCAGAGATTTATTGAGCTAGGATTTATCTACTTTTAATCTGTTCTCCCAGCTTGAATAGTTGCACAACATGTGTGAGTGGCTTCATTATCTAGGGGCAGGGTACTGTCGTGAGCGACAGCCTTTTGATTGACATAATCAGACATGCATACAATGTAGAATTCAATATGTGCCTTTTCTCATGGCTTGGGGATAGGGTCCTAAATAAGTTGTCCTATACCAGATTATTGTGTGCTGCAAAAGCATTAGGTCTTGGAGGAATGATGCACCCTCTTACTTCTGTCTTAATGTTATTATGTTGGGTGGTTCTCTGTTTGCTGCCTCGTGATCTATGGCAATCACTAAATTTGCTTGTCACTCCAATGAGGTGTTTTCACTGGTTACAATGTTCAGGCATGACACTTGCAGATAGACTGTTTTTTTCATACACTTTGAGGGCACATTACCAGTCAAACATTATTGTGGCCAACTTCATTTAGCACTCAATGTATATCTGACATTATGTACTTCACACATGTTCTGAACTCTCACTGCCTATCAAGATCCCAGAGTCTGCAGACACCAAATTTTCAAATATACTCTGTATTTGATGTAGTGGCTACACAGATTAGCTATGTTTGACTCTTGTCCTGTTTCATGGTGACAGACAGCACCCATCTGGCAATTAAAGGTGCATTTATTTAAAAGTGCAAATCAAATTGGGCCACACAGAAACAGTTCACAGGATAACAACCCCAACGGATGTTTCAAGCCAGTGCATTTCCAGACAGAGTCATTGTGGAGAACATGTCATGGGCCATGTTGAGGATTAGGAAATTATCATTCAGCAGGATGATCGCAGTGTCATTGGGGATGATGGGCCACATTGGAAGTCCACAAATGTCCAAGGTGAACATGGCAAAGTCAAGATGAGGACAGGGATAGATGATGTTTCCAGGCATGTTGGTGAGCACAGGGCTAAGCCGAAACTGGACATTTGACACAGATGAATGCTACTGCTGACTTTTCCTTTGGAAAGATGTGCCGTTCACATCTTCCTTCTCTGATGTGTGCTGTGTCTCCCATGAGAGTCATGTTGTACATGTGGCAGGCGAGGGAAACACAGACACATCAGGGGTGAAGATGTGGGTGCCATGGCTGCAGCAGCATTCTTTTGTGCCAACACATGAGGCCTCACTGCAGCGAGGAGGATCTGCTGGTTTTGTAACACAGCAGCAATGTCGCAGTGGTAGGCAGCCAAGGCAGCCATGTGGGAGTTCTGCTTCTGCTCCATGGTCTCCAAGATATTTCCAGAGTGCCCCCAGATCTTTGGCCACCTCGCTGGTGTCACTTTGGCAGGGCAGTTTATTTTTATTTATTTTTAAAGTTTTATATAGCGCAAACTAGTCCCTGGAAGGGTATCAGAGCGCTTTACAAATGTTACATCAAATAGATAGAGTGAAAAACTAGGAACATGTATAACAGTAAAACATAGGTGTTGTCGGTACTCATTGTAGATCACATCAAATGGATAGAGTGAAAAAAAAACTGGGAACATATATATGAGTGGATCACAGGAGAACATAAAAGTTGTCAGTACTTGTTGTAGATCCGGAAGGTATTCAAGAGTCCGTTAGCCATTCACACTTAGGGGCCGATTCCGATCTCGGCCGGTAGTGCTCCGAATCGGATTCGGATTTACCGGATCCGATTCGGAGCCCTGTTTCCCTACCGAATCGTACGCGGGTCCGGCCGAGCGAGTACGATGCAAGCACCCGCGAAATCGCCGACCAACTCGTACGCGGCTTCAACACGCTCCGACCGGCTCGCATGGACACGGCTCGCACCGCGCTATGGAGAGCGTTTCCCGGCCGGGTAAGTACAATGCGCGCCGCGAGCCAGTCCGACCGACTCGCGCCGTCCGGCTCAAAAAAGCTGTCGGAGCCGGACTTTGGGGTCCGCGTCGGACCCCCTGTACACGTAGGCACGTGAGTCGCACACAGGGGGACCCATGGGTCCCCCTACCTGTGCATGTATGCCGCGATGCGCATGGACGCGTACCCGCTGTAGGGGCGCCCTTGTTCGCCTCGCACCCATTGAGTCAATGGGAGCCCGCGTCACGCGTTGTACGACCGGCTCCCATTGACTTCAATGGGAGTCCGACCGAATCGAGTCCGATAGCATGCGAATGCATCGTACTCGTCCAGTCGGACTGCTAGGGTCCGATCGGTCGGAATTCTCTCCGGGTCCGGCTCGGTCGGAGAGATTTCCGGCCGGAATCGGAATCGGCCCCTTAGAGTCAATCGCAGATCCTGGTAGGTGAGGTGTGTCTGATTATTACACTTTTGAGGTTTTAACAGCAAGCTGCTGGTGCTTCTCGAAGTTCTGCCACCGCCTGATAAATCCAGTTTATTGGCTAGATACTTTGGTGTGTTGGAGTGCAGGGCTTTGTGTGTCATGCAAGCAATTTTTAGCTGTGTTCTTGCCTCATAAGGGAGCCAGTTCAGTGCCTTTAGATCAGGGGTGATGTGGTTGTTCTTTTTGGAGCCGGTGACAAGTCCTGCAGCCGCGTTGAGGGAGGCTCTTAGTGAAGCCAGTCTGGATCTCGGCAAACCACATAAGATTGTATTCTATAGTCTATTCTGGGTATCACTCGAGCTTGCACGGCCGATTTGAGGTCGTCGGCAGTGAGAAAGGGTTTTAGTTTTCTAAGAATGTTCATGTGAAAGTTTGCTCCTCTGATGGCTGTGCTGATGTGTTCCTGCATGGTGAGATTCTTGTTGAGTGTTATTCCCAGTGATCTAGTAGAATCTATGATGTGTGGTGTGCAGTTGAAGGCTGTTAAGTGTTTCGGCCAATTTTCAATGTCGCTGTGTCCTTGTGGTGGGGACATTAGGGGAAAATCGGTTTTGAGCGTGTTGAGTTTGAGGTGGCTTTTTGTCAGCCAGTTGTGGGTTTTTTGCAGAGTTGGGTTGAGTAAGTGGATGTCACCCGGAGATGATATTTTTAGGTATAGTTGGGGATCATCCACATACATGTGGTAATGAAAATTGGAGCGTTTCAAAATTTCGGTTGTTGATGCCTCTGTCTCATGACACCAGTGATCTCAGCCAAGGACTGCTGGAGGCCACAGAGTGGAGAGTAGGTGCCTCTGATGGCAACTGAGGTGTCCCTTTTGGGACTGAGGCACTCACGGACCCCCTCTACTGTGGCTGCCAGGGTCTCCAACCCGCCCGCACATGATCTGCCAACTCCCACTGAACTCCTACCGAAAGCCGTTGCAAGGTGACCTGTGGATCCGCAGAGTCCAGGGATGTGGATGTGGTGGTAGGTGGTGCCTGTTGGTTTTTTGGTGGGATATATGGAGATGCCACAATGCTGCTGACCCTCCCCAGGTCCAGAGATGGTGTTCCTATGGAGTCCAGGAGCTCTTGGAAGGTGTCGTGGGCGATGATTGGAAGGGTTTCATCATTATCACAATCATCGGTGATGTCTGGGACAGGGTGCTGACCAGGAGTTAAGGTTTCATCCTCTGCAATGGAAAGGACAAATACTATTGTTGCTGTCTGTTACATGTTGATATGCTGTTAAGCATTTGACATTCAAAGTACATGACACTTTCCATTCTCCTGTGAAACATGGTACACCTGGATCACTGACATAATATCGACGACAACAATATCGACCTACCAGAATATCGTGTCAAGAATATCGATGGACAAAATATCGACATCCTATCTCTACAAAGTTAAGTACAAAAATATCGAAACCAAAATATCGTTGTTTAAAATATCATTGTTCAAAATACCGTTTTTTTTTAAATGTCTTAAAAATAATATTAAATAAAGTAAATAATAAATATAATTAATAAAAACATAGTTAGAATTATTTAAAAATGTTAAAAATTATAAATAATAAATGTAATATAAAAATAAATTAAACATACATATATAAAAAAAAATATATATATTTACTTAATAATATTAATAAATAATTATTTTATTAAATTATAAACGTTACAAACATAATAAAAATTATAAATACATATATATGTATATATACATAAACCTGTAAGATAAATATAAAAATAAATTATATATATAATAAAATAAAATATTAAAATAAATATTTATCTTTAAAACAACATTTTACACTACATTAACTAAAACAGTAGGGTAAATATTAGATAGCGTAGGGCATAGAATTACTATTCCCACTCCAAGGAGTGCAACAGTAGGGAAAGTGTTGGATAGCGGAGAGGAATAATTTACTATTCCCACGCCACAGAGTGCAACAGTAGGGAAAGTGTTGGATAGCGGAGGAGATAAAATTACTATTCCCACTCCAGCGAGTGCAACAGTAGGGAAAGTGTTGGATAGCGGAGGGAATAATTTACTATTCCCACTCCAGCAAGTGCAACAGTAGGGAAAGTGTTGGATAGCGGATGGGAATAATTTACCATTCCCACTCCAGGGAGTGCAACAGTAGGGAAAGTGTTTGATAGCGGAGGGGAATCATTTACTATTCTAACTCCAACAAATGCAACAGTAGGGAAAGTGTTGGATAGCGGAGGGGAATAATTTACTATTCCCACTCCAGCAAGTGCAACAGTAGGGAAAGTGTTGGATAGCGGATGGGAATAATTTACTATTCCCACTCCAGGGAATGCAACAGTAGGGAAAGTATTGGATAGCAGAGGGGAATAATTTACTATTCCCACTCCAGCAACTGCAACAGTAGGGAAAGTGTTGGATAGCGGAGGGGATAAAATTACTATTCCCACTCCAACTAATGCAACAGTAGGGAAAGTGTTGGATAGCAGAGGGGATAAAATTACTATTCCCACTCCAGCAAGTGCAACAGTAGGGAAAGTGTTGGAGAGCGGGGGGAATAATTTACTATTCCAACTCCAGGAAGTGCAACAGTAGGGAAAGTGTCGGATAGCGGAGGGGAATAATTTACCATTCCCACTCCACAGAGTGCAACAGTAGGGAAAGTGTTGGAAGGCGGAGGGGATAAAATTACTATTCCCACTCCAGCAAGTGCAACAGTAGGGAAAGTGTTGGATAGCGGAGGGGAATAATTTACTATTCCCACTCCAGAGAGTGCAACAGTAGGGAAAGTGTTGGATAGCGTAGGGGATAAAATTACTATTCCCACTCCAACGAATGCAACAGTAAGGAAAGTGTTGGATAGCGGAGGGGAATAATTTACTATTCCCACTCCAGCAAGTGCAACAGTAGGGAAAGTGTTGGATAGCGGAGTGGAATAATTTACTATTCCCACTCCACAGAGTGCAACAGTAGGGAAAGTGTTGGATAGTGGAGGGGATAAAATTACTATTCCCACTCCAACAATTGCAAAAATAGGGAAAGTGTTGGATAGCGAAGCTGAATAATTTACTATTCCCACTCCAGTAAAATAATAAACATTAATTAACAAATACTTAAATAATAAAAAAATTATTTACCTCTCACCAAATACCCCTATAAATAACACCACCACTATTGTTAAACATGACAAAATTAACATAATTGCTTAACAATTAATTAATTAACTAATAGCAATATACAATTTTTTTTTAAAAAGAGTAATAAATTAATTCATACTATTAAGACTATAAAATAACAATAAATAAATATTATTTGAAAAAATAAAAAATTATATTAATTTTTAATTACTTGTCACACTACTCCCCTCTAAATACACAACTCACGCATAAAAAATTGACACAATTTGCAAATTTACAAATTAATTATTAATAATTAATAACTAATTAATAATTAATAAATAACAAATTATTTAACACAATTAACAATATGAAATATTAAATACACAAATAGTAATTAATAAAAATGATTAATTAATTAATTATCATTAAATTACTTCCCACCCTACTCCCCTATAAACCCACAACCCGCTCTTAAAAAAAGAACACAATTAAGATATGTACCAATTGATTATTAATAATTAATATCCAATTAATAACTAATTAATAACCAAATAATTAACACAATTAACATAAAAAATTAAATACATAAATATTAATTAATACAATTATTAATTAATTAATTATAATTAAATTACTTCCACCCTACTCCCTATAAACCCACAACCTGCTCCTAAAAAAATAACACAATTAACATATTTACCAATTAATTATTAATAATTATTAACCAATTAATAACTAATTGATAACAAATTAATAACAAATTAATTAACACAATTAACAATATAAATTATTAAATACAGAAATATTAATTAATTAACATTATTAATTAATTAATTTGAATTAAATTACTTCCCACCCTATTCCCCTATAAACCCATCAACCACTCTACGAACTGAAACGCAATATTTAATTTCTTAAAAATTATTCATTTCTAAAAATGTATTAATAAATATATTATAATTAAATTACTTCCCACCCTATTCCCCTAAAACCCACAACCCACTCACAGAACTAAAATACGCAAAATTACTTAACATAAAATTAATTACTTCTAAAAATTTCAAACATACATTAGAAAAATAAACTATGCTTTTAACACATATACTAAAATACAGAACACTAAAATAAATTTCGATATTATTAACAACGATATTTTGACTAACGATATTACTAACTTCGATATTAACAAAAACGATATTTCTTACCTGAATGTCAATATTCTTGCAGATCGATAGTGTGTCACATCGATATTTAAACATCGATATTATGGCATATTGATATTTAAACATCGATATTATAACTCTATACTGGTACACCTGTTACATTTAGCTGTGGATGGCAGTTTACAGTGTTCATAAATGTTACCTTTCAGGAGTTCAGGATTATGACATTTCCACTGTGTGCCAACACAGAGAGGCTAAGGCCTATCTTAGTCCTCATATAGGAATCATTGACATCCATTCTATGTCATCATGTGCAGAGTTGGTCATCTGCTGGGTGTGAGACGTCTTATGTATTTTTTCCACAAAAATATGTGTGCATAGAGGCCTCTTTGCATTCAAGACAAAGGTTCAGACAACCAACTTCCTGCCACACAGTTATGTGACCAAGATCATGAGTGGCTTATCCCTTACCTATTACACTTCAATCATGTGTGGCTCTCCCCAACAGACTGATATTGCAAGCTGTTATGAGATGACGTATGTCATGCAGCACCCCAGATGATGTTTTTTTTTGGGATGGTAAAATGTAAATATAGAGGGTCCTTTTGACAAGATTTTGACTAGACATGGCGCTGCAGGCACTTTATGTATGCAGTCCAGCATCTTTCCACATACATTGGACAGCCCATACCAAGAATGAGCATGCCCTCCCTTTGTGTTTTCCCCTGCACTGGCAATGGTGACAACAGGCAAGCAACAACACAGACAACTTTGAGGCAGGGTTCTAGGATGGCTGCATTGCTGCACAGCTCACCTTTTTACATCAGCACAGGGGAGTGCACAAGGAAGTTACACACTCCAGTGTATATGGCCCTTCCAAACATTTATGAAAGGATGCATGTTGACACAAACCAATCTGAATACATTTACTTCTTGTCACGTTTGGCTTTACCTAGGGCCCATGTTCCACGAATGAACATAGGTAGCATTCACCCCCAACCCAGGGGCATAGGTGATAATGCCACCCGAACATCACTTTTAGCGATGTTCTGGTGGCTAAATCCCCTTCTCCTTATTTGCAATGCAGCGTGAAGTCACTTAACGCTGATTAACGCCACCTTGTAAATGGGGCCCCTTCCCACGCTTCACTTAGCATGAAAGGGACGTGCAATGGGTGTTTCAGTGAGTATTCCACAGCCATTTAATTTTTTAACTATTCCGTATCTACAAGGCTGGGGCATCACCAACAACTAAGGACGGGTAAACACTGGGGCCTTATTTACAAGCCCCTTGCGCTGCCAGTATGCACTTTTTCCCATATTAAAAATGATGCACTGGCAGCGCAAGGGGCTTGTAAACTAGGGCTCTGTTCTTCAGGTAGGGAAATGTGAACAAACAATTATACATTTCTCCTCATATTTTGCTCTTTCTATGTGTACTGCATTCTGCTGCACACATGGAAACATCAAAACTCCTGTAAGGATTGTTTATGTGCAGGAAGGTGTCCCTTCATCACATCAACATTTGCCACTGTAGCGCAGACACCCAAGCAACATGACACAAGAGTGGCTGCAGGGCGCAAGTCATTTTTTTAAGCAACTGCACTAAGGGACATGCAGGGGTGCGTCGTATTTTTGTGCATACAGCGCATCCCTGGATTTCTATACTGTCGGAGCACCACTTTACCAATTGTGGTCAAACACTGCGCTCCGCTAGATTATGGTATATATGCTCCGTAGTTAGTACAAGAAAGTGCCATATCTTGACAACAATGCATATGGCTGCTTTTACAATGTGTGTTAATATAGGCTGACTGTGAGACTTGCAACTTTGCCTAATGCAAACATTTGTGCTAAAGAAACATTACTGATCACTTGTCATTGTTTCTATGCATGAAGGGTTTATTTACAAGCTCCTTGTGCTGCCGGTAAGGCAGTTTTAATAAGGGAAGGTCTTGGGAATAAGCCCCAGAGTACCTGAGTGGCTACCGTTTGACCTGCACACTGTGTGGGGAGAGTGTTGAGGCATAGGTGCCTGGACTGTACAACATGACATATTTCCCCCTTGTCCCTTGTTGGTGCTTATCCTGTTGTTGATGAAGTTCGTCATAGTCAGCACTGCCCTGTCCTTGTACTCTAACCACCGACTCCTCACAGATGTCCGCAGATACCTGCTCCTCCAAGGGATCGAGCTCCTCCTGGGGCGCGGGACTCCCACCTCAAGTCTGCAATGCTGCCTGTAGATTACTTGCCAGTTTCTACCTAGTTTTGCACTTCGCATCATGCCAGTGCTTCTTGCAGTCATCACTGTCCTCTTGACTTCTGCGATGGAGTTCACCTTGTTGCCTATGGACTGCCATATAGCATTTTTGGCCCCCAATGACACCTTGGAGCTGACAAAGTGCTGGTGTTGATGCTCCGTCACCTCCAAAATCAGGATCTCATTTTCCTCCTGACTGAATGTACATTTTCTCTCCCTCTTCCTCTTACCCTTGGACTCTGGCTGGTCATCCTGGCTGTTGGTGGGGCTGGGGGGGGGGGTTGTTGTCCTGTGCTAAGCTTGGTCCTGGCTGCTCCATTCTACATTCAGTTTTTTTTTTCCTTTAGCGGCTTATTTGTATGTTTTTTTCCCGCTATACACTGAATTGGGAAGTTAGGCTGAATAGCGCGACCTTCTTACTGCTAATTTGATGGCCATCACTTTTTTCACACTAACATGTAGTTTTCTTATCCCTTGACACTTGCGCTAGCATCCCTTTTTACGGCCGCTAGCTGTTCCTAATGCCATGTGGCGCTGCATTGTAAACATGTCGCAAACATGGCGTTAGGAATTGGCGAATGGCAGCGGTAAAAATTTTTTATGTTAAGCAGAATGAAAACAGCTTAGCGACAATCCTTGTAAATATGCCCCACAGTGTGCTTCAGCCTTGCATCCCATTCTCCCACTTATGTCCTGTGTTCCCACTATGCACATTGAGTCCTCCTAGAACTTTGTGCTCCCCAACACTCTGCAAAAACAACAGTTGATGGACAGAATGCAGAACAATGTCATACATGCACCCCAGTACAGAGATCTGGGCCTAAATCCATCGTTTTTTTGCTCACCATGCCATTCCAGTTTGAACCCAGCCATATGCAAATCAGTCTTGACCCTGTGCCTCATGGGAACAGTCCAGCCAGAACTGCCAAGCCAGGTCCTCCCTGGACTGGAAACAAGCATCCTAGGACCGGTTTCGGGGTAACACCCCTCTTCAGCCAGGAAAGCTTGATTCCAGTGGCATGGAGAGCACGGGACAACACTCTGCTGCACTTCTCTTTTTACTGTGCATGTTCCCCTCTTCCGTGCTGCATGCTGAACTGCCTCACACCCTGCACCACACAGTATATCCAGCCATGCATCTCATATTACCACTTAAGCCTTGTGTTCCCACTCTGCGCTTTGAGCCCTCCTAGAACTTTGTGCTTCCCAACACTATGCTGTACGTCTCTTTTTACTGTGTATGTTCCCCTCCTCCATGCTGCACATTGAACTGCCTTGCAACCTGCACAATACTGTTTACTCCAGTCTTGCATCCTCCTAGAAGTTTGTGCTCCGCAATGCTGAATTGCCTTGCACCCTGCATCCCCACATTCACCCAGCACTACCCTTTGCACTATGTACTCCCTATGAAGGCTGTGCTTCCCTTTGCACATTGCACTCCTTCTTGGACCCTGTGCTATGTTATCTGTCCACATTGCACTTCTTACACCTTTTGATCTTCCTTACACCGTGTTCCCCCTTGCATCCTGTGCCCCTTCACTCTGCCCCCCCTTCCTGCGTGCTGTGCTCCTCATGCTCCTTCCACTGCCTCTCCCTCCTTTGTACTATATTCTCTCTCCTCACACTTCTGCTCACCTCCTTGAGGCCACCCTCTCTCACTGCACACTCTGTTTCCCTTGGATTATGCACTCCCCCTTGACCCTGTACTCTCCCTTGCACCATTGATCACCATCACACCTTTTAAACTCCTAATCATTTTGTATTTTACATAGTGTGCTCACTCGTGCAACGGTGATGGGGTCCACTACCCATACAAACTGCACAATCCTCTCTTCCCCCACAAAGGCAACAGACTCAAATTCTTGGGTTAGGACATAGCAAAGTTACTTCACATGAAACAAGGTGGTATAACAACCACTGCAACCATTAACATTACACAATACAAAATAATCACAAAATACACAGCAAACCTGAACACAAAATTGCACATATCCTATTTACATCCCCATTTGGAGGCAGCATGGTGCCGAAAGACCGGGTGAGACAAAGTGACACATCAAACATTTCTGACAGCTCTAGAGACCGTATAGTGCATTTGTCCTTGCTGGGGCATCCCGTGACTCCTTGTCACACACCACATAATCTCTGGGGTACCCCGGTAGGGATAGAAGTGTAGGGCTACAGCAGGTCAGCCCTCCTTCCAACCAGCTTCAACCTTGAAAGGCTTCTCCCAAAGGAGAAAGATAACTGGGCAACCTAGTGCCCTCAAGAATCAGTGCAGTTTTTTGTCTACAATGGGCCACAGGGCAAAGAGGTCACAGGTGAATGCGCCCTCCCCCTGCCAAGATTTTTTTTTTCCTTACTGCTTTAAAGCTTGTTTGTATGAAGGCCTCAAGCACACCCTCTAACAGGTGAAGGCTTTCTTCATGAAAAAATTCAAAATTACCAAGGTGTAGTAGCTCATGCCTGAAGGTGTCAATGGATGCCATCCTCAGAATAAACAGCAGTAAATGGTTTAGCTTTTTCATTGACTTGTTAATACTCTCAGGGTTAGCATTACCAGGCCATGGCCCCAAGTGATGACCCCCAGATCACAATAGCAGGGCGCCTGAGAGCAAATGGTGCAGTTTAGCAAACATTGATGTGAGTCCTTCATGAACTTCTCACCTCTCCATTTGGATTATGGCATTCTCCCCGACATGAATGAGTAGAATGTTTGGCTTGGGAAGCCAGACAAGCTCAAGAGCCCCACTCAACTGCACTGGCAGGTATAGTAACTTAAGTACTGCCACACCCAACCAATGGTGATCTGTTTCAGGCCTAATCTCCCAGATGGTGTCATGGAAGCTATCTGCTGCACTGTCTACTACTGAATCCCCAAACGAAAACACATTGATGGTTTTCCCTGTAATGAAACAAGCAGAGGCTGCAGCTCACTGTTCTCCAAAGTTGTGGCAAGATGGTGGGGACAAGGAAAGGGAACAGCCCAAACCACTCTGTCCCTATGCCAAATGAGGTCAGACTTAGCATTCAAAGCAACTGGATTTCCATCTTCCAATAGTCTTAATCCCCTCTGGTGACATTCCCATACCTGCCACAGTTGTAGCTGCACCAATCCTAAAAGAGTCTGAAGTAAAACCTACCATCAGCACCACCCCTAGCACTCCTAAGGCCTTCTGATAGACCCATGTGAACTGTGTCCAAGCCATAGGGGCCCCATTTGCATGCACCAGGAAATTGGGGTGTCCCTCCGGTGGTCTGACTCGCAGGTAATCTCTAGCCAGAGAAACAGTCACTGCAGAGTGGTGCCTCACCTAGCTGTACCCATATGCCCTTACCCAGAGCATCAGTTTTGGATCTCCTAACAGGCTCAGTGAATGCAGATCAGGTACCATGTACTCTCGCTTAATCCCGCATGTGTGTCAGCCTGTGACCTAGCTACTAATTCAGCACATCAGGGGAGGTGGCTACCAGGTGCCATCCCACTTTTAAAGAGTCTTACTCTGCCCCTTCCCCAATTCTCATACCCCATGAGCAAATTCAGACATGACCCACTTTCACGGACCCCCACTCCTCCACTGTGGAGTGACTAATGATGCCCACCCGCAAATGGTGATGGGCTCTTATCCATAGTAAAATGCTGGTCAAAAAGTTGAGCTTATATTCAGCACAGGCTCAGCATGACCATGATCTGTCACCAAGTTTCTACAGGCACGGAAGAGCCAAACCATGTGCACCAGAAGCGCACAATTCCCGCTATTGCTACACACTCACTACCTCTTCTGTGTATTACTCTCTCGTGAACATATTTGAAGTGAACAATGATGTATCAAGGGATTTTACCCATTCTGTGCTTAAGGGGAAATGCATGATTACATAAGGGCCAAAATGATTGGCATAGCCAATGCTCGTTTAACACTTGTATAAGCAAAGACTCTTCGCATTCATGTGGAATCTGGAATATCTTTCCAAGGCTGTTACTTTCAAGAAAGCATACAGGACTGTAGCGCAAATGCCTACAGTAAACATATCTACACCGCACAAGCAATTCTGTGGCCTGTTTGGTGAGACACAGTGAGATTTCTGCAGAGCACTAAAGAGATTAAGAAATTTTATAAGTTCACTGAATTGTTTTTAAAAGCTGAATTTATGCAGCATAAAAGTACAGGTTGTCAGCTGATAGTGACAAGTTTTGGAAAAAATTGTTTTGGGTTTCCAGTTACCTGAGTAATAACAAGAGGACCCCCCCCACACCGTCTTTTTTGGGGCATATAGCCTCATTGGACATCTTGTCTCATCTTTTTTTATGATACAGCATTCTTTACTTTGCTGCTTTATTGTGTTTATACTGTATATATATCTTCACGTACACAAACATACATGTATCATTTTAGATAAATTCATGCTTATATGTCTATATACGACCTTATTAAAAAAATATTCTTGCCAAAAATCACTAAACTACACATGCTAAATGAAATATATTGTGTTATTTACAACCCTGTGCTGTAAGTATGTATTTGTGCTGGAATTTGGAACCAAAGCATTCTCAGTTTCCTGTCAGACTGTTGCACAGCCGAACATGCACTGTTTACACATTTCAAATTGACATAGTCTAAGTTCCAGAATAAATACTTTCTAAGGTTTTGCAATCAAATTGGTTGAATCACACACAGAAGAACAAGTCTTTGAAACATGAATAGCGTATCAAGATTGTGATGGAGCCTCGGGCATAAATACAGCTTGGAATGTTTCTCATTTGCATTAGTTTTGGTACAATTCAGAGGCTGTATTAAAGTGTTTTGCATTTTTTTCGATCAGTGTCTTTTTTCGGGATATGTTGTGTAATTGGATGAATGGGTCAGAATTACAGAACACTGGTGTTATTTTCACTAAATCTGCATTCCATTGATTGTATCTGCATCATCAGAAAAAACCTTGTTTGACTTTGTGTCCAACATTCACATTTTTAGCATTCACTAAACGTTTTCTAGCTTGCACATGTTCTTATACTTCTATGGCTTCTTAGCAGATGTTGATTTAAAGATGTCTTACATTTTGTTGATTAGGCTGCAAACTTTCAATTAGAAAACTGTGAATAGTATCTCATTGTATGTGATGCGGATGCGAAGTTTAGAACAAGCTTTGCAGCACATTTACTGGCTATGTATATATTTTGATTTTTTAATATTATACAAGATAAAAGCAAAGTGAGAAATTTTAAACAGTAGCTGAGCAGAGTAGAGGCAAAGTGACAGTGATTAATGCCCAAGCCTGTTTTACTATGCAGTGGGAATAACAATTGTCCGTATAATTATCGCTTCAGGGTTCGGCAGCACAGTAAGTAGGGAACTTGCGTATGAACCCTGCATGTGTTGTTGTGTTTCTATGTGTATGTGTAGACTGGTAATGTTGTGTGTGCATACCTAAATGTGTTATTTTCTTTTCAATGTGGATATCCATCTGAGTTCATTTCAGTTTCAGTGTTTGTGCTCTGTGACTTTCCCTGTGATGGTGTGCGTGTTTGTTCTCATAGCTGTGCCCATGTCTGTGTCATCCACATGTCCTTCTTTGTGTATTTGTCTCTTTTTGTGTCTCTGTGGCAGTGCCTCTATGTGCCTGTCCATGTGTCTTTGTGTGAAAAAAGCAAAGGTTACATAGACGTTATAGTTAGGAATTAGCATTAAAAAAAGTACAAATTCATTAAAAAAAATGAAAGGTTGGAGGGACATTATAGTTAGGAAATAGAATTAAAAAAACCCTTAGAAATTCACTCAAAACAAAGATTACAGGGACATTATAGTTAGGTTCAGATTTTACCTACAAAACAACAAAAATTCAGCAGTTATAGGTATACTTATCTGAAGAAACTACAAATTGTGCCCTATGATAATTATAACTCACCCCCTCATTGGAGGTGGCAGTCCCCGAGGCACGGTCCGTGAGACCAACCATCTCTTTATAAATATAATGGCCGCATGCCCCCGGGGCTTCATAATAGAGAAGCATCGGAGCCCACGTTTCTCTTTTTTAAGATTTTTCAGCAGGAGCTGCAGCTCCAGCATGACTCCCGATGAATTTAAATATATATATATATATATATATATATATATATATATATATATATATATATATATATATATATATATATATATATATTGACCTGGGAGGGTCCCTCTGGGACCCACCCAGAAGCCTAAGGGTTCAGAGTATTCCTACCCTGCTCCTTCTCTTTTTGTTTTACGTTGTTTCTGGGACTCAGCTCAAGCCGAGTCCAACGATGGCTGCCAGCACTTCCTGGTTTGAAGTATTGCCAGTCAATCTCAGCACGAGATTGGGAGGGGTCGCGGATCCTCCCCATCCCTATGTATACATTTGAAAATGTATTTTAATAATATATATATATATATATGTGAGTAAGGTCACTTGTTGACCGAAACGCGTTATGGCATATTAGATCAGTGAATAAAATATTTGCAAGGCAAGAGGAGTTTTTGCTCTTTGATACCGTCAAGAGGGGTACGGCAGGGCGTATACAGAAATTTTATATATATATATATATATATATACTGGCAGTCGCGAGTAGGTAGTTATAGTTAGGACCTAGTTTCCATAGAAAAAGCGTTTTTGATTTGCCAATATCTTTGGCGCCGTTTGATGAATCTTCGCGAAACATTCAGAACAAATGGTCCGCTCCGGTCAGCTCCTGTCTTGAAAGTTTCGGGGTGATTCGTCAAGCAGGGGCTGAGAAAAAAGGGGGTCCCAAAACTCGTATTCTCTATGTTCATTTCCATAGGAACATTTGTCGCGGCTACAGCCCGAACTGCTGAACGGAATTACACCAAATTTGGAGGTAGCTCTTGGTCCAGAGTGCACTCTTTGCTGTAAATGGTGTAAATCCGTTCAGTAATTCCAGAGAAATTTTAAAATAAAAAAATATCGATATCTGGCGACCGAGGAGGATTCGCGAACCCTCCCGATCACGAGCTGGATTTTGATTGGCTGCCAACACTTCAAACCAAGAAGTGTTGGCAGCCATCTTGTGACTCGGTAAAACTGAGTCACAAGCAAAAAGGGAACAAAATTATTTAAAAAAAAGAAAAGGGGGCAGGGTAGAAACACTGCTCCCCTAGGCCTAGGGAACCCTTGGGCCCAAAAATTTTGGTGGGATTCGTGAATCCCGCTGAAAAAAAAGCTCCTGCGCTTCATTTTAATGAGCCCCTGGGTGGGCCAGGTCCTGGGGGCAATGTGCATAATATATGTGGGGGCCGCGTGGGCCCCCGCAGCCCCGGGGACCGCCACCTTCCCGGGGCTTTGCAATAAAATGCGTGGGGGGCTCCTGCCCCCGCCATGCTGCCCTGGGGACCGCCACCCCCCGGGGCATTAGTTTAATTATGTGGGGGGGTCTTGCAGGCCCCCCCAAGCCCCGGGGACCGCCACCTCCCCGGGGCTTCAATTTAAATTAAGAAGTGGGGGGGCTCCTGCCCCCCCACACTGCCCCGGTAGCCACCACCTCCCCGGGGCACACTTTAAATGCGGGGGTCCGGGGCTATTTTCACATTGGGAGAGGGGCCACGCAGCCCCCCTCCTGGAGCCCTAGATGGCCCTGGGGACCGCCACCCCTAGGGCTGGCTCCAGCAATGTCCCAGGGTACCTACCCCCGGGGCATTGCAGTTTGCAATGACAGGGCGGAAGCACGGCTCCCGCCCTGTCATTGCAAACAATGCTTTGCTTCGTGGAAGCAAGAGCAGGAAACCTGCTCTCACTTCCACAAAGCAAAGCAGATTGCTTTTGGACAAGGGGAGCTGCATGTCAGCAGCTCCCCTTGTCCGAAAGCAATGCCAGCTCCCGCAGGAGGCGGGGAGCAGGCAGGGACCGCGGGGGCATTGGGGCTCCCCCGTGGTCCCCAACGTGAGGGCTGGCCCTGTGGGATAGGGTCCCCGGGGCCAGAAGTGGCCCGGGAGGGGGGCCACTTGGCCCCCCTCCACTTTAATTAATTTATTTGTTTTTTAAAACGGAAGGCTGGCCCTGGGGGATGGGGTCCCCGGGGCCATAATTGGCCCGGGAAGGGGGGGCACGTGGCCCCCCCTTCCGTAATATAATTTAAATAAAAAAAGAGGCAATGCCCCGGGGGATGGGGGCCCCGGGGCCAAAATAGGCCCCATTCCCGTTTATTTTTTAATGGCTCAGGCCCTGGGGGATGGGGTCCCGAGGGCCCACAAAATATTAAGAGAAGGGGGGCCAATCAGCCCTCCTTCTAACAAAAAAAAAAGAAAAGCTGGCATCTCGCCAAAGGCCCGCCCCCTCCCTGCACCACTCTGCAAACGCGCCTCCTGGCGCATTCTAAGTTGGGGAATTAAGTCCCCTTGAATCCTGAGGGTCCCTGGGGGCCAACTAGCCCACCAGGTACCTCAAGTAAGCCCCACACAGCTGGATTGCTGAGAGTGGTCCGAGGCCAAGCTCCCTTTTTATACCACTCTGCAAACGCGCCTCCGGGACTTAATCCCCCAACCCAGAACGTGCCAGGAGGCACGTTTTCAGAGTGGTGGAGAAAGGGGGCATGGCCTGTCAGCAATCCCACTATCTGGGGCATACTGGAGGTATCAGGTAGGCTAGTTAGCCCCTAAGTTAGCCCCTAAGCGAAGGGGACTTTAATCCCCATCCAAGAGTGCACCAAGAAATGTGTTTGCAGAGTGGTGGGGAAAGGGGGTGTGGCCTGCTATGAGAACTTAGCAATCCTGCTGTGTGGGACTTACTGGAGTTAATAGGAGGGGTAGTTGGCCCCCAAGGTGGGATTGCTATGAGGTCTTTGGAGGCCACGCTCACCTTTCTCCACCACTCTGCAAATGCACCTCATGGCACAGTACTGGTTGGGGGATGAAGTCCACTTTACTCCTGAGGGACTTTAGCAGCCAAGTAGCCCTCCTGGTACCTCCTGTAAGTCCTACGCAGCGGAATTCCTGAGCGCTGGTTGGAGGCCCAGCCCCCTTTCTCCACCACTCTGCAAACTCGACTAAAACTTAAAGAAGCATTTGCAATGTAATAGGTCTCGCATTTGCGAGAGTTAGAGCTATTGGCATTGTAAATGTAAAAGATTTTACTAATGTTTTTTTGGAGTGGAGTGGATGTATGTTGTGTGTAGTGAAATTATGTGGTATGTTGTGCAGTGAAATTATTTTGATAGAAAGTATGTGGTATTTAGTGTAAAGAAATTATGTAGTGTGGGATTATGTGTTATGGAGAGTAATTATGTGGTATGGTAGTCTGTGTTGTGGAGTTGTAACCTCAGGTTTAGTCTTCCTCGTTTCCATAGAAGCTAAACTATAAACTCAATGAGACAAAAAAAAGAAGGAACCACTGACGAGCACTTCTGGACCTAATCAGAGGTATGAGCAGGGCCACTGGAATTGTGCGACTGTTTGGATGCACCAACTTTTGCACTATTATACATTTTCCGCATTTGCCACATAATCCATCATCTGTTGCATAAGCTGCAGATTTGAACAAAAAAAACCTTGTTTCTAGCTCAAATGGCTCAGACATTACCAAAAATGCAGCCACAAGTGGTATAGCGTGGTGGAAGGCCCTTTGCAAACCTAGAATGGTCACCTCTTACTTATTGCTAAATGTGGGTGTTAGATTGGTACTAATGGTGTGCAAACCAGTCTTGCTTGTTTCTGTGCCTCTCTTGCCTCTTTCTGTATTTCTCTTGCCTCTTTCTGCACTTCTCTTGCTTTTTGTCTGCACCTCTTGTTTCTTTCTGCAACTCTCTTGCCTCTTTCTGCACTTCTCTTGCCTGTTTCTGCACCTCTCTTGCCTCTTTCTGCACCTCTGTGTCTTCTTTCTGTACCCCTCTTGCCTCTTTCTGCACCCTTCTTGCCTCTTTCTGCACCCCTCTTCCCTCTTTCTGTACCTCTCTTGCCTCTTTCTGCACTCCTCTTCCCTCTTTCTGCACCTCCCTTGCCTGTTTCTACACCTCTCTTTCCTCTTTCTGCAACTCTCTTGCCTCTTTCTGCACCCCTGTTCCCTCTTTCTGCACATCTCTTGCCTGTTTCTGCAACTCTCTTGCCTCTTTCTACAGTTCTCTTGCCTCTTTCTGCACCTCTATTGCTCCTTTCTGCACCTCTCTTGCCTTTGTCTGCACCCCTCTTGCCTCTTTCTGCACCTCTGTTGCTTCTTTCTGCACCTCTCTTGCTTCTTTCTGCACCTCTCTTGCAAATTTCTGCACCCCTCATGCCTCTGTGTGCACCTCTCTTGCCTCTTTCTGCTCCTCTCTTGCCTCTTTCTGCGCCCCTCTTGCCTCTTTCTGCACCTTATTTGCTTTTTTCTGCCCACCTCTTGCCTGTTTCTGCAACTCTCTTGCTTCTTTCTGCACTTCTCTTGCCTCTTTCTGCACCCCTCTTGCCTCTTTCTGCACCTCTCTTGGTTGTTTCTGTACTGCTCTTGTTTCTTTCTGCACCTGTCTTGCAAATTTCTGCACCCCTCTTGCCTCTTTTTGCACCTGTGTTGCTCCTTTCTGCACCTCTCTTGCCTCTGTCTGCACCCTTCTTGCCTCTTTCTGCACCCCTCTTCCCTCTTTCTGTACCTCTCTTGCCTCTTTCTGCACTCCTCTTCCCTCTTTCTGCACCTCCCTTGCCTGTTTCTACACCTCTCTTTCCTCTTTCTGCAACTCTCTTGCCTCTTTCTGCACCCCTGTTCCTTCTTTCTGCACATCTCTTGCCTGTTTCTGCAACTCTCTTGCCTCTTTCTACAGTTCTCTTGCCTCTTTCTGCACCTCTATTGCTTCTTTCTGCACCTCTCTTGCCTTTGTCTGCACCCCTCTTGCCTCTTTCTGCACCTCTGTTGCTTCTTTCTGCACCTCTCTTGCTTCTTTCTGCACCTCTCTTGCAAATTTCTGCACCCCTCGTGCCTCTGTGTGCACCTCTCTTGCCTCTTTCTGCTCCTCTCTTGCCTCTTTCTGCGCCCCTCTTGCCTCTTTCTGCACCTTATTTGCTTTTTTCTGCACATCTCTTGCCTGTTTCTGCAACTCTCTTGCTTCTTTCTGCACTTCTCTTGCCTCTTTCTGCACCCTCTTGCCTCTGTCTGCACCTCTCTTGGTTGTTTCTGTACTGCTCTTGTTTCTTTCTGCACCTGTCTTGCAAATTTCTGCACCCCTCTTGCCTCTTTTTGCACCTGTGTTGCTCCTTTCTGCACCTCTCTTGCCTCTGTCTGCACCCCTCTTGCCTCTTTCTGCACCTGTGTTGCTTCTTTCTGCACTTCTCTTGCTTCTTTCTGCACCTCTCTTCCAAATTTCTGCACACCTCGTGCCTCTGTGTGCACCTCTCTTGCCTCTTTCTGCTCCTCTCTTGCCTCTTTCTGCACCCCTCTTGCCTCTTTCTAAACCTTATTTTCTTTTTTTCTGCACTTCTCTTGCCTCTTTCTGCACCCCTCTTGCCTCTTTCTGCACCTCTGTTGCTTCTTTCTGCACTTCTCTTGCTTCTTTCTACACCACTCTTGCGCTCTTTCTGCACCCCTCTTGCCTCTTTCTGCACCCTTCTTCCCTCTTTGTGCACCTCTCTTGCCTCTTTCTGCACCTCTTTTGCCTCTTTCTGCACATCTCTTGCCTGTTTCTGCAACTCTCTTGCTTCTTTCTGCACTTCTCTTGCCTCTTTCTGCACCCTCTTGCCTCTTTCTGCACCTCTCTTGGTTGTTTCTGTACTGCTCTTGTTTCTTTCTGCACCCGTCTTGCAAATTTCTGCACCCCTCTTGCCTCTTTTTGCACCTGTGTTGCTCCTTTCTGCACCTCTCTTGCCTCTGTCTGCACCCCTCTTGCCTCTTTCTGCACCTGTGTTGCTTCTTTCTGCACTTCTCTTGCTTCTTTCTGCACCTCTCTTGCAAATTTCTGCACCCCTCGTGCCTCTGTGTGCACCTCTCTTGCCTCTTTCTGCTCCTCTCTTGCCTCTTTCTGCACCCCTCTTGCCTCTTTCTAAACCTTATTTTCTTTTTTTCTGTACTTCTCTTGCCTCTTTCTGTGCCCCTCTTGCTTCTTTCTGCACCTCTGTTGGTTCTTTCTGCACTGCTCTTGCTACATTCTGCAACTCTCCTGCAAATTTCTGCACCCATCTTGCCTCTTTCTGCACCTCTGTTGGTTCTTTTTGCACCTCTCTTGCCTCTAACTGCACCCCTGTTCCCTCTTTCTGCACCTCTTTTGCCTGTTTATGTAACTCGCTTGCCTCTTTCCGCACTTTTCTTGCCTTTTTCTGCACCTCATTTGCTTCCTTCTGCACTTCTCTTACCTTTTTCTGCACCTCTCTAAGGAAATTTCTGGACCCCACGTGCCTCTGTGTGCACCTCTCTTGCCTCTTTCTGCTCCTCTCTTGCCTCTTTCTGCACCCCTCTTGCCTCTTTCTGCACCTTATTTGCTTTTTTCCGCACTTCTCTTGCCTCTTTCTGCACCCCTCTCAACTCTTACTGAACCTCTGTTGGTTCTTTCTGCACTGCTCTTGCTTCTGTCTGCTACTCTCTTGCACATTTCTGCACCCCTCTTGCCTCTTACTGAACCTCTGTTGGTTTTTTCTGCACTGCTCTTGCTTCTGTCTTCTACTCTCTTGCACATTTCTGCACCCCTCTTGCCTCTGTCTCCACCCCTGTTCCCTCTTTCTGCACATCTTTTGCCTGTTTCTGTAAGTCTCTTGCCTCTTTCTGCACTTTTCTTGCCTTTTTCTGCACCTCTGATGCTTCGTTCTGCACTTCTCTTGCCTCTTCCTGCACCCCTCTTGTCTCTTTCTGCACCTCTGTTGCTTCTTTCTGTACTTCTCTTGCTTCTTTTTACACCTATCTTGCTTCTTTCTGCACCCCTCTTGCCTCTTTCTGCACCCTTCTTCCCTCTTTATGTACCTCTCTTGCCTCTTTCTGCACCCCTCTTGCCTCTTTCCGCACTCCTCTTGCTTGTTTCTGCACTTCTTTTGCTTCTTTCTGTAGCCCTCTTGTCTCCTTCTGTACCTATGTTGTTTCTTACTGCACTGCTCTTGCTTCTTTCTGTACCTCTCGCAAATTTCTGCACCCCTCTTGCCTCTTTCTGCACCCCTCTTGCTTCTTTCTGCACCTCTGTTAGTTCTTTCTGCACTGCTCTTGCTTCTTTCTGCGCCTCTTTTACCTGTTTCTGTGACTCTCTTGCTTCTTTCTGCACTTCTCTTGACTCTTTCTGCACCCCTATTGCCTCTTTCTGCACCTCTGTTGCTTCTTTCTGCACTTAACTTGCTTCTTTCTGCACTTCTGTTGCGCTTCTTTCTGCACCCCTCTTGCCTCTTTCTGCACCCTTCTTCCCACTTTCTGCACCTTTCTTGCTTCTTTCTGCACACCTCTTGCCTTTTTCTGTACCCTTCTTCCCTCTTTCTACACCTCTCTTCCCTCTTTCTGCACCTCTCTTGCCTCTTTCTGTACCAATGTTCCCTCTTTCTGCACATCTCTTTTCTTTTTCTGCAACTCTCTTGCCTCTTTATACAGTTCTCTTGCCTCTTTCTGCACCTCTGTTGCTTCTTTCTATACTTCTCTTGCCTCTTTCTGCACTCCTCATGTCTGTTTCTGCACCTCTCTTGTTTGTTTCTGTACTGTTCTTGTTTCTTTCTGTATCTGTCTTGCAAATTTCTGTACCCCTCTTGGCTCTTTCTGAACCTCCCTTGCCTCTGTCTGCACCCCTCTTGCCTCTTTCTGCACCCCTGTCCCTTCTTTCTGCACTTCTCTTGCTTCTTTCTGCACCCCTCTTGCCTCTTTCTGCACCTCTGTTGGTTTTTTCTGCACCTCTCTTGCAAATTTCTGCACCCCTTGTGCCTCTGTGTGCACCTCTCTTGCCTCTTTCTGCTCCTCTCTTGCCTCTTTCTGCACCCCTCTTGCCTCTTTCTGCACCTTTTTTGCTTTTTTCTGCACTTCTCTTGCCTCTTTCTGCACCCCTCTTGCCTCTTTCTGCTCCTCTGTTGGTTCTTTCTGCACTGCTCTTGCTTCTGTCTGCTAGTCTCTTACACATTTCTGCACCCCTTTTGCCTCTTTCTGCACCTCTGTTGGTTCTTTCTGCACCTCTCTTGCCTCTGTCTGCACCCGTTTCCTCTTTCTGCACCTCTTTAGCCTCTTTATGCAACTCTCTTGCCTCTTTCTGCACTTCCTGTGCCTCTTTCTGCACCTCTGTTGCTTCGTTCTGCACTTATCTTGCCTCTTTCTGCACCTCTCTTGCCTCTTTCTGCACCTCTGTTGCTTCTTTCTGCACATCTCTTGCTTCTTTCTGCACCCCTCTTGCCTCTTTCTGCACCCTTCTTCCCTCTTTGTGCACCTCTCTTGCCTCTTTCTGCACCTCTTTTGCCTCTTTCTGCACCCCTCTTGCCTCTTTCCGCACCTCTTTTGCTTGTTTCTGCACTTCTTTGCCTATTTCTGTACCCCTCTTGCTTCCTTCTGCACCTCTGTTGTTTCTTTCTGCACTGCTCTTGCTTCTTTCTGTACCTGTCTTGCAAATCTCTGCACCCCTCTTGCCTCTTTATGCACCCTTCTTTCCTCCTTCTGCACCTCTGTTGGTTCTTTATGCACTGCTCATGCTTCTTTCTGCATCTCTTTTGCCTGTTTCTGCAACTCTCTTGCCTCTTTCTGTACTTCTCTTGCCTCCTTCTGCACCTCTGTTGCTTCTTTCTGCACTTCTCATGCCTCTTTCTGCACCCCTCTTGCGTCTTTCTGCACCTCTGTTGGTTCTTCTGCACTTCTCTTGCTTCTTTCTGCGCTTCTGTTGCTTCTTTCTGCACCCCTCTTGCCTCTTTCTGCACCCTCCTTCCCTCTTTCTGCACCTCTCTTGCCTCTTTCTGCACCCATGTTCCCTTTTTCTGCACCTCTCTTGCCTGTTTCTGCAACTCTCTTGCCTCTTTCTGCAGTTCTCTTGCCTCCTCCTGCACCTCTGTTGCTTCTTTCTGCACTTCTCTTGCCTCTTTCTGCACCCCTCTTGTATGTTTCTGCACCTCTGTTGATTCTTTCTGCACTGCTCTTGCTTCTTTCTGGAACTTTCTTGCCTGTTTCTGCAACTCTCTTGCCTCTTTCTTCAGTTCTCTTGCCTCCTTCTGCACCTCTGTTCCTTTTTTCTGAACTTCTCTTGCCTCTTTCTGCACCCCTCTTGTCTGTTTCTGCATCTCTGTTGGTTCTTTCTACACTGTTCTTGCTTCTTTCTGCACCTCTCTTGCAAATGTTGGGCACCCCTCTTGCCTCCTTCTGCGCCTCTGTTGGTTCTTTCTGCACTGCTCTTGCTTCTTTCTGCACCCCTCTTGCCTCTTTCTGTACCTCTCTTGCCTCTTTCTGCACCTCTGTTGCTTCATTCTGCACTTCTCTTGCCTCTTTCTGCACCTCTGTTGCTTCTTTCTGCACTTCTCTTGCTTCTTTCTGCATTTCTGTTGCTTCTTTCTGCACCCCTCTTGCCTCTTCCTGCACCCTTCTTCCCTCTTTTTGCACCTCTCTTGCCTCTTTCTGCACCCGTTACCTTTTTTCTGTATCTCTCTTGCCTGCTTCTGCAACTCGCTTGCCTCTTTCTGCAGTTCTCTTGTCTCCTTCTGCAGCTCTGTTGCTTCTTTCTGCACCTCTCTTGCAAATTTCTGCACCCCTCTTGCCTCTTTCTGCACCCCTCTTGCCTCCTACTGCATCTCTGTTGCTCTGTTTGTTCTTTCTGCACTGCTCTTGCTTCTTTCTGTATCTCTTTTGCCTGTTTCAGTACTTCTCTTGCCTCCTTCTGCACCTCTGTTGCTTCTGTTTCCACTTCTCTTGCCTCTTGCTGCACCCCTCTTGCTTCTTTCTGCACCTCTGTTGCTTCTTTCTGCACTTCTCTTGTTTCTTTCTGCACCCCTCTTGCTTCTTTCTGCACTCCTCATGCCTCTTTCTGTACCTCTCTTGCCTCTTTCTGCACTTCTCTTGCCTCCTTCTGCACCTCTGTTGCTTCTTTCTGCACCCCTCTTGCCTCTTTCTGCACCTCTGGTACTTCTTTCTCTACTTCTTTTGCTTCTTTCTGCACCTCTCTTGCTTCTTTCTGCACCCCTCTTGCCTCTTTCTGTACCTCTCTTGCCTCTTTCTGTACCTCGGTTGCTTCTTTCTGCACTTCTCTTGCTTCTTTCTGCACTTCTGTTGCTTCTTTCTGCACTCCTCTTGCCTCTTTCTGCACCCTTCTTCCCTCTTTCTGCACTTCTCTTGCTTCTTTCTGCACTTCTGTTGCTTCTTTCTGCACTCCTCTTGCCTCTTTCCGCACCGTTCTTCCCTCTTTCTGCACCTCTCTTGCCTCTTTCTGCACCCCTGTTCCCTTTTTCTGCACCTCTCTTGCCTGTTTCTGCAACTCTCTTGCCTCTTTCTGCAGTTCTCTTGTCTCCTTCTGCACCTCTGTTGCTTCTTCCTGCACTCCTCTTGCCTCTTTTTGCACCCCTCTTGCCTCCTTCTGCACCTCTGTTGGTTCTTTCTGCACTGCTCGTGCTTCTTTCTGCACCTCTCTCGCAAATTTATGCACCCCTCTTGCCTCTTTCTGCACCCCTCTCCCCTCTTTCTACACCTCTCCTGCCACTGTCTGCACCCCTGTTCCCTCTTTCTGCACCTCTTTTGCCTGTTTCTGCAACTCTCTTTCTTCTTTCTGAACTTCTCTCGCCTCTTTCTGTACTCAAATGGGAAGTGCAAGCTGTCAAGTTTAAAGGTCTGCGTGCTCTCGTGACTGAGGTACATGTCTACTTGTATATGTATTCTTACATGTGTTCTGCATCTGAAGATGGTAGCTTAAAAAGCGGGTAACTTCTCCTATAGGTGGTCAAGTCTTCTCAGTTCCGCTCTGTCATTCGGTTGCACAGGCAGACATGTCTTATGTATATATGTGTTATAGAGCCTCTCAAATATACTATTGAATACCCATGTGCCCTGAATTGTGAGCAGAAAGAAATGCGTACACCTTTTTTACAAAATTTACAGAGTATGCTGTTTGAAACACAGGTATTCAAGTGTTTGTATGTTTATTTTCATTTAACATGTCACTAGGTAAAAGCATAGACACGCATGCATACCTTCACAAACTTGGTCAGACTTACAACAGTGATATGCTTAGGATTGCTGTTTTATATTTGGTAGGCCTAACATTCTGAGCAGTCGATTAATAGTGAACCTTCAAGAGAAAAGTGAGGTTTAAGACATCTTCGGAGAAAGATTAGTGATTAGGGTACTTTGTATGAGTCTGTTGTAAGGTACAGTCAAAGTAGGCCTCTTTCTGCACCTCTGTTGGTTCTTTCTGCACATCTCTTGCTTCTTTCTGCACCTTTCTTCCTCTTTCTGGACTTCTGTTGCCTATTTCTTCATTTCTCTTGCTTCTTTCTGCACCTTTCTTCCTCTTTCTGCATCTCTCTTGCCTCTTTGTGCACTTCTCTTGCTTCTTTCTGCACCTTTCTTCCTCTTTCTGCACGTCCTACCTATGTAGGCATAGTTAGAAATTAGCATTTAAAAAACCTTAGAAATTCACTGTAAAAACCACAGGTTTTAGGGGCGTTATAGTTAGGGAATAGCATTTACAAAACCTTAGAAATTCACTGAAAAAACCATAGGTTTCAGGGACGTTATAGTTAGGGATTACCATTTAAAAAACCTTAGAAATTCACTGAAAAAGCCACAGGTTTCAGGGACGTTATAGTTAGGGATTAGCATTTAAAAAACCTTAGAAATTCATTGAAAAAACCATAGGTTTCAGGGACGTTATAGTTAGGCCGACATTTCACTCGTACAAAAACTGAGAAATTCAGCTGTTATAGTTAGCTGAGCTAACAATAACTCGCGCCCCCGCAATGCACTGCTGATGACGTCACATATTACATCACTCATGATATGGTCAGTAACATCACTGATGACATCTCAAATGACATCACTGATGACATCATCCAGTGACTATGAGTGTTTCTAAAACGTTGACAAAGGTTATATATATATATATGCCATGGTGTATTGAAGAATGAGTGGGTGTATGAGTGTCTGAATAGATGATTTAGTGGTTGTGTGACTGACTGTATAAGTGAGTGATTAAATGTATCTTAGTGAATGCCTGGGTGAATGACTAATCTGTGTGAATGTCTGTATCGGTCTAACAGTTGGTGTATAAGTTGCTGCATGGGTTGGTGAGTAGCTATATGAGTGTCTATATGGGTTAATGATTGGTTGTCTGATTACCTGTATGGGTACCTGAGTGTCTGTGTGGGTGTGTGTGACTCCCTGTATGGATGTGTGAGTGGGTGATTTACTGGGTGTATGGGTTCATGAGTGCGTGTGTTAGGGGCTGTATGGGTGAGAAAGTGTGGTATAGCTGTGTTGGTGAGTGAATGGATGCCTCAGTGTAAGTAACTACATATGTGAAAGGCAGTATATGTGAGTGTTGGAGTATATAAGTGACTAAATGTGACAGTGAGTGATTGTGACAGTGTCTGCATGGATAAGTGTCTGCTTATGTCAGTGATTGTAGAAGAGAGTAAGTATATGGTACTATCTATACTATCTGCGGAAGCTGGTGCGAGCACGCACAGCTGCGTTCTCCTTAGGCTTGAGCCGGGAGAGACTGAATTTTAGTAATTTGCCGATTTTGCACATTGAATCTAGCTTGCACTTGGGGCTAATTTTTAAACTGGTTTTAACTGGGGAGTGTTTTAATTTCGGACATTGTTTCCTGTATGCTGTATGCTGCAAAGATCAGCGCTCTTGCACATGCGCTTTTACTAGGACTGCTATTACTCTGGGGGTTGTATAGGAAGCCGCCATTTTTGGAAGTGCAGTCAGCGGGCTAGTTGTTCAGCCGCTTATCGCATAAATGCGGAAGCTGGCGTGAGCGTACACAGCTGCGTTCTCCTGAGGCTTGAGCCGGGACAGACTGAATTTTAGTAATTTGCCGATTTTGCATATTGAATCTAGCTTGCACTGGGGGCTAATTTTTAAACTGGTTTTAACTGGGGAGTGTTTTAATTTCGGACATTGTTTACCTGTATGCTGTATGCTGCAAAGATCAGCACTCTTGCACATGCGCTTTTACTAGGACTGCTACTACTCTGGGGGTTGTATAGCAAGCCGCCATTTTTGGAAGTGCAGTCAGCGGGCTAGTTGTTCAGCCGTTTATCGCATAAATGCGGAAGCTGGCGTGAGCGCGCAGTGGACGCGCGCAGCGGGCGCGCTGCTGGCGCGCCGAAGGTGCACCAAAGGCAAGCCTGTCTGCGCCCGTCAGCGTCCGGATCGCGGCCAGCGCCAGCCATGCTGCTCATGGTTTTCCTTTATCCAGGATTGTCTGGACCAGAGAGCAGCTACTTGCCATTTCAACATTGGGATGTATAAGGCCTACGTGTTTTGATTTTGGGCTGGTGGGGGATAACGAGCGTTGTCATTACAAGCTACATTGTAGGACCTGCCCTTTCAAAATGGATATGACACATTTGCAAGGAGGGGGGCATATCAACAATCCGCGGGTGCGTTGAATACTGTATCCACATCCAAATCTAGTTCCAGGCTTTCTATCAAGGCATGCCTTATCAACTGTAGATTCCTCCCTAAACATGCAAGTGATATTTGGCTCACTCTAAAGACCATTGACTGGGACGTCCTGTTTCTAACTGAAACTTGGCTGAGAGAGAGCTCGAACCCAGACATATCTCTGGCCATTCCTGCAGGATATAGAATGACTAAAGTTGATAGGACTGGCAACAGATTAGGCGGCGGCCTTGCCATGATTATGCGAGAAGGCTGGGAGATCTTGTATAAGAGAATTGAAGATACCGGGGCAATTGAGGCCATGTCCTTCTGTATTAAATTCTCTACGACCTCCTCTATGGCAGGACTCTTGGTCTATAGTCCCCCGAATGCACTGACTGCCCATTGGCAGAAGTTGTATGACACCATTGCCGACCTCTCACTAAGACATACTAACCTCACTGTTCTCGGTGATTTTAATGTCCATATGGACAATGAGAATTGCCCCTTAGCGGTTCAGCTGCCTGATACCCTCAAGGGGCTAAATCTGTTTCAAAAGGTATTATTGCCCACGCATAGGGCTGGCCACATGCTTGATCTACTTTTCACGAATGAACATACACTACAGGTAGAGGATCCTTTACCTGTGACCTGGTCAGATCACTGGCTGGTCCCTTTTAATTTAACGTGGGTTGCCTGCAGTAATCAGGTTAGATCGACATTTGAGGACAGGAGAAATTGGAGGAAGATTTCACCTGAATCTATGGGTTGTGAGGTGCAAAATACTCCCCCTAAGCTTACAGGTGATTCGAGCCATGATGCTTCTTTCTTTAAGGATTGGGTTGATTCAGCCCTTGACAAAATAGCCCCAATTAAGACTATGAAATTGGCCAGGAATAAACCTTCAGCCCCCTGGTTTACCCTGGAGCTTCGCACGGAGAAAAGCCTATGTAAGAGGCTGGAGCGTGCCTGGCGGAAGAACTATGAACCTTTGGCCAAGTGCGAATATAAAGCAGCACTGAGGAAATTTCATAGCCTAAAACGTAAGTTCATTAGGGACTACGTTGCAAAGCAGATTAAGTCCTCGGACAATTCCGCAAAAGAAGTTTTTAAGATAGTCCAGGGTTTTATGAAACCACAAGCCCTGAAGAGTACAATCCCCTCATCAATGGCTCTCTGTGAAGATTTAGCTGCGTTCTTCCAGAATAAAATTTTAGCTATTTATTCCTCCTTTCCATCTTTGGGACAATTTGATTTGATAACACATAACCCACACTATCTGAGCACATGGTCGGATTTCCGCCCTTTTTGTCCGGAGGCGTCACTGGTGGAACTAAACAAAATAAAATCAGGTTCCCCGTTTGACCCCTGCCCGGCTAGATTTTTTAAGTTATTAGCCCCCTGGCTTAATTTGACACTGAACTTCATCTGGATCTCTTCATTAGAAACGGGGGTCTATCCAACTAGCTGGAAAAAAGCATATGTCCGGCCAATCCTCAAGAAAGAGGATGCAGACCCAGCAGAGCTAAAAAAAATGTAGGCCATTATCTCTTCTCCCAGCCCCGGCCAAAATTCTAGAAAAAGAAGTACAGAGACAACTTTCGGACTTCTTGGAGTCAAATAACCATCTGCACGACTCCCAGTCTGGATTTAGGGCGAGTTACAGTACGGAGACAGCTCTGCTTGAAGTGGCTGAGTCAATTCGTGAAACCGTAGATCAGGGTAGCTGCGCGATGTTGGTACTGCTGGACCTGTCCGCAGCCTTTGATACAGTGTCACATAGGATTCTTCTACACAGACTCAACCAATTAGGAGTGACGGGAACGGTACTAGCATGTTTCCGCTCATTTCTTGAGGGTTGCACTCAACAAGTGTTTCTCCACCCCCATGTCTCCAGGTCCAGCCCCCTTATGTGTGGTGTCCCTCAGGGCTCGGCACTGAGCCCTACATTTTTTAATGTCTATCTTACTCCCCTTGCAGCAATTGTTGAGCAATGTGGGGTGAAAGTTGTCTCGTATGCTGACGATACACAACTGGTGTTCTCTTTTAGAGAACACAACGAGGCAGCTTTCGCTAATTTTAGGCAGTGTCTCCTAAACATCTCATCGTGGATGACGGATAGCTGCTTAAAATGAAACACTGACAAAATGGAGGTTCTGTTTTTCAATCAATCCACTCCCCCTGGGTCGGCACTTTGGTGGCCGGCTGAGCTCAATCCGCCTCCGCTGCCAGTTGCCTCTGCCAGGAACTTACGGTTTAAGTTTGACTCTCAACTGACTGGCAAGGCGCAAATTGCTCATGTTTCCTCACTGTGTTTCTGGAAACTGAAGGCTCTGCGGAGATTTCTTCATTTTCTTCCTATGGACTGCAGGCAGGCAGTAGTGCATGCTTTAGTCACCTCTCAACTAGACTATGCTAATAGCCTCTACCTTGGTCTTCCTGAGTATTTGCTCAGAAGATTACAGATTATTCAGAACGCAGCAGCTAGGCTAATTAGGAATGTGCCACTGCGACATCATATTACTCCCCACTTTGCGCAGCTTACACTGGCTTCCTGTAAAAAGAAGAATAGAGTTTAAGGCACTGACCTTGGCGTATAGAACAGTCAGGGATACTGGCCCCCAATACCTAAAGCGGAGACTTCAGAAATACAGCCAGGCCAGAGTACTTAGATCTAATGACCTGAATTTACTGGTGATCCCCCGCTTTGCAAAGGCCAGGATCGGTGGCCGTGCTTTCTTGGTGAAAACCGCCACACTTTGGAATTTTATGCCTGACCACCTGAGGAAGATTAATTCGGAAACCATGTTCAGGAAAGCCTTAAAAACATGGATGTTCGGCCTTCCCTAGAGCTCACTGTCTAGTCCGGCTCATGACCCACAGGTGGGACACGCTGCTGGTGTCGGGACACTTCCGTCGGAGGTAGCCGCGCCCTCTACAAGCTTTAATAATAATAATAAGTGAGGTGGTGTGTGTGTATAACTGTATAGGTGAGTAAATGGCAGTGTGATTGATTCTTTGGGTTACTGACTAGGTGTTTGAGTAACTCTTTGGGTGAGTGGCGGTGTGTGAGTGTCTGTATGGGTGTATGAGTGGATATATCAGTGGCTGTATTGATGAATGACTGCGTGTATGAGTGACTGTATGGGTTAGTGAGTGGATGTGTGTGTAGATGTATGAATCAATGAGCGGGTATGTACTAACTGGTATTGGTCTGACGATGGTTTCGAGATTGGTAGTCTGTATTTTAGAGTGGGTGTATCAAAGGTTATATTAGGGTGTGAGGATGTGCATCAGATGATCACGTGGATGATGTCATCAGTGATGTCATTTGAGATGTCATCAGTGATGTCATCAGTGATGTCACTGACTATGTCATGAGTGATGTAATATGTGATGTCATCAGCAGTGCATTGCTGGGGCACGAGTTATAGTTAGCTCAGCTAACTATAACGGCCGAACTTCTCTGGTTTTGTACGAGTGAAATGTCAGCCTAACTATAACGTCCCTGAAACCTATGGTTTTTTCAATGAAGTTCTAAGGTTTTTTTTCAATGCTAATCCCTAGCTATAACGTCCCTGAAACCTGTGGTTTTTTCAGTGAATATATATATATATATAAACAAATGAATAAAAAAGTTTATTCCGATTCAGGCGACTTTCACTGCCTGCCCTGGTCCTTCTTCTGCTCTTGCTGTACCGCCTGTTGTTCCCAGGCACGCTCTACAAGCCTTTTCCCCTGTGGATCTGTCTAGTTCTCTTAAAATCCTGAAGGCTCTGAAATCGGGGTCACCTGTGGATCCCTGTGCAGCGAGACTGTTTGCTAAAGTCGCGGAGACTATTAACCCTGAAGTTAATTCAATCATAAATGCCTCCCTTTATGAGGCTCGGGTACCGAAGGTTTGGAAACAGGCAAAAATCCTTCCCCTTTTAAAGAAGCCCACTCTTGACCCCTGATTCCGGGGAACTATCGCCCTATTTCCCTTCTTCCCAGTTTAGCCAAAGTCTGCGAGAAGGTGGTGACCAGGCAACTGACGGAGTTTGTGGAAGAGTTCGATATTTTGCATCCTGCGCAATCGGGGTTTCGCTCTTCCTACAGTACTGAGACTGCGTTGGTGGAGGTCTCTGAAGCCATCCGTGACTGTTTAGATGCTGGTGGGCAAGCAGCATTGGTCATGCTCGACCTGTCAGCAGCTTTTGATACGGTCCCGCACTCCCTGCTGCTCACCCGTCTTAATGAGATTGGTGTCTCTGGCACGGCCTGGGATTGGTTAAGGCTTCCTTGATGGGCGGACTCAACAGGTCTGGTTGCCACCGGCCGCCTCTTCCCCGCTGCCGGTCTCTACTGGCGTTCCACAAGGGTCTTCCCTTAGCCCCCTTCTTTTTAACATCTATGTTACTCCTCTGGTCTACTTAGCCGAGGATCTGGGGGCTAAGGGGATAGCCTATGCTGACGATACTCAGCTTCTCTTCACGTGGGGAAAGGATGAGGACTCCATATCTTTTGTACAGCACTGCTTGTCTTCGGTTTTTGAGTGGCTTGCGGCGGCCCAACTCAAATGCAACGAAGACAAGTCAGAGATTCTTCTGTATGGGAATTTCCCCCCTGGCTTTCGAGACTCGATCTGGCCTCCTGGGTTTCCGCTACTAACCTCCAATGGGCAATCCGCTAAAAACCTTGGAGTATGGTTTGAGGGTAACCTCTCCTTTTCTGCTCAAGTGAAAAAGCTCTCAGGTAGCTGTTTTGGCCTTCTCAAAACACTCAGGAGCTTTTTGCCACTCCTCCCCAGGTCTGCCAAAGAGACGGTTATCCGTGCCTTGATCCTCTCTCGATTGGACTACGCTAATGCGCTGTACTTCGGCATCCCCGGCTACTCTCTGAATAGACTCCAGGTTATTCAAAATGCGGCCGCTAGGCTGCTCCTGGGAATTGTGAAGAGGAGCAGTGTGCGTGAACATCTTCGCGCTCTCCATTGGCTACCCGTGGCGGACCGAGTCAAATTTAAATCCCTGGTCATTGCCCACCGAGCCCTATACGGTCTTGGACCCGTCTATTTACAGAAGCGGTTTACCTTTTATGTCCCATCAAGACAACTGCGTTCCTCTGCCCTTCTTCTTGCTAGGGTCCCCGCTTCTCCCGCCATAGGCTGGGTGGCTGCTCTTTGGCTGTTAAGGCTGCTCAGGCGTGGAATGCCCTTCCGTTTCTATTACGTAATACTCAGGACCCGCTGGCCTTCAAGAAACTCTTGAAAACTCATTTATTTCCATAGTTATCAGTGTGTTGTTTAGGGACTCCTCTTGGACCCGCGCCGGGACACTCTTCGGAGTAGCTGTTGCGCGTTATAAGAGTACTTAACATAACATAACATTCCTTATTGTAGACAATAAATAAAATGTTGAAAATAAAAAAATTAAAAAAACACATTTACAAAACAATTATAAACTCTAATATAAATTTAAAAATAAAAACAAATAATAGAAAATAAAAAACATGTAACTATTAATGCTAAAAACGATTCAACCAATATTAGGAAAACATTTGGACTCTAAGAATATTGAATATACTATTTCTACTCTAGTTTATGCAAGAGTAGCGAATGTGTTAGACTTCAGAGGGTTTAGATTTAGTATTTCTACTCAAGTCACTTCAATATTAGGAAAAATGTTGGACTTCAGAGGGGTTAAATCTAGTATTCTACTCCAATCAATGCCACAGTAGGGGCTGCATTGGACATTGGAGGTGTGAAATTTACTATTCCCACTCCAGTCTACACAACAGTAGGGAAAGTGTTTGACTTTGGCAGGGTTACATTTACTATTCCCAATCCCAAAACAAGATCAGGCATCAAGATCCCCAGGAAATTTGACCTGAGTATGTGCGCAAAGTACAGAGGGATAACTTTTCTATCAACCCTAGGCAAAGTGTTCAATAGATTCATCTTGAACAGAATGAAGGAACAAGTCGGCGCTCAGTTGCAAAACCAGCAATCTGGCTTCCGCAAAGATAGATCCTGCACAGACAAGACTGCAGCACTGCACATCATCATTGGTCAGTCTCTGCAACAGTAGTGAAAGCATTAGACTTCGGAGGGGTGGAATTTGCTATTCCCACTCCAGTTAGTGGAACAGTAGGGTAAGTATTGGACTTAGGAGGAGCAAAATGTACTATTCCCACTCCAGTCTCTGCAACAGATTTCGTAGGGGTGAAATTCACTATTCCCACTCCAAACAGTGCAACAGTAGGGAAAGTGTTGAATTGTGAAGACGATAATGTTACTAGTCCTACTGCAGTCTAACCAAGGGTAGGGAAAATACATATTACATAAAGGAGTAACCTCGTGAATGTAGAAAAAATATTAAACAATTAATAGCAAAATATTTATTAACAAAAAATATATATATGCAAATACATACATATATTTAAATGTATTTAAAAAAACAAAAATAATCATTTTACATTATTATTCAATAAACAAAATTAACAATTAATTGTTATTCAGTTAGTAATTAATTGAACTCCCACCCTGTACCCCTACAAACCTAGCAGTCCACTCCTAAAATATAACTAAAAAAATAACTGTTCCATAATTTACATATTTAAAAAATGGCAGCTATTACTTAATTAACTTCCCACCCTAGAACCTGCAAACCTAGCATCCTGCAACTAAAACAAATTTATTTTAAATAAGCATCCCACAATTTACATATTTAAAATTAAATTACACAATTAATTTGCAAATAATAATTAATAGCTCATTAATTATTACTTAAATAACTTCACACACTATACTCCATACAAACCTAGCATCCTTCTACTAAAATACAGGTAAAATAAATCAGTATTCCACATTTGCATAAATGAAAATCAATTAAATAATTGATTAACAATTAATGACAAATTGTTAATTATTACTTAATTAACTTCCAACCCTATACCTCTTCAAACCTAGCAACTCGCAACTTAAATATAAGTAAAATAAATAAGTATTCTATAAATTACATAATTAAAGATCAATTAAATTATTCATTATTCATTAATTATTACTTAGTAACTTCCTACCATGTACCCCTAGAAACCTCAGCAGCCCGCAAATAACAGATAAAGAAAACAAATCAGTATTACAATAATTACATTATATAATTCTTAATTTTGTATTACCTAATTAACTTTCCACTTACTATTAAAAATTATTAAAAAATTCGAAATCCCTTAAAATTACTGGCTATATTTTAAAAACAATTAATAACATATATATAAACTATTGTAACACATAAAACTAATATATCAACTAAAACACATTAAAGTAATTCAAAAATAATATTTTCAACCACTATATTAGTGAAAGCAAGATTAAAAACCTTGGCATTATTTACAACGATATTACTTACCTCAAACATGATATTCTTGTCAATGATATTTCTGCATCATGATATTTTTGTGTATTTAATTTCCAATATTTCTGTTTCCCAATATTTTTAAATTGATATTTTGTCCAAACACCAAATGTGTCTAAGGAGCAAAATTAGCTTAAAACAGTCTTTTCATAGAAACCAAAGTCTTTATGCCTAGATTTTGTCAAAGAATCTTCTTTATTCACAATTAATTTCGGGATGATAGATAGGAATGCCATAATAAGTTCTACACAATCATTTTAATGATTTCTTATTTTGCAGTTTAATTACAACCAAGTATGTATTCCACATACGGCAGAGGGAAGCTAATGAAAACCTGTCAACTCGCATGTATTAGTGCATTAAATTTGATGTCTCTAAAAAAAAGTGTGGAAGATGATGAGCTTAGTTTGGTCCAACACATGACCTCTCCAGACGTATTATAATCTTATAATCACAAATAAAAATGGTGTACTGTTTTGCTAATCCACCCTATCTGTGGAAGTTCTCTGGTCAGTGAGATATCCCACATATGATGCACACCCAGCAAGGAGACATGCTTGCTTCATCATTGGGCTCTACTTTTTAACCTCATAGCTATTGGGTCAAAGAACATGGGCCACATATGATCGCTGATCCTGCATCATGCAGGGATCTTGAACGCAGGTAGAATTTCTACATGCCTCTTCACGAACAGGAGTAAGTAAGCAGAATTTGTATGCCCAATTTAAAAAACTTACATTTGAAAATAAAGCAGACATAGAATATGACACATTATTTCTCATCATTATTGCTTACTCTCAATAAGTGACTGAATGTAAAGAAGCCGCTCGGAGATACCCTAAGGGGCCCATATACATTGACTCAATAGGTATGAGCATAAAAAGCACGACTTGAAACGCTTTCGCCATATAAGTGTGCTGTGATCACGTGCATCACATGTTGTTTTCAAATTATCAATAGGTAATGTCACAAATAAGTGAGACAGACAACCATTACCATATATCTTTTACATATTGTTTTGTCTATTATTTTATTCACAGGTAACACAGACACCAAGAACTGTTATGTGTGAACAAAAACGTTTGTTGTAGATGTTTAAATTGCACATTACGCGTTCACTAAATCTCTACAATATTAGAACTCAACATAGTAGATTAGGGTATTCTTTCTTTGGTCCTGATGAGTTGCCATAGACTCGTTAGGGGCAAGTAAGGCATGAAACATGTTGACCTATCTCTAAAACCAGGAGCTCATCATTATGCTCAGCTGGTTCACATCAATTTTTAACCTTGACATGGACAATCTCTACAAATAAATTTTGACTGAGAGGGTTGCACATAGCCAATTTTAAATTACCTTGCCTTCCAGTTTACCACACTCCCTTTACGATTCCATAAAAGGGCATTGCATATGCTCTGGATACCACCAGGCATAAAGATAAAAAAAGATCTCTGGCAAAGGGTCTCTCCATGGGGCCCGCTGGGTATTGCAGCTCCCACCCAGCGAGAAGCACAGCTCAATAATGAAGCATGCAACCTTGGTGGGTGAGGGCTTGTGCATCCTAAATGAGATTCCACACTGACCAGAGAATTTCCACTGCTTCCAATTGAGATCTGGTGGATCAGCGCAACAATTTGATTTCGTGATTATTACATTTGAAGTACAAGCTTCTCTTCTGCAATTAAATTAAATATATGTATAAAAAGAGCCATTAAGTATGACCCAATGCAATCAATACACCCATCTGTTTTGAAACTGCAGTCATTATTCCCACTGTAGGACCTGTATACAAGTGTGTGAGACAACAAACGATCAACATAGGACTTGTTTCACAACTGATGGAAAGCAACTATTAAGCCTCATTATCCTTATACATATATGAAAACCCGTTGAACTGGTCAAAATTATTAACTCGCTGAACAATGCTATTTGCCTAGCTGAAATAGCACAATTAACCATGCCTGTCAATTTTCTCAACTAAAAACCTACAGAGACCGAAGAGTCGTACTGAAACACTGGCTCCATTTATGTTTAAAACCATGTCAAATACTCTTCCTATCGGGGCCAGCTGCAAATAAATTTAGTTATACTAATATTTGGAATCCTATGTGCCTGTGGTTCAAACTTTACGCCTAGTGAGTAAAAATGTATACCCCCAAATGATGAGAAATCATGTGTGGTCTGATTTAATATATCCAATAGTAAAAGATACCACAATTGCTTCCATATACAGGGCAAACGACTCCCTAAAGTGGCGACTGGAAGATTTTTAACAGTGGTGAGTCTTTTATACCTGAGTATAATGAATGAGTGAGCTAAGCAAGTGAGCCCAAAGTTCAAAAGGAGTGTGCAGAGGGTGGCTGGGTTCCCCCGACAAGAAAATTGGAAAAAATGGATTCAAATGGTGGATTTAACAGCACGTATTTACAGCAAATGTTTGAAAAAAGGGGATCCAAATACACCATTTTAAAGCACAAGTGTGAAGAAAACAATAGAAATAAAACTGGTCTGCTTGCAAAATGACCCCCGAGCCAAGCACATCCAACTAATGGAAATAGGCACTCTAAGGGGCATATTTACAAGGGGATTGCGCCACCGAAACGTCACTTTTTTCGATGTTCAGGTGGCGCAATGCCCTGCACCATATTCACAAAGAGGGGTTTAGCCACTTTGCATGGCTTAACGCAGCTTTGTAAATATGGTACCTTTTCACGCAGTTATCTGCGTGAAAGGGGCATGCAATGGGCGTTGCTGTGGGCGTTCCACAGCAACACCCATTGCTTTTTGATGCTACCCCGAATTTACAAGCATCTGTAAATATGAGGCAGCGCCCAAAACTAACGCCATGCAATAGCAGGGGTTAGAAGGACACAATGAGGAGTAATACTTTTATTTCTCCTTGTTTTTGCTTTTTCTATAGGTGCTGCATTCTGCAGCACACATAGAAAGAGCAAAATGCCAATAATGATTGTTTATGTGCAGGAACGGACACCTTCCTGCACATAAACAATAATTTCCTGCAATGCAGGCACACATGCACTATGGCGCAAGGGTATCTGTGTTGGCACTAGGCAGCTATTTTTAGTGCCAGCGCTAGGAAACACAGGGGTGCGCCATATTATTGTAAAAATGGTGCATCCCTGCGTTTTGGAAGTGACAGAGCGCAGCGCTGCAAAAGTTGCTGCAGCACCGTGCTCTGCCATTTCCTTGTGAAGATGCCCCTAAGTGTTTCATACCTATAACACATCTCTGCCTCTTTACTGTATTGGTTGATCAAGTCATTAAGGTCCAGAGAGGTGGTAGCACCCTACATGGGAAATACTGAAAAAAATTAGATGGCAAAAGGAAAATCCATCCATTGCATTTCATCCTTGAATTGTTAGTATTAGCCAAATAGGATCTCTGTGACAAAAGCAGTGACTGACTGAGCTATCCACATAAAATACATGTACATAGCCTGAAAGGGTTTTTTGTAGTTTTATATAACATAAACTCAACCTGAAGGTATTGGAGCTCTTTACATGAGCACCAGTTACATTACGCATTCATTTTTTGTAGGCATCGGAGATTAAGTGATTTGCCCAGAATCACATGATGTTGAGCCAACTTATTGACTCAAACCTGTTCCCTCTTTCCAACGTTGGCAGCTCTGGCCATTACAAAGCTCTGAAGCTGTCGAGTATAAAAATTGGAGTACCCCGGAGTGCCATCTACTACCTCCGTTTCTATGCTCTGGCCATTACGCCACATCCTCTCCATGTTACTTGTTGTGGCTTTGCTGGAGGTACATTAACACTGTTCCACACATTAGGATGAGTTAAAACCGCAAGTAAAAAAAACTCTGATCTCTCCTGTAGGTACGTTATTCACCAGCCTTATCTTGACATTTTTTTTATCCATTGAGAATTGCTGGGAACACAAGGAGCTCTGCAACAGACGCCTTTATCTGTGAAGACCCCTATCTTCTCTCCAGAGAAGCTGGAGAAACTTTTTGAAAAGGTCCTTCCCCTGTATGGCCAGCTCTATGGCTCATCAGAGGAACAGGTAACTATCTCACATACATATTTGACTCAGTTCAACTCCAACTCCATCCTTTCCATTCCCCCAGGCTTTAATGTGCCTCTGAGTCCCAGAGTGAATTCAGATTAATGTTGTAACATTTTGTGGTCGCTACATACGACAATCATGTAATGGATTGTAGAGCACTGTACTTTGTGTACTTAACATCACCATTGTGATGTGTGATAAACCCTAGATCCTACGTGTGTTGCATGCACATATCCATGCATGTATATATTTCATGGTACCTATATTTGCTAATCAGATCATAGTAAATGTGCAAAGAAATGTGTAGGCTTTACAGCATGAGCTGTGTATGTATACTGTAAGAAGCAGTTGAGGGTGATGTTAGCTATGTGTACAGTCCCACATATCACTCAGCCCACATCAGGCCTTGCCAGACTGTTGTCTGAGAGCTAGCTATACCTCACAGACCCCTTCAAAATGCCACACAACTTGAGGTCACTTACTGGATGGACACAAGATGTACTTTTATGTATTGAATTTGTGGAAATGTGATGTTCATGTGGGATCAGCATGCTCAGCCTGCTGAGAGCAAGGCCTGGCAATGAATTGTGCCCAATCTGGGCCATGGCCCAGGCTGCGGCAAAGTTAATGTGACAATACAACTGATGCACAGAGTAATCTCCCTGTAGACCTGCAGATTCTTGGACGTTCCCAAAATGAGTTTTCTGAACCAATAGTAGCCCTGATTGCTTTTACATGGACTACATTTGGATTGGTGACTGAGGTAACCCCCGGACCTGATTTTTTCCATTTGACCCACATTTTTTTATTTTTTTATTCCTCATTTATAAATAAGTGAGAGGTTTATAAGCAAACCGAAGGTTTATTCTCGGATCCTCAGAGAAAATAACGATACCGTCTTGGGTACTCAGGGATCCAACTAAACCGGCTGCCGTGATCCTAGGGGGAGGTATATACAGAAGATATCTCTTCCTCAAATCTCACTTATAACATAATCATTGGACCTTATAGATTTTATGAAATTACAGGATATTATATTATCAAGTTATTAAGTTATTAACCCAATTATCCCAGGTCCCCCACATTCTGATTCTTTTTCTTGAAGAACTAGCAAGATCCAATCTATGGATGCGTTTCACCGAGGTTACCCAGTCTAATATCATTGGAGGTTGAGAGGAGATCCATTTTAAACAGATTTCCCTCCTTGCAAGCAAAATTAACAAAAATAAAAGAGAAACTTGTGAATTGGAGAGATTATAACTGAGACTCTCCTCTGGAAAAACCCCAAAGATAACCAAGATCAAGCTTACCTTAATTTCTTGCCCCAACATCTCAGAAAGAGTCTTACCGACATTATGCCAGAAACCCTGGATGGAAGGACACTGCCAGAACATATGTAGATCGTCTGCATCATCAGAAGCACACTTCGAGCAAACCTTCTGCTGATCCCCTCCCAATTTTGAAAGTTTCTTCGGGGTCCAATATGCCCTATGGAGTGTGAACATATGGTTTCTTTTAAGATGGGCAGCTTTGACCACATTCCATAGAGTGTGCATTGATACTTGCCATAAGTATGTTACGTTGGTCAAAGGCAAGTCTCTTCTCCAGGGCTCTTCAATGGGTAGTAATGGTGGCTCCCCCTTAACCAAGAGCCAATACCATTTGGAGACCTCTTTACGTTGATGAAGGGGCCCCCGTAGGATGGTTTCATGATCTTCATTTACTTCTCCCTCTTTATCTAATTTAGCAGCCCAACTCGACAACTGGTAAAAGTTAAATCTTGAGAGTCTTTGATGTGTAGTATTGGAAAGTACTTCCCATGGGAGAAGTTTATTCTCTTGTAAAAGTTGACCCCAATTCAAAATTACTTCTTCCAATAGTGGAATCGACAGACTATCTTTTAGACAAACAGGAGTCCCTGGAGAGTTCCAAATAGGGGCCCCTGAACTATAATATGGGATTTTTAAAATCTTCCTTATATAATACCACACTTCCCAGGCAGACCTTAACACCTTAAGTTTGAATTTTTTTAAATATTTGGGGTGTCCAAACTTGAACAAACAACCATCACCACCCTGAGGAGTATTTTTGACCATTGCTTGGAGCATTGGGGAAAAACAAGAAGCGTCAAACAGGAGGGACCTTACATTCTTTAATTGAAAGGCATAACAGTAAGAACGGAGGTCAGGTCCGGCAATACCCCCTTCCAATTTAGCGCATCGCAACTTCCTCCATGCAATCCTTACCCCCTTGTTAGACCAAAGAAAGCTCATTATAAGACCTTGCAGATCTTTCAGAGAAGAGTGACTGAAATATAAAGGGATCGAATCAAAAATAAAAGTAAACTTCGGGAGAATAAACATTTTAATCAGATTAGAGCAGCCCAAAATGGACAATGGAAGACCACTCCAAGATCTTAGTAATGCAGTCATCTCTTTCTTTTTTAAATCGAGGTTTACTTGTGCTAACTCAGAAATCTTATGTGAGATTTGTATGCCTAAATATCGAATTTGCTGTTTAGTTGTTACATTACTAGGTGGTGTGTTTCATGTCCTAATCTCTATTTTTTGAACATTGATTAAATAACCAGAGACCCTCCCAAAATTCATCAAGATTTTCTTCAGGCTAGGCAGGATAGTCGGGGAATCCCTAGAAAAAACCATCAAGTCGTCTGCATATAAGGCGACTTTTTTTTCTCATCCCTCCCATTCAAAAGGGGCAAGGATATGACTAGCCCTAATGCTGCAAGCTAAAGGCTCTATATATAAGTCAAACAATAAAGGAGAGAGGGGACACCCCTGTCTCGTCCCCCGCTCCAACTTAATTAACTTCGACAGGTTACCATTAACAATGAGTCGAGCAGTGGGGGTTTTATAAATATTACTAATTGCACTAACAAAGTGATCCCCTAGTCCAAACTTTCGAGTCATATAGGTTAAAAAAGCCCAGTTCACCCTATCGAATGCCTTCGCGGCATCGAATGCAAAGATCGTAAGAGGTAAGTTATTAGTAGAAGCGATGTCTATTGCACCAATCAATTCATGGGTTAAATCATGATGTTGACGGCCCCTAATGAACCCCTTCTGGTCAGGGTGGATCAAAGAACTCATTACCTGGTTCAACCTCCCTGCTAGAATTTGGCCAAAGATTTTGTAGTCGCAATTCAGCAGGGAGATAGGCCTGTATGACTCACATTTTCTTGGGTCTTTATTTGGTTTTAAGATCAAAGAGACAGCGGCCTCGTCCCAAGATTTAGGGATTAAGCAGCTATCTGAGAAAATCTCATCCAGCAGAATAACAAAGACAGGGGCGATCTCCTCTATCAAAGCTATATAGAATTCATTAGGAATACTATCAGTGCCCGCTGCCCGTCCCTTTTTTAGATGTTTCATTACAGACTTAAGTTCTGCAAAGGAAATGTTCTGATTCAACAGACTGGTTTGGTTTTCTGAAAGGGATGGTAGAGATATACCCTTAATATATTTTTTTATTTGGGATTCCGAGACTGCTAGGTCTTCTGTATATAAGTCCTGAAAGAAACCTTCAAAAGCCTGTTCTATTTTGGAATTATCTGAAGAAATCTCACCAGAATCTAGCAAAATTACTTCTTTAATTAAATTCCTGGTCTGGTTTATCCGAGACTTCCAGGTAAGGAGTTTCCCACAACCTTCACCACTTTCGTAATTAGCTAAATTGCTTGCTTTCCACTTTTTCCTAGTGATGTCATCTAGCTGGTTTATTAGCAGTTGTCTGTTAGCTAAAACCTCTCTACTTTCCTTCCCCGCCCGATTGCATATCTGTGTGGGATTTACTTTCATTCCTTACTCTGGAAATTTCTTCTTCCAATTTCTGAATCGTCCTTCTACCCTCCATAAATTTCCTGGCTGCCAAACTTATTACGCAGCCTCTTATAAAAGCCTTATAGGCATCCTAAATTACCTCCAATGAAGCCGAGTCTTTGTTAGATTCAAAAAAAGATACTGTATCTTTCTTCAGCTGCGATATTATTAGGGGGTCTAAAAGTAAGGTTCTATCAAAGGTCCACCTTTTAGTTCACATACCTCTTGGCATTTGTAGCTCTAAGACTGAGTGATCAAAGAGGTGCTCCGGGACATGTGTTACAGAAATTGTGTGATTCAGAAATCTTATATCTACCAGGAAGAAATCTATCCAGGAGAAGTGCCCATGTTTTTTATGATGGAATGTAAAATCCAGAGGACCACCCGATCCCTTATACTTCTTCCTCCAGATATCTATCAGGCCTAAGTCCTTCATCAGAACTTTAACAAAGGAACCCATCTTTGTAGAGACTACCCTGCCCCCATTAGATCTATCCAGAACAGGATTTAAAAGAATATTAAAGTCGCCCCCATAATAATAGGAAAATTACATTGAATCAGATGACTATATATAGTATTCAGCGGTCCTTCATCATCTATATTTGGACCATAGTAGCCTACAAGGGTAGACCATTCATTTTGGATTTTAATATTACCAATAATCCATCGACCCTTGGGGTCTGCCTTAACATCACCTAGAGTTGCTTTAGCCGAGTGCTTAATAATCAAAGCCACTCCTTTAGTATAACAGGTTTGAGGGGTATGGATAGAAAATTCCATCCATCTCTGCTTAACACAAATCATGTCCCATTCTTCAAGGGTTAGGTGGGTTTCTTGGAGAATAATAATGTCATACTTTGATTGACTCAGATATTGAAAAATTCTCCGCTGTCTACTCAAAACTCTAAGGCCATTAACGCTCCACGTTAATATTTTAATAGGAACTAAAGAAGAGATTAAGGTTGTATCTAAACCGCCATGCAAAAAGTCAAGATGTCACAGACAGCCAGCATATTATTTGCTCAGGAACCACTCTATTTTCATTTACAATATCCTGTATATTAAACCAATGAGGAGACTTTTTTTTTCTTTTTTCCCTATTATGCTCCCCACCCAGTGAAACTCAAAACTAACTTTCTCTAACTGTGCCCACCCCCCTCCCAAGGGAACCCTCCCAAAAAATAACCTGGGCCTGATAATAACACCCAGTAAAGCTTACCCCTCCTCCCCCTCTGGAAGTACTTGCACAAGAAGGAATTATCCCTGGGCCTTAATCTGGTCTATAAAGGGCCCCACCTCCTTAGGCTCTCTGAAATTAAACATTTTATTCTTCCACATTACTTTCAGAAGAGCGGGGAACCTCAATTGCACTGTTGCACCTAAAGATCTCAATGTTGGGATGAACTTCCCCAGTTCCCATTGTCTGTTCAGTGTTATTCTAGAGAGGTCCGATCTAATCCTAAACGACCAATCTCCACTGGTGAAGGAGCCAGCTTTGAGTGCAATAGATAGAACGCGTTCCTTCAAAAGAAAGGTTTTAAAATTAACCAGGATTCTTCTTTGGAATTTTTGAAAAGGGGTCTCTATGAAATCTCTGAATGTCTGTCTCAAGGTCCAAAGAGTCAATGGTTGGAATTAACTCTTTTAACAGGTCTATAAAGAAACTTTTGATGTTTTCACCCTCCAATCCCTCTGGGACATTAAGAACTTTAATGTTGTTTCGTCTGCTGTTGTTCTCCAGAGCTTCAATTTTGTCCAACATAGATTTTTCTCCAGCCTTTAATGTTTGAATCTCGACTCGGTTGGTCTCTACTTCCTTATTCAGAGCCTCAACAGAGGATTCCATCAGACAAATCCTTTCCGTAATTGCAGAAATTTTAACCTCTAATGCTTCACATGTGTCCTGGGTTTTAGCCTGATTCTTTTCTGATATGGCAAACTTATTCTTAATCTCCGAGGATAGTTCCTCTAACATCCTCATCAGCTCAGATTGAGTAGCGCTGTTAGGTCCCAAAGGGGCATTAAGAGACAGTCGCAAGGACTCATCAGGGAAACTAGCCGGGTCACTATCACAATCCCTAACACCTGGTACCTATTTGAGGTTGGGAGATCAGAATAAGTCACCTGTACAGCCAGAGCATTATCACATATGTAATCCATCCTAGCTTCAGGCATTTTTTCTGGAGGAGTCACAACGTGAGAAGAAGACTCTGCCATCTCCACTCTAGGTGTACTTATTTGCTGAATTTTTTGGTGCACCTTAAAGTACGATCTGAGGGACGGAGTTATTCTCAGTTGAGATACTTCCTTCCGCTGTCGTGCCAAGGGAGTTGTAGAAGGTGGTTGAGGTTTTTCAAGGTTGAGAAAAGTCTTCTTACTCACAACCTTCCTGCTGGATTTTTTAGAGACAGCTCTGCTGGAAAGTGGGACCAGAGGAGCAGCAATAGTGCTACCTATAATTTTAGAGGAGTCAAATATTTTATTTCCTAAGGCATACCTACTAGGGGCCTGACCACCCTTCACGTCAGCTAAGCTGGCGGCTCCCGTGGACAGAGCCGAGGGGCCAGTGGCGTCAGCACTAGCAACCAACAAGGACCTAGTTACAGGTATAGCATGAGAAACCTCCAAACTCTCTCGTTCGTTTTTACCTGCCCCTCTCTTCTGGGAGGTCTGCTGTAGTGAAGTCAGGTCGCTACTGGGCACTCCTTTCGGGCGTGTAGGGCTCATGTGAGGGATAAAAAAGGAAACAACTTGTGTAGCCAACAAATGCGTTTTAACAGAGTCAGCACTAAGGACACCACTCAAAAATCCCTGTGGAGGAGAAGAGAATGCCTTAAGGCAGGAATCACCCCCCTCAAGACCGCACAGTGTCAGGCCAGTTGAATCAGTTAATCGGGGCACTCGCCAGCAACAAACTCTGCCCGCATTGCCCCGGAAAGAAATCCTGGCCGCCGCCCATCTCTCGGCAGCAACACTACTGACCGCCTGAAACAGCCGACCCCCGACGAAACACGGGGCGGCTCCTGCACACCACGGGCCAGGCTGCCACAAAGAAACCACAAAGAAAACCCGCCACAAACTCCCGAGACCCCAATGGCACCCGCAAACTCGGCACAGTAAACAACGGAAGAAAGCGGAACAAACAGCAGGCAGGAAAACAAACGCCTCACCGCTGAACGCCGCTAACCGCCGTTGAATGCCGAAACAGAGTCCCCGCCCGATCAAACCAGGTCCGGGAAGGAGCCTCATCTGCGCTGTGTCTCCACAGGAGCCGGGGTCGAGGAAGCCGGAGAGAAGAACGCCAAGCAGAGAACAAAAGAGTACAACAGGTACAACAAGTAAGGAGGTGAAAACTCTTTTCAATAGAGTTAGTTTAAATGGCTCAGGGACATCTTAGGCAGGATAATTACAGTGGCGGCTCGCATAGGGCGTGCTGCGGGCGGTGGGGCGGGAGGGGCAGTGTGGGGGTAGAACTCGGACATACGACGGAATGGAGGAAAGTAATTATTACGTTCCTCCGTTCCGTCGTATGTCCGAGTTTACCATCCCCCCACTCTGCCCCTCCCCCGCCCCGCCACCCCGCAGCACGCCCTATGCGAGCCGCCACTGGATAATTAGCATAGTATTCCGGAGGAGCGTAGAGCAAGCTTATGGCAGGACTAACCCGCCGCCATGTGTGACATTTACTTACAACACGCCTCTACATCCCACAGGTCTGTTGTCACTTTTCCATAAATCATGTTTGCATTGTACAGGCCTATTGCACATGTGTTAGTTGGTTACTTCTGAAGTGATTTTGATATGAGAATCACCAGCTTTGTTACAATCAACCAAGCAAACACATACAATGGTATGTTGAATGTCATCCCTGTAACAGTACCACATATGGCAAACGGTATGTCCTGTTATGGCAGTACATACCACACAAACTTATTCAGTCCTAGTATTATATCCCTTTAAGTAGTCTACATGTTCACACATCCCCAGAGAGGAAGCTCTCAGTGACACAGATGCCATCCCTTTCATTGTGACCTAAGTCTTAGGATGTAGTCTATACTATGGTCCCAGCCTGTATGGGCTGTATGCATCAAGATAATGGGGCTGGCTGTAAAGGTGTCTGTACAATAATGCACACGTAGTTTACCCCTTCAAAAGGTCACAATGGTGTGTGTTGTTTAATAGTAGCTCACATCACAGTACATGTAGGATAGCCCTGGGCTACATGATGTTAGTGGCGTGGCTTAGTCAGTGTAGGTCATGACCAGGGTTGGGGATAGTCAGCAGATGACTACAAACATGTGTATTCAAGTCTTTGTAGTGCTTAGCATGTGAGAATTACACATGTAGTGTGTTAACTATTAATTAATGCTTGTGCTAGGTGTATACAAAATGTGTGTCAACCAAATAGATATCCTAAAACTTGCAGTTATAATCTGTTTCTTCATCTATTGCTTCCATACAGGTTTAACGCCCCTCAGAAGCAATCCATTTGGAAAGCCATCGCCCGGGAGGTGCAGAGCCTGGGGGTCTATCACCGGTGCAGCATCCATTGCAGGAAAAGGTGGGGGGGCCTGAGGTGCCGGACCCGGGAGAACACAGAGGTCCAGCTGGGGATGTCCTCCCAGCGTGGATGGGGCACGCGCCGGACCCTGACCCCCTAACTCCCCTCATATTGTTGGTGGCCTACCCGGAGCTTGATGGGCAGTTGAGAGCTCAACAGCAGCTACAAGGGAGTAAGTTCTTTTAAGAGTCATACATGTTACATTGCCAACTTTGTGTGTTAAATACAGGCATTTCCTCATCAATATTGGGAATGGCCCATGTGCGACGCAAAAGAAGAGTTATTGGTTGTGTAGGTCTGGTAGTAGGTGCATGCTGTGTGCTTTGCCTATTGTCTTTATGACCAGGAGCACAGAAGAGTCCAATCCACTATCAATTTACTGTCTTGAGCAGACACATGGCTGAGTAAAGTGATTAATCAATTCAGTTTTTTGATGTTGTGGGTGACAATTGTACCAACAGGCCACTTGTCTTCAGTGTGCCAGGAGTTATGCTCCCTCACTACTGTGTCTCATGTGATGTCAGCCCCATTACATGTGACATAGCATACGGTGGACTTTGGATGTAGCCATAGCAAACATCGCTGGTGCCATCAGGATTAGTGCCTACATGTTGCCATGTGTACCTTTTCCTGTTGTAGTATCATCTGCACCACTGTTTCATACATGATCTATGTGTCTTCATAGGTTGATGTCTGACTTCATCACAAATGTATGTGTAGGCCAATCTCTATTTTTAAATAGTTATTTGTGATGGGTATACAGTTAATGTGTTACCACAGACAGGAAGTTGTGGACACTGGTGGGTGGGTCACACATACCCTAAGCCATCACTCAATGTCATTAGTCAGATCCAATTGATGAAGCAATGAAAGGCATGACAATTAGACTTACAGAAATTTCTCACAATGTGAATTTCCATGATATTGATGTGTGAGTATTCAGTTATGTGAATTGCACATGTGGATTTGTCAAGGCTTGTTCACTGACTGTTGACATGCATCAGGGAATAATATGCAGAAATATAGGTATCATGTGTGAGTGTCTACACTCAGTAATGCGTGTTTGTGAGACAAAAGGTTACTGTGATGTGCCTTCCCATTAGGACACAGGTTAAACCACCTCTTCATGTAATGGAGATTCCCTGAGCCTCTAAAACCTTCAATGGTCTATTGGCTTTGAGGTATGCAATGTAAGAACGGTATTCTCACCAGTACCAATCTGGACTGGGGATGTCCCTAGGCCTAGGTGAATTCTTATGCTGTGGATATTTGTAGTGTAATCTCCCAGATATTTGGGCCAGATTGTCTCCAGTCTACTTTCCTGTGCTACATGTGATACATATTGAAGCTACTTACGTACAGCTTTCATGAGACTATTCTGACAGTGGACATATGAGGATGTTTCTATTAGAAAGTGTCAACAGTGAGAAATGAGCATTTCCATGTCACCTTCTTCATGCTACTGTACATATTGGTGCAACATAACTGTATTAGTTGGTCATCATTTCCTCATGATGTGGTATTAGGTATCTGTCTAATAGCGTACTCAAGGGCCCCAATCCTTCTATCCGTCCATCTTGTCCATAAGCCAATTTTTAACCTTTTCTAATGTGGTAAAAAAAAAAAAAATACGGGCTATTGTGAACTCTGGTCTGTCTGTACTAGAATACACACTAACGTTGGGTATCAATTGATTTTTGATCCCATTGATTAACAACATTGATATCAATTCCCATCGGGTACTACAACCCGTGACAAATTTGAATGGCCATTAGGACTTCCATCCTACAAACCCACTCCAAGATGGCCGCCATATTTACGTGGTAGCACAAGCATGTGAAGCGATCACATGACCCTCGCAAACACCAGCTGGAACCGATCGGCTCTCCCGCGCTCTCGACTCCGTTCTCCAGGGAAGGTATTTAACGCTGCCGGTTACAGGAATGAACACCTTCCTGGATGCAGCGAGCGGAGTAGGTCGGCCGTTTGGCTCCAAATGGGAGTAGGTAAGTTGGCATGAATGATTGGAGGCCTCCCTGTCATATGCGACGTATTGAGGTGAGGGAAACTAGCGTCAGTATCCTTATTGTGCCTGCCGGTGGAATCCACCGTGTTTTCTCACAATCTTCTTGGAGATGGCCCTGTACGCAACCGGGGCTCGGGGGGTTATATATGCGCGGCGATAATCACCTTGGCTACCCACTTCTGCCAGTGTCTCGTCGCGCCTAGTGCGCCCCCCTGATGTCCACGATCGTGACTATGGTTATTTATAATAAACGAAGCGGGGAGAGGGTGTAGTGGCTTCCACTCAGGCGACACCCAGACTGACCAGGACCCTGTGCCCTTGTTTCCTTTACTCATTACCTGGCTAAGACATGATGCAGAAAATCAGGATACTAACACCTGACGTTTCTTTCTTTTTATGTGTCATTTTTTCACTACTCTAGAGACACCACTTATTGTGTCTTTTTAACTTCGTTGCAACTGATGAGGCAATATCTGATACCTAAATAGGTGAGTCTACATTACACTCACCATCACGGTTTTCATCACGTGTGCATAGATGTTTTTAAGGGGTTATCTATGAAGTCACACACTGCTTAAAATTGTAAAAGCATGTCCAGCATTGTACTTTTAATTAATTTGAATTCACCACAGTAATACCGACTTATGTGATTCTTACAGAAAATATTGTGCTTTTGTTTGTACTACAGGTTACCTCATTTCCCAAAGGAAATGTCCCTGAGGGACTACCAGTGGTAGGTAGCGTTGCACCTTGCCACCTATGTGTATATAGTTTTGTTTTACTTCACACGGTCCTGAAGAATCGCTAACGATCACTCCTTGACAACAAATAGCGAGAAACATGTCGACCATTTGGGAGTTGAGTGCATTTTTGTCGCATTATAACAAAAAGAGTCACCCCTCCCTATTTACTTTTAATCAGGTCGGGTCCTCGCTGAATAAATTCATCACAGAGGACTCCCTTACCTGTTTTATCATCACTTTACACATCTACACTCACTCTGGCCCCACACACCCACGGCACCCATACGGCGAGGAACATAAGATCTCCGAAAAAGAGCCCCTTTAAGGGTGCCCATCGGGCATTGCAGCGCCCGGCCCGACGAGGAGCAGGCTCAAATGATGAAGCATGACACCTAGCTTGCTGGGTGTGTGAGGGCCCTAGTTCCTACAGGAGGAATTCCCCCTATCCTCCTCTTTACCTGTAGCACCTCTAAAACTCTTACCTTTCGAGTGATTAACACATCACACAGGAATTTCGTACTTTCTTTCTTGGGAACTGTATTAGGTATCTGACCATTTGCTGATTGCAGGGCCTTGTGTGGAATCTGCTGGAATGAATGTGTCATTGCCATTCTACTTGATGACATCAGGCTACTAAGGTATGCTACAAGAGCCAACCTATACAAGGTGATGAAGTATCCTACTGGATACATGAGGATGGAGATCAGACAACTTCACACATGCAACTAGAGATGTGTGTGGTTATGACTTCACTGCGAGCAACTGTTTACAGGTCATGTAGCATGCCTGCATGTGCTCATGCTAATGTGATCTGTGCACTTTAGCCATCTTTTGTGTTGATATCTGATGATCAGGTGTGGTAACACAGTTGCAATAAACCAATTTCATATGTCATTTCAGATTCATCCAGGGCAATCGTAGGAGAAGGGGCCAACATGTTTGGGGACACAGCTGGTCACAGTGGTTCTGGTGGTGAGAGTACAGACACGGAGGGACCCAGTGACCGAGAGGGTGTGGGAAGTGCTACAGAGCACAGAAGCTCGACTTCTTCATCATCAGAGTCATCCTCCAGTAGACACTCCAGAATGGTGGCAGGCCCCACAGGATTTGTTCCACCTTCATCCTTGTCCGACACCCCCAGTTCCATCTCCACCCTCCCTTATGCTCCCCACCGAGTTTGCCGGGCCTGCTCCCCTAAGAGGGGAGCCGTCTCCTTCATGCCAGGCACCTCAGCCCCTGCCCCTGTTACCTCTGCTGCCCTGAGTGAGGAGGCTATTGACCTCCTGAGAAATATCTCTGTGGGTCAGACGGCACTACTGCATAATATCCAGGGGCAAGGCACCCATCTGCAACAGATGGAAGCCTACATGGAAGGCAAACACAGTCCACAGTACCATGTCTGTCCTACAGAGATCTTTTCAAGCCCTGGCCTCCTCCCTCACTGCAGACTTCTACCCATCCCAAACTCCCAGCCCACCACCTGCCTCTTCCCGATCCAAATTCCCTATTCCCATGCCTGTCCCAAGCACACTCCCACATACGCACACACACACACACACTTCAACAGCCCCAAGCAACTCACGCAAAAAGAAACACCAGAAAACATGCAAGCACGCAACCACTCACGCAACCACTCATCTGACACTCACCACCCCTAACATACCTCCAGAAACCTCACCTGTACCCACAGAACCATCCCCAACACCCAGCATTCCCCCAGACACCACACCTGCACCGCCAGACCAATACACCACCCCCAGCATTCCCACAGACACCACACCCATACCACCAGACTCATCCACGTCACCCAGCATACCCAGCACTTCAACATCACACACCCCAAAAACACAAACATACTCACCCACACAACAAACACCTACAAAACACAAACAAGATACTTCAGACACACAGACATCAGCACCAACAGCATACCCACCCACACCTGACACTTCCACTCCCTCTACCTCTCAAACCCTACTCCCACCTGAACATCCTGCCCATTTTCCCAGTGAAAGTGTTATTTGCCCTTGCCCTTAAACCTGTCGAATCCGACCCCCCTAAAGCCAAAATAACCTCTTCTACATCCCAACCGATCACTTCCACATCGCAATCCACCCCTGAAAAACCTGACACCCACCACTAAACCCAGCCATACCCCTAAGAAGAAAAAAACCCTCCCAAAACCAAAGACACCCCTCCTAAAGTTAGGACCACTTCTCCCAAAAGCAAACCCACCCCTCCCAATACCAACCGCACCCATCCCAAGTAAGGTATTTAAGGTGTCTGCCATTCCCACTGGATGCCTGTTTGTGAGGAGGTTCCCTGGCAGTGTCATGAAGGGCAAGTTTAGTGGCACAGCAATGTGCTGAAGCACACATTGTGTACAAGGACTGGCCAATGGACTTTAGATTACTCCATCTAGTTATGTTGGAGAAATACAAATATGTTGTTGGTTTATACACATTAGTCCTGCCATTACTCTTCTAACTATTTGATGTTATTGGATACTTTGGGATGTGTGACTAGAGTTGTGTTTGTTTCACCCTGATTGCTGATACATTGGAAGTGGTTAGTGTGATCTGACCTTGGAATCGGTGCTAGAGTCACACAGGACAAGGGGACATGTTCAATGAATGGATCTGTGGGATCAATTCCAATTGGGACTGACATTACATTGGGTGGTATTTTTTCATATGGTAAGTATTTCAGCTTGGCTTGACCAATGTCAACATCATTTAGCTTGCACTTCTCCTTATGTTGTAGATTGGATATGTGCAAGTTAGATATTTGTTTATCCACACATGGAGGGTGTTAAATTGTCATAACTTTGTAGACATTTATGGACATGTGTACCTTACACCTACTTTATGTAAATGTGTGACAAATGCTGTTACTGCTGTGCTTGCTTTCACAACTTGCACTTACATATTTCCCACATATGCATGGCACTTGGTTATGCTATTGATTGTTCCTGATATACTACAATCCACAGGTCCTGTGCCCATAGTGGTTTTGAGGCATATGCAAAGTGGCCTGTGGGCTGGGGCTCCAACCTTTATGGGGTCCCCCTGGTAGAGGCATATCTATTCTGCAGAGAGTCTTTACATTGTGCCTTTTGAATGCTTCTCACGCTGATTATTTGGAATCCCATTTACCTGACATTAGCTTTTAATGTGGGTGATGTGTGAGAGTCCATTACAGAGATTTAGCAGAGAATGTGTGTTTCAGTTTCATGATGCATCCATACAGATGTATCTTTGATATCACAACAGGACCTCGCATGTGAGCAATATGAGATCGTCACAGAGATTAATAGGTGTGATATTGAAGAGGAGGTGCTGTTGTGTGACACAATTTAATGCACACATCACTATCCATGATTGTGAGATGTGAACACGTTGACTTTAGTAGAGTGTACCTCTGCAGTGGCAGTGACCTGGCCAAAGAGCGCATCATAGAGCTGTAATTGGATCATACATTGTGAACAATTCCGAACAGGGGACCACACAATATGTTATTTATTTATACTATGGAGTGGTACAAAACAAGATACAGAAAAATGTGTTCATATTCTTAAGTAGCGCGATTTGAACTTAAGCTTCAGCTTGAATATGCGTATAGAAAGTATTGAATACTTAAATGTGAGTGTTAAAGTGATGAATAGAAAATTGGAAATGTTTCTATTCAAGAGAGTGGCAGCAGGGAACTGCATGTTACATACCCTAAGTGGTCACACAGATCAGATCAAACAGAGTATCCCATATGGGCAACTGCTGACAGCACAAAGGAACTATAGTACAGATGTGGGTTTTTGGATCAAAAGAAGTTCCAAGTTTGCATATTTTCTTTAAAGGAGGTTGCTAGAGCGAGATATTCCGTGCAGTGACTAAGAAAATTGATTAATCAGAGAAGAAGGAGTGGTTTATTTTATCACAATTGATAATGTCCTGCCAAAGGAGAACTGACACCTGTTGAGGAAGTACTGGGACACTTAGCAGCCAGGTGGAGGTAAAGGAACTCTGATCAGACATGCCTCTCAGGTAACATATAGAAGAGCACAATCACTTACAGATAAGCCTGCAAGAAGCTACTTCTCTATTCCTTAGAATAATCCAGTATTGCAAAGAATTGATGGATTCATCATGTGCAATATATGTAAAACGTGCAAAAATAGCTTTAACCTGGGGGAATATGATGTACCTTATAGTAATCAGTCAAGAATGATAAGAAAGCAACTCACATGCAACTTAGACTTTATTGTGTATGTGTTGCTATGCAAGTGTAACAAAAGATAGAAGTGGTCAGTACCACCCACCTTGTAAAAAAAGGGGTCATTGACCACAGGAGAGCAATTACAATTTTTAATAGCTCTCACTAGTTTCCCAATTTCACCCAACTATGTGGGCAAAGCTTATAACTTAATCCATCCCTGCTTTTCACCTACTAGAAGACCTAGTTAGTTTATATGTTGTCCAAGACCTTTGCCATCTATCATTTCCCTGACAATGCTTTTCAATTCCCCCTCTGCTTCTTATTATATACCAACACTCTTATTAACATTCTCATTCCTCGTTTCTGTTACCTAATTTCAGACAAACCAACATCTTATTCACTCCCCTTTAGACATTCATATCTGACTGCCATCTGCATTTATGACTGGATGCCATTATACTGTTTGATATTCACCAAAACCAAAGTATCATCTATTTCCCATTACACATAGCACCAACATACATTTTCTCCTTTTTTCATTCTTCTAAACAACCATCTTGCCTATACCCCATGGCTTCACTACATTTAAAAAAAGCATCTTTCCCCCATCATCATTGTGATGGCCATTGACATCATACATAAATGGCCCATACACATTCACCCAAATCTCTGATGCGCTGGGGGTCAAGTTTTAATGACGTGAAAATTGTTTCCTTCACAGATTCATGTTTAACAATTCCAAATACATAACTAGACCTGTATATCAACTCTCTTTCCTCTCGGTCGACGGACCAATTAGTTGAGTAGTTGATGGTAATAATAGAACTAACTGACTATCTAACCAGCTAAATAATCACAGACTCTTGATAAGTTTAATAAGGCTTATCTGAAATAAATGTAAATGATTAATGCTCATCTCATACAGGTCATAATGCAAACAAAGAATCTCACATAAGGGAGAGAAAATCAATCAGCAATGCAAACAGTGTCAAACTCATCTACAATAATACGATATGCAAATGAAGGAGTGGATAGATGAAGAGACATAAGTTTCATCAAAATAATGCGAAACAATATACATATGAGGGAGTGGATAGATGAAGAGACATAAGTTTCAGCAAAATAATGCGAAACAATATACATATGACGGAGTGGATAGATGAAGAGACATAAGTTTCAGCAAAATAATGCAAAACAATATACATATGACGGAGTGGATAGATGAAGAGACATAAGTTTCAGAGACAAAAATACATTTGCAAGTAAATTATGCGAAGTACGAGTCAGAAAGAAAATACAAACCCAAAGGAATTCAGTGAAATACCACTCCTCTGGCCAAGGGAGTAGTGGGGGCCTCCTGAAATAGAGTCAGGAGACAAAGATTTCAGGAACAGGACAGGACAGGGTCAGGAACAGCTAGGCCTCTCTGTAAACCGACGGACAGCGACGAAAATCACCCCTCTCTCATCTGCATCCGACCTAAAGCTAAGGCTAAGGCTAAACCCCACCCCCAAAGGCACCCCAGTTATACCCTATAACCTACATGTCCATCCCACATTAGTTGAAACAATTCATGAAACTCGACAGCTTATTGGTGGATTTCGGAGGTGGTCTGTCACACCACCAGGTTCCCATTCACAATTTCTGTATATTCATTGTTCTATATCCTCTCTCATTACATCATGTTTGACTCGTTCGTTTAATTCAATACTTGATACTTTCACATTAATTCACATGTATTTCTCTGCTACATCCGCGGAAGAAGTCTTGGTTCCCACGGCCAGGCTCATCCTTTGGCAGGCGAACAATGCTCTTTGAGCTGGATAGCCTTGAACCTCTACACTTTCTCTGCAGCGCTCAACGCTTCAGTCTGCTTTGTCATGTCATTTTTGTTCACTCTCCAGCCCCTCATCTATCCGGTCAACGTAAGAAATTTCAGGCCCATTCGACTCACTACGGCAAATAGAACATAAGCATTCATTAATTACATGGTAATGCACTTTTCACTGTTTACCACCCACCTTTGCACTATCCCTTGTTAATGTTTTCTTAGCATAAGCTTAGAGCAAAAGTGGCATTATTTATTTATTATTTTCAAAGAAAGATGGAAAAATGCGAAATGCAGCCTAGACATGCACTCATTTTGTTTCTCTCAGAACGCAATGTTAAATGTGGCCTAGTTCTTTCATGCATTTAGTTCACATTAGTGCACGCATATGCAAAGCGTTTCCCACGTGTTCATGTGATTTGCATTGTTAATTTTTCACTGCACACTGTTAGTATGTATTACGGGGGTGTCAATCTGAGCAGGTTTCTTTTTGCGAAATCCTGCTCCATCACCATCAACGTTTGAAACCCGCCCCCCCCACCTCAAACACGAGGCAGCAACGAAGCAAATAAAGGCATGAATCATCAGAAAGCAATAACAATGATGAAGTCTATTCTCTGGTACATCTGAAACTAAAAGACAGCCAACTTACAACTCCAAACTCCTCATGTGTTTCATTCTTTGTTAGATCATTGCCACACCCTGAACTGTTTATCTGAGTTTCACTCTCTAAACCTAGGTCACACAGCCTTCATCAGAAGCTTAATTTTGTTCCCATAATACTACTAAACCCAGACAGAACTAGCCATCCGGATGCAGCATAATTGAAATGTAGAACATCGGAACTAAGAGTCAGATGTGGTCACAAATCATGTGGTTTTTGCAAATCACATTATTTACAATCACAAAATGTTTTTTTCCTATGCAGTAAATCCATTTTGCAAGTTGAAAAACCATTTGTGACTGTCAAAATGGGTTTCTGGACAGTTTTGAATTGCTATTAGAAAAGTGCATGAAAGGGGAATCCCATCCAAATTAGAACATTGGAATGTTGGGAGCTCAATTGAAAACAATGGAGTACTCCGGGTTTCTAATGGCCAGTAAAAGCCTGGCGCGCCAGCATTCCAATTTCAATTACCTCGGGCTTATGAGGCCTTTGTTTTATTTGTTTGATTTGTTAGAACATTCTGCCCTCTAGTGGCAGAATGATCTAATGGCCTTATAGCCCTCTGTAGCTGGGCTATACTGGCATTAAAGTCCCGCTCCCTTGTTAAAGGCCCTCTCCTTTGCCTCAGGCCTTTAAAGCTGGAGCAGGTCTTTAAATGGTCAGTATAGCCCGCGACTGCAGCCTATTGGGCTACATTACAGCTCGGATTGGTATGTATCAAAGATTGCAACCATAATTGTAGTTGTCAACCACTGAAAGTCTCCAACTCCTCAAAGGAGGTTGTAACCCATTCACATTGGGGAAGCTGTCCCATTTGAACAGACTCCCATATGGTAATTGTGGGGGAGACATCGAGGGGAGCAGGCAGTGGTCCTGGTGACCACAGCCTGCTCCCTCAATGTCTATCAAAGGAGATTTTTCTTTAAAAACTTCCAAAATGGGGATGCAAATACAGGGAAAGTGGTCTACTGTTCCTTACAGGCTACCATACCTGTGTTTGTAGATAATGAGAGTGGGTCACAAGAAGCTACCTGCTTAATTAGGCAAGATGTTCCGTCACCGCCCACAACAGGAGAGTTTTTCAATGCGATGTATTGCACATAGGTACTATAACAAAATTACAGACTGATCTGAAAACGTCAGTGCACAGTTTCCAACCACTTTTTGTGACCAGGCTTTTCGAACATCATGCTCTAGGAGTATTCAGATTTTTTGCTGCTTAGTTTTCCTAGCATGTGGGCACTATTTGGGCACTTGCAGGAAAAAAAACTGTTGCCCACTAGGTGAGTTTGCTATCAACAAACACTTATTTAGCAAATGGTGTTCTGACATCATTTCACTGCCCGCAGATACTATCTCATATTGGAATGTTGGGAGCTCCAATGGAGTGTTCCGAGCTTCTAATGGCTGATAAAAACCTGGAGCTCCAACATTCCAATGTTTGTTGTTGCTGTGAGCAAAGGCCTCATGGAGCCTTAGGGTAATTAAATTCCCTCTGGCTCACTGAGGCCTTTGTTTTATTTTTTAGAACATTCTGTCCTCTATTGGTGGAATGTTCTAATAGCATTATAGCCTGGTGTAGCAGGGTTTTACCAGCCATTAAAGGCCCACTCCCTTGTTAAAGGCCCTTGCCTTTGCCTCAGGCCTTTAATCCTGGAGCTGGCCTTTAATGGTAGGCATAGCCCACTATGCAGTGGCGTAACACAGGCCCCCACAGTCCCCACAGTGCGGGGGCCCCCAAGCTCCAGGAGGACCCCTCAGCACAGTACTCTGGCAGAAGAACTTCTAATTGAGTCCAGAGGGGGCCCCCCACGTGCCTTGCAGGGGGGACCCCTGAAGTTTAGATACGCCAGTGTCGCTACGGAGGGCAATAAAGCTATATGAGGCCCTCATTATGAGTTGACCCAAATTTGGTGTGAGGGTGGCAGGGGACCAGAATCTATTATTCCAACTCGTAGCCCCGCACCAAATTCCAGTGATTATAGTTTTAGGTTTAGTGACGAACGACTGCTTGGACCATGAGATCCTTTACTGGGTAGGTTTCCTGTTTCTGTTGAAACAAACACTGACTTTTTCTGCCTGCTCTGAGCCGGTGGAATGTATCAGAGGGAGGTCCATGGGGTGGGTGAGAGGGGATATCAGGGGCTGGGGTTATGGGCATGCGTCTGTGTTCTCAAGGGAACATTCTTTTCTCCACCGTACTGCTACAGGTTTTGAGCGGGCCAGGCTGTGCTGCTGCCTTCAGCCCTCTCAGTGTCAGGGCTGGTGACACTGGGCCTCGAATAAATGGCTCTGGAGTTTTCCAACCTGAGGATTCTGGGCCCAGAGATAAATACTCAAAAGGGACTCAATGGTTAATGTACTGCAATGATATTCACCCGCTCGCCACCTTCCTACAACTGAGCGTCTTTGTATTCAAGTGGCTGTACTAGTCTGATCAGTAGCGGCCCGTGGTGGGAGTGCTGCCGGGCGGTGATGTGGGGCGGGGGAGGGGCAGGGTGGGGGGTAGTAAGCGCGGTCAACTAAATTCGTTTTATTTATTTATATGTTTACTTACCTCTATTTGGCCGGATTCCGTAGTTTACTACCCCCACCCTGCCCCTCCCGCCCGACAGCACTCCCACCACGGGCCGCTCCTGAGTCTGATGCTTTGTATTCTCTAGCCTGTGTATAGAATTGCTCTGAGAAAAGATGAAGCAGTCCAACTTAAACAAAAAGCAATAATTACAGAAATCTTTACTGCTTTAAAAGTTCAGACAAACTGAAATTTTGATAGTAAACGCCCTGCAATTGCTTTTATACAAACAAGGAACACTCCACTATTTTCTGAAAACAATAATAGCTGACTGATCCAGTCAGATAAATAATGTCGACCCTAGTCCAACAGATGTAATTAATTTCATTTCTGGAAGAAAATTATGACTAAATATTGCTTCAGATGCAGACTCTGATACTTGACCAGATAATCATAGCTCCTCTGATCCCCTCATTCATCATGATACTACCATCCTGCTTCCAACATGTAAAGTGTAAACATGTAAAGTGATGTGCACATTTCTATTTTAAAACGGCCTCTAACCGAAGTTGATAAGTTAAGATCTAATGTAGTAGTGTTCTACTCGCCTTTGCCCAGCCAACGTAAGTCAAGGTTGTCTGAGAGATACTCGAAAGTCTGCAGAACCTTTTCCAGCTCCTTTTGCCTGGTTTCAAAGATTCTCTGGAAATGCATTTAAAAAAAGACTCTCCTTTACAACATAACTTGTGATATTTCAGAAAGTCACGTTGCACAACTGTTAGTCTATAAATGTAGATTTTGCTTACTCGTGAAATTTTTTACTAAGAAAGAAGAAGTGAAAAGTTTTGAAGAAACGCCTGAAAATTGCAAAATTGTGTTCTGAGACGTTTGGCCTGTCTCAGTTGTAGGCAAACCTCTTATAGAGTCAGTATAGGCCCTGGAAATGCCAGACGTATGGCAGGACGACAGTGCAAGCAGAAGTGATAGTCAGGGGTTCTAGAAGCTTGTACCGCAATGGGCTGTCTGGCTTGTTATGGGGGGAGGGGGAGGGGGCTGTCTATTTTGTTAAACAGTGGACTCTCTGGCTAGAAACTATCATGAAGTCTACAGGTAGTCTGGCTCTGGTGAAATAGGTGTGAAGCTCATTGCTGTTCACCAGCAGACGAGACGACCTGTCCCCTTTTAGATGAAAAAATGCTGCACGTTGTGAATAGGTGAGTCACAGTTTCTGTTAGTGAGTATGTGTGTTCCACCAGCGGGGCAATCTAGGCCTGCGTGTGAAATTCAGGCCTGTGTGGTAAATTCTGTCAAGCGATGGTTGAGCCCGAGCAAAAATAACAAGCATTTGCAATGCAATAGGTCTCGCATTTACGCGAGTTTGAGCTATTGACATTGTAAATGACAATGCCTTTTATTTATGTTTTAAAAATAAAGCATAAATAAAAGGCATTTTCATTTACAATGCCAATAGCGCAAACTCGCGTAAATGCGAGACCTATTGCATTGCAAATGCTTGTTTTATTTCAGTTTAGCACTCCATAAGTATGCATGTGTCTATAGACTATAGGCTGTCTCCTCTCTGGCCCTACTCAACGTTGCTTGCACCGGACCCCACCCCTCTTGCGTCATTGCTTGCACCTGCTCACCCCCCAGGCGCCCTCCTGCATCATTGCTTGTACCCACTCCCTCCCACAACCCCCTTACGTCATTACTTGCACCCCTCCCTCTGACACCCTTCCCACATCATTGCTGTTTTGTCCATTTGTACACCGGTGTAACTATTCCAAAACCGATGACGACTTAATTGGCTTGAGCAGGGATTCACCACTGAGGCTGCATGTATTCTCCCATTGGTGTTGTGACTGTGTTCTCGAGCGGAGCGCGAGGCACGCCCTCAGTGGGCTGCTCTGCTGGTAGAGGGGCACGTTAATTTATGCTTCTGAAAAACACACATTTCCAAGACCAAAGGAGGATATGCTATCCCTCTCTCTGCGTTTGATCCATTTTAGACGGCGCATTAAAAAACAGGCAACGACTATAAGTACAAAGTGCACATAAATAAAAAACGTTGACATTTGATTGGACTAAAGATTAAAAAAAATACAACAGCAGCTTTTAACAAAGATGATAGAGTTAAATAGTCAAGTTGGAAGAAACATGGCTAGGGGTAATGCTGCTATGTTGACTGATTTACAAATAGCGGTAGATCACCATTGCACAGGTTTGTACAAAGTTGTGAGGACAGTATGCAAATTGCCTGAAGGAGGATCGAGGTGGTGGGGTTTTGTGAAGTACTCTTTATATATTTTTCTAATTGATTTTCAATACAGTTGGGCAAAATCACAGTACATCACTGGTTCAGGCATTTGTTTTCAAACGTTTTGTTGTCAATTATCAGCCTTTCAGTTTGTGTAAAAGGTAGATTGGATCCACATAACAGCAAGATATACCTTAAAACAAGTAAAGTTAAAGGAAAAATTGAAAAGGCCAACTGTATTTGGAGTATAGTATAGAGCAGGCCAGTATCCATAGGGTGATCACCGCCATCCAGGTGATCAAGAATGCCGTTTCAAGCTGAGGACCTCCGTGTGTTAACTAAACACATTCTAGGTGTTGCAGTATTGTTTTACCTCCATTACACCAATTAGATTAACACATCCAAAAACTTACCAAACCAAACACTATTTACTCAAAGTACGAAAAACAGCAACGCTGAAACCATGCGGGCGGGGGCTTAGTGGGAGCTCGGCTCGACGTCAAACAAGAGGGTGAAGGGGCACAACTCTTCTGCCTTCTCAAACAAGAGGTGGTATTTGCGGGAGGGGCGCACCTCTAGTGCGCTCTCAGCTCGGACAGTGCGCGGGAATGTTTTCAACGGAGCGCGCCTCAGCCGGGACACCAGATTATATAAAACGGCAGTTAAAGCGGTGCCAGGAGCGACCTTTCAGAAGCGCTGTTTGAAAGGCGTTAATTTCCACGAGTGAACATTTTCTAAAATTATCTCTCACTCCAAGCTGAGGAGGCGGGTAAAAGGTGAATAGAACTGACACATCCGAAGATGCCGTAAAAAGAGTGTGCTGTTTTACACGTTTTGTTTTTTAATTCACAAACTTCAAGCAGTGTCACGCCATTCGCGATACGAATGTGGTACGAGATTAAAGAAAACTGTGACAAGTTGTGGGATATGGCATTTTGTTTTGTTATTTTATTAAAATGAAGCCAGAAGTTCAGTGTGACGAAGTCTGAACCAGTCTATGTTTCCAAATTTAATGTTATAATTGTTAGCAATTTTTGATATATTTTTTTTTAGTTTAACCTTGCACGCATAGAATGTGAGTACTTAGCAATAATAATAATATTAATACCAGTAACGACAATGATTCTATTTACTATGTTCTCGTTAGCAATAATAATAATATAATGGAAAATAAATTAGTAATGATGATCATAATTGAGTTTTTGCGAGAAACCCCGTTTTGAACAGCATAAAAACGCAACAAGTAGTCGGATATTACTGTTGAGTAGTTACGTTGCAGTCAGTGTCCGTGGGGAAGGCAGCTACTGGTGCCTTCTCTCAATTTCTAAACGTGAGATGAGGAGTGGGCTGCTCAGCTCACTGCCATACTCCAGGGCCTAACATTGCAATATAAACTTAAATAACTTTTTAAAAGATACATGAGAGCACGCGAACAGAACTCTGAAATTACCTCGTCTCGTGTGCGGCCTGTCTTGTTGTATACTTCATAGGGTGTGCATAAACGGGCTTTCTAGAATCATGACCATATATAGGCACAATCCAACCTGCCCTTATATAGGCATACAATCCCAGGCCTTATTTAGGCATAAACCATGCATACCAAATACAGGCATGGATTCCGACATCCGTCCACCCTAGCGTCTCAACGAGTCCATGAAAAAACAGACCCTTAGGCTGCGGGAATTTCCCTTGCCCAGGACTATTGATTTCTTCAAGGACTCATACATTATGCATGAACCTCTATTCCTTAAGGGATTCATTCATGACGTCTTTCGCTACCCAACTCACGTCAATGCTAACATTTTCAGGTATAAATATACCTTCCCAAACCCCTGTAAATCAGAGGAGACCTCGACTTCAGAGGAGCCCGATTCCCGGCCAGACGCACTGAGAAGACACTGTCATCCCTGCACGCAGAGAGTCCAGCTTCCAGTGATCTAACTTCCCTTGCGGGGTGTTGGAGTTCGAGTCCGGAAAGAGATTCCTACCTCTCTCATTCTTCAGTTATGGAGCAGACTAGAACCTAGAGGGACTCTTGGCATACTAGACTCTTGGCATGCTAGGCGTAACTTACTCTTAGTATACTCTAGTCAGGAATACAGCACCTACTTCTACTTCTCCCTACACCTAGGATAGGTTAGGTACACTGGGTAGAACTAGGCTAGAAACGCATCGTATGAGTACTCGCATTTTTAGGCTGTGTCATTTTATGTAAATGCATATATGCTGAAAAGATAATGCTAACGCAGTATTATTTATTTTTACTGCTCACCTTGTACATCATCTATCTCGCATACTGTCTTGTGATCGTAACAGCACATCTAACTTACAACAGAAACAAGACTGTTCAATAAACCATTTTATTGAAACGCCCGTCTGTTATTTCTGTGTAACTTTGAGACGTAACTGAATCCTGCACAACTGAGCTGAGTGAAATAGTTATCTATTGTTTCTACGACTCTGGGACACATCCTGATTCTGTAAGGGAAACACAGTGGTCATGTTTTGCGGCTGCCAGAAACTAATCCCTTCTTGTCGTCAAGAAGTTTCTAGTGGCCTCTGAGCTAGCTGGCACAAGTAATTAAGTTTAATATACTCAATAGGGACATACCGACCTTAGTCCTATGTCAAACCTATAGGATATACTATTCCAATGCGCAGAGCCTATAAGGGAAATAGGAGCTACACTACAGTCTGGCATTTCTGCGCGGCTTGAGCCCGCCTGCGCCCCCGGGGTCCTTTATTTATATATTTCCCTGTAGCGCTGCGCGGTGGTGAAGAGGCCGGGCCGGGGACAGGCGCTGCAGCAGTGCGTGGCTGTGGTGCAGTGCAGACCCTCAGAGCAGGATCTGGCCGCGAATGGTCGCCTCGGCCGGTGCACACGTGGAGGACAGCACAGGTGTCTACACTGCACAGAGGCACAAAACACAGCTCTGCAGAAACTGCGTGCGACGGCCCCTTGTAGTTAACACCTAAGCAGTTTGGCGCGAAATGCCTAGCCTTTGTTTTAAAATGACACCTAGAGACCAATATAACGACATTTCGTAATTGTTCCACAATATAGTGCTTTATGTGAAAAAAGCCCTAGTATAGATTGCTACTTTTGTTTCAACAAATTATGAGCAAATTCAAGTGAATGCACATGACATCTATCAAAGAGTTTACTTTCCATATGTAGATGTAAATCTATGTGTAGCTTTGTGTACAGCATTCTGGACTGGAATGTATTATAGGAAACATCCCCACTCCCCCCCTAGACACCACAGGGTGTGTGATCAGGATATTTCAGGGCTGTCCAACTTCAAAGGTAGCGCCTCTCTATGATCGCATGATGAGCACTAGTGGTTCTGGCCAGGTTCAAGCTAGCGCCAAGACACCCTCGCGTAAATGCGCGCTTAAGAAATAAATCTAACATACCATAACACCGCGTCCTATTATGGCACATTACCTCAAGTCTGCAGGGTCCATGCGGGCTGCGCTGGCTGGGTGCTTGCTGGGGGGCTTCTCAGCGTGAACTGCGTACTCTTAGTACGGGTTCTCTCTCCCTCCGCTTGTCAAAGACCAGGAAACGAGCAGCTCCCACGGCGCTGGCCCTCTGGGCGGATACACAACTGCTGGGCCCTGAGCTCAGGAGGAGGAAACCTCTGCCGTGAGAGGTGCTGTGTGTGGGGGGAGCAAAGGGACACCGCGGGTGCCTGGAGCACACACCGAGCACTTTACAAACGGTATGGGAGAATTATCCACACACAGACCTCTCTCTACACATATAAACTCAATATTCACGGAAAACACGCGTAAAGTGTTTAAGGCACGAGAGGGCATTAAAAAAAAGTTTGTTTTTAACTAATGTGTTTTGTAACTTTACAATTACCTAAAGAGGTTAAGAAGAGACAGTGTGCGGTGCAATGGAAGGAATTTCTAACAGATTTGATTAAAGCCTGCATGTGAGATGGTATATTGTTACTTTTAGTCCCGAATGTTTCTTTTTGTTAACTGCATGTTAAATGTTTCTTTTTGTTAACTGAGAGTGCTCTGTGCTTACTGCACTCAGCAGATAATTAGTTTTCAAGTTCCGGGCTCTGCCGGAGGCACCGTGATCATAGCTGCCTTTAAAACTTTCCAGAGGCAGACCGGCTGGCTGAGACACTCTTGGTTACACAGCGAGTCTGTTTCACTTTGCAACATTTGTTTTGTCAGCCTGATAATTCTTAAATGCATTTATGACTGAACAGGCCGACAGAAGAAATGTTGCAAAATGAAACGGACTCCTGAGTAACCCAAGAGTGTCTCAGCCAGCCGGTCTGCCTAGTAAGCCTCTGGAAAGTTAATGAAGGGTTTAGCAGAAGGAAGCTGCAAAGGAGATACAGCGACCCCGGCTCCACCTCTGCCCCCTCCTCCAATGGCCGCGCCGCAGAGCCCGAGAGGCAGCAACAGAGGAGCAGGATATGTCTGCAGACTAGGCTGGCCCTTAAACCTTTGACACAAACCACACGTATTTGGCAGGGGAAACACACGAAGGAGAGAGCAAGAAAACACAGCGCTGCTAACTGCACTTGATCTAAAAGAAAATAATCAGATGTTGCACAGTGTTGAAAAAGAAAAAAAAAATCTGCAAAATGACTGTAATATACATACACCATACACATACACAAAAATAAATTAAACGAAATTGGTACTTAAAACAATATGAATTATTCAAGGTCATCAGGACAAGACTCTGCAGAAGGGAGCTGGCTCTAGCAGCCCCCCCCCCGGGAGACTAGGGCCCACTTTGCCCATGACTTAAAACGTCTCTGCCAGAGACAGACATCTGAAGCCATGCAGTGAGTGGCCTGTATAAGGCCAATCCACACCCTCAGTGAGATGAAAGCAACTAGTGCCTCCCTCCCTGAAGTACATACCTCAGTAACAACCGTTTGTATAGCGAAATGGGCCGACTGGGAGCGTAGGGCTCTTTTGGGGAGGTGTGTGTGTGTGTGGGGGGGGGCGTCCTGTTCAGAAGTTAACTTGGGCCAGTCTTATAAAAGGCTGAGAGGGCAACTGTCAGTGCTTGAAAGGAGACTCGTGCCTTCACTCGCAGCCAGTGTAGCTGAAAGAGTGTCACTGGCACCCTGGTGGCATGCTGGGACTGTGCTGCCAGACAGACTGCTCAGCATCACAGCACTCACTGCTGTTGTGTGTATTCAGTCTCTAAGGTCTGTGGCAGGGGCGTGAGCCACACACAGGCAGCGAGTACTGCAATGACGTGTCAGAGGGAGGATGGCACCAAACGAAGAAGGATGAAAGGCAGAGGGGGCCCTGCAGAGATGGGAACCTTTGATCTACAGAGAAAGATACACACGCTCATACGCACACATACACCCACGCACACATACACACGCACGCACAGATACGCACGCAAACATACATACACTTCCTTTTGTTGCTCAACTCACTGAGATGCATCCTTGGCTTAGATATTAGAGCAATATTACGAAGAACAAACGTTTCTCTGTCACTCCCACCACGGCCCAGTGCCAGGCGTGTTCACTGGCAACTCCTACTTATAAAAATAAAAAATAAAATAGTTTCCCCCCCGCCCCCTCCCGCACACTTCTCCATGCCCTCAAACATGGCCTGGGGGGCATGAGCCTGTCAACCCGGGGATGATGCAAAACGCGCAATATGTCAGGTCTCGAAACAGAATTCAGGCTGTGGAGTTAGCCACGTGAATAAGGAACAGCAAATGTGACCCTGACCCCCACTGAGATACGAAAATATTACACAGATGTTCTGGGTCGTGCCAGAAACCTCTTTTTATTTGGGGTGAAAGTTCAGCCTGATTAACTCTGTGTTCTTTGGCGGGACTGTCCGTCCCCACACGCTGCAGTGAGAAGTGAGGAGCCTCCTCTGATAAAGTCTTAAAGGACCAGCCGGGAATCCGTTTCTCCACCCAACTGCGTTGCCGGACTATATAAAAAAAATCACAGGAATCATGCTGAATGTAAATTAAAGTACAGCGTCCCGTGAGTGGTGTGCACGCACTTTAAGGGTGAAAAAAACCAGCGATCTGGGAGGGATGGTGGGGGCAGGCAAACAAGGCACAGGAAACACGCCTAACTTAAATTAAAGAACAGCGTCCCGCTAGTGGTGTGCAATGTGCACGCTGTAAGGGAAACCAGACCCACTGTCTCGGTTACAGTCGTGCATTCTGGAGCTCCCACTTACGTCTCACACTTGCACAAACACAGACACCAAAACGGACGCACCCAGCCGCGTGACGAGCGCTGCTTTTGCATCAGGTAAGCAGGAACTGACAAGGTAGAGAAGACGCCCCGAGCAGCTGCTCGGCGAACTCTAAAATAGGATAGTAAAGATGTAAGAGGAACAAAGAGAGGGGCTTTCACAACACCGCAACAAGCGGGTCACAAAAGGCCGCTGACTTGGGCTCTGGTGGTGCCGCGCTGCCACAACAAAGGGAACGCTGGCAGGTTTGCATTTGTGATTCTGCTGCTAACAACTCACGTTTATACAGAGTACCGCCACAGATTCCCAGAAAAATCCATCCTAATGTAGGGGAAAACTGAGTGCTATCTAGTCCAATGGCCATGCACGTGCTGCGGGCGGGATGTCAAATAAAAAATAAACTAATCACAATCAAGTTTGAAGCAAATTGTGGCAGCTCCAGGGCCCCCTTTAACATCTTCCTTCCTCGGGGGAGGACAGTGCTCTAGATATGTGCGCTTCCAGGAGGAGGAAAAACGACTTCCGGTGGTGACTTCCTCCGGCTGTTCAGTTCGGTTCAGTCACTGCGGAGCTCCAGTAAAAAAAAAAAACTGGGCAAAAGTGAAAGCGTTTCCATTGCGGGAGCGAGCGGCGCAAGGAGCGATGATTGCTACCATATGGCGCCGCTTGCTCCCGCAAGTGAGTCGCCAAACGTGCACGCGTTGCCATTGAAGCGTGCACGTTTTTGGCTGAAAAGCCGAAGCGATTGCAAAAGGTCTTTTTGCCTATGCAGCGCAGGCGCGCTGCGTAGGCGAGACCTAAAAATGTGATGGAGGAACGTGCAGAAGGAGCACGCTTGCCCTTGTGGAATAAGAATGTTCAGTGACTTATCAGCATGCCTGAAGTGATCTGCATAGTGGTTGGTCAATACTCCTGAGGAAACTGCTTGAAGTGACTGTGGCTGAGAAGGTTATTGTATCCTCTAATTTACTCCGGATCAGGACAGGATATCTAGATTACAAGGGAGCTTTAGTGAGGAAGTCTCCAGGTGATAGGCGCCTGGAAGACCTAAAAAGGGTCTCTCTGAATTCTGTGCCCCAACTCTGTGAGTTGGCTTGAAAGAAATGGGGAAAATAATTTTGTACTGACCCTCTTGCAGCTGAAGCCCTTTTCTCACAGCATTCTAAAGGTTATGCAAATAGAGAGTGTTTGAGTTTGTCTGTGGGTATTTATAAAGTTATTGTTTTATACGTTTCTGTTTCAGTCATGATGGTCATACTGAACTGATTGGGGTTCTTCCATGTTTCGTGGTTTCAGAGTGAGATGGAAAACACTGAATGAATAGGCTCAAATTCCGTTTCCCAGCTTCAGGTTCCCGCCTTGAAGGGTGTTATAGTTGTAGAAAACAGGCCTGAGTCTCAGCTTAGTAGCTTAGTAGCCTGGAATGAAGTTCAGAGCCTTTCCGTGCCCCGCATATCCTACCAGAGGGGAGCTGACACTTGTCCGTGTCACAACACGGAGATGGGCAGAGGTGGATTTGAAGATGGTGTATGTCTCAGCCTGTTTTTTAATACTTTCAACACTTGCAATAACGTATTGTGTAGTTAATTAAAACCATTAAAATATCAATGAAATTGAACATTTAAAATAAAACTGCAAGCCAATCTTATTAATTTCATACTAAAAGTGAACACGATCGCTAAAGCATATTGGTAAGATAATCGATTAATCAATCGATTGTAAGGGAGGCTTTTTTCTGAGTCAGAGCAGTGTGTTCTTCGGTCTCACCGACAGGAGCTTTATGCGGTAGGATTGGAGGTGCCTGTTTAGGTTTCATCCCACAAGATAGAATGGGGAAGTTTTAGAGGACTGAAACATGGGCTGCAGTGCCGCAGGATGAGGCCCCAAGGAAGGAGCTTTATATTTAAAATAGCTCCAGGAATTAAATAAATGAAAGTTGTTGTGCTGATATAGTTACCTAAAATGGTGCAATGGTGCAACGATACAAAGGTAAAATGCAATATTGTGATTGTCCTGGCACAGCCAAGGGCTAGGGCAACTGTAAAAGATGCTGCTTGTAAATGTGAAAAATCTTATTTTTGGGGAATAGTCAATGGTTTTATACTGAAGCTTTATAGAGTTTAAATGTAATTATTATTTGCGCTGCATTGATAGCCCCAAGAGGTTCATGTTTCTGAACTTAGAAATGGACACCATCCTGCACATGCATAAATCAAGTTTTCAGAATAGGAGGACACTGAATCTACTCTTTTGAAAAAAAATATCCCTACTTTTTCTGGGTGGAAATTAGAAATTGATCTAAATCTACCAGCAATATGTTGTAGTATAGACTATGAGTAGCCTTTTGTTAAGGGCTGGTCTCATTTTGATTGTCCAGACCTGTTGTTTCCTTCGGAGTCCGTGAAACTCTTGAATTGTCTCAAGAATGTCTTTGGGTTAGTGTTGAAACAAGATCTGGATAAGAATTTTTCCCTTTAAGTGGAAATGCCTGGAAACCAGGAGAAAACCAAAATCTCTGGACAGGTGGAAAGGGTCTTTAGAAGTAAACACTTTGAAACAAAACAGGTAGAATGTTGTAGTAAAGCAGGAATACTGAAGGCCTAAAAGCAGGAGGCTTGTTAACAATGGACATCCAGAGCAGGCATCAAGGACAAAGAGGCTTCAAGGCATCATTGTGAAAAAACGAAATGCCCAGGCTCAACTTTTTCTATAGTCAGAGCAGTATGTGACCTCAAAGATGAGGTTACCTTAGACAGGAAGTGAACATCCCCATGCTAAAGCAGTATTAATAGCACAAAGAATAATGCAGTAAACAATGTTTTACATGTAATTTCTTGAATTGGAACATCGTTTTAAGGACTTTATTCAATTAGTTTCCCACTTCCAGAATTTCCAATTTTTTTATATTTAATAATTAAATAATAAATATGTACTATTTTATAAACGTTTAACACTAAATTATATATAATTTTAAATAGTTTAAATAGTTTAATTTAAATTGATATTTACTATGGGGTTTTATTTTCATTCCCTACCTCCATTATTTTCTCTGGGAGAGAGCTGCAGTACCAATGGTTGGTCATTTGCGGTGCTGGACATACTACAGTTTATTTTTGTAGTAACTTACACTCAGATTTTGTGAATAAGCAAAAACAAGCAAACTTACTCAAAAGTGTAAACTAGTCAAATAGTGTTACTATGGAATTTTGTAAATCCAAACCTGAGTGCTGAACTAAACTACATGCTATTTAGAATGAATGGATGTATTGTTTAGTTACTTAAAACCATTATAGTTTTAAGCATAGTGTAAAGTCATTAAAATAATGTTGACAAATCATTAACAAGTGTTTCCCATGTAAATTGCTTGCTTCGGCCAATACACCCCATTTATTTGAATTTCATTATTCACAGCACAAATACAAATACATACCACTTAACAGGATCCTAGCCTGACCTAATTTTTAAAAACAAGCATTAACCGAAGGCTTTCATTTGGAGAAAGTGTTTCTTTTTGTACACTATCAACTACTGAAAACTCCATTGACTATAGTTCTACCGCTAGGAGTCAGACTTTAACTCGTGGTGAAAATTTTAACTATGAAATTAGTACGAATATAGCAAACTATAAACCAAATTGCATTTCATTACTATTAAAACAGAGGAGATCCCCTTTATTCTTTGTGTGAATTTCCAGCCTACAATTAGATGGTTATGAAATAGGGCTGGGGGTCACTCGCATAATTCCGTGTAGTGGAATCACGTGGAATCACCTCCGAATTCTGCGCGATTATGCTTTGATTATGCAAGAAGATTAATTCTGTCTTTAGTGCGATTTTTTAGCGCAGAAATGCCCCCTTGTGTCCAAATTGGACGCGAGTATACAATTTGTCTAAGAAATAGCACTAAATGCAACTGAACATGAATAGTGAGTGCAAGAAGATACTCGTGCTTGCTAAATGTGGTCTTTGGGTAGGGTTTACCCCCCCAAACTTACTACCAGCATTTAGCTCTATTTTCTTGCAAAATGCACCCTTGCGTCAATTTTGGATTCGAGAATGCACTGCAGCAGAACACCAATAGCAAGAGCAAGTAGCCGCTCACGCTTGCTAAATGTGCTCTTGCTGTAGGATTTTTCCCCCCATATTACTCTTAATTAAGCTAGTAGGAATAATCACGTAATCATCGGTAATTCTGTGTCAAAGAGTAACACAGAATTACTGAAATTATTCCATTTAATCAGGCGTAATCGAAATTCTGCCAAGGCCCAGTTTTAAAAAGAGCCTCCTTTGATCAGCAAAAACTATAAGGCCATTAAAAAATTCCATCCACTGAGGGCTGAATATTGTTAATTGAAAAGGGAGAAACAGAAAGATAGACATTGGAATGGTGGAGAAGAAGGCCTATAGCAGCTATTAGTGACCCCGAGTGAGATCATTGTCTTCAGTGGAGCTCTCAGCTTCCCAGTATTTTAATATAGCCTTATAGCCTGCCGTAGTGGGCTATACCAACCATTAAAGGCCCTCTCCAGCGTTAAAGGGCCGAGCCAAAGGCGAGGGCCTTTAACAAGAGAGTGGGACTTTAATGCTAGTATAAACCAGCTACGGAGTGCTATAGCGCTATTAGAACATTCCGTCACTAGAGGGCAGAATCGTCTAACAAATAAAAGAAAGCCTGATGGAGCCCAAGGGGATTGAATTCCCCTTGGGCTCCGAGAGGCCTTTATTCCCAGCAACAGCTGTGAAGGACAATGTTGGAATGTTGGAGCTCCAGGCTTCTATCAGCCATTCGAAGCCCGTGCACTCCATTGTTTTCAATAGAGATCCCAGCATTCCAATGTTCTAATATCCATCTGAAAGATCTCTAAACCCAAATTGTTGCAGCGTACTTACAACTGATTCTCTTGCAAACAGAGTTCACAACTAGAGAATATCAGAGTGGGACCCCCTATCCCAATTGGTATGTGCTCTTTCCATAATATACAGCCACTAGCCTAACCAGAGTACTCTGCAGGGACCAAAAGACCATGTGCAGAATTCAATAGAATTTTTCAATAGATAAATAACCAACTAGAAAGTTGAAGGTACTGTAGAGAAATGGAGAGTTATTTCTCTGCAGCTGATATTTAAAAGGGGTCATTCCATCTATACAAAGATCAGCTTACCCTAACTCTATTATCAATTACAGAACCATTATAGAATTCCAACAAGTTAATATCTTAGAAGTCATTGCGCTATATGGTATCTGAATAGATAAAAAGAGGTTATGATTTGCAGAAAGTGTTGGGATAGATTTAGGGTCTGCACTGTTGTAATCCCTACAGGACCATGGGTTGAGGGATGGTGACGGGCGCTACCCACGCGCGTCGCTACTAGCGCACTCGGACGCCCCAGAGGTGAATGGGATGCCAATCGAGTGCTGAGCGGAGTTAGCGGAGCGAGACAAGGGGGCTGAGGCGACTGAGACAGCGGAGCGAAGCGGAGAAACGGAGCGAGGCAAGGCAGAATGGCAACGCTGACCAGCATGTGAGCAGAACGGAGGATGGGCAGCATACAGTGTGAAATGAGGTGGAGAAGTCACTGCAGGCAACCGACCGTGTGAATACCTCCCCAGGAGTGTTAGGTGAGACTGCTGCGGTGCGAGGAGTCGGGTCGTGCTGCTCTCCTTACCCTCTGGGTATACTAAAGTGGATTGGTGGATTTTGGTTGGACCTATGCATATAAGCATAGTAGCTACTGGGGGCACGGGACCTGCAAAGCTGCAAAGTTAAACTCCTAGCAGAGGATATGAGACAATAATGCAGCTCCATATGGCAAAAGAGTAAAGAGATGGTTACAGCTTTTAATTTTTGACTCCCCGCATCACAGATATAGGAATCCAGCAAGGATTAGTCAGAAATTCAGTAATTTATTTTGATTTTGCCTTTGTTTCTGCCTCTGCCTCTCCTTAAGCATGCATATGCTACAAAATAAACTTGCGAATAATAGCACTGAATTATTCAGCCACTCAAGTCCGGCCCAGAAAGGGAGAAAAAAGGGGAAACAATCGAAAGCTGCTGCTACAGCTCACCCACAAAGAGTGGTCCAGCATAGAATGGATTTGAAAATCCAGCAGCTGCTAGATGCTTAAAAAAATGAAGACCTAAATATAAAATACAATATGAAAGGGGGTCAGAAAATGAAAGTGGTAGCGATATTTCTGATTTACAAATGACAGGTTCCCCTTCAGGGCTGGAGGAGTTGGAAAGCGCAGAAGGTTGGATTGATAACAGCCTGAGAGCCAGAGATAAGGAATTAAGAAGTCCAACAGAACCCACTACAAGTATACTGGGGTGTAAGCAGTATCCACTATTCTATAAGCAGAATAAAGCAAGTGTGCCAATGGAAGCGCAATTGGCACAGTCAGAGAATAGTGGTCAGCAGCTACTTAAAGTAACTACAATGGAGGTTAAGCAAGTTCACAGCAATGAGGATATAGAGAAAGATTCTCTACCAATAACTGCATCAGGAGAAGACATAGACAGGTCTGGTAGCCATCAAACAGATTCTAGAGACTCTGAGTTGTCAATTAGAAGTATGCTTGAAAGTATCCTGGTAGAAATAAGAGATTTTAAAACTACTTAAATGCAGAAAATTGCGTCACTGCACAATTGATTGATGAAAATTGAAGAGAATATCGCAAAGTTTCTGGAAAGATTGATAGATCAGAAAACCAAATCAGAGTATTAGAAGACAGAGTGCAGATTATGCAACAAGAAATGAAACAGTTGGAGAAAAATAAAAGCCTGTTTGAAACCAAAATTGTGGATTTGGAAAATTATAATAGACGATCATACCTCCAAATAGGGGTGGTGCCAGAAGGAAGTGAAGATCTAAATGTACGGGACTGGATGGATACTCAAATAAGAAAAGCAATTCCGGAGTTAGACGGGGACTTGACTATTACAAGGGCCCATAGAGTGCTGGCACAACGACATGCTAATGCAAGATATCCCCGAACAAATCTAGTCAATTGTGCGGACTATTGCATGAGGGAATCCATTTTATCTAAAGTCATTCAAAAGAAAACACTATCAACTCAAGAAATTCTGCAATTTAAGATCTTCTCAAACATGTCAGTGGTCTCTGCGCGCAGACGAAAGGCTTTTGTTAAAATGATTGACACATTCAAAGAGCGAGGCATTCAGACATCGATTATTCAGCAATCAAAGCTCAAAATTCTCGCAATGGGTTGCTTCCATGTGTTCACAGAGATAGAAGGAGAGCAGGCATTTCTGCAGAATTTAACAAATTGAAATATATCTCAAGTTGGGGGTTAGATGGGCACAAGAATTCTCCGGATAACCAGAGACACGAGTGCGCTGGGGGTGCAAATACATGGCACAGAGGTGATTAAAGGGGGAAGAGGGGATGTGTGGGCAATCCTTGCCTTGGGAGGAGGGTTTGGAGGGAGGGGGGAAAAGAGGGCACTAGGGGGTAGCAATGAAAAATGGAAGAGTCGTGGAATAATAGTTGCAAGGTCATCAGGATTAATATGTTAATTTTTCAGCATGACAGTGAACAGCATGATACTGAACAGAAGTCAAGGAACAATAATGGTTAAAATGCTCAGATATATAAGAAAGGGTCTATGTAGGATATTGGGTGTATGTAAGACGCATAAGCACATGGCACTTTTTAGTTGGAATAGGTGGTTTAATAAGAAAGGAGGGAAGGTGTTATATGAGGTGGTTAATCAATTGAGTATTAAACTGGATATAGCAAACAAGCAATGGGCACTTTTTGACAACATATAGCACTTTATATATAAATTAGGTGAAATGGTTAGGAAAAGGATACATTAAATACAGTGATGTGTGGTAATACATGGAAGGTATATGGACGCAGTATCAAAATAAGAAATTATATAGGGACTACATGCACAGTGGAGAAGTGTGGCTCAATGGTTAGAGCGTCAGACCCTGATGCAGAGATCTGGCCCGGGACCAGGGTTCAATTCCCGCCTCGGCGGGTCTTGGGCTCAATTTCCTCGGACCTGATAATTCTCGCCTCGGTGCCTATTCTAATCATGGGTCCCACTCTGCAAATCTGGGCAATAGCTTGCTTAATCTCCACAACGGCCCCAACAGCGCTGGGATGCCTGGCTTCACCCTGGGGGTGCCCAGGAGTGGACATTTCACAGGGAAAGGCCAGGAAGGGTTCCACAGCGGTATGCGTACAGCGCCTGGACACCCCTTTGGGGGTATGGGTGCGCTTTACAAATTTCATTTCACAGTGTACTTTAGGAGACAAAAGGCGCTTTTATAAAATAAGCAGGGACACGATCTCCCCATGAGGGAAAATGAGGCTATGTAGATATTTTTAGATATATTATTAGTATTTAAACATATGACAATATAGAGAATCAATTCGGATTCTAACAAAGAACGCTAATGGTTTAAATAACAAAGCCAAAGCTAGGGCAACAGTTATATGGGTGAGAGGACACTCTCTGAAAGTGGTCCCATTATATCGAAAAAAAGGAACCAAATTTTAGAATGTTTAAGCAATGTGTAGGACATCAATGTTTATCATCCACAAACGCAGCGCATAGGGGCACCACAATATATATTAACAAACATTTCCCCCTACAAGTAACCTTTTCCCAAACAGATAAAGAGGGGAGATGGGCTCTCATAAGTGGGTATCTTAATAAAAACAGACTAACAATAGCCACAATATATTCCCTGATCAATGATGATCCTATCCCCAATTGAAAGTTTATATCAGGCCTTGCAAGATCTCCCAGGTTTTTTGATTTAAGGGGGTGATTTTAATTTCCTACAATGTCCAGAGGTTGACTCATCCTCAAGAAAGTGTAGGCAGAATAAACCATGAATGGCGACTGCAATGGAGGGAGAAGTTCCCAGATAAATACGAATACTCATGTTATTCAGCTAGACACAAGTCAGCTGCCAGACTTGACTTTTTTCTCTCTACACAAAACTTGCAATTAAAGGAATATTCCCATATTCAAAATGCATTTTCGGATCATAGCTTAATAAAAATGGAAATAACAAGTATTAAATTAGAAAGGTCGAATGGAAGGTGTTTTTAATAAAGTAAATCTTGAAGATGAGGGATGGTGCAATGAGATACAGCAAGAGATAGCTGACTATTTTAAATTAAATAACAACTCAGCCAGTATTGAAAATATATGGGAAGCATATAAAGCTACCATACATGTATGCATTACATCCAAGGAGATTGCAAAGCAAAAAGAAAGCGCGATACTCAGGGCGGAGCTGGAGAGAGAACTAAACCTGGCAAATGCAGATGTGCAAAGTTCACCTACAATAACCAATAAGAATGCACTTAAGAAAGCTAGATCTTGCATGCAGGAGTACTATTATGTTCGGGGGATCTACAGCCAATCATGTATATCTACAAAAGGTGTTTAAAGAAAGTGAATATATGGGAAAGTTTTGGGCTTGGCAGACGAGAACTTGCCAAAAGAAAAATAAGATAACTTCAATAAAAGACCCAGTGACAAAGAGAAGTATTAAAGATTCACAACAAATTCAGGAGAGATTTCTTAAGCATTATAAATCCATATATAGTATCAAACAGCAGGGAAATTCAGAAATGCTTATTGAGTTTTTAGATAAGCTAGATATTCCCAGACTAACACAAGATCAAGCACAAACCCTGGTGGCAAAATGTACTCTTACCGAGATAGAAACAGTGGTAAAGTCTCTAGCTAATGGAAAGGCTGGCAGAAAAGATGGTATTCCTACAGAAATGTATAAAAAATTGTCATCAGTATTAAACCCAGAACTCTTAAAATTGGCCAATCATGTTCTGGAAGGGGGCGAGATTCCGGGCACTTCCGCTTGGTAACGGTAGTCAGCTTTTTTTAAAAAAGGAAAAGATAAAAACAACATTAATTCGTATAGGCCCATAAGCCTTTTAAATGTAGATTATAAGATCATCACAAAACTTTTAGCTACTCGGATTAGTCAAGTTATGGGAACGATAATACATGCAGATCACTGAGGCTTTGTACCTAGCAGACAGCTATCTTTTAATACAGTTTTTTTTAGCAGAAGCCCTAGATTTTTTTGCACAGAAGAATATACCTGCAAATGTGATGTTTTTAGTTACGGAAAAGGCTTTCGATTTGGTAAATTGGGAGAGCCTTTTTATTATTCTTAAAAAAATTGTATTTCCTGTAAAACTGATTCACTTATTATCTAGTATAAATGCGAGAAATAGAGGTACATGTGCAATAAATAGGGGAACAAGACAAGGATGCCCCCTATCACCTATACTCTTTGCTCTTTTTATAGAGCCTTTAGCCATTGCAATCCCACAACACCTAATATAGAGCCGCCTGTAAGGGGCATGACACGTATTAAACTATATGCAGATGATATAGTGTTGTTTTTACAGCCAGATATAGAAAATCAGAAAAGAGTTTTTTCAATCTTTCAAACATATCAAGATTTGGGTCGGTACAAGATCAATAAGTCCAAAACAGAGATTTTGTTCAGTAATTCCACTCAAGACACTTTACTACATGAATTTTATCCGTTAATTAATTCAAGGCCCAAGCAATATCTGGGGGTGTATTTCACAGAGAATGTTGATAACTTATTCCAATTGAATTATATTCCCCTTATCAGCAAGGTGAAGACATTATTTGCCAGATGGAACAATCTACCTCTTTCTATAATGGGTCGTATTGCTCTAATTAGGATGTCGTTTTTACCTCTATATAATTTCTTGTTCGCTCCTATTCCTTTGAATCTCCAGGTGAAATTTTTTAAGGAAACAGAGAGTATGTTTAAAGCTTTTATCTGGGCAAATAAAGCACCTTGTTTAGCACTTGACACTTTATATAGGCCTTTGGAAGAAGGAAGATTAGCTCTGTCTAATTTAAAAACTTACTATTTTGCAAATTTTGCACATAGCACGTTAAGATTCACTAAGTCAGTGAATATCTATAGATATGATCATTTCGATAATATGATATAGATTTTTTGCATATTACCAAAATCCCCAAAACAGTTCGATATAAGACTTAACAGTGGTGTATAAAGCGGAAGGCACAGATATTCCAACATTGCCAAATTCCAATAATTAATGGTGTAACCTCACTTAATGGATGTTTATGTTCGGAAAGACCCCTTTTTGGAAAGAATGTCGCCTTAAAATGGGAAAGTAATGGTTTTAGTTTAATATCAGATTTCCTAAATGGAGAATCATGGAAGGTTTGAGAAGATATAGATCCCGGGATCAGGCTCCATAAGAATATTCTTCAGTGGTCTCTTATATTAATTGGAGGTTTTCTAAGGAATTTAGACGCATGCAAAATACAGCCAAGCCAGGAAACAAGTGGCTTGTTAAAGAAAATATTAATATTTACCCTAATGTATTGAATAAAATTAATTAATTTAATTTCACTTTGATAAAGAGGCGAATTTTAGGCGAATGCAATTTTTTTACAAAGAATAAACCCAGAAATCTCATCAAATTGTTTCCGATATAAACAAGAGTGGGCGGGGACATGGACACATATAATTTGGAGCTGCCCAGGTATTAGAGTATTTTGGAATGAGATAGAATTATATTGCCTTCACGTTTTAGAATTAGCATAATCTATAGACACTCAGACTGCAATTTTGTGTGATTCATCGGATATAGAAATGGACCTTTTGCAAAGAAAAAGGATATACATTCTTATTTTGATTACGAGATCAATTATTTTGCAAAATTGGAGATCGGAAATAATTCCAACATTTCAGCAATGGTGATTAAAAATGAGTAAAGTTAAGGAACTGGAAAGAAGACATGCTTTGAGATTGGGCTCATATGAGAAGTTTTGCAGTCTGTGGGGGTCCTGGAATAGAAAGAATTTAGTATAATGCAAAAGGTGGAAGTGTGAAGATATGTAATATAATATTTATGGCTTATTATTTCATTATTAGCTGAGAAGTATTTATGATATCTGTTGCTATGTAACTAGATGAAATGTCTATGGTTTTATGGCCTTCTTGCAGAAGTGAATGTATTATATGATATGTTTCACTTTTTGCTGTTCCAATACATTTTTTTTTTTAAAAGGACCACAGGTTTACAGAGCAGACACCCATTCAGTGGAACCAAATTACTTTTTCCATGTTTTTTGTTGTCAGGTAGGTACTGTTACAGGAATGTAAGAATACAAAGGCAGCAAATCTATCCCAAGATATTGGTCTAGATGTAACCCTAGATTGACTCTGCATTGCATTTTCCAGATATACTTAAATGTATTCCTTGCCCTCTTGTGTTTATTTCAGTGTGCTTAATTATGGCCTCAGAGAATGCAATACCTACTGATTTTACATTCAAAAGGGCTGTTTTATCTTTGACGTGAACATGCAGCTTTCTCGTTTGCCATTTGAGCTGAGACACATGTATGCATGTATGTATATATCGACAGATTGTAAAGTGCGGCAAAAACCATACAGTGTCTTGACACTATTCAGACAGACAGTCAGAGAAAAAAACAAGGTCAGGTAATATTTGGGGAATAGCCAAATTCTAAAAGATTGTTATTCATCCTAAGATCCAGGGGAAGGAATTCCACAGCTAAGCAGTCATGACTAAAAACAAGTGCCCCTCCTAATCGTGTCCTCTGGAAACTCCAGATCAATAGACAAGTATTATCTGATCACACTCTGGGGAGGAAAGGCCGGGTTGGAATTTGTTGTGCAGAAAATGGAGACCGGTGCAATGAACAACTCTGAGGACCAGGCACATGGCCTTAAATACCACTCACCTCCCTAGAGAAAGCCAGTGCAAGCTCCTAAGCACTTCAGAGGCTGAGGAATGTTTAGGAAGGTCCATGGCTATCCGAGTTGCAGCATTTTGTATGAGCTGTAAGCATTGTAATAAAGTAACAGACAATCCCAAGAACAGAGCATTTGAATAGCTGAGCTGACTTAGGATGGTAGCTCCAACAATCAAAGATCTGGTCTGTGTTGGAAGAAAAGCCAGGATCATAAGGAGCACTCTTATGATTTTGATGCAGACGGAAGATAGATTGCTCAATTGCTATTTTAATTCCTAAATCTCAGATCTCAGAAACTGGGGTGGGAGGGCCAAAACCCAGGTGGTAGGGAATTTGGAGAGGTTTACTTGGCAATCACCAGCAACTTTGTTTTCTCAAAGTTTAACTTTAAAGAGCTCTCGTACATCCAGCTGATCCCTATTACCATACACTTACAAAATGTTTTACTTGGATCCCCATGCCTTTGTCCACAGATATCTACAAATGTGTATCATTAGCGTAGCAAGCAAATTTGAAAGTAAAACTCTGCATTTAACCCGCCAGTAGTTGAATATATTGAGTAAACAAAGTAGGACTTATGGAGGACTCACAAACCTGAAGCTGGACCAAAATGTTACCGCTTGAACAGCTTGGGATCCACCTGAAAGTTAGGATTTGAGCCTTTCAAATGCAGAACCCACCAGACCGACCATCCACAGCTGCTGCAAAAGTTGGAGATGGGGTGGAAGGCAGCAGACAGATTCCATAGCACTATGGCCGAACCATTACCTTAGTCAGCCAGCTGTCTCAGGTCAATCAGAATAGTGACCAAAGGTTTCTCTGTACTGCGGCCTGGACTGGACCAGATTTGTGCCTCATTAAGCATTTTATCATCTTCCAAAAAAGATAGGCGCTGGACATTTACTGTTTCCACAAGAATTATTATTGGTAGGGGCTGAAAAAGAGATAGGCCAGAAATTTCCCATCACCTTATCTTCTGCATTAGCCTTTTTCAACATAGAATGCAAAATTGCTTTTTTTCATGTTTTTGACACAGCTGCTAGTGCCAACGACTTATTACAGAGTGCCAGAAGTGTATGAAAGATCATGTTATCCCCATTACGAATTATCTGAGGGAACAAGGACCAAAAGGGGACCCAAACCAATCGTTTCCAGATGATTAGGGATGAAGGCCAAGTTGATAGGCTCAGATGCCACCAGCTTCTTTCTAATATTTTTTGGGTGTGTTTTCTTACAAGCACATGCAATAAGCTAAAAAGGAAAAAAAACAATAATGTAGCATATAGATCATTACATCACAGAGATCAAGATTGGTTTGCAATGCATGTGGTATTTTTACCAACGTGGTGCACAGTCCATTGGACTTCTACCAGGTGGCCTTGATACATTTAATAACCCCTACATATTCAAGTTGTGGATTCTGGTGCTGCTTTTTGATCCACTTCTCTAAGGGTCGTAGTTTTGTATTTTTGCATTTAATTCCCATTAAACTTTCACAGATGCAGAATTAACTTTGGTTATGTATTACATCAATGTATAAAATATTTCTTATTATGTCCTCACATTTTAGAAGTGAAGTGGTAATTATCTTATCTATTACTTACATTCAGTCCTACTTTTAGCTCTCTCTTCACAGGAATGGTGAGCGTAGATATAGTTCATTGCTTGTTATATACCGAGGACCTGTGAGGGGTGGAGCAAAAACATTTTCAGGGATTTATGGGGGGGGAGTGGCACATCCATCACACTTTGGGACTAGGATGAGGAATATAAACACTGAGCTCATGATCCAAGTATTAATAAAAATGTTATTGTATCACTTACATCAATACTGGCAAGGCTATCACAAACAAAAGGTTACAGTAACTGCTCAATACTGAATATTGCAAAACCTTATGGTAACTCTGATGCTGCAAGATATTCCTACTTATGGGGCTAAAACTCTATACCTCAGGGTAATGCTGCTTCACATAATTGCTATTAGATTATTACTGCAAATGACTTCATCCTGTGTAGCAATAACTTTATTGATCTAGCCTTCATTCTAGTCTAGAAATGCATTTTCATGCATTGAAAGGCGAATAGGCACCAGTATTGGTATGCTGGAAGAGAAATGTAAGTAGATGGGCTAAAAGAGAACACACAACACTGAAAACAAAAAAATACAAAGGTATAGGAAATATCCCATAGCGGATGTTTGGGGTAAGTTACTGACCACCTTTGGGTACTGTGAGTGTGGTGTACCTCTAAAATCTTACACGTCAAATGACACCTCACATGTATGCCCACAGGTGGATGGATCGGGGATAGTGTTAAACCTCAATTACATGAGACAATGTGCCCCAGAGACAAGGTACAAATCAGCACATCAAAAATACAGTTACGTAAGAAAGGACTGACTCAATAAATGAGTTCTAGGGTGGAATTTGACTATATTGAAAGATTTACTATAAAAAATTTAAAAGTACAGTAGAGAAATTCTAAAGTGCAGATACAGCAGATCTCATCTAAAAGCCTAAAGTCATTGCCATGAAGTCTCTCAGTAATCGGACAATACCCAAATGAGTGACAAAATCAGTAAAAATCAGACAGCATCCCTAGTAACAAAGGAAAGGTCTTAAAGCTCACCCCAAATGTGATGGTTTATATAGGGAATGTTTTCATGGAACATAATGGAAAGTGAAGATTCATCATAGTGTTTGCAAAAGAAATACATTTTCAACAAATCAGAATATTGGCTTTAAAAACGTCATGCAGCCTTTCCACCTAAGCGCTATCCCACTACATGAATATTGTGTCAGCCACCTCTGAGCTAGTGCCATTCGAAAGGTGTCAGAACAAACTAGTTACAAAACAGCAGTGAACTATTGAACTATTGTGAATTAATACAATAAATGTGCAGGTTGAAGAACCTTGAAGAGATGTTACACTAGTGAGCCCATGATAAAGAGTCTACTTTGAGAACAGTTTCATTCGGAAATAAACAAACCTGACTTGCTTGACTATGTGCAGCAGAAATAATAAACAGTGAATGTGACATCCATTTAAGATAATATAATGTTGAGGCCTAGTTAGCATAAGCCAGGAAAATGCACTTTAACAGGTCATGTCAAAATAATTTTAAAGGCAATAGCATTTTCTAAGTGTACACATGTGAATTTGAGTGTAGATTACTATTCTGTACATCGTTAATAATGCACAATTTTGATTAATGCAAAAAAGCTTCCTCAATTCCCCCCTGCTGATTCTATCATTGACCAAAACCTTCAACCAATTATAGTGCAGTCTGAATCACTTTCTGCTTTTTGAGGTTCGATTCTCCCAGCATCTTGAGTTGATTATGTATCTCTGGTGTCTTTCAGTTCTAGTTCACCTCTCTTCCTTTTGGACAACATCCTTTTATCCTTATACCCACATTTTGAAAACATTAATTTAAAAAATGTGAGCACAGAAAACAGAACTATTTCACACATTTACACAATAATTACAGGTGTTAGTGATTTCAGTAGCATAGCCCCACCCAAGCTATCAATCCATTCAACAACCTTACTAAAACCTTTTCCAATCTCTCCAACCCAGGAACCCACTGATTTCCACAAGCCATGCTCTTCAAAAGCTTTGTCGTCACAAGAAATGTTAGTAATGTAGGAGACATGGGCATTATTGACCCTACTATTATCGGAGATGAAGCCACAGCGCTCTTCAAAACACTGCAAACTCTGCCTTGCTTCATGAGAAGGTTGCCGATGTTGAAGCATGACACAATATTGTGTGTGAGGCTTTCTCTTCCATAAGGATGACCTTCTCCCTGTGATTTTCCCTGGGTTTCCATTTCTTCAGCACCCGCACATGCTTTCTGCGATAGTGCAAGTGTGACGTATTGGATGTTGGTCTTAAGGCAGAAACACTAACCGTGTTTTCGGCCTGTAGCAGTTGTACATTTGTCGTTAATAGCTTGAAATGCTGAGCCTGGGCGGGGAGTTGACTTCAGGTGTGTTGATTTGAACGTGGAAAATGGAGTAGTTGGTCCATGTGAGTGGTGTGGTGTATTTGTATTTGATGCTGTCGCTTGCGGTGAAGATGGGGTTGAGTATGTGTCCTGCAGTCTGTGTTGGTTCTGAGACGAACTGGGTGAGTTTGATGTTGCTCAAGTTGGCGATGTCGGGAGCTGATAAGGGGTTGAAGCCAGGTCTCTGTGATGAAGAGGGTGTTGGGTACATCGCTACTCAGCAGGTCCCATATTTCGGTTGTGTGTTTGCTGAGTGATCATGTGTTGAGAAGCATGAATGGTAGTGAGTGTTGATGTGCGGGTTTGCTGTGGTGTGTGTTGTAGGGTGGGAGTGTAGGCATTGTTGGTGCTTGTGTGTTAGTAACAGGTGTTGAGGGTGTTGTTAGTATCTGCGCTGGCTGCTTGACAACCTTCCGTGGGTGCAGGTGAAAGCTCCTATCGTGATTTGAGGTGTGGAACGACAGCAGTTGGGTAAATGGCATCCGGGGTCTAACGTCCTAAGGAGTGCTGCAAAGTATCGCTGAGAGAGGATCGTGTTAGGGTTCCTGGTGCTGGGCGCAGTCTAGGCCCAGACGGGCGCGCCTTTGGCACGCCAGTGGAGCATTTGCTGCACGTACGTGTTGCAGCTGCCATTAAGTAGGTCCTGGGAAGGGGGAGGAGTGCAGGGTGCCATTATGTCATTTCCTGCGCTGATGAGAAATGAAGTCCTCTTGTTTCGCTTCTTTTAAAGACAGTTTTGGTGGGATAACCAGTAAAGCCACTTCCTGTCCAGATCGATGATGGGAAATTCAGTGATGTTGCTTCCTGTGCTGTTGGGTGATGGGAAATCAGTAAGCAGTTCTTAACTCCCATAATGTCTACATACTCATTCAATAGATTTGCATAGATATTATCATTGAAGATACTAAATAATCTTTCCATATGTGTCAGTGTGTTATGTTCAATTTCTTTATGAGCTGTAGTTAATTCAGCTTGTGAAGAAGCATATCCAACCTGAGAAATTAGGCGCAACAGTAGCCCAATTAAAACTATTAGTGTCACTATCAGTGAAATCATGCTAGCAGTTTAAAAGCATCTACTGTATGCCATTTCTATTGAGATCAAACATAAAAATGTAAAAGAGAATTCAGGAGCAAAAATCAGACTTCGAGAACCTTTTTTTTGGAAACTAATAAATCTTTTCTTTAAAAAAATAAAAAAAATAATCATAAATAAAACTTCAGAATTTCTTTTTTTTCCAGTTCATAGATTCAAGGTTCTATTTCTTCATCTGGATGTTTAGTAAGAGACAAAACAATATCAAAATCTTAGTTTCAAAATTTTCATGATGATCAAGATTTGCAAAAGCTTCTTCAACTAGTTCATCTTCACAGATGATTTGGTATCGGTTTGTTTGATTTTAGTCTTCCACGTCTGAGTCTTCTTCTTCAGACCCAGATACCATATATTTCCACTCAGGTGAATGGTACTTTCTGTTTAGGATTTTTTTTCTTGCTGACCTCTTAGCAACAGGAGATTCACTATCACTATTCTCAGAATCAGTTTAAATTATTTCTGGTTCTTTTAGAATTGATTTTGAGCTTTCATTTTCCTAATGTCTCCTTTTGGAAGTTTTCTTTGTTGCCTTAGGCCACTTATCTTCTTGATGTACCTTCTTGACTCTTGCTTCTCCAATCATGACTATAGCTGAATCTTCTTTAGTGACAGTTGAACTTGTACTTTGGACAGCATCAGTAATTCGACTCACTGTGAACTGCTTCTTTCCATCGAGGGTTCTCAAGAATCAAATTTTCAGCTGGAATCTTTCATGAACAGGATCAGAGACTTTTTCTTCCTGCTGCTTGTAACTTTGCAACAGTTCTTCACTCTGATTTTCAAATTTAAACTGGCTACTGTTACTTTGACCAGGATCTTCATCAGCATCACCATCTCCAATCTCTTCTCACCCCTCTGGACCCGAGCTGTGAATCAGTGGTTGTTGGTGCTACTTCTTCATCTACCATCTTGTTATGTGAGCCGCATGGATCCACTGCGGGATTACAGCACACTTTACAGCAGTGTTAGTCACAGCATGACTTGGGGTGGCCCCTACCATCTGGGCTCGAGGCAGCTTTTGTGAACATGCTTCTTGATCAGGATCTAAGCACCTGGTTGTAGTGGATAACACTGAGGGGCATATTTACAAGGAAGTGACGGAGAGTGGCGTTAGCCTCCTTGGCTGCACCATATTTACAAGAATACGGCGCAGCCTTGCGTTTCCTCCTGTGCCGGCGCTAATTTAGCTGCCTAGTGCCATCGCAGGCACCCTTGCACCATAGTGCATAGGTGCCTGCATTGAGGGGAATGATTGTTTATGTGCAGGAAGGTGTCCCTTCCTGCACATAAACAATCTGAAATGGCGTTTTGAAACTTATATGTGTGCTAAAATGTCATTTTTTTAAATGATTGTTTATGTGCAGGAAGGGATACCTTCCTGCACATAAACAATCAATGGCATTTTGCTGTTTATATGTGTGCTACACAATGCAACACACATGGAAACAGCAAAAATGAGGAGAAATTAAACATTTCTCCTCGTTGAGCTAGGGTAAGGTTTCCCCTGGCCTTAATTTTCGCGCTGCCCCATATTTACGCCACCCTTGTAAATATGGAGCAGTGTCAAAATCAATGTGTGCAGCGGTGAATGCCCACCACAACACCCATTGCCTGCCCTTTTCGCGCTAAGTGTAGCGTGAAATGGTGCCTTATTCAAAAGGCGGCGTTAAGTCATTAAGTGGCTTAACAACACCTTGTGAATAAGGCAAAGCCCCTATCACCCCCACAACGTCAAGAAAAGTGACGTTGTGGTGGGTATAAGGACTTGTAAATATGCCCCTGAGTTTCTTTTGTCAGTGCTGTTGCCAAATTCGCCTAATGAGAGACAGGGTTCTACACATCAGCCAGACCCTTACAGTAATCTAATAGGATATTATCGGTTATTGACATAAGTGTTGCTAATGGGATGTATGTAACTCTCATAGCTCTGCCCATCAAACCTTCAAGGGGCAAGAGACCAGTCATGAGTACTCTAATGCTCATTAGAACAAGAGGAAGAGGCTCTGGCCACTTAAGATTTGTGAAGGGACACACATTCTGCCCAGCTCGTTTTCAATAGTGCCATTCATCTTATTCCACAGATCCAGATACTTGTGAACGATAACTACAGTGGAACTTTTGTTCAATTTGAGGAGCAATACATAATAATTTTACATTCTCATTTTTAAAATGAGTTCCACGGTCTATCTCAATAGAGGTTGGTAGGCCAAATCTTGGTATTAACTCTCTCAGTAAGAGTTTGTAACTGTCATACTGTTGCTTTTCATTATTGGGTTGACCTCCACCCATTTAGAAAACAAGCAGACAATCATAAGAACATACTTAAGCTTTCTGCAAATGGGCATCTCCATGAAGTCTAGTAGATTGGCCTTCTGATTTGCCAACCTGTGAACTTTGTATTGTGTCAGTACTTTTTGAAGTCCTGGTCATGACTTCCTTCCCTACATGTGTATGGCCATGCAAATATCGGACCATCGAATGGAAACATGGAGTCTGGTGCACATATTGATGTGTAGGACTAACCCACAAAACATTAAAGTTTTTCTCATAGCCAGCCAATTCCCACTTCTGTCTTTCATCGTCTGGTACTTCCTCCTGGTGGTCCCTCAATTCACTTAATGCGGTCTGTATTGGATTCAACATAAAGCAATTGACATAATTTGAATTTTCAACAGTCCTCACATTGGTTTTGCATTATTCTGATTCTTGCACTGTCATGCACTCATTAAATTTCACAGTTGCATTCTCAAGGGCACCATACTTTGCTACTTGATGAGCGCAATTGTTTCCCATCATGACTATATCTTCACCAGCTTTGTGAGCTGTACACTTGACCACTGCTATTTCTCTTAGCTGTAATTTTGCTTCTAAAAGATCTAGAATATAGAAACCTTTCCTGATGGGAGTACCAGAAGATGTCATAAAACCCCATTTGTGACCATAGCTGTCGAAGTTCATGTATCACTCCAAATCTGTTTACTTTTGCTGTGTAAATTGTCACACTCAATTCATCTGATAGACAGCAGGCCCTTGTCAGAGCAATCAGCTCTGCCACTTGTGCTGAGGTTACATTAGGCAGGTATGACGCTTCAGTGATTTTGGAAATGGAGCAGACTCCATAAGCAGCTTTTGATGCTCCTTGATTTTCGCTCAGACAAGAACCATCAACAAACAAAGTAAGATCAGCCATTTCAAAAGGAACATCTTTGATACCTCTTCTTGCCTTGTTTCACAATCGTCATCAGGTTTCTCATCATCATCTTCATTGCTGTCTGAAACTGGCAGCAGGATTGCCGGATTTAGGGAATTGCACCTTCTAATTGAAATGTTACCCCTGTCAGCATAATTTCCTCATACCTTGTGTGGTGGCTCTTTGTCAAATGTTGAGCTCTGGTGTGAGTCAACAATATTTCAAATGAATGGAGAACAAACGCAACACGTTTATATCCCATAACAATCCCTTCACTTTGTTCTATTGCAAGGCACACAGCTGTAACTGCCTTTAGACAACAAGGAAAAACACAAATACTGGATCTAATGTTTCAGAAAAGTATGTGACAAGTTTCATTATGCATCCATGATTTTGGGTTATCATTGAAAGTGAGCTCCTACTGGTCTCAGAGCAGAAAAGATAAAATCTCCTGTCATATGCAGGCATTCTAATGGTGGTGCACTACATATTTCTTTTTAATTCTCAGAAGGGCTTAAAGCATTTATTATTATTAAATGGTACCAGATGCTTGATATCACTGTGAGTAAGCCTTACTAAAGAGTTCACAGTCAGAGAAAGTTTGGCATCCACTGACGACTATAGCTAACTATTCCCTGGAACATCCTCACCTCCCTTTGAGAGGTTGGAGGATTCATCTTTAAGATTGCAGAAATGCATTCTTTTGAGACTTTTCTTACCCCCTTCTCAATTTTCTTAAATCCAAATTCATTTGGTACCCTGGATAATATGGCATATTGTTTCTCATCTTTTGCTGCATCAGTGGAGCTGCTGTAACTTTCGTAATGGACTGCCCTTGATTTTGCACATTCTGCATATGAGTGTTGTGCTGGGGAACAGTTAGCCGTTTGCATTTGATTTGGATTTTGCTGCATCTGGAAAACGAAATCATTCTGAATTTGGTTTGGATTCTGTCTACGATTGTGCTTCCAGTGTCCAATTTTACTGCAGATGTGACAAGCGGTGCTCTTCTTTAGCAAGTTGACATTTGCATTTGCTCCAGAAATATTTATTTTCCCTCTACCTCGACCCTGAGTTTGCACCATCTCATTTCTCATTCTGACACCTTGCATCCCTTGCGTCTCATTCGTTCCAAAATTCTTACGCTGCACAAAATCTGAATCAGAACTCTTCGTCTGATTGTTGATGTTTCTCTGGATCTGCTTCGTCTGTGCAATCATCAACTTCTTCTTAATCCTTTTCTGCTTCATGTCAAAACAGTCGCTGCAGTATTTAGCATACTACAGAATCTTGTCTATATTCTTAGTCTGCCAAAACATCACACTCTGCTGAATATGAGAACTAAGCTCTGTACCCAAACCCAAATTGAAAGCTGATACGAATCCTCTAACTCCTTCTCTTTAAGGTTCTTTAACTCCACTGCACTTGCTATAAATCTGCATAAGTCTTTCATAATAAGCATGCACTGACTCTTTAGGCTCTTGTGTAGCACTCAATATCTTTGCACAGTTCACTTCCTTTTCTGGTACTTTCTTTTTCAAATGCTCTCTCACTGCTCTGTACCAGCTTCAATAAACTGTCATAGAAAATGCACGCCCCCAACCTCACAGGCCTCTGTAAATTAATTGAAGCAAAGTTCATGCCAACTTTAACTTACGAGTGCCTGATTTTTAAAGATCAAGTTGATGAATGGCTGGATAAAGTGCAAACAAGATGCTTAAAAAAACTGTTCCTTCTCCCGAATGCCACACCATCGTTCCAAATACGATTCGAATTTGGACTAAACAAACAAGCAGTAATAATGAAAGCTCGATTCTTGAGCTACTTAGTTAAGCTCATGGTGGTACCGAAAGGATCCTTCAAAGAACTGTTAAAGCGCAGTCTTCAGGAAAAGAATCTGTGATGGGATCCCTTCGTGACAACTGAAACTGAACGATTGGGAGCCCAGAGTATTCTGACACAAAAACTGCCACAAAAATTAATATTCAAAATTCTAGTAAAAATTGCAAAATTAATATCTTGGGAAGAAGACCGACAAGAACTAGCGCAAAAGGCCTATGCAGACCTATGCATGTCGTTTTATCAGGACCAGGGAAAAGCCCAATATCTATCCAACTCTATGATTCCGGCCCTCAAAAAGACACTCATGAGGATGCTATATGGTCTAATTCCATTAAAAGCATACACATTTGGATGCTTAAAAGGCAACTGTCGACTGTGCAACTTCAAGCAGGAATCACTGATGCATGTAATCTGCCTTTGTCCTGCATTAAAACACTTAAGATGCTATTGGCTAAAACCATTATTCTGAAGTTTGAGTATCACCCAATGTAATCAGGCTGTCACTGCATGTATGAGCGATGATGATGAACAACTTTCCACCAGATGTATGAAATTTCTTCAGGAAGTGTTTATGGTCTTGAACTCAAGCCCCATAGACTGCTGAAAGAATAGGCTGTCTACTAGACTTCAAGTCAAAATCTTGTATCACATTCAAACAAAGTATCTCGCTAGGCCAAGTGGAGATGAGATGATATGCCCCTCCCCAGTCAACCCAGCATTTATGATCTAGCTGGAAGTCCTTGAGCCCCAGAATTTTACCAAGTTGATGTGGGCCCATCTTCAAGCAGGCTAAGTGCCCTTTCTTTAAGGCAAGCTAGGATTTCCATGAGCCAGCATGGTCTGGCTACAAGCCACTGTCTATTGCACTAACAAAGCTATTTACAAACCATATGAAGATGTACAGAGACTGTCACACATGCCATTACCTCTATTTTCAAAAGCTACTGTATATTGCACTTTACGAAATATGCCGGCCATCAGTCCATAAAATGGTATTGAGTCCGTTTCCTGAGGGGCCACTCTTTTTTAACATTTTAATATTTTTATCACTGACCACTACCTTAAGACGTTAGATTAGTAATTGCATTTATTACTGACAGCAGTAGAGAATAAATGGGACGGGTGTAAAGCTTTATATGACCAGTGCTTTCTAGTGATGATGTTACAATACAGCCTAGCCACTGATTTAAACTTTAGGCCCCTTGGATTGAGTGGCACTATGCATGAATTGACAAATTGTGATATTACTGGATTTTATCTTTATGTTATACGCAGGGCGCCAGCATGAACTGACAAACTATGACATCATGTGGTTTTATGGCTTTTATTATGTGTAAGCCTTCATATATTCTTATGGTTTAAAATAACTTAAAACAATAAACGTTTACCTACTCTACCTACTGCTCTGTACCACCTCAACTGGAGCATTATTAGGTGGAACACAGACCAGTTCTTCAGTAGGCCAAGCAACAGCAGCCTTGCACTGTGCCCATAAATCACTAGGGACAAAATCTCGAATAAAATATCCAAAGAATCTAAAGCATAATTGGAATTGACACCAATCTATGAACCTCCTTATATTACTTCTCATGTTTCTCTCTTAGTTTTTGGAAAAATGTATGTAAAGGCATAGAGATCACCCTTAGTCCAAGGCACCTGCAGATAATTCCCTCCACTTCTCTTAAAGGCCGTTCTGCTACTGCATCTGGTACTGAATCACTAATGACCACCTTCACTTTCTTCCCTGTCTCTGTATTTTTCTTTTTACTAGCAGTCTTTTTCTACTTCTCTTTGTACTTCTTCAAATGTCTCCATTCTTTAATTAGTGCAACTAAATCTTTAACAAGAGCTCGCAAAGTTGCTAAACCCATTTCTCTGACTTCTGCTTCAATTAAATCCATTCAAAATTCCTCTATAAACCCTTTATCTTATTTATATCAACCTCATATTCTTGAGCTAAATCTTCAAACTGAGTATGTGCTTCGTTTGCACTCCTTGCTGCTTCTCTGATCAGGTATCTCATTTCATCCACATTATATGACATTATTCATTTTAAGTCAATTGTTCCTGTAAAATATCTTCTAATTCGATCTTTAGGTTTGCAATTTTAATATCTCTCCACCTAGGAAGTCCAGTAGGCTCACTATAAGCAGGAGTGGACACCACAGCAGGCACAGCAGTTGAGACAACAATACCTCTACTAGAACTAGGCAAAGATATGGAGAGGTGGAGAGGTGTGGTGCAGCGGCCAGGGCAGCTGACTTCAGAGCACAGGGCTCACGGTTCGATCCCCAGCTCCGGCCTCAGCTCAGCACCATGTGACTCTGGGCAATAGCTCACTTAATTTCCACGATGGCCCCCAGCGCCTTGACACCCTTAAGGGTGAGTAGTTCGCGCTTTACAAATACGGATTTTACATATAAAGATATTCTCACTGGAGCACTCGCACTTGTACTCACACTTGCTGCAAGCACAGTCAGCCAGTGGGCACTCATACCCGGTTCGCCAGCTACACCTTTGTTAAGTACAAGCTCAGAGACCGCTTGTGCTCGTGTACCATATGTGTAGGAAGGAGGTATAAAATCCAAAAAGTCATTTATAAAGCTATCCTCCTCATCTGAATCGTTTTCTTTTTCTCATTTCTCTCTGTCATCTACAGGGCTGTCAGTTTTCTTTCTGTCTGTTGGCTCGTTAACTATGGAGGGAAAATCTCTCACTCGTTCTACCATATCCTACCTCCAAGTTCTTTCTTGCCTACCCCATTTGGTTTCTAATCACCTAATAAATTAAGTCTTAAACTGTTACTTTATTTTCCTTCTTTCTCCTTTCTCGGTGGCCAGTTGATCCCATTTATTCAACGCTTAAAATTGTGTAGGTCAAGGTAGCAGCTTTCTATTATTCATCATATATCTCAAAATTTCTAATATTAAATGTAACTTCTAAAGTAAATTGCATTTCTTTGTCACCAGAACTATATTCATGCTATGTACGTGTATAGAGCCCAATACTCATCAACATTTTGTACACTCGTGAACCCTCAAGAGGAATCTTCTCTCCCTCGAAAGCAGGTACACTAGGGGCTTCACACTTTTTCAACACTGCACCCATTATACTCACTCAAACGAATCCAGAAACCTCACAAAACAAGTAAACGAACAACAGCCAATACCATCGCTGCTATGCCAAAGGCCAGCCTATCACAACGCGACGACAGAAGCAACCAACCAATGACAGCGCCCCATCGTGGTGATGTAACACCAATCCTAGTGTGACTTTCAGTGTCAGCTAACCAATTACAGCGTGGCTTATCGGTAAATGGGAACACATAGACAGCACTTTCCTGTCACCGAACACACAAATAAACAACATAAATCTTGTCTGCTCAAACTAAACAGGAGAAAATCAGCAGTTAAATAAAGAGAATCCCGCAATCAACAAGAACCTTTGCTGCATTTGCCAAACACAATTTATATTAAAGTAGACTCCCGTTGAGCTGCAATCCACCTCTGATTAGTATACTTACTCCTGTGCACTGAGGAGCAAATGACACCAACCTAATAATTGAACAAGAAAAACCTGGAACGAAACTTGTTAATTCAGAAAAGTCCCTATGTATGTAAATGTTGAGCCTCGCAAATCACACTACCATGCAGACAAATCCATCAACAGTATCAAAAAAGATCTTGGAGTACTACTAAACTGATTATCTATTCAACAAATAATGCAACTAATGTCTTTCAACGCATTTTACAAATATGTCAAATACACCAAAATCACAGAAATCAACCTATGGCGGTTTCATTATGAACCAATTGAACCATGAATCAATAGCTCATAATCAAAAACTTCATATACAGCATAACAGGCCATCAATCCACACAAATCTCACTCTCAACTAAACATCCTACAATGCATCAACCTCAAGAATCATTCCAACCTACTAATAGTGACAATCTCAGCTCGGGAATGCAGACCAAACATCAGTAAAAGAACAGGGCAAAAAGAGGTTTCTGAAACCACCACTTATCTCTCAAAGCAATCCTCTACTGCCAAAAGTGTGTGGGTGTGGTGTACCTTTGAAATCTTACACCTCAAATGTACATCTAAGGGTGGGTGGGTCAGGAATGGTGCTAAACCTCAATTTGATGAGGCACTGTGTGCCAGAGTCAAGGTCAGCCCATCAAAAATACAATTAAATGAAAAAGGACTGACTCAATAAGTAAGTTCTAGAGCAGAATTAGAAAATTTATAAGGATGTATTACGAAAATTCAAAAAGTACAATGCAGATATTGTGAAGTGCAGATGCAACAGATCTCATTTAATTAGATAAAGTTGTTGCCATGAAGGCTTTCAGTAGAAGGACAATACAGTATAATAGGGAAAATTAGAAATAGGCTGAGTCCCAAATGAGCAGCAAAGGCAGTAAGAAATCGGACAGCTTCCCTATAGGAAAGATCTTAAAGCTCACCCCCACATTTTAGGGTTTATATAGGAAATCTTCTCATATAGCTTAATGGAAAGTTCCAATTCATCATGGTGTGAGCAAAATAAATATATTTTCAACAAATCAGAATATTAGGTTTCAAAATGTAATTCAGCCTTACCATCAAAGCACTATCCCACTACATGAATATTGATTAAGCCCCCTCTGAGCTAATGTCATCCTGAGGTGTCAGAACAAACTAGTTACAAAACAACAGTGAACCACTGTGAATGAATGCAATACTGCATGCGTACGGAAGGACCTTCAAGAAATCTTTCATTAGTGAGTAAGAGGTGTGGCGCAGCGGCCAGGGTGCCTGACTCCGGACCACGGGGTTCACTGTTCGATCGCCGGTGGCAGGTTAGCCCAGCACCATGTGACTCTGGGCAATAGCTCGCTTAATCTTCCCGACGGCCCCCAGCGCCGGGACACCTCTCCGGAGGTAGCTGTGCGCTTTACAAATGCTGGTATATATATATATATATATATATATATATATATATATATATATATATATATATATATATATATATATATATATATATATATATGCTAGAGAGTCTTCTTTGAAAGCAGACTCATTCCGGAATAAACAGACATGACGTGTTGGGACAGAAAAGTCCTCTGCTGTAATGGACGGTCACCCCTGTAAAAAAAATGTACATCCGTATTTGTAAAGCGCAAACTACTCACCCTTACGGGTCTCAAGGCGCTGGGGGCCGTCATGGAAATTAAGTGAGCTATTGCCCAGAGTCACAAGGTGCTTAGCTGAGCTGCCGCCGGAGCCGGGGATTGAACTGTGAGCCCTGTGCTCTGAAGGCAGCTGCCCTGTCCGCTGCACCACACCTTTTCCACCACCCTGTCCTGTGTGCAAACTGCACTGATGTCTGGATCCCTAATGCTGATTTTTGTTCTCATAGGCAAACACGGATCATGCAGGCGCACCATGACATATGCCTGCCTCACGGATTACGGTCTTGGAAGGGATGCCGAAAAAGCCACCCTCATAGAGGTGGAAGGCTACTACCTTTACCAGGAGTTAAACAGCACAACCACTGTGGTGGCAGCATACTGTGTAGTGATCAGTAGGAGTGAACAGGTCCTTTTTAACCTGTGTTACTGGAGTGAGGTTTACAAGCTCACTCACTTTTCAAAGTTACACTGCTGTGTGCTTAACTCACCCTTGGCCTACATCAGGTTGGCGTGAAGTGCTGCACAGCGCAGAATGTGTATCTGCACTGGGTGTATGGGTGAATGTGGAGGGTGTCATACAGGGACAATGCAGTAATGAGTAGTGCATGCATGGTGTATGCATGTGCTGAAGGCTCATGTGCCTGAGAATGGTACAGTGCCTGAAGGATATAGTGTTGTGTAGTGCATGCAGGAGAAGCGCATGTGCTGGCTGTATGTGTACCTGTGAGTGTTACAATACATGAAAAGTACAGTGTGTGGGAATAAATGCATGTGCTGGGTGTATGAGTACCTGTGAGTGGTCCAATGCATGGAGGATGCAGTGTATGCATAATAGGTACATGTGATGGTTGTATGTGTGCCAATGAATGGTACAGTTCATAGCAGATACAGTGCTGGGCAGTGCACTCATGTCGAATGCACATGCTGAATGTATGTGTGCCTCTGAATAGTACAGTACATGGAGGATACAGCACTGTGCAGTGCGTGTAGGCTGTATACATGCACTCGGTGTGTGTGTGCCTTTGGATGGTACAATACATGGAGGGCCCTGGTTCCTTTTTGGGAGACCTAGGCCTGCATGGTGAAACATGGAGTGGATGTAGAGAGATCCACAGTCTGATTTTTGGATTGCTGTATTCCTGTAAGCTGGGTGAGACACAGACTGAGGAGGGGAGGACCAGGCCTCCCCTGTACACTTCAAAGGGAGCTAATGGAATTTACATCCTTGGCGTGATTTTCCACTAACTTTTTCCCTCCTAGACACCTGTTCTTGGTGACTTCGTTTTTTTGTTTGCCATGGGACTCTGCACACTTTACCACTGCTAATCAGTGTTAAAGTGCTTGTGCTTTTCCCTTTAAACATGGTAACATTGGCTTACACCCAATTGGCACATTTAATTTACTTGTAAGGCCCTAGTATAGTGGTACTACATGTATCCAGGGCTGTAAATTACATGCTACTAGTAGGCCTGCAGCACACATTGTGCCACCCGGAGGGCACGATGCAGTGTATTTAAAAGGTTGGACATGTACTTTTAAGTTTTACATGGCCTAGTAGTGAAAAAACTCTTAAATTCGATTTTAACTACTGTGAGGCCTACCTCTCCCACAGGATAACATTGGGTTAGCATTTTACATTTGATAAGTGATATAATTCAGTTGGGAGCAGGTAGGAATGTCGAGTTTGGTGTCTAAAGAGTTGTACTTTAAAGCCCTCTTTAATGGTAAAGTTGGATTTTAAATCACAATTCTGAAGATGTCACTTTTAGAAAGTGGGCATTTTTCTAGTCCTAACCATTTGGTGCCTGCAGCCTGTTTACTGGGTCATATGAGTAGGTGCAGCTGGCAGTTGGTCTCTGTGTATTGCTCCAAGAGAGTAAAACAAAGGGCCATTGGTGTTGCCAGGATGGGCCATCTCTGACTTTATGAGGGGGAGGAGCTGTCACCTACCACACTTGCCCGTTACGAAGGCTCTGCCTGAACACACTCACAAAGGGTCTCACACTAGTCTATTGTAATGTTATGTTATGTTAGCAGGTTTAGTAGAGCGCACAGCTGCCTCAGCAAAGAGGTGTCCCAGCGCTAAGGCAGAAACATGGAGGCTGATGGCAGAAGAGAGACACTAAAGCGAAGGGAAAAGGTGAGTTTTGATGGCCTTACAGAAGGCCAAATAGTTATTCATGGCCCAGGTGGATAGCGGCAGAGTGTTCCAAAGTTTGGCAGCCAATAAACGGAAAGAGCGCCCGCCCGACCGAGCCCTCCTCATTCGGGGCACAACCACCAGGTGTTGTTCCATAGAACGAAGTTGGCACGAGGGAGAGTAGAATGAGAGCAAGTTTGACAGAATGCCAGGAGAGGAGGATTTCAGAATTTTGAACGCGGTACAAAGGGCCTTGAATTCCACTCGATTGGCAACAGGCAGCCAATGTAGCCGATGAATCGCACTGGAGGTGGGACAGGTTCTAGGGAGGCCCAGAAGAGTTCTGGACGCAGCGTTTTGGACTCTCTGCAGTCTCAGGACTTCAGACTTGTTGACCCCTAGATAGAGTACATTGGCGTAGTCCAGTCTTGACAAGATGGGATTGTGTCCCCATATAATCTGGAGCCAGGGAAGGAGACAGGAAATTCCAAGCACCTCTGGGGGTGTAATCCTCCAGAACCTTCTCCTACTTCAAAGTGGGCAAAAGGTATAAATATTGGACCCTCATACCCAACTCTTCAGTACATCTCTGGACCTGCGGAAGGACTGCTGGGTTGCTCTGCAAGAAGGACTGCTCTTCTGTCGCCCTGCTGCCCTGCTTCCTGCTGCCCTACTGCCTGAGTGAAAGGACAGGACCTGTACCTTGAAACCAGGATGACCAAAGTGACTCCCAGGGCTAGGCGGCTGGCCTCCTGACCACAGCCTCAGGGACAGAAGGCTCCAACCACCTTGAACTCAGCAGCTGGACTCTGTCTGCTGTGAGTCCCACCCTCCCAAGTGGTGCACCCCAGTCCTGGACCCTTGGAAGTGGGCAGGAAGGTGCTCTACCAGCCCAACAGTGGTCCCAGCAGAACTGACGCAGCATGATGCATCGCCTTACAAAACTCTGCATCAGAACTGCTGTGCAATGCATCACCGATGCAGGACGTAGCACTGCAGCCCGCAGCCTCACTGGCACTACCGCTGCATGATTCATCCTCTCCACAGCTATTCATATCGCACGTCCTTCATCGATGGCATCCTCGATGATGACGCTGGACTCGGAACCAGCCAGTGCGCGATGCATCTTCGATGCAGAATTTCGTATTGCAAGCCCCTCGTCAACAGCCTGCTCGACGACGATGCAGGATTTCTCATTGCAGCCTCACAATGAAGGGGCCTAGGCAAATCTCAGGAAGAAGATGGGTGTGATAAGAGAATCATAAAGAGTAGGGCTGGGAGCCCTGGGCTAATCTTTCGATGCACATATCACTGTGGCTGACATCTAGGTGTGAACTCTAGTCACTCCTTTGGCCTGTGTTTTGGGACTATGAGCTTCAAAGACATCCCTGCTGTGGCAGACTGCTTTTCAAGAGGTAGGGGGAGCAGAGGAGTATGCATGTCAAAAGAAGTAAAACCACAACATAAAATTTCAAAGAATCAGACCCTAAACCCTATGTGGTGTCTGGAAATGGTCTACGAGAAGGGGAGTTTGAGAGCCCAAAAATTGTCATCTGTGAAGCAGACAGATGGCTGTGTGAGGAGGGGGAAGCACTACAAGATGTCTACCTGGGACCAGGACTGGGGTTCAAGTCCTGCTAGTCTCCTTGCTGGGTGAGGGGACATCACCCAGGGAATCCAAGACCACCTGCCCTGGAACAACAGCACCTGACTTTTGCCAAGGCCAGTGTGCCCTGTGAGGAACAGGAGAGCGTTGGAGGAAGTAAGGTCCAGTGGGGAGCTCTGTTGAGTGGACTCCTTCTGCAAGGTGTGTGAAAACAGCTGCTGCAGTGATCGGGTCACTGTCCGTGTGCAGGTCTGTTGCTGAAGATAGCTGTGGTAAAGACTAATGTGCAGTAAGAGCCGAAGGATTGTGAGATAGTGGAATTGCGAACCCCTATTCCAGGAGGGGCCACAGTGGTAAAACATGTAGTGTGCAGAAAGAGTCAAAGCCTCAAGCCTCATGCGGTAGCGGTGTGTCAACTCAGTACATCAGATGGGGCCACCGTGGTGAAACACTGCTATTGTGTAAAGTTTGAAGCATTGTGCAGCAGCAGTGCAGCAACCCTATATGCCAGGAGACTGCCATGGATAAAATTGCCATGTTGGCTAGGCTGAAGCCCTAGGACAACTAGTGGTGGTGACCAGTAGGTCACCAAAGCAACAAGGAGTGTGACTGATTCAACCCCATTGGATGAGTGAGGACGTCATGGGAGCACCGTCACCCAAGTGGGATGAAGAACAGGATTGTTATAGCCATCTCCCCCATTGGGAGCGTGTGAACACTTACCCCACAGGAGAACCCACAGGAAACCTTTGATATCTGCTTGAATGTGACAGAAAGGGAGAGAGCGTGCACTGACTCACCTGACTTGGACCAGAGCTGCTGCAAGCGCCTGTGGACAGGGTGCACTCCAGGACTCTGAATGCTTCACTTCTGTCAGAGTGGGTAAGACTTGTTTCGGGACTGACGGCCCCAAGGGAACTTGCTGTGCAATGAAGCGTATGTGCGCTGGAACACTATTGACATAAATCAGAGTTGCAGTGGACTCCTAAGACTCAAACTACTAGTTGGGCATATCCTGGATGTTACTAGTAGTGAATGGGGAATAATCACGATCGCTAATGCGAGGAGTGAGTGGCACAGGGAATTGCCAGAGAGACACAAGAGGCCAGACCTCAGGGGAGGACTGTGTAAGTTGTTTCTGAATGTCATATTCTTCTTTTATGTGGGTAGCGGTAGAAATAAAATAGCTCTTTTTTGTTGTAAAAGTGAGCATTTGACAGTACAATGGTTTATTGCTGCTGCATGTATTTTGAGTTGGGAGTCCATGTTCCCTAATCTGTATCCACATCTCCCCCCTGAGGAAGCCTTGGACTGCTCAGACCATGCGTACCCTGAGAGTCAAATGAAGAAGGGATACTTGGCCCAGTTAGCTTAGCGCCTAGACGCCTCTGGGTATTTGTGCGCTTTATAAGTTGTTTCATTCATTCATTTATTCAGTTGCTTGGATTCCATAGTAGGCTGGGCCCCGGGACACCAGGAGCAAAAGCTCTCAACTGCCATGGTTGGACCGGAGCCCGCACGCTCCCCGTGGCCTTCTGAAAAGAGGTTCTGGCAACTTGCTTGACTACGTGCAGCAAAAAATAATAATCAGTGAATGTGAAATCCATTTTAGACAGGATGGAGTTGAGGCCTAACTGAGGCCTAGTGTACATGAACCACTTTAATAGCTCATGTCAAAATCGTTTCTAATGCAATAGCGTCATATAAGCCCACATATGTGAATTTGAGTGTAGATTACTGTTCTGCGCATTGTTAATAATGCACAATTTTGAATAATGCATCAAATCTTCCTAAGGAACCTGACCAAGATCCAAATTATACATCCTCACAGTGAACAAACTGTCAAGAGTAAATTGTAGGCACAACACAGGCTGATGTGACATTGTGATAGTTAAGGGGGTAAGCAGAAGAGAACAGGGGTGAGGGTAAAACATTGATAATTGCCAGCGATCTTCTAAAGTTATTGTTAAAAGTAAAAGAACTTTTTTGCAGAAAATATGAATCTGAAGTGGCCAATTTGTCAGTCCCACAAACGAACCGATCGCAACGGCGCCAATACAGCAGTGTTCCCGAACTTATATATGTATACAAAATGATGTCGGGCATGTGAAACGAATGTGTGCTGATATGGGTTTAAACTCTGTACATCCATGCTAATGCATAAATGAATAGTATCCAGAGTATGTAGAATCCAATAATCAGATTTAAAAAAAGGCTATTACCCTTGTGTTTCCACAGTTGTCTAAAAGTGTCCCATTAAGCTCGTTTTACTGAAATGATTGGCTTGTTTTAATCATTTGTTTTGCAACCAGGTTTTTTTTAACATAGACATCTGATTTTAATCAAGGTTATCCTATCCGCTAGACTAGGTTTATCAGTCTTTGATTTACACCGATGCCTTGGCGCATTTAATTACTGATGCACTTAAGCATATTAATTAGTACTAATACTCTGCTCCTGTTTCATCCCTGCATTTATACTGCAATCAGATTGATTGATGTACATGATACAAATCACTGAACTGCTGTAAGTGCATTTTAATCACCCTTCATTAAATCCTGAAGAAAGTGAGCTTTAAAAATTGGAATCAGTGTTTCTGTAAGTTCAGACAAATTAACTGCATGCTGCTTATACCCTGCACCACTTGGATTATTGAAAAGTATTTATTGACTGTATACACATATGTAATTGCAGCAGTTAAGTTAATCAAACCATCCAGGATTGTATATCACAATAAAACAAAATTGCAAAAGTTGGTCAGATGTGCCCATAAGCCCCCTTATATCAATCCCAGCCGTGTGCATCAAGCGGGTGTTTACTTTATGTCTGTGTGAAGCCATAAAAAATGATCTATGGGGCCCATTTGAAGCACAGCCTCCACTCTCTATCTAACTGGGCACAGCGCCTGTGATACTAATTCTCTTTTTAAAAAACGGTAAATATGTAAAATGTGGAAATGAGAGCAGCTCGGGATGAACAGCTTGCTTAACTGATTACAGAAGTGAAAGAGAGCAGTTTGCCATTTCTTCTGCCCGGAGCAGAGCATAGGTGCCCCTGAGTGTCCAAGATCCGCCTGCTGCCCAGCCTCTGTTCCCTGTCATGCAAGCCCTCCCTGTACCTGAGTCAGGTCACAAACAATACCCCTGAGAAATAAAGCAACTGATCGCAAATGGACTGTCTTCAGACCTGATACACCTTTAATGTGTTTGTTAGACCTGGCATCATTGGCGTGGACTTCCCCTGTATTTTTGCTTTTGCCTCCTGTGTTTTTGCTGTGTGTTAGACTTCGTTTTGCTGGTCTAGGTGCTTTGGGCACTTTGCTGTTCAGTGCCGAAGTGCAAGTGCTCCCTTTGTAAGTTATTGTTGGGGATTGGTGTTTCCATAATTGGCTTATTTGATTTACTAGTCAGTCCCCAGTACAGAGCATTGTGTGTGCCCAAGGCTTGTAAATCAAATGCTGCTAGTGGGCATGCAGCACTGATTGTGCCACCCACCTAAGCAGCCTGTAAATGTAACTAAGATCTGCCACTGCAGTATCTGTGTGAAGTTTGGTACTGCCATGTCGACTTGGCAAGTGCACCCACTTACCAGGCCCTACCCTTCCCTTTTCTTACATGTTAGTCACCCCTACGGTAGGCCCAAGGTATCCCTGTGGGCAGGGTGCAGTGTATGTGAAAGGTAGGACATGCCCAGGTGTGTGTGGCATGTCCTGATAGTGAAATACTAACAAATTCGTTTTTCACTATTGTAAGGCTATCTGTCCCATAGGATAGAATGGGGAGTGGGGGTGCTTATAACCTCTTATAAGCACAACTGCCCAGGGGAACAAGATAGGAAAATAAAGTTTAGTATGCCTGAACTCAGAATGTTAAGATACATCTTATAGTGAGGGTGATTTTTACATTCTGGGTTTGAAAATACCACTTTTAGAAAGTAGGTAGTTTCTTGCTTAGCCATCCAGTGTGCCTCTGTTATGTTGTGTATTGACTGTCTGGTTTTGGAGTGACAGGGGCTGGGGATGTGCATTCTGTTCAGACAGCCACTTGGGGGGTTAGGTGTGTCCTGCCTTTCCAGGGTGAGTTAGAGCTGGGCTGAATAGACCTGGGCTGCATTTAGAATAGTGGGAGATTTCCTTTCACCTTATTGGGCCTGGTCTGCCTTACAAAATGCTGTCTCCACCTTCTGCCAGAAAGCTGCACCAGAGAGGACAGAACTGGTTTTGACTGGGCACAGGGCTTCTCTGCCTCCAGAGAACAACAGATTTTGCTTTATAAATATTGGGGCCCAGACCCCATAACTTTAGACTACTTCTGGAAATCAAGAGGAACCTCTGCCAAGGAGAAGAGCTGGAAGAAACTGGAGGAGGAGTGCTGCCCCTTTGCTGTGTGCTGTCTGTGGTTGGCCTGCAGTGGCTATTTCTGCCATGGAGAGGAACTGTGTGTGTATCCTGCTTGCAAAGTGTCTCCAAGGGCTTGAAGTGGAGCTTGCCCCCTGTTCAAGAGGTCTCAGGAACAGCAAAGACCTCACCATCCTTCTGGGCACTGTCTCTGGTTCCGCTGGTTCCAGTCGCCACCGAAGAAAAGAGCACCCGACTCCATCACCGAGTCTGTCACAGACTCCGTGTCCTGAAAGCACCACAGAGAACACCGCCTCACTTCACAACGTAACCCTGGTCTCACCGACTCCATCAACGAGCCGCTGCTTGCACCGCATCCTGTGGGCACCGCACTCCGCACCACTTCGCTACACGCTGCACAGATGTCACCGACTCCGTCGCTGCCCGACTCAAACATCAACCAGCTCCGTCGCCAAACCATGACCTGCCAGCACCGACTCAAGCACCATGTCACCCTGCAACGCAAGCCTTGGTCTCACCGACTCCGTCAACGAGCCACTGCCTGCACTGAGCCGTGAGGACATGGCATGCTGCAACGCTTCCATCTCACATCGCAACCGCGACGGTTGCCCTGACCGATTCGCGTCGGCTCGTTGGCCGCAACAAGAAAGGTACTGTCTCCGAGTCTGTTGACGCTTTAGCTGACCCGTACCGACGCGGTTGGCTGGAATTGTTAGACTCTGTCATGTTCATTATCGCGGTAGCCCCGAACGGAGCTACCGAGTCAGAGGAACTGTGTTTTTACGTTATTCCTGCGATTTAAAAGGTTATTGTGCACAGTAACTATTTTTACAGTATTGTATGTTGGATTTTTGTCATTCTTGGTCTTGTGTGGTTTAGATAAAGTTTTACTTATTTTTCTAAACTGATGTGGTGTCCATTTGTAGTGTTTTCACTGTGTTACTGTATACATGCACAAATGCTTTACACACTGCCTCTAAGATAAGCCTGCCTGCTCGTGCCAAGCTACCAAGGGGGTGAGCACGGGTTATTTTAGAAGTGTGTCCCCCTTACCTAGGAAGAAGGGTCCCTACTTGGACAAAGGTACCTACCTCTGCCAACTGTAGACCCCCCATTTCTAACAGTGTCATTTTAAAAGTAGCACAATTCGGCACCTGAATGAACAAAATTTCTGGTTTTGCTGCCGCATAGTTTGCTAATCCATGGGAGTGTATGGTTAATGTTATATTCAGGGCACAAGTCGGGGGTACACACAGTAGATGTCACCCATCCACTATTTTCACAGGGTGGACAACGTTGGGCCCTTCAGACACTGGGACACATTCAGCAGCACCTGCACACGTTGTCTGCTTTAGTCCTGAGCAGCAAAGTGCAGGCATCAAGGAAGCTTTTTATAAATTTCAGCTGGGCCTAAAACACAGGATGAAGAGGCCACCAGGCCTCCTTTTGTTCCAGTATCCTGGCTGAGAGCTATCTGGAGCCTCACACCTAGATGCAAATCCAATGGAGGGTAAACAAAGGCCCACAACATATTAATACTTCACATTAATTAAGAGAGGCATGGCTTCGACTTTGTTCTGTCCCAGTATACAAAAGAAATGCGTGCATTTTAAGAATGTCAGATGTATTGGCCTGTCCCAGTATTTACACAAATAACATCTTAAATACTACTATTTTGTTTTATTTCTTTTATAGTGCTACTCATGTCAATGCAGGGTGTAAGAGCGCTTTACATCATACGTACACATTAGACATTGACAATAAATGAAATAAGTGTGTAAATCAATGTACAGGATGTAATACATAAGATAGTGAGGGTTGCAAGGTGTAGGAGCCACATGCCCTTCATAGCTCACTGTACTATATTAGAATGTCATCAGGTTCCTACGAATCAAGTAGGACTGTGAATTCAGACAACATAACTGTCAAAATATGGGGACTGAGTCCATACATAGCATCAGAGTATTTTGGCCTAATTCCTAGCTAGCTCACAGAGTGTCATCTGATCCACTAACCTTTCAGGGTACCAACCTCAGAACATGACCGCTCTTATTCCCCAAGGAAACCATTGAAACAGATCTACCCTTGTGTTGTTACTCATGCATGCCCAAGGGAGACATAAGAATAATACAAATTGGCTTTTCAAACATTTATTGAAACAATTGTATTCTTGTGTAAGAAGCGTGAGCTGTAATTATTAGTAAGATGAAACAAAGCATTGTAACCAGCATTACAAGAATGGTGAAAAAGATAAACAGTTCTATCATTATAACGTCACAGTGTGATTATGATTGTATTTATATTTATACTAATACTCCTAAGTAATACTACCTACAAACATTGAGAGCATACTGTGAATACCCTCTGCCAGATCACTTGGGACAACCCAACCCCCCATACCTGTGTATTATGTATCAGGAAGCTGATCTGGTGTAGAGCAGGCTACCATCCTGTGCAGGATAAAAGGTTAGCATCAGCAGGGCTGCATCTCAGCCACAGGCACAGTGTTCCAGGATAATCCGCAGAAGTGCTCTTCTGCCAAGTTTGGCTCAGAGGGGGTTTATATAATTATTATTATTGCAGTTTATAGAGCGCACGGCTACCTCCAACGGAAATGTCCCGCCGCTAACAGCGGAAATAATAATAAAATAATAATAAAAGCACTGTTCCAATCGTACTGTGTTAGAGGTGCAGTGCTGAAGTGATTGTTTGTCTTGTGACTCAGAACTGTCTCCAACCAGACGACAAGGGGTATGTGGTCGTCTGGTTGGTTTCAGTGTTCCTTAGCCTTGGACAGAGTGAACGAACAACATGATAAAATGCTCACAAATGTGCTGCAAGCAGAATAATTTCTAAGCATGTTATCATGTAAGTGTATGGCATGTAAAAGTCACAGCTTAGAAAAAGGTATCAAGTTTAAACATGTAACTAAAATGGAGAGTTCAGCACGGGCCCTGTTAAACCTTACAGGATGGGTTACAATTTATTAACTGCAAGTAAAAAAAGGATCTCTGTGTTAAAACAGTAAACCACTTAGCTATCTACATAAAATAAAAATCTGTCATCTGCTTGTTACATGATGTGCTTAGCAGGAGACACATTAACACTCCATGATACTTTGATTCAAAACTGGGACTAGATAAAACACAGATCTCTCCAGCAAATTCTCTAACCTCCAGAATTATCTTGCCATCATTATTATTCCCTGAGATTTATGAGGCACACAAATATCTCTGCAGCAGGTGCCTTAATCCCATAGGATATTTTTTAATGCAGATTTGCAACCACTTGAGCAGAACAGATTTACTCCCTTGTTTATCCTTGTTGCCAATTTCTTTGTGGCAGAGTTTAAAAAAATAAATGCATAAGTTGAGCCCCAGATTTTGCCTCGGGCTTGCGTCCGTTTTTGGCACAACCTCAATGCAAAATCTCATTTGTCAAGTCTCGTAATGCGCTTACATTTACTAATAATAGAGCTGCTAAACATATGTGTGAGGTCTTAAGATCTGATGTCACTTCTTGTGATACTTATTAGGTTGTGATGCCACTTCTTGTGACATCACTTCCTGTGATGCTACATGCGCTGTCACGTGCTGTGATATCACGCGCCATGATGTCATTTGCATAATGCGTAACTTGGTTAGTCCCCCTACTTCTTTTATTAGGACTTCTGCCCTGGATGTATTGTTATTACAGCTAATAAGTTTTAAAATGTACTGTACTTAGTGCTATTATCCGGGGTGCATAACATAAAATCATTGCATCTGAAGCTATTATTGGTCCAATTTTATTTACCACAAATTGATGAAAGGTTGAGACAACCCTGCTAGGATGTAAAACCTCAACCTGTAGACCAAATCAGAGGGCTCAAATTTGTCTCTCACAAGTTGAACTTAACTGCTGTATATCCACACCTGTGTTGTGAATATGGGTACAACTTTTGAAGAATTTCATGGTTTTGGAGTGTTCCCATGCCTATTCAATTACACACACAACAAGCATTTGCAATGCAATAGGTCTCGGATTTGTAAGAGTTAGAGCTATTGGCGTTGTAAATGACAATGTCTTTTACCCATGTGTTTTGGTTTTGAGTGGATGTATGTGGTGTGGAGTGGAATTATGTGGGTTGGATTGGAATTGTTAGTTGTGGAATTGTGTGTGGTGGAATTGTGTGGTATGGAGTGGATCTGTGTAGTAGAATTATGTAGCATGGTGTGCAGTGAAATTATGTGGATAGTAGTTATGTGGTATTGAATGTATTGGAATCATGTGAAGTGGGATTGTGTGTCGTGGAGTGTAATTATGTGGAATGGTATTTTCTGAAGTGGTATGTAGTGAAGTTTAATTATGTGGTATGCTGTTGAATTTTGTGGCATGATGTGAAATTCTGTGGTGTGGATTGGATGTATGTGTGTTGTATAATTATGTTGAATTATGTGGTTTGTTGTCGAATGATGTGGTGTGGAATGGAAATGTTTAGAGTTGAATTGTGTGGTGCATAAGTGTGTGGGGTTGAGTGAAAATATGCTGATTGGAATTATGTGGCAAGATATGGAGTGTATTTGTGTGGATTGTGTTACCAAGTTTAAAAAGGATGAAACAATTACAAAGAAAGGAGGCCTTTCATTGCGCACAAATTCACAAAATTAGCTAGATGTCAAGGTTGAAAGACACGCAAAACACTGGTGAAAAGAAACACTTCACTTTCACTATAAAGTTAATTTAGTAACTGTGTCTGGAGATTTGCATACGGATGGCTGAAATGAAACAACCCAGAAATGAGTTAAAGAAATAAGTTATGAAAAGGCTTCAGTGCCATGAAGAGATGTTGAATAAATGCTCCCTTTATTATAAAAGGCATGATCTGCATTTTGTTTGTGCGTGCACCATGAAATACCACAGCTTAAACGTTTAAAAAAAATGGAAAACGATGTAAAATATATCATTTAGCAGCAGGTGGAGGGCAGAGTGAAAGCAGAAACAAAAAAAATGTTTAACCAATCTTCAGTATAGTGTATGTACTTTTAGAATGTTGTTCTATGCTTATGCGAAGTCTAGAATTCTGGAAACAGATCAATAAATTTGCCAATTTATAAATGCACTGACCTTGCAGCGGACTGGACCTTATCATGAGTAGCTGCGCTGACTCGGCGCAGAGCTGACAACCTGTTGGTTGAGTTTGAGGTGTTTAAAGTTCATGCATGTAACTCAGAATTTTCCAGAGTTACTGCATGAACTTTAGACAGAACCAGGCGGAAACACAGCGAGGCAATCTCTGCTCACTATTTTAGACTTGTACTGCCTGCATTTCATGCACAGACTAAGAGAATTTTCGAGTTATGTGTATGAATTTAAAACACTGCGCACGCACCGAGCCAATGCAGTTCTGCTATAAGCTTCTCTAGCAACTGTACTGTAAAGCTAAGGCTATGTTAATGTAAAGGGGTGTAAATGGATGAATAAAAATATGAAAAAAGGATCTTAAAATGCAAGATGGAATGTATAGATGGTGAGCATGCAGCACCCCTACCTCCAGCGCCTTGGGGGCCAGCGTAGGCGCAGCACCACCACCTCCAGCGCCTTGGGGGCCAGGGTAGGCGCAGCACCACCACCCCCAGCGCCTTGGGGGCCAGGGTAGACTCAGCACCCACACCCCCTACAGTGCCAGGGTAGGCGCAGCACCCCCACCTCCAGCGCCTTGGGGGCCAGGGTAGGCTCAGCACCCACACTCCCTTGAGTGCCAGGGTAGGTGCAGCACCCCCACCTCCAGCACCTTGGGGGCCATGTAGGCGCAGCACCCCCACTTCCAGCGCCTTGGGTGCCAGGGTAGGCGCAGCACCCCCGCCTGCAGCACCTTGGGGGCCAGGGTAGGTGCAGCACCCTGGGGAGAGGATGTGGTCGGTCGGCTAGACTGCCGACTTTGGTGCTGGAAACCAGGGTTCGAGCCTCGGGGTCGCGTCCACATCCTGTGATTCTGGGCAAATCACTTAATCTCCCCGTGCCTGAATGTGTAATGTAAATACGGTGCTCATGTAAAGCGCTCCAATATCTTCGGGTCGAGTTCGCGCTATATAAATATGCAAAAAATAATAATAAATATAATTGCAGCACATTGGGTGCCAGGGTAGGTGCAGCACCCCCGTCTCCTGCGCCTTGGGTGCCAGGGTAGGCGCTGCAGAGCAGTGATGAATGGATTGGGGCGTGCTGGGGGAGGGCCTGTGTCCCTGGGCAGGGAGAGGCTGGGGTCGGGAACAGTGATGGGGGAGGCTGGGTGAGGATGTGGGGCAGGCTGGGGATGGGCCAGGGGAGGGCCACTGTCCCTGGGGAGGGAGAGGCTGTGGTGGGGAGCAGTGACGGGGGAGGCTGGTTGAGGTTGTGGGGTGACTGGGGATGGGCTTGGGGAGGGCTGCTGTCCCTGGGGAGGAAGAGGCTGCAGGAGGAGGAAGAAGCTGCAGGAGGAGGGAGTGCCGGAGGAGGCTGGCTGAGGATGTGGGAGGAGAGCGCATTCCTCGCCTAGACCGGGGAAGAGCTGGGGTCCTGCCGAGGCCGACAGACTCACAACGCAGCAGGCTGGCACACACACACCATACCTTGCACACACGCTGACTCGTGCTTACACACACACTGACACTCACACACAGGCTGACACTCTCCCACACACAACATGCTGACACACGCACACCATAACTTGCGCACACACTGACTCGTGCTTACACGCACGCTGACACACACAACTTACGGACACACACACAACTTGCACACAGGCGACACTCACACCCACCACTTAATCACACGCTGATACTCATGCACACACCCATACTTACACAAGCTAAATTATGCTTGCACATACACACACACCGACGCGCTCATGCATGCACCCACAACTTCACACACACTGACTCATGCTTACACGTACGCTGACACACCCACATTTTGCCCACACACGGACTCGTGGAGGGCACTCGAACTACTTACTGCTTTACGTGCTAACACTTTGAAATAATGAAAGCAGCGATCAATAAAACAGCAGCACTGTCCATAGGTGGAAGCACAAGGAGAGCTCGATAGCCAATTATAAATCAGCGCCAGCATTGCTGAACAATTAAACATGAAATAAAATACAATTGTATGTGTTAAGTAAGAGCAGCAGCCAGGACGAATTTGTGCTCTGCTCACAAGAGGCGCCTGGTTCTCTGTGAAGGCAGCAAGTGTGATAATAAGTACACGAGGTAAATAAATAGGTTAGCACAGGTGGGCTTGCATAGGGAAGCTCTTGTACACCCATCCACTGTTCAACCCATCCTACCACTCATCCATTCACCCTTTCACTACTCATCCATCTACAATTCTTCCCTTTCGCCCATTTATCCTTACATCCATCCTGTCACTCATTAAACCATGCACCTATCCATCCAACCTTTCACTCACCCATCAACTATTTTACTCACACATCCATCTATTTACCCTTTCACTCATCCAGCCATCATTTCACTCACTCATCCATACCCCTTTCACTCACCCATACATACCCCTTTCACTCATCTGTCCATCCATTCACCCTTTCACTCACCCATCTGTCTACCCATCATCCAGCCATACATCCATCTACACTGCCTTTCACTCTTCCATTCTTCCATTCATAATTTCACACATCCAGCCTTTCACACATCCAACCATTCACCCTTTCACTCTTCCATCCACTCTTATTCCCTTTCACTCACACCATCCATTCTTACACCCCCTCACATTAATTATGAGCTTTTGTCTGCCGAGGCCCATCGAGGACGCCATCCACGCTGTAGCTGATAAAGAGCGGGCGTTGATGCTCCTGAACTGAGGGCCAAGGAGGGAGAACCGCACAGATGGGGAGGCAACATGCAGGAGGAAGGATAGAAGCACGCACCCAGGGCAAGGAGTACACAAAGGAGACTGCTGGAATTACGAAAATACATGTCCTCTAGATGAGTGCTTAAAATTTTTTTGCAAGCCCCTCTAAAAAGTCAACGTTCAATAATCGCCTAAGTGAATAGAACTTCCAAACCGAAGATTTTCAAGTTTTCGTTTCATATAAAAAATACATATACTGCTAGCCATCGGCCACTCACTCGGTTTTCCAGTCAGAAGTGCTCCAGCCTCTTCTGTGGCACACAGGGCCACTCTGCCGTCTCTCAGCACCACCGCCACATGGCGCAAGCTGCAGCTCATCTGACGAATACCACTGAACTCCAGGGGACACCGGCTCGGCTGGCATTTCCCATCCGAATAGAACCACAGACATGAGGGCAGATTGGGAAGAGCGCCCCTGCCAGCGCACTCACTCCTGAAGGTCTCTTCTTATCCATGCCGAGGACCACAATACCAAGTGCGCCGAACGCCTGCCGATTTATATACACTGTTGCGTGACAGTTCAGTTTCGTTTCCGAAGACGGCAATGACGACAAATGCCTCGAGGCAAACCCCGTCTCCGCATACCTAGGAGCAGCAGCAGAAAGGAAACCGAAACCAGAGCCCCGAGATTGAAAATGAAAACTGGAGCCAGAGGATCGTAAAAAGCCCACAGAGGAGCGGGGGAAAGGGAGCGCGACAGCGAGGCGAACGCGCGCTGCTGCGCGTGCTAGCCACCGATGGGAATGGGCGGAGCAAAGGCGGGACATGCGCCCGCCTTTGCCCAATCGCGTGCATTACTTTTTTTTTAAAAAACACGCGAAAGCCAATGGCAGCCAGCGAAAGCAAAACCACATGCATGAGCGTGTGGTCTGCTTTCAAAAGCCCATTCAAGAGGTCTCGGGCTGCGCGAGCAGTGCTACGCACTGCAACGCTAGGCCCAAGACCTAAAAATGTGCATGTGCACATTTATGCGTACAGAAATAAAACAAAGTGCATATGTACCAAGTTTTTTGCATGTTCCTCACCAAGGGAATCATTGTCTCTCTGGAGAAATCCCTGCCACCACACCCTAATGCTCTCTTAGATCCTCCCCTTTAAACCATGAAAATGGATTTCTTACAACCCTCTCACAGACACATTAAACACAATAATACAGCTTATTACACATTTGAAGATAATACATCAAAAGTTGTGTGAGGCCAAACCTAAAGGATGGAATTTAACTGGATACCACTTACATGCTATCAGAAAAAAGAAACACTAATCAATTAACAACAATGCCTCTTACTAACTTAATGATATAGCAGTAAGCAGTTTTCAAAGGATAATTTATGTTATTGCCATGCTGTCAACATTCCTAGAAGTATCTGGGCCAACATGAGAAAAGTGGACCCAGTGGATAAGAAGCTTCAAAATGCATTTTCCGCCATAGATTTTATGAACTTTCGAACAGAAAAAAACAAGCACTTAAAGATCAAATTGTGATGCACACATCTTGCACGAAAGCATCAGAAACATTTGTGATGCATAGACCCGTGTCTGGAGAAAGCTATACTAATCATTAAAAGCATTGAAAGAGCAAGGAGTTAAGATCCTAAAGAAGCCATAGCTATGAGAAACTGAAATAAAGTACACGAAGAAGAAAAATGAAATTGGTAAGGCCAAAAGTGTAAATGTAAATAAAGGAAATGGGCACAGCTTGGAAAGGAATGTACATTTCAGGAGTGGATCTAACAATCATTACACCACTTCAAATAATTGTCCAGTACTTTGGAAAGAGTATTTCCATAAACTGGATTGAGAAAGGGCACTTTTTACATCTACGCAAAATACAAACATCAAAGAGAGTCTACCATATGTTAATGGTGGCCTTACTAAACAAAGGATGACAAGGATCAACTAAAATGCACAGTGCAAATAGATTATTTTGATGCACATATATTAGTTAACTTAAAATCACTATCATTATAGTAATGGCCATGTATGTTGCCTTACCAAATAAAGAGGAACTACAGTGTAACAAAATTAGTGATGAGGCCTATGGAAGGAATAAGATTCTAGTTGAAGTAGTGGTCAATGGTAGGATGCAATCTGGACACACGAAAATTCATCAAAGTTAATGTGCTGTACTAAGAATTTAACTTCTTGCGGTGATATGAGCAAAGAAAGTTGCAAATGATGATCTATCCTGGCAAATGACCAAATGTATTCATGGTTGATGTGGATAATCCTGAGACAGTTCTTACAATATTTTAAAATGGTTCAAAGGGGAATTAGGATTTCTTAGAGGATTCTGATACTGGATCAGATTGAAGAACAGAGTAGTGTAGGTTAAACAAAAAGTAGAAACATTTCTCAGTCAGGGAGGATAGAAGTCAAGAGCATTTTAGATGACTGTTAAAAAATGTGGCCAGTAAACCTATTAATGCCACTGAGTGGCTATTACCAGTAGTAGATGTTTTGACAAAAGGAGGAACTCAGGATGTGCATAGATTGGAGACAACACAGCCATCAAATTGTTGCAGGCTGTCAAACATTACTACTTATTCAAGAGTTGGTGATGCCGTTGGGCAAGGCAGGTAACTTTACAATGTTCGACTGGAAGACAAACTATCACCACATGAAGTTTCAAGAGGACTTTAAAACCTAACTGCCTTTATTACACCAGAGGATCATTGTAGTACTGTCACATGCCTTTTGGGATATTGGGAGACCAGGGTTTCTGACCCGCCGTTTAGGTCCTGTAGTTTTTACACTTTTTGGACCACCCAGTTTTTAGACCACTCGCTACCTGAGTCTCACTCACTGTAAACTTTGTTCAAATGGATTGGGAGTGATAACTCAAACACAAGGAAATGATGGACTGAGTGCTGAAACTTTTCAGACACTCACCCCCAGTCACAGAATTGGGTTGAATCCATCATCGTTCTTTAGCTCACTTCGCCACCCCAGTTCAGACCTGGCTATATGCAAATTAGTCTTGACCCTGTGCCTCATGGGAACAGTCCAGCCCAAACTGCCAAACCATGTCTTCCCTGGACCAGAAACAAGCATCCTGGGACCAGTTTTGGGGTAGCACCCCTCATCAGCCAGGCTAGCTTGAATCCAGTGGCAAAGTGAGCAAGGGACCCACGTCTGGGCATACCCTGCCACGTTAGGGTGAACAAAGCAAACACAAGGAAATGATGGATGGCGCGCTGAAACTTTTCAGACACTCACCCCCAGTCACAGATCTGGGTTGAATCCATCATCGTTCTTTAGCTCACTTCGCCACCCCAGTTCAGACCTGGCTATATGCAAATCAGTCTTGACCCTGTGCCTCATGGGAACAGCCCAGCCCGAAATGCCAAGCCATGTCTTCCCTGGACCCGAAACAAGCATCCTGGGACTGGTTTCAGGGTAACACTCCTCATCAGCCAGGCTAGCTTGAATCCAGTGGCAAAGTGAGCAAGGTACCCACATCTGGGCATATCCAGACAAATTAGGGCGAACAAAGCAAACACAAGGAAATGATGAATGGAGCGCTGAAACTTTTCAGACACTCACCCCCAGTCACAGATCTGGGTTGAATCCATCATCGTTCTTTAGCTCACTTCGTCACCCCAGTTCAGACCTGGCTATGTGCAAATCAGTCTTGACCCTGTGCCTCATGGTAACAGTCCAGCCTGAACTGCCAAGCCATGTCTTCCCTGGACCGGAAAGAAGCATCCTGGAACCGGTTTCGGGGTAACACCCCTCATCAGCCAGGCTAGCTTGAATCCAGTGGCAAAGAGAGCAAGGGACACACGTCTGGGCATGCCCTGCCAACTTAGGGTGAACGAAGCAAACACAAGGAAATGATGGACTGAACGCTGACACTTTTCAGACACTCACCCCCAGTCACAGATTTGGGTTGAATCCATCATCGTTCTTTAGCTCACTTCGTCACCCCAGTTCAGACCTGGCTGTATGCAAATCAGTCTTGACCCTGTGCCTCATGGGAACAGTCCAGCCCGCACTGCCAAGCCATGTCTTCCCTGGACCAGAAACAAGAATCCTGGGACCGGTTTCGTGGTAACATCCCTCATCAGCCAGGCTAGCTTGAATCGAGTGGCAAAGTGAGCAAGGGACCTACGTCTGGGCATACCCTGCCACCTTAGTGTGAACAAAGCAAACACAAGGGAATGATGGATGGAGCACTTAAACTTTTCAGACACTCACCTCCAGTCACAGATCTGGGTTGAATTCATCATCGTTCTTTAGCTCACATCGCCACCCCAGTTCACACCCAGCCATATGCAAATCAGTCTTGACCATGCTCCTGTTTGCCACTGCATTCAAGCTAGCCTGGCTGATGAGGGGTGTTACCCTGAAACCGGTCCCAGGATGCTTGTTTCCGGTCCAGGGAAGACCTGGCTTGGCAGTTCGGGCTGGACTGTTCCCATAAGGAACAGGGTCAAGACTGATTTGCATATTGCTGGGTCTAAACTGGGGTGGCGAAGTGAGCTAAAGAACGATGATGGATTCAACCCAGATCTGTGACTGGGGGTGAGTGTCTGAAAAGTTTCAGCGCTCCGTCTATCATCTCCTTGTGTTTGCTTTGTTCGCCCTGAGTTGGCAGGGTATTCCCAGATGTGGGTCCCTTGCTCACTTTGCCACTGGATTCAAGCTATCCTGGCTGATGAGGGGTGTTATCCAGAAACCGGTCTCAGGATGCTTGTTTCCGGTCCAGGGGAGACCTGGCTTGGCAGTTCGGGCTGGACTGTTCCCATAAGGAACAGGGTCAAGACTGATTTGCATATATTGCTGGGTCTGAACTGGGGTGGCGAAGTGAGCTAAAGAACGATGGATTCAAACCAGATCTGTGACTGGGGGTGAGTGTCTGAAAAGTTTCAGCGCTCCGTCCATCATCTCCTTGTGTTTGCTTTGTTCGCCCTAAGTTGGCAGGGTATGCCCAGACATGGGTCCCTTGCTCACTTTGCCACTGGATTCAAGCTAGCCTGGCTGATGAGGGGTGTGTTGCGGGGCGGAATAAGGGACGTGTACTCCGACTCTAGGGAGTGAAGGTTTTATTTTTCTCGTTACACGCTTTTTAACAGAAGCCAGGTTTAATGTCCACAATCCTTCTTGTCTTTAGGGATCTCCTTTCCAGGCTCTCCCGGTCGTCTGTTTCTCCTTAAGCTGGTGGGCGGGGAACAGCTTCTCAGTCGTGTTTACCGGAAAGAAACGAGATAAGGGGACGTAAGTGTAGGGTAATACCCTGTCAATGCAATGGGAAGGGAGTGAAGGGTACACACGTGAGCACTTCTACAAAGTAGTGACAAGTGTAAACGGCGATGGAGTGATTGTGAGTGAGGGGGGTTTCAGGTTCCAGCCGTCTATTTCTAGATAACAGCCCCGGGTTACTTAGAGGAATTCTCCCTCCTCCCGACCCAACCCGCGAGCCGCTCACGTACCTGGCTGAGCCACGCACCTCCAGGAGCGTGGCTGGGCGAAGCGTGATGCCGTTGGCCTCCTGGCTCTCCTCCGGCGTCTGATGGTTCGACTGCACGGCTTCGGTCTGCTCCCTCCTCGTAATTATTCTCCTCTCTCCTCGCGTCTCCTCGGGTCTCCGCTCTCTCCTCTCCGGTGAATGCACACACCCGTGCTGGGGAACTCCGCTCTTTTACAGGTCCGGTAGGGATGATGTCACGATGAGGGGGCGGGAGTGTCTCCTCCAGCCATTCCCAGTTAAAGGGGCCGTAGTATTCCTTCGACAATGATTCCCCTGAGCGATACGGCGTCGCTGACCATTCCTCCGGCTGTGGGGACACAAGAGGGGAAAAAAGGGGTGTCCACCAGTCTGCCAAAGTCCTTTCTCTGGCCCCTTCCTCCTCCTCCCGCCCACACTCCCCCCCACCAGGATACTCCCGATCGGGAGAGGGAACACCCGAGACAGGTAATCCGCGTTCCCATTGTCCGTCCCCCTCCTGTGTAGCACTTGGAACGAAAAGGGTTGTAGGGACAAAAACCAACGGAGGACCCTGGGGTTCTGTGCTCTGTTACGGGCCATCCACTGCAATGGGGCATGGTCAGTGTACAAGGTGAATGGTCGGCCCTCGAGGTAATAGCGGAGTTTCTCCACCGCCCACTTGATGGCCAGGCACTCCCGTTCAATGGTGGGATATCTGGTCTCTCTCGGGAATAACTTCCTACTTATGAACAATATCGGGTGCTCAACGCCGTCTTCCGCCAACTGTGACAACACTGCTCCCAGGCCGTAGTTAGACGCATCTGTGTGTAATATGAAGGGTTTGTCAAGGTTGGGAGCGGCCAAGACCGGGCTGGATCTGATTATGCCTTTAAGTTTCTGGAATGCCTCTAATAGCTCTGGGGCAGGGTTCACTAGACATCGTGGATGTATGTCCTTTCTCAAAGTATCAGTAAGCGGTGCTGCGATTTCCGAGAACTGAGGGATGAATCGGCGGTAATATCCTACAAGCCCTAGGAACGCCCTCGTGTCTTTTCTACTGGAGGGAAATGGGGTTTCCTGGATGGCACGGATTTTCTCTTTCTGTGGTGCTATGGTTCCGTCCCCTAAGAGGAAACCTAAGTACCTCACTTTGTGAAATGCGGCCCTGGATTTCTTTGAGTTGATATGTAACCCTGCTTGTTTGAGAGCCTGAAGTATGGTTTGCAGAGGTTTCAAATGGTCTTCCCACGTCACACTGAAGACCACTATGTCGTCCAAATAAGCCGAACTAAAAGCCTGATGTTCTTGTAGAACGTTGTTCATCAGCCTTTGGAAGGTGGCCGGTGCTCCGTGCAACCCGAACGGTAACACGTTAAATTCGAATAGACCGTCCGGTGTGGAAAAGGCAGTTTTGCGACGGTCTTCTTCCCTTAGGGGTACCTGCCAATACCCTTTGGTCAGGTCTAGTGTAGTAATATACCTGGCTTCTCCCAACTTCTCGATCAGTTCATCGATCCTAGGGATGGGGTATGCATCAAAGGAGGAGATGTCGTTCAAGGCACGAAAGTCCATGCAAAAACGCGTGGTACCATCGGGCTTCGGAACCGTCACAATCGGGGATGACCAATTGCTCTTGGAGGGCCGGATGACGCCCAATCGTAGCATGTCCTGTACCTCCTTCTGTATCATGGCCCTCTTGGCGGCGGGTATTCTGTATGGGTGTTGTCTTACAACCTTCCCGGGGGTGGTCTCTATACAATGCTCGGCCAGTGTTGTTTTACCGGGAACATCCGAAAACAGGGAAGCGAACGGTCTTAACGTGGAGAACAGCTCCGTTTGTTCCTTCCCAGTTAATTCTTCGTTGACGACCAGGTGGTCCAACGTATTCCCTATAGGGCCGGGGTCCGGCAATGTCAAGTGGGCGGTTTTCGGTATGGGACCTAGCCATTTTTTTAATAAGTTTATGTGGTAGGTTTGTTTCTTGTTAGGAGACAGCTGTAACTGGTAGGTCGTCTTTCCTATTACCCGGATGACTTTATATGGACCCAACCACTCGGACTGGAACTTTCTGGTAGACGAGGGTAGGAGGACCAGGGCCCAATCATCAAGGGTGAGCCGTCTCCACTTCTTGCCTTTGTCGTAACAGGTCTTCTGTTGGTGCTGGCGTCGTTCCAAATGAGAGTAAGCTATCTCTCTGAGTTTCCCGATTCGGTTTTTCAACTGTTGGGTGTACTCCAACACGGTTCGTGTCTCGTCTGTTTCCTCTTCTTCCCAAGCATCCTTTGTCATTTCCATAAGGGATCGTGGTTTCCTTCCATATAGGAGTTCAAAGGATGAACAGCCCAGGCTGCTTTGGACCTGGGCCCGTATGACATACAAGGCCAGCGGTAGGAGGCGGTCCCATTCTCTACCTTCTACTGATAACATCTTCTTCAAAGTGGTTTTTAGCGTCCTATTGTACCGTTCTACTAATCCGTCTGTCTGAGGGTGGTAGACGGATGTTCGGATGTGTCGGAGCTCCAGGAACCGGCAGACTTCCTTCATCAGACGAGACACAAACGGTGTACCCTGGTCCGTGAGGATCTCCTTCGGGAAACCCACCCTAGAGAAGAATTCCACCAGTTTGTCAGCGATGTTTCGGGTGGTTGGGGCCCTCAGTGGAAAGGCCTCCAGAAACCGGGTCGCATAGTCTACTACGACGAGGGCGTATTGATTCCCTTTTTGGGTTTTGGGTAGAGGTCCAATTAGATCCATGCCGATCCTCTCAAATGGGTTCCCTATGATCGGTAGGGGTTGTAATGGTACGGCCGGGGGTCTCTGTAAGTTCCTTTTTTGGCAGATTCCACATTCTTGGCAATGGGTTTGTATATCCTTGTAAATGCCTGGCCAAAAGAAATTCCTCACTATTGTTTGTGTTGTTTTTTCGGTTCCTGTATGTCCTGCAGTGAGGTGAGATTGTGCAAAAAACATAATCTGGTCCCTGAAGGGTTTGGGGACTAGCAGTTGGGGAGGGTCACCAACATTACTCTGGCGGTACAAAAGCCCCTCTTTGATGAGGAACCGGGGATATACCGGCGAGGGGTTGTCCTGGTTTTGATGGGCGTTCTCCCAGGCATTGAGCAAAGTAGCATCATTGGCCTGGGCGAACTTAAAACTCCGATCCATCAACCAGGGCTCGGGGGTAAGGAGGGCAGGTCGGGGTTCAGAGGAGCCCGCCCTAGATAGGGACAAGGTATGTTGGAACAGGGTCAGAAACTCAGGGTTGTCGGTACCAATGATTAGGTCTTCTGGCAGTCCCTCTAAAACCCCCACATTCACTCTACAGGGAGAGGTGTGTTTGGTATGTAGGACCACTGAGGCTAGGGGGTATGGGCGAACGTCCCCGTGCACGCACTTGATGTGTACTAAGGTGTCTGGCATAACCTGAGTGGGCGAAATGAGAGTCCGCTGTATAACCGATTGCTTGCACCCCGAATCTAGGAGTGCTCTTACTTCTTTCCCATTCACCTGTACACTCACGTGAAAAGCGCCTCCCATCTCAGCTGTATAAAGGATGGCTTTTGGGATGTAACCCACTTCCATGGGCTCCTCCGTTGGCTTCCGTCGGGGACAGAGGCGAGCGATATGCCCCCTGTCACCGCAGTCAAAACACTGTGGGCCTCGTAACATAGGGACCTCCGGTTTACTGGGCCTCGGTTTATTAGGTTCGTTCCAAGGCTGTAGTTTCTTCTCTGTCTTTTGCGGATAAGGGCGTGGGTGTTTTTCAGGGTCCCACCCGGGAGCGCGAGGTTGGGCTCGCGCATAGGTAGCCGCCATCTCTACGGCCAGCTCAGGGGTAAGATTGGTATGTTGTCTTAACCACCTTTGAGTGTTGTACGGGAGGGCCTCGAGAAATTGTTCCAAATAGATACGGTCCATGATATCCTCTTTTGTACTAGTGGTGGGACGCAACCATTTGTCCGCAGCCATTTTGAGGCGAAAGTACAAAGTTTTGGGGTTTTCCCCAAGCAGCCCTTTCTCCTTCCTGAACCGTACTCGGTATGCCTCCACATCAAGGCAAGGTGGTCCAGTATGACGTCCTTGATTGTCGCGTAAGGAGTTCCCCCAGTTGCGTTTGCCACCTGGTATGCGGCCTGTGCCTCCCCAGTGAGTAGGGGGGCAAGAAAGAACGGCCACTTATCCTCAGGCCAACCGCAGGCCCTTGCGGCTTGCTCGAAATTCATGAGGAATGCATCAGGGTCCTCTCCGTGTATGTACTTTTGTAATGACACGCCGGAGGGTCCGTGATGGGCAAGACGATAGTCTCTAGATACGGGGTTCGGCGTTTCCGTTACCATCTTCTGTAACCCCTCCATCTGTGCGGCGATCGTGTCCTTGAAGACGTCACGATCAGCCTGGGCCGACGTCATCTGTCGTTCGACAGCCCATTCTAGCTTTTACTGCCCCTTCACTAGATGCTGGATCAAGGCATCCATCACGGGTTTACTGATGGCAGATGTTATAGTACACGCATTCTCTGCCACTTGTTGCGGGGCGGAATAAGGGACGTGTACTCCGACTCTAGGGAGTGAAGGTTTTATTTTTCTCGTTACACGCTTTTTAACAGAAGCCAGGTTTAATGTCCACAATCCTTCTTGTCTTTAGGGATCTCCTTTCCAGGCTCTCCCGGTCGTCTGTTTCTCCTTAAGCTGGTGGGCGGGGAACAGCTTCTCAGTCGTGTTTACCGGAAAGAAACGAGATAAGGGGACGTAAGTGTAGGGTAATACCCTGTCAATGCAATGGGAAGGGAGTGAAGGGTACACACGTGAGCACTTCTACAAAGTAGTGACAAGTGTAAACGGCGATGGAGTGATTGTGAGTGAGGGGGGGGGTTTCAGGTTCCAGCCGTCTATTTCTAGATAACAGCCCCGGGTTACTTAGAGGAGTTCTCCCTCCTCCCGACCCAACCCGCGAGCCGCTCACGTACCTGGCTGAGCCACGCACCTCCAGGAGCGTGGCTGGGCGAAGCGTGATGCCGTTGGCCTCCTGGCTCTCCTCCGGCGTCTGATGGTTCGACTGCACGGCTTCGGTCTGCTCCCTCCTCGTAATCGTTCTCCTCTCTCCTCGCGTCTCCTCGGGTCTCCGCTCTCTCCTCTCCGGTGAATGCACACACCCGTGCTGGGGAACTCCGCTCTTTTACAGGTCCGGTAGGGATGACGTCACGATGAGGGGGCGGGAGTGTCTCCTCCAGCCATTCCCAGTTAAAGGGGCCGTAGTATTCCTTCGACAATGATTCCCCTGAGCGATACGGCGTCGCTGACCATTCCTCCGGCTGTGGGGACACAAGAGGGGAAGAAAGGGGTGTCCACCAGTCTGCCAAAGTCCTTTCTCTGGCCCCTTCCTCCTCCTCCCGCCCACAGGGTGTTACCCTGAAACCGGTCCCAGGATGCTTGTTTCCCATCCAGGGAAGACCTGGCTTGGCAGTTCAGGCTGTACTGTTCCCATAAGGAACAGGGTCAAGACTGATTTGCATATGGCTGGGTCTGAACTGGGTTGGCGAAGTGAGCTAAAGAACGATGATGGATTCAACCCTGATCTGTGACTGGGGGTGAGTGTCTGAAAAGTTTCAGCGCTCCGTTCATCATCTCCTTGTGTTTGCTTGGGAGTGATAACTATCAGTGTCCATCTCTGAAGATAAGGTCTGCTGCTTCACAGCTGGGATAAGATGAAATGGGCTGGCTGCATGTGTGAACATGTGTGTGCACACATGTATGGCTGAGCGAATAAGGCTACCATCTAACTGAGCCTGATATCTAAACACAGGTGTCCTGTTGCAGAAGGGACCCTTCATGGATTGTTGCTGACCTTTGGTTGCATTATCACGTGAGTCTGCATTCATAGTGTGAATGTCTACATTGGTACTGCTTTACTGAAGTGTGTGTACTTCATTGTAATGTATTTTTTGGGAGATAGCTACACCAAAATACAGTTTCACCATAGTTAGGTATAGAGACTAGGTTGATGCACCAGTATTATGGTAAACAAGGATTCCTGATAGAAATATTATGCTAGCTTCCATATATCTACACTTTTTCCAGTATTGAAAGTTGTTTATAATTCTCTGAACTAGCTCCTCAATTTGACTCTGGCTTTGGATCACCTTGTTGTGCCAAGTCAATTACTCTGCTGGCCAGCAAGAGGGTCAAAGGCTTCGCCACACAAAAGGGACATTTGACAGAGATTAGACTTGTTCCTAGTAGAGGAAAGAATGGGGTCAGAATCTGCCTGGGTTAATTATTTTTCCTACTGTATATTCCCTGGGAAGGCTCAACCCCACAGCAGCAAAAGCAAGCCGAGCTTCTGAAGCCAATCACAGGAAGATCTCACCTTTGAAGTTTTGGAGGGAAGGGACCAGGCAGCTGTGTCAGGGGCATGGTTTAAGGATTTCAGATAACTGTTTCAGCAGACCACTTGAAGTCCCATGTTTGAAAGTCCCAAAATGCTGTTTAGGATGGATAGAGCAGGGGTGGAGTGATGATGTGTCATCCTAAGATAGGCAGAGGTGCATACCTTCTGGAGTTTTCAAACCCCACTTAAAAACGTGTACACATTCCGGACCTGGGGAAACTACAGCAGTAGAGTCCCTATCTGGAAAAGAGAAGACACCTGATTCCACCTGAAAGGTACTCAAGAACTTCTGACTCCCAAGGAAAAGAGGGCTCAAGGCCAGCTGCTTCAGCTGGCACCCACAGATTTTGGCATCTGTCTCACCAGGGCCAATGGTGCTGGCCCCTTATACCCATTGAAGGGCAGTAGAAGGATTGGCCTGCTGGTGGGACCATGGAGGGTTTCCCTGAATCTTCAATGGACTTGTCCTGTAGGTGCATGACCTCCAAAAGGAGACATCCCTTTAACTCCTGTTGACACACACAGGTGTCCTGTAAGTGGATAGGAAGCCCTGGGGGCTGTTAGTGCAAGCTGAGAGGGCTCCTTGCTTGAGGGCTGCAGGTTACTGTTGGAAGCCACCCAGGATGAAGAAAGTATCAGCAGCTCAAACAGGGAGCATATCCTGGGAGATGAGCTAAAGAGCAAGAGACAGACCTTGAGCTCTCCCTAATCACGTTGAGAGCAATGTAATAATCAACTTTCAAGAAGGTACCCAAACTTAAGAGGTCCGGAGGCCAGAAACAAACTCGCTTAGTGGCTGGAGAGCTCCAAAACGAACCCAAGATCATCAAATTGCTTTGGTGGGGCAGATAAACCTGCATTTGCAGTGGTCCTTTGTTTTTGGTCCTGTCAAGTCTATTTCAGCTGAAAAACAACGCTTTCCGGTGACCCGGGGAGCCTTGAGGCAAGGATCCCCCTCTTGGGACTATGTTCAGCCAGGGTGCATGTGGCATCCCCCCTCATAAAAATGTTAAACCTTCCCAGGCAGGGCCAAGATTGTCCAAGGCGGTGCACATGGAATCCCTGCTTATTAATTGTATTGTCTTTTTGGGCCTCCATTTCCCCCGGGACTGACACAAGAAAAAAGAAAGATGAACATGAACACCACTGTGCTCCAAATGTAAAGAGACCCCAGTCCCCTGGGGCCCCTAATGCCCAGGGACGAACACCAATAAAGAAATTAGCACAGCTGACTTTGGGATGCCAAGGAATTCAGGAGTGATGGGGTGCTGCCGAAACTACAGGCTCCTGGGGAGGACCTGAGAACTGGGAGCACTGCACTCTGCTGCCTTCTTCTCCTCACACCTGTGTCTTGGGGCAGTGGAGTAGTGCGGCACAGCAAATCTTTGTCTGCACTACACAGGGGGGGAAGAACCATTGAATCGGCACAACTTTTGAAGAGCCAGTGCTGGAGCGGATAGGAGGGCTCTGGGTCTCCCTCATGGCCCAAACAGGAGACCTCTAGGAGCCCTTTTGGGGACGGGCACCCAGCGGTGGCTCCTCCGCTACGGCGGAGGAGCGTCGCCCCCCCAAAAAAAACATTAGGAAAGAAAAAAATAAAATGACACGTTTCGTTTTATTTTTCCTTACCTGCCGAGTCTTGGCTGTGGAGCCTGGTAGAGACAGGCACTGAGGGGAGTGGTATTGTACTCCCATCACTGCGCATGATGGTTTTGCTGGCCAAACCATCATGTGCAGTGAAAGTTCTCTCCAACCCAGCAATGCAGCTGGGTTGGAGAGAGCAGGCACAGACTCACAGTATGTCCTGGAGTGCGAATTGAGGGTGCTCAGGCCAATCCTGAACCTGCTCTCTGTGCGAGAGCAGCTTCAGGATTCGCCGCAGGCTATCTGGGAGCCTGTGCCTTACTGAAGAGGTGAAGAGGTGAAGAGGAGAGCGACGCGGGACAGGGTCGGCTGAAGGTAAGTTTATTTTCTATTTTTTTCCCCCTCCAACCCTCAGTGACTGAAAATGCCACTCAACCCCCCTCCCGCCCACCCGCCCCCGCTCCTCTAGCATAACAGCTTCTTTTGCGAGCACCCACTTTAACACATAGGGTCTGATAGCACATCAGACAGGAAAGAATGGGAAAGGCCCATGGCACTTTGTGAGCCATGATCAGTTATTTGATGGAGTTCCACAAAATCTCCAGTGATGGGCCTTAAAATATATATATCGTTTATTGTGCTGCTTCAGGAAGGGAGGGGCCTCACCAATTTGGTGAAACTTGGTTGAGGGGGGCTGCTAGAAGAGGAACAGGCCCTGCTCAGTAGTCTAGGAAAATTTCAATCAATCAATCAGGCGTTTGTAGAGAGCGACTACTCACCCGTAAGGGTCTCAAGGCGCTGGGGGTGGGGGTGGGGAGGTGCAGGTTCCAGTCCATCAAGGAGGGGGTCTGTCGAAGAGCCAGGTTTTGAGGTTTCTTGCAAAGATGGGGAGTGATGTTGTCTGTCTGAGATGGAGCGGAAGGGCGTTCCAGGCTCTGGCCGCGAGGAAGGAGAAGGAGCGGCCACCCGATCTGGTCTTTCTGGTGCTGGGGACCACTGCGTAGGAGAGCTGGGCTGATCGTAGGGTCCTTTGGGGTGCGTGGAATTTGAGTCGGCTGTTCAGGTATGCTAGTCGGGTGTCGTGGAGGGCCTTGTGTGCGTGGGTGAGCATCTTGAAGGTGACTCTAGCCTCGATGGGGAGCCAGTGGAGTGTGCGCAGGTGCTGGGAGATGTGGGAGTTTCTTGGCAGGTTGAGGACCAGTCTTGCGGCGGCGTTCTGGATGTTCTGTAGCTTGCGGGTGAGGTTTTTGTTTATTCCGGCGTAGAGTGCATTGCCGTAGTCGAGTCTGCTGGTGACCAGGGCGTGAGTGACGGTCTTTCTGTGTTCGAGGGGGATCCATTTGAAGCTCTTACGTAGGAGGCGGAGGGTGTGGAAGCAGAAGGATGAGACGGAGTTGATCTGGCGGTCCATTTTGAGCTCGGAGTCCAGGATGATTCCCAGGTTACGTGCGTGGTCCGTGGGGGTGGGCGGGCTTCCGAGGGCGGGAGGCCACCAGGTGTCATTCCAGGCATCGGGGTTTGGGCCTATGATCAGTACTTCTGTTTTGTTGGTGTTTAGTTGTAGGCAGCTGTTTTTCATCCATTTGGCGACAGCTTCCATGCCTTCTCGAAAGTTGTGTCTGGCGGTGTTGGGTTAGTTGGACAGGGAGAGGATGAGTTGGGTGTCGTTTGCGTATGACACAATGTTGAGTCCGTAGGTTCTGACGATGGGGGCGAGCGGAGCCATGTAGACGTTGAAGAGCGTAGGGCTGAGGGAGGACCCCTGGGGGACTCCGCAGGTGGTTGGTGTGGGGTCCGAGAGGAAAGGGGGGAGTCTGACCCGCTGCGTTCTGCCGGAGAGGAAGGAGCGGATCCAGTGGAGGGCCTTGTCCTGGATCCCTGCATTGTGGAGTCTGCATAATAGGGTGCAGTGAGAGACTGTGTCGAACGCCGCTGAGAGGTCGAGGAGGTTGAGGGCTACTGTTTCTCCTTTGTCCAGTAGGGTGCGGATGTCGTCTGTTGCGGCGAGGAGGGCGGTTTCCGTACTGTGGTTTTTTCTGAAGCCGAGTTGGGAGGAGTCGAGGATGTTGTGCTCTTCGATGAATGTGGCGAGTTGGCTGTTGATGGCTTTCTCGATGACTTTCGCTGGGAACAGGAGCAGGGAGATGGGTCTGTAGTTTTTGAGGTCGGTGGGGTCCACTGAGGGTTTCTTCAGAAGGGGGTTGACCTCGGCATGTTTCCAGTTGTTGGGGAATGAGGCGGTCGCCAGGGAGCGGTTGATGGTGTGGCAGAGCATAGGGTGCGATGGTGTCAGCGGCTCTGTTGAAGATGTGGTGGGGGCAGGGGTCCGTGGGGGCCCCGGAGTGGATAGACTTCATTGTCTTCAGTGTGTCTTCAGTGGTGAGGGCTGTCCAGTTGTCAATTGCTTTCTTCAGGGTGTCGGGGGTGGTTGTTGAGGGTTCAGTGTGTTGGTTGTCTTCATCGAAGTTGTCGTAGATGCTCTTGATTTTGTGGTGGAAAACGGTGCTGAGTTTGTCGCAGAGGTCTTGTGAGGGAGGTATGTCAGTAGACTCGCTGGTGGGTTGGGAGAACTCCTTGATGATGTTGAAGAGTTCTTTGCTGTTGTGCGCGTGTGTGGAGATTCTGTCTTCAATCGCTTTTTTCCTCGTTTTTCTGATGAGTTGGTGGTGGGCGTTGGTGGCGGCTCTGAAGTTGTTGTGGGTTTCTGTGGATTTGGTGTTCCTCCAGGCCTTTTCGAGGTGGCGGCAAGTGTGTCTGGACTCTCGAAGTTCGGTGGTAAACCATCTGGCTTTCTTGGCGTGGGTGTTGTTTTTCTTGAGGGGGGCTATGGTGTTGGCGCTGTTGGAGATCCATCTGTGCAGGGTTTGGGCTGCGGTGTTGGGGTTGTCATTTTCCACGATGGTTGGGGTGGAGTTGCTGAGTGAGGAGGTGAGCTAGTCGTCAGTGATTCTGGTCCAGTTTCTTCATGGGAGCAGGTGCTGGTGTCTGTGGATGGTGGGCGTTCTGAAGGTGAAGTGGACGCATCGATGGTCAGTCCATGGGAGTTCGGTGGTGTGGCTGAAGGTGATGGAGTTTCCTGTTGTGAAGAGGGGGTCGATGATGTGTCCTGCTGAGTGCGTGGGTTCGGTCACGATCTGGCGGAGTCCAATGTTGTGGAGGTTGCCCAGGAGGGATGTGGTGTTGGGGTCCAGTTGGTTGTCGAGGTGGAAGTTGAGGTCTCTCAGCAGGGTGCAGTTGGTGGATGCGATGGCATGCGGGGAGATGATGTCCGTGATGGAGTTGGCGAAAGGTCCGCTGGGTCCGCGGGGTCGGTAGATGAGGGTTCCTCGGAGGGTGGTTGTAGGGCTGGCCAGTATCTTGAAGTGAAGGTGTTCCATCAGGTCTGTGGGCTCGTCGGGGAATGTGCTCAGGCGGAGGGTGGATTTGTGGACGATGGCGATTCCTCCTCCCGGGCGGGTGGGGCGGTCCTTCCTGGAGATCTTGTATCCTTGGGGAATGGCGATGGCGATGTCCGGTCCCGAGGTGGTGTTGGTCCAGGTTTCGATGAAGAACGCTACGTCCAGGGTGGTGCTGTCGAAGAGGTCCCAGATTTCGGTGGCGTGTTTGTGGAGGGATCGGATGTTGAGGAGGATGCATTGCAGGGTCTTCGGTTCGGTTGTGTTCTTGTGGGCGGTGTTCTTGGCGGTGCTGTAGGTGTGCCGGCAGCGGTGACAGCTGAAGGGTCCGTGGGTGTCGGACGGCGACGCTAGCTTGCAGTTGTTGTTGTGGCCTGGGTTGAGTGTGTGGAGTGCCGCTGGGTCGTAGCGTTGGCAGTGCGGAGGTCCAGGGTTCCTGGCGCTGGTCGCGGTCGGGGCGCAGACAGGCTTGCCTCTTGCGCGCGTCCGCGCAGCGGCCGCCATTAAGTAGGGGTCGGGGAGGGCTGGACAGCTGGGAGGCGGGAGCGGGGAGGGGAACTGGAAATGGGCCGGTCGTGCAGGGGGGGAGGGGCCACGGGGGCAGCAGCGGCGGGGAAAAAAGCGGGCGGAAAAGGGCCGAAAAAAAGAGGAAAGAGTGGAATAGGGCAGAAAAAGTGCAAGAAAAGTGGAGGAAAGACACAGAAGGAGTGAAAGGGGTAGATTGAAATGAGGGAAAAACGAGTGAAAATGGAGGATAGACACAGAAGGAGAGTGAAAGGGGGAGATTGAAATGAGGGAAAAACTAGTGAAAACGGAGAGTAAAAGCGGAGCGAGAGAAAGGAGACAGAGGTCCACTCGACCACCAGGGATGAGGCGCAGGTAAAACCTGCGGGTGGAGGAGGGCCTCGAACACCAACACTCGAGAGTGCAGGGGCTCGGGAGAAGGCCTCACTTAATGGTGGAGCTGCGAGGGAGGGAGAGCAATTTCACTGACAATGAGTCAGTGGTCTTGCTCGCCTGTCCCCGCAGCAGCCGCCATTAAGTAGGGGTCGGGGAGGGCTGGCCAGCTGTGAGGCGGGGAGGGGAACTGGAATTGGCCAGTCGTGCAGGGGGGAGGGGCCGCGGGGGCAGCAGCAGCGGGGAAAAAAGCGGGCGCAAAAGGGCCGAAAAAAAAGAGGAAAGAGTGGAATAGGGCAGAAAAAGTGCAAGAAAAGTGGAGGAAAGACACAGAAGGAGAGTGAAAGGTGTAGATTGAAATGAGGGAAAAACAAGTGAAAACGGAGGAAAGACACAGAAGGAGAGTGAAAGGGGGAGATTGAAATGAGGGAAAAACGAGTGAAAACGGAGAGTAAAAGCGGAGCGAGAGAAAGGAGACAGAGGTCCACTCGACCACCAGGGATGAGGCGCAGGTAAAACCTGCGGGTGGAGGAGGGCCTCGAACACCAACACTCGAGACTGCAGGGGCTCGGGAGAAGGCCTCACTTAATGGTGGAGATGCGAGGGTGGGAGAGCAATTTCACTGACAATGAGTCAGTGGTCTTGCTCGCCTGTCCCCGCAGCAGCTGCCATTAAGTAGGGGTCGGGGAGGGCTGGCCAGCTGTGAGGTGGGGAGGGGAACTGGAATGGGCCGGTCGTGCAGGGGGGGAGGGGCCGTGGGGGCAGCAGCGGCGGGGAAAAAAGCTGGCAGAAAAGTCCCCCAAAAAAAGAGGAAAGAGTGGAATAGGGCAGAAAAAGTGCAAGAAAAGTGGAGGAAAGACACAGAAGGAGAGTGAAAGGGGTAGATTGAAATGAGGGAAAAACGAGTGAAAATGGAGGAAAGACACAGAAGGAGAGTGAAAGGGGGAGATTGAAATGAGGGAAAAACGAGTGAAAATGGAGAGTAAAAGCGGAGCGAGAGAAAGGAGACAGAGGTCCACTCGACCACCAGGGATGAGGCGCAGGTAAAACCTGCGGGTAGAGGAGGGCCTCGAACACCAACACTCAAGACTGCAGGGGCTCGGGAGAAGGCCTCACTTAATGGTGGAGCTGCGAGGGAGGGAGAGCAATTTCACTGACAATGAGTCAGTGGTCTTGCTCGCCTGTCCCCACAGCGGCCGCCATTAAGTAGGGGTCGGGGAGGGCTGGCCAGCTGTGAGGAGGGGAGGGGAACTGGAATGGGCCGGTCATGCAGGGGGTGGGCCCGCGAGGGCTGCAGCGGCGGGGAAAAAAGCTGGCGGAAAAGGGCCGAAAAAAAAGAGGAAAGAGTGGAATAGGGCAGAAAAAGTGCAAGAAAAGTGGAGGAAAGACACAGAAGGAGAGTGAAAGGGAGAGATTGAAATGAGGGAAAAACGAGTGAAAACAGAGGAAAGACACAGAAGGAGAGTGGAAGGGGGAGATTGAAATGAGGGGAAAACGAGTGAAAACGGAGAGAAAAAGCGGAGCGAGAGAACATGTTTCTCTAAGTCTATTGGGTTGTAAAATCCATTACCCTGGGAGACATTTGCAACAGTTTCAAACATTGCTGGAGCTCTTGGCTTTATGGTACTGGGGTGCAGACTACTTTCCCATGTTTGAAAGTAGTGAAAAGAAACATACTTCTCAATTTTGAACAGTGAATACTTTAATGATGTTAACAGTGAATCTTTACACATGGGGCCTGATTTCGATGTCAGGCGGAATTCCTTGCCACAGGGTGCAGGGATGAACCATACCTCCCATTTCACTATGGGAGCATGCATTACGGCCGGTTTATGGCTGTAATGCATGCTCCCATAGTGAAATGTTGGAATGCGACCGAACAGTGTTCGGTTGCATCCTAATGAGGCGGTCGGGACTGCCGACGGGTTGTCGGTCAGTCCCAGGACCGAGTCGGTGTCGGGCAGAAGGAATAACGCCCGACATCGAAATCAGGCCCTAAATGTTATGGAATGCTACTATCATCCTACATTGTTTTGATATTGTTTGGAATGGGATTTACATTTCTATTTTTATTGTTGTGGTGATACCCTAACAACGGCAGTAGGCCTGATGTTTAATTCAAGAACTCCATTATATTGTGTTTAGCATATGTGGAGTGCGATGGTTTTAGGGTTTAGGACTTACAGGGGTGCTAACTATTAGATGGTGTCACCAAAGGTGTTTCCGCCTGCTGCCATATATGTGGTTGAAAATGATTGTGGTTGAGTTATTGTGTGCTAAGGTGCTTTTCCTTTTCAACAGAAAAAGCACTGACTGGGCCAATGATTTATTAGGTGTTGTTTGTTGCATACTTGAGGACTGTGTCACTAGCCCACACCAGCTCCATTAAGTAGACTTGGCACTGCTCTTCCTCCCTACCCTGAGAGTGTCAAGTGCTACAAAGGGATACTTGTTTCCCAGTAAAAGTAAGATTGCAGTCTTACTACTTGCAAATGACTCTAATCCTTCAAAACATGAACACAATTTCATAAAATTGTACTCAGCATCATCAGTGACCCAATGTATAATGAACAAAAGGTTTGATGAGAAGAAGTAAGTTTATACCCTTCAGGGTGATATGATAATATACAACCCAAATGTAGAGGAGCACCTAGAGGTATTGCTCAAAGTCCGAAACAAAATTAAACAGTGATCTAACCTGAAAAAATGGCAAATGCAGGTTCTTGCAATCACACATGGAATACCTAGGACCCGTAAAATGTGAAGATGGTGTGAAATGACGCAGTCCACCACAGAAGTAAGCAGGAGTTTTATTCCAGTTTTATTCCAGTAACAGGTACACAGATCTAACGGGCCCAGAGGATCAGCACCAACCGAAGTAGGTGTTCCAATCCACTGTTCCCATACATTCCAATGCAACATTACACTAGATAGAGGGACAGAACAATCCCAACATTCTGTACCATAAATAATACAACAGGATGGAACACTGAAATGCAATATGCAGAACGCCACATATCTCCCCCTTAACAAAACAAAATAAAAAAAAGCACAAAAAAAATAAATATATGCAGCGAGAGCAACAGTGAGGAATCACGAAGCTTGCTTGGAACTTTTCTTGTCCTACAACTTCTCCGTAAGTTAGCATCAAAAGAAATCGTAGGCTGCAAACCAGAACTACTACCACGCTGTGTGACCTTGGCTAGACGTGAAACATTCCACCATTGACCATTATCAAGGTGAACAGCGTAGCCCTTAATCTCAACAATACAGTGAGGTTCTCTAAATTTGGATTTACCTTTTTGCAATAGCAAAGGGTCTTTGACCCTGACAAAGTCTCCTACAGCAAACTTAATCACTCTCCTTTTTCCAGAGTGACAAAGCTTTTCATACTTAGATCGATTGGATTTATCAGAGGCAATCTTAGCCTTAGAGGCTTCAGAGGATACAGAACAGTCACCCTTGATAGCATTCAGTTTCCAAAAGGGGCACAGAGCAGAGGAAACCTTTCTGCCCCTCATCAATTCAAAGGGAATAGCACCAGAAACAGAATGGGGAGTGGTCCTATATGCCCCAATCATGTTTCTCACAGCTGTCTCACAATCACCATTGCTATTGAGAGTACTCTGCACACATTCAACTAGGACCCTATTAAACCTCTCAACTTTACCATTTGATTGAGGGTGATAAAGAGGGGTGCATAGATGTTTCACACCCAGTTTGACTAGAAACTCTTGCATAGAGACTGAGGTAAATTGTACTCCATTATCGGTTAATAGCTCCTCCGGGACACCCTCTCTGGAGAACACATCCTGTAGGAAATGAATAACAGCTTTGGAATTGGGTTCAGAGACACCTCTTACCTCCACCCACTTGGCAAGATGGTCAATAAGAACAATAAAATACCTCATGCAGTTGGGCAAAACATGAAAAGGACCAAGAAAGTCAACAGCAACTCTTTGCCAAACTCTTGCTGGACACGGGACAGGCCTGGGAATGGGGGTACTGGTAGTAAGGTGCTTGTCACTATAGCAGCACTGGACACAATTCTTGACTAATTTGTCAATATCTCGGTCCATGCTGGGCCACCAAAAATCATTTCTGATCCTGCGCTTGGTGGCATTCATACCCAAGTGGCCAGAGTGAGGGGTTTCCATTATTCTCACTCTGAAGATGTCTGGAGGAATGAGCTTGCTATCTCTAACCAACAAATCATTCTCAATGGAAAGTTTGACTGAAATTTTGCAGTATGGCTGTAATTCAATGGAAAGAGATTCCTCCTTGGGCCATCCTTTGACAACAAAATCCATTACCTGCCTCAAGGTGGTGTCATTGAAAAGAGCATCCTGCCAAAGTGACATGTCAGGACAAATGACCGTGTCGTCAACATTGGCAATGATACACTCCTCGATGTCATCAGGAATATCAGGATTAGTTTGAGAATCGTCCACAGGAAGCCTGGATAGAAAGTCCGCCTTGACATTCTTTCCACCTGCTATGTGAAGCACAGCAAAATTAAACTCCAGCAATTTGGTGGACAATCTAGACAGTCTGGCTGTAGACTTTTTTATCTTGGTACCAGAGAGAATGTCTACTAAGGGTTTATGGTCAGTTCTTAACCAAAACTTTCTTCCCCAAACGTAGGACTTAAATTTTTCAACGCCCCACACACAAGCCAGCATTTCTTTTTCTATCACTGAGTACCTCAACTCTACATCTCTCATTCTTCTGGACGTAAACCCAACAGTGATTTCCTTTCTACCATCCATTTGGGATAACACCGCACCCACACCATAGGCACTGGAATCAATGGTGATAAACGTGTCACGGCCTTCCACGTAAGCTTGGAGAGCTGGAGCAGACAAAATACATTCTTTGATTAGAACAAAGTGTTCCTGACATGTGGCTGTCCAAATTAATTCTGAACCTTTTTTTTAACAGGTTCCTAAAGCACTCAGTGAAAGTGGAAAAGTTCTTAATGAACTTGGAATAGAACTCGCACAAACCAAGAAAAGAGCGTAGCTGGTCTTTGTCCATGGGGTGTGGAGCATTGATAATACCCTCCACAATACTGGGCTTGGGCTTGACACCATCCTTGGTGAGAACATGACCCAGATATTCAATTTCGTTCACTGAAAAAATGCATTTATCTTCTCTCAAAGTGACACCATTGTTTTGGAGAGTTTGTAGAACGAGATCTAATATTTGCTTATGTTCAAGTTCTGTGTTCGTATGCACCAAAATATCGTCCTGGAAGATTACAACATTGGGGACATCCTGAAACATCAAAGTCATTACTTTCTGGAATACAGAGGCCGCCGAGGCCGGTCCAAATGGCATTCTGCAAAACTGAAATGTACCATCAGGTGTTACAAAAGCTGTAAGGTGGTGAGATTGTTGATCAAGAACTACCTGATGGTACGCTGAACGCATATCCAATTTGGAAAACCATTTGGACCGACCTACAGCAGTAATGAGGTCATCTATACGAGGTAACGGAAAATTATCCACCCAGATTGCTTTGTTGAGAGATCTTAAATCAACACATAGCGAAGTTCTCCAGTTCTTTTTTTAGCTAACACAATAGGAGATAACCAAAGTGTGGCATCAATGCGTTCAATTATGCCATCATTAAGCATCTTGTTAAGCATAATGGTAAGATCGCTTCTTACACTGTGAGGTACATTTCTTAATCTGTGCTTGACCGGGGGTACACCTTCTTTGATCTTAATAGAATGCGTGAAATCTTTGATTTTCCCATTCTTATTTTCAAAGATCTGTACATATTTTTCTTTCCATTGGGAGGAATCGGAAATGGAGTTATAGAATAGCAGGGCAGTTTCTGAAATTGGAGAGATGAGAGGGTGAACCACATCTATAGCGCTGGACGCCAGAGAAAGTTCTTGCAGGAATCATATTCTTGTAGTTCCTATCTGATGGATCTTTACCTTTTTTTAACTTGACATCGCTGAGAGGTTGTCGAAGGTTAGAAGAAGAACTAGTGGCAGCAACTGTGGAATAGGTATTGGACTCTAACTGTTTAGAATCCAATTCTGAGCGTTCGATGCTCTTAGCGATGTCAATTGTTTCATCCAAAGAAGGGTTTTTGCAGGAGAGTAATTTTTGTTGGATCTTTTTGGAATAGCATCTGCAAACAATTTGGTCTCTAATTAACTGAGAGGTAAAGTTATCAAAGTCACAGTAGCTGGCTAAAACCTTTAAAGCCGTGACGTAAGTGTCAATGGATTCATTTGGAGCCTGGATACGAGTAAAAAATTTGTGCCTGTGCACAACCAAATTGACTTTGCCCTCAAAATAGGTACTAAGTTGTTTGAGAGCTAGTTGGTATTCGTCTATGTCACCACTATCATGGCCAGTGTAAGTAGGTAAATGATCAAAAACATTTTGCCCCTCTACACCCAAGTAATAGTATAGAAGGCTGCGTTTCCTATCAGGTTTGAAATTCATGCCATCAATAGCTCCCAAGTAGGCATTAAATGATCTGAACCATAACCGCCACTTTAATGGTGGTTCACCAGGATCCTGCAAAAAATAACTCGGAGGAGTAACAGACTGCATGGTGCAGGAAAGAGACAGTTAGAGGCGAAAAAAGAACAGAGAAGAAAAGAAAAAGAAAAGAGAAAATAGTAAAAAAAAATGCGTTATAAATACATGAAGCAGAGGGTTCATAAAATAAGCATCATGGAATTATTGCGAGAGAATAGACTAAAACATGCATGGTAGTGAGTGAGTGAATCACTGAATTCACACACACTGGAAACACAGGAGAAAATAATGTAGTAAAAGCAGGTGCTATCTGACGAATGTCCTTGTAGCTGTACAAAGTTAGGCAGTAGTGCACGCATACAACAGAAAGTGTGTGGATCACTGAATCCACGAGTTGTGAAAAAAAAAAAATGGCGTACTAATGTTTGTGTGCACTTCCTTATGTACAGGAAGTGACGCAAAGATGTGAAGGAAGAGACCAGAGCGATATCCCATGGTCGGTAAAGTGAGCTGGTAGCCAGGAACGATGTTCGATGCAGCGCACTGTACAGAGGTAAGTCAGGAAGAGAAGCGGAGTGTGTCAATACCAGAGCAACGCAACGACGTGAAGGAAGAGACCGGAGCGATATCCCACGGTTGGTGAAGTGAGCTGGTAGCCAGGAACGATGTTCAATGCAGCGCACTGTACAGAGGTAAGTCAGGAAGAGAAGCGGAGTGCATCAATACCAGAGCAATGTCCCACAGCTGGACACACAGGAGATCAATACGAGCGCAGAGATAGTGGCAGAGCGTATCCTAGGGAACCAGGGTTTGTGGCGTCAGATAGTGTGTCCAGGGAAACCAGGATACATAACGTCGGAACAGCCACGGTGGAAGGCAGAGGGCGTGAAAGAGCGCTAGAAAGGTTGATTGCAGAAGAGTTTGAAAACAAACACAGGCACGTGGGGAAGAGCTCACGGGGCTCCTCTTCAGTAATTTAAATGAAAACAGGGACACAAAGGCAAGAGAGACACAGGTCCCCCCCAAAAAATGAGAAAGTTTCACGAAGTCCTGAAAGGCTGTGAAATGGACAGAGATGAGAAGTAAAAAAAAAAACGATCCCTGGGCCCTTTGGGAAGATAAAGACAAAGCGCAGTACCTTATTGAAGTAGGACTTGAGCAGTGAAGGGCTTTCAATGCAGGACAGGTCCAGATCCCATGTCAGTCGCCAATTGAAATGACGCAGTCCACCACAGAAGTAAGCAGGAGTTTTATTCCAGTTTTATTCCAGTAACAGGTACACAGATCTAACGGGCCCAGAGGATCAGCACCAACTGAAGTAGGTGTTCCAATCCACTGTTCCCATACATTCCAATACAACATTACACTAGATAGAGGGACAGAACAATCCCAACATTCTGTACCATAAATAATACAACAGGAGGGAACACTGAAATGCAAAATGCAGAACACCACATGGTGTTTAACCAAATCATTCCTTTTCTCTGTGATTGTTAAATGATCAGCTCCAAAAAACAAGCAGCAATTTATGGGGACCCTCCAATTATGTGAATTTATGCTAAATTCATCAAGGGGTACCCAGGGAAGATAGAGCCTATACACAAACTCTTGTGGAAGGAGGTAGACTTTGCATAGAATGAAGAATGTGAATGGACTAGTTACCCTGCAGTCATACTCTGTGATTTTAACACCAATAGATACTGTGGACATTAGTCAAGTGTACTTGGTGCGGTACTGAGTCAAGTTGATGGAAACAGTTCTATGGCAATAGCATTTGCTTTCAGGAAACTTAAATGAGCTGAACTAAAAGATTCTCTATTTGAAAGGAAGTTAAATTTATGTGTTTGGGCTATAACCAAACCCAAAACATTGGGTGGGAAAGGCCTTTCATTCCTCATGCAGACCATAAGCCATTAGTTAATATTTTGAAGACAGGTGGAACCGGAATGGCATCAGCACAAGTGGCTAAACTAGGATGCCTCTATTGTCGAACACTTACTTGGCAAAAACAAAATATATGACTACTGACTATTTATCACTTATACCCTGTGAAGATTCAAATTATGAGGAAGATAATGATGTATTCCTGTCTTGTGTGTCCAGTGTGTTAAGGGATTATGTGCTATCAAGAGAATAGAGTGGATGCAAGCTATGAAAGTGAATGTGGAAAATGAGATTCTAAAACTATGATTGTGAGAGGCACAGGGAGAAGTTTCTCAGCAAAGTTTAAGACCTTCCTGTAAGGTTAATGAGAAAATATCAAAGGTACGTTACTTATTTCAAGCATTTGGCCCATCTGCTTTTTTGTGTTTGATGTAACACCAAAAGTGGCCAAGAGTGTGCCCAGATGGTGGTGTTCACTGTGCCACTGGAACCAAGCTGCACCCGAGTAAAGAGCCCCAACTAGGGTGAAACTGGTCTTGGGTTGCCTGTGTTTCACTTCAGAAATGGCCTGGCTTGGCAGTTCATGCTGGAAAGTTTCTATTGGAGCAGGACTAAGATAATTTGCATATGCCTGGGTCTAATCTGAGGTGGCATGGTGGGCAAAAGAACGGATGACTGGAATGCTACCCTGAGTGATTGCCAGTGGCTAGACATATTGCAAGCATTCAGCCCATCATCTTTGGCAAGTTTAACACCTCAGCCGAGTCTACTGAACAACCAGTCTCTAAGACAAATTCCTTTAAACTGGGTCAGGATGCATACACGACCAACTTGAGAGCAAAGAAATGGGTGTCAGTAAAAACAGAACTGCATGTAATCTGTCGCGATTCACTCCCTGTGCTCTCGTTCCCACCACCAGGGGGCCGAATTGTGGGGCTTTCCAGTATTCTAATATGCTTCCAGACACTCCCCTGTATGCATATCCAGACTTCCAGGCATTTGGACATCATTTAGGAATTGACATCCATTCCCAATCCATGCCGGGTTTTGTGGAAGCCACTCTGCTCATGCTGGAAACTCCATTACCTTTAATCCCCTGCTCACTGCTTTGTCTCCACCCCTGCAGGCCAAGGATGGGTGGAGGAATTCAGTTCACCTGTGGCTGGCTGCTGCTAGCCTGCTCACACCTGATGCATGTGATTACTGCAAGCTCTTTTAAGCCCCAGCTCCCTTCAGCCCAGTGTTGGTCATTGTAGCTGTATACCGGTGAGGCCGATCCTTGTTTCCAGTGTTTCCTGAGGTGTTGATATCCTTGTTTCCAGTGTTTCCTGAGCTTTTGATATTCCTTGATTCCTGAGCTATAGCTATTCCTTGTGCTTGAATTAGCACTGCCTGCAGTGCTACCTTGTTTCCTGAGTTCCTGAGCTATAGCTATTCCTTGTGCCTGAATTAGCACTGCCTGCAGTGCTACCTTGTTTCCTGAGTTCCTGAGCTATAGCTATTCTTTGTTCCTGTTCCTGGGATTCAGCTATTTATTGTTCCTGATTTGCACTGCTTGCAGTGCTCTCTAGACTCCTTGTTTCCTGAGCTGTAGCTATTTCCTGTTTCCTTGAACCAGTACTGCCTGCAGTGCTATCTTGACTCCTGAGCCTTAGCATTCCTTGTTCCTGAACTGCAGCAGTTTCCCTTGCTCCTGAACTAGCACTGCCTGCAGTAATACCTTGACTCCTGAGCCTCAGCATTCCTTGTTCCTGACCTGCAGCAGTTTCCCTTCTCCTGAACTAGCACTACCTGCAGTGCTACTTTGACTCCTGAGCTTTTGCTCAATTCTTGTTCCTGCCCCAGCACTGCCTTCTATGCTACTTTGTTTTCTTGATTCCTGAACCTGCACTATTCTAGTATACCCTTGTAGCCGCCCCTTCTGTATATCCTTTTCCAGTCCCTGCCTTTCTTCCCATTTCCTTGGTTCCAGTTCTAGTTTGCTGTGTTTCTATTTCTGCTGTCTTGCTTCTGTTACCTTGTATGTTTGTTACCTGCTTTCTGCCAAGTGTGCCCTGTGATTTCCTTCCTTTCCTGTTAAGCACTCCTCCTTGCTAGCTCCTTGTCTATTGTGCTTGTGTTTAGTTCTACCCCGTTGCTGATAGTGCCTTGCGTGTTCCTGTTTGATCGCCAGGATCCGTGAGCCAGCTGACTACATAGGTGGTGTTTCTTGTTCACTGTGAGTATTGTCTTTGAGTTACTGTTATAACAAGACCATAGGTATAAGCTCCACAGACCCTGCCTTTGCATACATATCCTATATGTGGGTATTTTCAGTCAGTATCTGTAACAGCAATTGTGGGTGAGGAACTTACTGAGCTTCAGTCTTACCGTGTGGAGCTCCTGAGTGCTTTACCCCACATTTCCTTTATTGTTAATGTTGTACTATATATATGTCTTGCACGTCCGTCCTGGGTGTAGTTAGTCTGAATGCTAAATTGCCTTGTGAGTGCCCTTCCTTTCTGAGTCTTAGCCATCTTGTACAGGCTTGCCCTTTGGATCCCTTTTTCTCCTCTGACTCCTTGTGTGATCCTGGGCAGCGCTGTACTACTCTTTCTGTGCATGGTACGTTTTCTACCCAGTCCTTGCTTAAGTCCCTGACTGTGTTCCCGACATAGTCCCGGATAGTCCCTGACAGAATGACCAACCCACATTTCCAGGGTCACTTGTGAGGTTTCTTTGCATTCTGTTAGCTACCACATTTATTTTCTCAAAGCTCTCCCAGTCAGTTCTTGCCAAGATGTTTAGCATCAGAACCAGAAAGTCTGCGTATCATGGCAGACATCCATTGCCAAGGCAGCGCAGTTCCGTACAACCTATTAGAAAGTCCTTAGACTCTAGAGATCGATTCATGGAACAAAACAGACTCTTACGTGCTGAATATTATTCCCTGTGGTTGGCTGATCCTTCTATGTTAGATTTTCATTCCATCTGTAGCCCTGATCCTCACCTGATGTCAGCCTGTGACCTACAGGATGAAAACGAATTTCTGAAAACTTTGTTAGCAGCAGAAAGACAAAATAGTCATTTAGAGAGTGGTACTATTAGGGGAAATTTTTCTGAAGTTTGTAACTCAGAGACCCCCTGTCAAGACAATGTTTTCTTTGAAGACAATTTCCAGACACCGTATTTATCAGCATCTTACCAAACTGGTAGTTCAATGACCCCAGTTAAAGCATGTTTAACCACACAGCAGCCAAAGAAAGAGCAGATACATTATATAACCTCTGTTTTCCATACAAACGATATACCTCAGTCTTGTGGCCCAGTGAAGATCACAGTCCCTGATACTAAAGAGACAATGTTGAATGCTACATTCAAAGTAAACAATCAGATTAACAAAAGAGAGAAAACACCTACTAGAACACAGACAGCTAATAGCCAGTTTGAACAAAATCCAAGGTATAACTCTGTTGCTTGTTGTGAAGTTGCCAAGTCTACCACTGTCCTTGTAGAGAAAGATTTGCAGACTTCACAGGGTATAATTACATCTAAGATTCTTGAATTACAATGAGAGAATACAATGTTTCAGACTCTGTTAAAAAATTATAACCCAGAGTTCAAGTGGGAATCTAAAACCCCTGTACAAGACAACTTTTCCACCTCTATGTTAGCCTCCTTAGAAATGGAGAATGAAGCCTTGCGCTCTCTTTTGTGTTCCCCTCAGAGCTGGTCCAGCGATTGTGTGAACAATACAGTGGCTGATCCCTCAGATTCCATTCAGAAAAACCATAGTACCTTGTCTCACAGTCCAGTTAATGAAAGTTTTTGTTTGAACTCTGAAATTTCTACCTCCTCTGGTGTGTTGTCTTCTAGTGCTAAACTGTGTATAGGCACTACATCTGAGATGTGCCCCTCCACTTCTAAGGAACCCCAGATGCCAGGAAAGACACTAAATACTTGTTTGCTTTCTCTTCCTGGTAGGGAGGTCAGTTCCACCCCGGGGGTATCACATACACTGGCCATTGACATACAGACAAAACCTGAACCAGTGCCCAACATAATCCCTGATGTGACAACACCCTCTGACTCAGTCTATGCTCTTGGTCTAACTTCTGCGACTGAAGCCAACCTCCTCACTGAGAAGGAACAAAATCCTGACCCCTTGTTTGCTCTCTTGCCTTCAAGCACGCCACATATTGAAAAGTCAGGACATAATGTTACTCTATGCTCTAATGCATCTGTACCACCTTGTAATGCAGAAGGAATTGAACAAATCTCCCATGACCAAGAAGTCTCAGACCTATTTCCTCTGACTAAGACATGTGAACTGCCAAATGGTAAAGGGAGTCTGGTCATCAGAGACTCTAAGATAAGCAGTATTCTTAGCCATCCCGAAGAAAGCCCTTCAGTGTATTTTAATGAGCCAAGGAACTGTGAAGATTTCAATATTGACAATAGGGAATCTACTGTTCACGGGCTATCGCCATTCCCAGAATTTAAAGTCCATCATCCTTGTGCCTCTCTGTCATCAGCTTGTCTTTTTGCAGAGTCTTCAGAGTCCTCAGCCAGCCTGCTGCTCTCAGAGTCTCCAAAATCCTCAGCCGGCCTGCTGCCTTCTGAACTTCAGCCTACAGCCTGCCTGCCATGTGAGCCCGAGCCTGCAGCCTGCCTGCCATCTGAGCACGAGCCTGCAGCCTGCCTGCCATCTGAGTCCGAGCCTGCAGCCTGCCTGCCATTAGTACCAGAGCCTCCAGACTGCCTGCAGTCAGAGCACAAGCCCTCAGCTCACCTGCCTACTAAGTCAGAGTCTCCAGCCTGTCTGACTTCAGAGCCAGAACTTCCAGCCTATCTGACTTCAGAGCCAGAACTTCCAGCCTATCTGACTTCAGAGCCAGAACTTCCAGCCTATCTGACTTCAGAGCAGAACTTCCAGCCTGTCTGACTTCAGAGCCAGAGCTTCCAGCCTGTCTGGCTTCCAAACCAGAGCATCCAGCCTGTCTGGCTTCCGAACCAGAGCATCCAGCCTGTCTGGCTTCCGAACCAGAGCTTCCAGCCTGTCTGGCTTCCGAACCAGAGCTTCCAGCCTGTCTGGCTTCCGAACCAGAGCTTCCAGCCTGTCTGGCTTCCGAACCAGAGCTTCCAGCCTCCCTGCCTTCAGCACCAGAGCTTCCAGGCTCCCTGCCTTCAGCACCAGAGCTTCCAGGCTCCCTGCCTTCAGCACCAGAGCTTCCAGGCTCCCTGCCTTCAGTACCAGAGCTTCCAGGCTCCCTGCCCTCAGAACCAGAGCTTCCAGGCTCCCTGCCTTCTGGCCTTGAGCCTCTATCTTGCCTACTTTTTGACCCTGTTCTTCCAGTTTGCCAGCCTTCAGAGGTCTCAGTACGTATACATTCAGAGACTGAATCTCCAGCATCAGAGACAAAACTCTCAACATGTAAGCCTCAAGGGCCTGGGTCTCCTGCATACCTGCTTCCAGAGTCTCCTGCATGTGACTCTTCTGTATGTTTTCATCCAGGGCCAGAGCCTCAGGTCTGCTTTTCGTTGTCTCCTTTGTCTTCAGCCAGTTTGCCGTTGACCTCTGTGCCTCCTGCCAACCTGTTATATGCTTTTGACCCTACAGTAAATCTTCCTTTGTTGTCAGAGTGCTACTCTAGCCTGCCATCATCAAGACTTCAAACATCTGTAAGTCAGGCTTCTAAGCCCCCGTTACTGGATTTGGACTCTTCAGGTTCTGCCTTCAATACAACTGTTAATTTACAGCCTATTATCGTACCCTCCAGAACATCACATTTTTCCTGCAGTCCTCTGGTATCTTGCACTACATCTCTGATGGGAATGGACTTATTTCATAGCAGAAAAGGCTTTAAATTGAGTCCCAGATTCCGGGAGCCGGTCGTTGGAGGGGAAGTACTGTCCCGATTCACTCCGTGTGCTCTCGTTCCCACCCCCAGGGGGCCAAATTGTGGGGCTTTCCAGTATTCTAATATGCTTCCAGACACTCCCCTGTATGCATATCCTGACTTTCAGGCATTTGGACATCATTTAGGAATTGACATCCATTCCCAATCCATGCCGGGTTTTGTGGAAGCCAGTCTGCTCATGCTGGAAACTCCATTACCTATAATCCCCTGCTCACTGCTTTGTCTCCACCCCTGCAGGCCAAGGATGGGTGGAAGAATTCAGTTCACCTGTGGCTGGCTGCTGCTGGCCTGCTCACACCTGATGCATGTGATTACTGTGAGCTCTTTTAAGACCCAGCTCCCTTCAGCCCAGTGTTGGTCATTGTAGATGTATACCAGTGAGGCTGATCCTTGTTTCCAGTGTTTCCAGAGCTTTTGATACCCTTGTTTCCAGTGTTTCCTGAGCTTTTGATATTCCTTGATTCCTGAGCTATAGCTATTCCTTGTGCCTGAATTAGCACTGCCTGCAGTGCTACCTTGTTTCCTGAGTTCCTGAGCTATAGCTATTCCTTGTGCCTGAATTAGCACTGCCTGCAGTGCTACCTTGTTTCCTGAGTTCCTGAGCTATAGTTATTCTTTGTTCCTGTTCCTGGGATTCAGCTATTTCATGTTCCTGATTTGCACTGCTTGCAGTGCTCTCTAGACTCCTTGTTTCCTGAGCTGTAGCTATTTCCTTGAATCAGTACTGCCTGCAGTGCTACCTTGACTCCTGAGCCTCAGCATTCCTTGTTCCTGACCTGCAGCAGTTTCCCTTCTCCTGAGCTAGCACTAACTGCAGTGCTACTTTGACTCCTGAGCTTTTGCTCAATTATTGTTCCTGCCCCAGCACTGCCTTCTATGCTACTTTGTTTTCTTGATTCCTGAACCTGCACTATTCTAGTATACCCTTGTAGCCTCCCCTTCTGTATATCCTTTTCCAGTCCCTGCCTTTCTTCCCATTTCCTTGGTTCCAGTTCTAGTTTGCTGTCTTTCTATTTCTGCTGTCTTGCTTCTGTTACCTTGTATGTTTGTTACCTGCTTTCTGCCAAGTGTGCCCTGTGATTTCCTTCCTTTCCTGTTAAGCACTCCTCCTTGCTAGCTCCTTGTGTATTGTGCTTGTGTTTAGTTCTACCCCTTTGCTGTTACTGCCCTGCGTGTTCCTGTTTGATCGCCAGGATCCATGGGCACAGCTGACTACCTAGGTGATGTTTCTTGTTCACTGTGAGTATTGTCTTTGAGTTACTGTTATAACATCACCATAGGTATAAGCTCCACAGACCCTGCCTTTGCATACATATCCTATATGTGGGTATTTTTAGTCAGCATCTGTAACAGCAATTGTGGGTGAGGAACTTACTGAGCTTCAGTCTTACCGTGTGGAGCTCCTGAGTGCTTTACCCCACATTCCCATTATTGTTAATGTTGTATTATATATATGTCTTGCACGTCCGTCCTGGGTGTAGTTAGTCTGAATGCTAAATTGCCTTGTGAGTGCCCTTCCTTTCTGAGTCTTAACCATCTTGTACAGGCTTCCCCTTTGGATCCCTTTTTCTCCTCTGACTCCTTGTGTGATCCTGGGCAGCGCTGTACTACTCTTTCTGTGCACGGTACGTTTTCTACCCAGTCCTTGCTTAAGTCCCTGACTGTGTTCCCGACATAGTCCCGGACAGTCCCTGACAGAATGACCAACCCACATTTCCAGGGTCACTTGTGAGGTTTCTTTGCATTCTGTTAGCTACCACATTTATTTTCTCAAAGCTCTCCCAGTCAGTTCTTGCCAAGATGTTTAGCATCAGAACCAGAAAGTCTGCGTATGATGGCAGACATCCATTGCCAAGGCAGCGCAGTTCCGTACAACCTATTAAAAAGTCCTTAGACTCTAGAGATCGATTCATGGAACAAAACAGACTCTTACATGCTGAATATTATTCCCTGTGGTTGGCTGATCCTTCTATGTTAGATTTTCATTCCATCTGTAGCCCTGATCCTCACCTGATGTCAGCCTGTGACCTACAGGATGAAAACGAATTTCTGAAAACTTTGTTAGCAGCAGAAAGACAAAATAGTCATTTAGAGAGTGGTACTATAAGGGGACATTTTTCTGAAGTTTGTAACTCAGACCCCCTGTCAAGACAATGTTTTCTTTGAAGACAATTTCCAGACACCGTATTTATCAGCATCTTACCAAACTGGTAGCTCAATGACCCCAGTTAAAGCATGTTTAACCACACAGCAGCCAAAGAAAGAGCAGATTCATTATATAACCTCTGTTTTCCATACAAACGATATACCTCAGTCTTGTGGCCCAGTGAAGATCCCAGTCCCTGATACTAAAGAGACAATGTTTAATGCTACATTCAAAGTAAACAATCAGATTAACAAAAGAGAGAAAACACCTACTAGAACACAGACAGCTAATAGCCAGTTTGAACAAAATCCAAGGTATAACTCTGTTGCTTGTTGTGAAGTTGCCAAGTCTACCACTGTCCTTGTAGAGAAAGATTTGCAGACTTCACAGGGTATAATTACATCTAAGATTCTTGAATTACAACGAGAAAATAAAATGTTTCAGACTCTGTTAAAAAATTATAACCCAGAGTTCAAGTGGGAATCTAAAACCCCTGTACAAGACAACTTTTCCACCTCTATGTTAGCCTCCTTAGAAATGGAGAATGAAGCCTTACGGTCTCTTTTGTGTTCCCCTCAGAGCTGGTCCAGCGATTGTGTGAACAATACAGTGGCTGATCCCTCAGATTCCATTCAGAAAAATCATAGTACCTTGTCTCACAGTCCAGTTAATGAAAGTTTTTGTTTGAACTCTGAAATTTCTACCTCCTCTGGTGTGTTGTCTTCTAGTGCTAAACTGTGTATAGGCACTACATCTGAGATGTGCCCCTCCACTTCTAAGGAACCCCAGATGCCAGGAAAGACACTAAATACTTGTCTGCTTTCTCTTCCTGGTAGGGAGGTCAGTTCCACCCCGGGGGTATCACATACACTGGCCATTGACATACAGACAAAACCTGAACCAGTGCCCAACATAATCCCTGATGTGACAACACCCTCTGACTCAGTCTATGCTCTTGGTCTAACTTCTGCGACTGAAGCCAACATCCTCACTGAGAAAGAACAAAATCCTGACCCCTTGTTTGCTCTCTTGCCTTTAAGCACGCCACATATTGAAAAGTCAGGACATAATATTACTCTATGCTCTAATGCATCTGTACCACCTTGTAATGCAGAAGGAATTGAACAAATCTCCCATGACCAAGAAGTCTCAGACCTATTTCCTCTGACTAAGACATGTGAACTGCCAAATGGTAAAGGGAGTCTGGTCATCAGAGACTCTAAGATAAGCAGTATTCTTAGCCATCCCGAAGAAAGCCCTTCAGTGTATTTTAATGAGCCAAGGAACTGTGAAGATTTCAATATTGACAATAGGGAATCTACTGTTCACGGGCTATCGCCATTCCCAGAATTTAAAGTCCATCATCCTTGTGCCTCTCTGTCATCAGCTTGTCTTTTTGCAGAGTCTTCAGAGTCCTCAGCCAGCCTGCTGCTCTCAGAGTCTCCAGAATCCTCAGCCGGCCTGCTGCCTTCTGAACTTCAGCCTACAGCCTGCCTGCCATGTGAGCCTGAGCCTGCAGCCTGCAGCCTGCCTGCCATGTGAACCCGAGCCTGCAGCCTGCCTGCCATGTGAGCCCGAGCCTGCAGCTTGCCTGCCATCTGAGCCCGAGCCTGCAGCCTGCCTGCCATTTGAGCCCGAGCCTGCAGCCTGCCTGCCATTTGAGCCCGAGCCTGCAGCCTGCCTGCCATCTGAGTCCGAGCCTGCAGCCTGCCTGCCATTAGTACCAGAGCCTCCAGACTACCTGCAGTCAGAGCGCAAGCCCTCAGCTCACCTGCCTACTAAGTCAGAGTCTCCAGACTCTCTTGCTTCAGAGCCAGAACTTCCAGCCTATCTGACTTCAGAGCCAGAACTTCCAGCCTATCTGACTTCAGAGCAGCAATTCCAGCCTATCTGACTTCAGAGCCAGAGCTTCCAGCCTGTCTGGCTTCCGAACCAGAGCATCCAGCCTGTCTGGCTTCCGAACCAGAGCATCTAGCCTGTCTGGCTTCCGAACCAGAGCATCCAGCCTGTCTGGCTTCCGAACCAGAGCATCCAGCCTGTCTGGCTTCCGAACCAGAGCATCCAGCCTGTCTGGCTTCCGAACCAGAGCATCCAGCCTGTCTGGCTTCCGAACCAGAGCATCCAGCCTGTCTGGCTTCCGAACCAGAGCATCCAGCCTGTCTGGCTTCCGAAACAGAGCATCCAGCCTGCCTGGCTTCCGAACCAGAGCATCCAGCCTGCCTGGCTTCCGAACCAGAGCTTCCAGCCTGCCTGGCTTCCGAACCAGAGCTTCCAGCCTGCCTGGCTTCCGAACCAGAGCTTCCAGCCTGCCTGGCTTCCGAACCAGAGCTTCCAGCCTGCCTGTCTTCCGAACCAGAGCTTCCAGCCTGCCTGGCTCTCCCTGCCTTCAGCACCAGAACTTCCAGCCTCCCTGCCTTCAGCACCAGAACTTCCAGGCTCCCTGCCTTCAGCACCAGAGCTTCCAGGCTCCCTGCCTTCAGCACCAGAGCTTCCAGGCTCCCTGCCTTCAGCACCAGAGCTTCCAGGCTCCCTGCCTTCAGCACCAGAGCTTCCAGGCTCCCTGCCCTCAGCACCAGAGCTTCCAGGCTCCCTGCCCTCAGCACCAGAGCTTCCAGGCTCCCTGCCCTCAGCACCAGAGCTTCCAGGCTCCCTGCCCTCAGCACCAGAGCTTCCAGGCTCCCTGCCCTCAGCACCAGAGCTTCCAGGCTCCCTGCCCTCAGCACCAGAGCTTCCAGGCTCCCTGCCCTCAGCACCAGAGCTTCCAGGCTCCCTGCCCTCAGCACCAGAGCTTCCAGGCTCCCTGCCTTCTGGCCTTGAGCCTCTATCTTGCCTACTTTTTGACCCTGTTCTTCCAGTTTGCAGCCTTCAGAGGTCTCAGTACGTATACATTCAGAGACTGAATCTCCAGCATCAGAGACAAAACTCTCAACATGTAAGCCTCAAGGGACTGGGTCTCCTGCATACCTGCTTCCAGAGTCTCCTGCATGTGAGTCTTCTGTATGTTTTCATCCAGGGCCAGAGCCTCAGGTCTGCTTTTCGTTGTCTCCTTTGAACTTCAGCCAGTTTGCCGTTGACCTCTGTGCCTCCTGCCAATCCGTTATATGCTTTTGACCCTACAGTAAATCTTCCTTTGTTTTCAGACTGCTACTCTAGCCTGCCATCATCAAGACTTCAAACACCTGTAAGTCAGGCTTCTAAGCCCCCGTTACTCGATTTGGACTCTTCAGGTTCTGCCTTCAATACAACTGTTAATTTACAGCCTATTATCGTACCCTCCAGAACATCACATTTTTCCTGCAGTCCTCTGGTATCTTGCACTACATCTCTGATGGGAATGGACTTATTTCATAGCAGCAAAGGCTTTAAATCGTGTCCCAGATTCCGGGAGCCGGTCGTTGGAGGGGGTGTACTGTCCCGATTCACTCCCTGTGCTCTCGTTCCCACCACAGGGGGCCAAATTGTGGGGCTTTCCAGTATTCTAATATGCTTACAGACACTCCCCTGTATGCATATCCTGACTTTCAGGCAATTGGACATCATTTAGGAATTGACATCCATTCCCAATCCATGCCGGGTTTTGTGGAAGCCAGTCTGCTCATGCTGGAAACTCCATTACCTATAATCCCCTGCTCACTGCTTTGTCTCTACCCCTGCAGGCCAAGGATGGGTGGAGGAATTCAGTTCACCTGTGGCTGGCTGCTGCTAGCCTGCTCACACCTGATGCATGTGATTACTTTGAGCTCTTTTAAGCCCCAGCTCCCTTCAGCCCAGTGTTGGTCATTGTAGATGTATACCAGTGAGGCTGATCCTTGTTTCCAGAGCTTTTGATACCCTTGTTTCCAGAGCTTTTGATATTCCTTGATTCCTGAGCTATAGCTATTCCTTGTGCCTGAATTAGCACTGTCTGCAGTGCTACCTTGTTTCCTGAGTTTCTGAGCTATAGTTATTCTTTGTTCCTGTTCCTGGGATTCAGCTATTTCTTGTTCCTGATTTGCACTGCTTGCAGTGCTCTCTAGACTCCTTGTTTCCTGAGCTGTAGCTATTTCCTGTTTCCTTGAACCAGTACTGCCTGCAGTGCTACCTTGACTCCTGAGCCTTAGCATTCCTTGTTCCTGAACTGCAGCAGTTTCCCTTGCTCCTGAACTAGCACTGCCTGCAGTAATACCTTGACTCCTGAGCCTCAGCATTCCTTGTTCCTGACCTGCAGCAGTTTCCCTTCTCCTGAACTAGCACTACCTGCAGTGCTACTTTGACTCCTGAGCATTTGCTCAATTCTTGTTCCTGACCCAGCACTGCCTTCTATGCTACTTTGTTTTCTTGATTCCTGAACCTGCACTATTCTAGTATACCCTTGTAGCCTCCCCTTCTGTATATCCTTTTCCAGTCCCTGCCTTTCTTCCCATTTCCTTGGTTCCAGTTCTAGTTTGCTGTCTTTCTATTTCTGCTGTCTTGCTTCTGTTACCTTGTATGTTTGTTACCTGCTTTCTGCCAAGTGTGCCCTGTGATTTCCTTCCTTTCCTGTTAAGCACTCCTCCTTTCTAGCTCCTTGTGTATTGTGCTTGTGTTTAGTTCTACCCCTTTGCTGTTACTGCCCTGCGTGTACCTGTTTGATCGCCAGGATCCATGGGCACAGCTGACTACCTAGGTGATGTTTCTTGTTCACTGTGAGTATTGTCTTTGAGTTACTGTTATAACATCACCATAGGTATAAGCTCCACAGACCCTGCCTTTGCATACATATCCTACATGTGGGTATTTTTAGTCAGCATCTGTAACAGCAATTGTGGGTGAGGAACTTACTGAGCTTCAGTCTTACCGTGTGGAGCTCCTGAGTGCTTTACCCCACATTCCCATTATTGTTAATGTTGTATTATATATATGTCTTGCACGTCCGTCCTGGGTGTAGTTAGTCTGAATGCTAAATTGCCTTGTGAGTGCCCTTCCTTTCTGAGTCTTAGCCATCTTGTACAGGCTTCCCCTTTTGATCCCTTTTTCTCCTTGACTCCTTGTGTGATCCTGGGCAGCGCTGTACTACTCTTTCTGTGCACGGTACGTTTTCTACCCAGTCCCCAGTCCTTGCTCAAGTCCCTGACTGTGTTCCCGACATAGTCCTGGACAGTCCCTGACATAATCTTAGAGCAGAAAACATTTTTTGTAGCCTGACTATACTATGCCCACACCTGTAGATTTCGACTGCTCAAAAGCATAGGTCAACATATTTGACAGTACTGCCCAAAGGCACGTTTACGTATTATCGAACACAGAAATAATTACATGGATGATGAATCTGTGGCTCTTCGGTGGCTAACTCTCTCAGGTCAAAGTGTACAAAGGCAGGCATAGAAATTGTAATTTATCATCCTCATCAAACACTTGGTGCTAAATAAATAAAAATAGTTTAGAATTTGATCGTAAGACAAGATGGAAGATGATAACACCCCTTAAAATTAGCAAGGTTTTATAAGTTTCCTGAATGTTAGAAGGCAGTCATTGTTCCGGAAGAGCTCTGTCCTGCACAAAAATGATTGGCACTTGATATGGGCTGTGTAAGTGGCTACACAGAGTCTTGCACTGGCTGGGGCCTCATATACTGAAATTTGGAAAGATATGCAGAAGATGGTAGAGAATGGGGCAGGAGGAGGGGACCTCCTTCATGATGCAAGGAAGCGCCACATAGACTTGTACCTAGGCGCTTCAGTTTTAAGCCCTGAAGTGGCCAGTGCTGAGTGTTCATCAGTGACGCACGTCGCAGAACGGGGTGGATTCAGCAATCCCACTGACCCCATCACCCTCTGTGACGAGTAAGAGGCTGTGGCCTCATCTCATTGGCTGACCCATAACAAGGTCAGCTAGTGAGAGGAGGCGGTAGTCCAATCCTCCATGAACCACAGAGGCTTCTCTCCCGCCACCTGAGGTCAAGGTGAGGCCGGTAAGTTGTTGTTTTTTAATGTTTGTGTGTATGTATGAATGTATGTGTATTTGTGCATGCATGCTGTGAATGGGTGTGTGCGTGTGTGTGCTTGTGAATGGTGGGTGGATGTGTGCACACTTGCACATGCATTGGTATGCATGTAGATCAGTGAGTGTAAGTGTGTGCATGTGTGGCGTGCCAAATTATTATCTCTTACTGCTCACAGGGGACTCATTAATGATGTGACTGGGCCAAGTCATATGTGAAGTGGCCCATCTACATGTAGATTGAGCACCATAAATTGAGTAGTGATACAGTCTGTTGTTTACAGCATTGAGAAAGTGTGGTATGTAGCACTATAAATTATAATGCGCTGCTATGTATTCTATGATGGTCTCAGCCTTAGGCTGGAATGCAGCCTGCAGTGAGAAAATGCAAAGTGCGCAAGACTGTTTTGAGCGGTCCGATAGGGCTGTCCAAGCAGTTATTGCGCACTTTAGGAGGGTGCTGCCACTCCTCCACCACCCCGTCACGCAAAGCTGTGGGTGGAAGCAGGAGAAAATAAAATGATAATAGCACGTTATTATCATTTTATTTCCTCTGTGTTTCACTGCAAAAAAAGCAGTGGGATGAAGCTCCTCCGCCTTAGCGGTGGAGCCACCACTGAGTCTACCTTGTAAACAGACAGTTATGATACGCCTGACGTGCTTTGTTTATCTGACTTGTTCAATGACTAATATGGCAGCCAAATTTGTTTTTCAATCAGACGCATAGAAGTGCAATTTCTGCCTTAGGTTAATTCTGCAACTTTTCCTTAAATAGCTTTCACAAAATTCAGGCATTTTCTCCTTGCAATATTGCTCCTGCGCTTTTAATATCTTGCAGATTCTAAATTAATTCTTGTCCCAATGATTGACTAAGCCTAATGGGTCAAAACGTCGACTACATGCAAGTGTCATATGTGCCTTTCTCTCACAGACCACAATATCATTGGAAAATTTGTCCTTGTCCCTAGAGCGTATCCTGTCTCTTATTCATTCCATTGGGGAGAATTATAGCATCTTCAAAGACTGCTCCCAGCACAGCTATTGCTATGTACCTCCTTCACCGAATACTGCATTGTTCACTTTCCATTTTTTTTCATTGTGACATATGTATTTGTGAATTTCATATACTTTTTTTTTTTAAATCTCTTCTGCTTTGTTTTTTTGCAATTTTATAAAGGCAATTCCTTCTAATTTTGTTATGCAGATATAAAGACTGCTAACGGTGCATATGATTATCAAAACAAATAATTGTGGTGGAGCCATTGTCTTGACATAATAATGTTTGCGTTGTTACATCACTGGGATTGATAGCAGGTGAAAAATATTTTAAATTGATTTGCATTGAGGACTGTACCACAATTTATTGTTGGTTTTCCTGCTCTGATTCTGTAGTCTTGTACTTGGCCAAGGCCATTCCTTTATTTGTATCATAATGTCATTGGGCTCCTGTCTCACAGGTTAGACTTGAGTTACAGTGCCCTGAAGACCAAACCAACTACCATATCTGCTACCAAGCTAAAACATTTCTAGCCAAAGTTACAGTTTTTAAAATTCCTATTCTGCATAGGTGGGCTGGTCCTTCAGCCATTAAATGCTGACATAAAGCAGGTTGCAGGTGATGTCTCTGTAATAATAATTGTCATGAGGATAGGACCAAGTGTCCTGGAATCAGAAAGGCTAACCCATAAAAAATAAAACACCCTTAAAGTAATAGTAGTTAGTTTGATTTTTCTCCAAAAGTTCTGAGTGGGCCCAAAGGCTGAAGTCTTTTGATAAACATAGTGGGCAAATACTTCTCACTCACAAAGCAGGCATGAGCTGTAGTGACCAGCAGAATCAATCACACACTTTGCTGGCTGGGACAGGTATTCAGAGAGGAAAATGATACATCAAGGTAACAGCTCTTGGTTACTGTTGTTGGGACTAAGGCAACTTGCTAGATGTCAAAGAAAAGTTAATTGGGTGTCATTGGGAAGGAGATGCTGAAGAAGGAGGGAATTAATGTTAATTTGAAGAAGGAGGGAATTAATGTTAATTTGTAAAGACATATGAAAGCTGGTTCTTGCAACATTCACAGATGGGTTCTGGTTTACATAATTGCTATCAGATCTGCTGTTTGTCTAATTTTAGTACAAGATTTCCGCTAAGACACGTGTTTCTGATCAGCTTACTGCTATGAACTTGTGACTTTCTTTGTGAGGCCCAGCTAAAGGCCCCTTACGGTTCCCGCTCTTGAGAATCCTGTAGTGCATCTTTGTTTTCATCGCGTTGGAACAGAAAAAGACATTCAGACTGATACAGTTCAAAACTGGATGTGATATTTAACATTTAGATGTGGAAGGGGGATGATATGAGACCACCATCACACCAGCTGTTCATGTGATTTTATCTTACGATTGTTGCTAATGTATATTGGTTTCTGATCCATTTGATACTAGGAACCCTTTGTGAGGGCCAGCTGTATGCCACTTCTTGTGTCATGCTTGAGGTACTCCTCACATTACACCTTTGTTTTCATTAGTTTGGATGGGGGCTGTGCAGGTAAGTGTGAGCTGACTGACACATTTAAAAAATGTATTGGACACCTAAACATATAAATCCCACTCATCTCTCAGAGTAACACAACCATCAACTGAAAGAAACCTCAAGCTGAGTGCGTGAAGTGCACAATACTGCTTTTGTCCCATCATGCCTGAAGCCAAGGGGGTGGGATGAGACACTTCTGTGATGTTGCTAATTTTCATTACTGTAAACATTATTAGAAGCAATTATTATGAACTTGATTCAGAATTTGGTGAACTGGTTACTCTGTCACAAACGTGATGGATATCCTGTTCGCTTATTACCAGTGTATTATGTTAGATTGTGCTTGTAAAATGTCAGGTATGATATCAGTAAAGTAAATTGTCCCTTTAGGATCATTAGTTACATCAATGGCTCATTCAAGAGTTAAGGCAAATACCCTCTTAACCAATAAGGCACTTGATGCTGAGATCATTTGGGGCAAATGAAATAACAAAATGCAAGTACAGTTACCCATTTCAAATAAAAAGGATCAAGTCTAACATTAGAACAATGGCAACCTATAACTTAATTTGCCAACGACTTTTGATGATGCCCAAGCAAGTAACTCTTGACAGATTGATAACCCAAACTTAAACAATCGCTTAACTGATCTGGGATGGGTATTTTGTCTGTGAACAGGAGTTATTGAAAAACATTCCTTTAAATCCATTGGTTCAGATATTTGTTGTATGGAAGGCATTTGCTGAGATTTTTCTGGGTGATCAATTGAGAATTGAGAATTTGAGTATCTATGATGAATTTAAATTAGATCTTTTGGCTACTTGCAAGTCTGGGGCTAGAAAAGATATCTTAAAGAGAGAAAATCCCATTTGATTACTGTCAAAGTTTTTAAAATTAAATTATATTAAATGACAAGATATTCAATCAATTCTGTTGTTAACGTCTTTGAAACACAATAGGAAACAGGCCACTTAAATAAACTGGGAAAATCCAACCAATTGCGCCAAGATATTGCTCCTTATGCATCATTTAGAAATGCAAAGACATGGTCTCTAAATCCAACCTGCCATTTTTATTGAGGTCTTCTTCACCCAAATAACCATCTTTATTGAGAACGTCTGTATCCATCTATGCTGAGACCATCTAAAAGCAAACAATGATATGGTGAATCCATTAGCTACATATTAGGAGCAGGATCACAAAATAGACTGAGTCCTGATTTGCTGTCATCAAGTGAAAATGAAGTCATCAAACTGAATGAAGACTTGTAAAAAACACTGATGGACAGTCCTTAAAAAGTCCATAATCCAATGCAGAAGGTGGGCTGGGATTAGTCCTTTGATTAATGCATGTCAGCATTTCCTAATAAATTGAATTCTAATATTTATGGTACTGCTACGATCACACAAATGTTTTTTGCAATTTGGATTACTTGAGTTCACCTCTTAACACTCTGCCTCATTTATTGTCTTCTAATTTAGCAGGGTTATTTAGGTATTATGAATGGAGAATATACATGAAGTTCTTGCAAATTCTTTTCAGGATATATGGAACACGGTTTTCTTCCCTATAAATATCTTTTTTGGTTTTGATAAATCAGCCAAACACATTTCAAAAGGATGTCCAAAAGGTGAACTTTCTGTACTATTAGTTAATCTTCTAAATCTTAATGGGTTTGTGAACCCCACCTCGTCTGATTATTTAATGACTTTTTGCTTTACTTTACGTGCAATGTTTGCAGTGAGACAAAAGATACTGGTGACAAATATTTACGTTTGCCCATTAGTAATGCAATTCATTCATGAATAAGATATAGTACCAAACTAATTAGACAATATAAGTTTTTATTTACAGTTGGCACAGCTGGATATCTGCTATCAAAGTGGTGATTTTTTTGTTTGCTATACTTAAAGGGCCACTGACATCAGTACATTCTTAATATCGTGGATGACACATTCCCCACTTTTTGGAAGATGTCCCACCACTACCTAACTTTAAAGGGAGCCCAAAGTCTTCACATACTCTACTGTTCTGATTACACTAACAGGAGACTTCAACTGGAGAGGAATACCAAATTACATGAAAAGAGGTTTTTCTATGGAACCACTCTACAAATCTATCAAACTAAAAGACAGCACACCTCAAATATGAGAATCTTTTACCTATTCGATCAATGGGGGGTATATGATTCTCAATAGGAGTTTTAAAGATGACCACTCTTTCCAGGTAACACATGCCTCACATGGTAAGATAGATCAAGGCATGAAGTGTTTCCTGTAACCCCTCAGATTCAGGGCCCACAAATGTAGAAAAAGCGTAAAAATCCTCTCCAGGGTATTTTTTTCGGAATCAATTTTTGCAAAAAGAACAAGGGGGAAAGAGAGAAGTGTAAATTAATTATCAATGGACTAGCAATTTTTGTCCCACTCCTCTGTAATGTTCAGAATGTTATCATAACATTCCATGATTTCCAGCACATCATCGTAAACATACATTTTATAGTTATATTTTATAGAAAGAATAATGCAAATAAATCAAAAAAGATGAAAAAGTATATCTCACTGTGTCCTTGAGGTAACACATTTAGAGCTTATTGGTTGAAGTAAAGCCAATTTAAAATAGAGAAGTCAAGTCTGTTTTTGTACAGAATGGAATGGTTAGTTCGACATTGAAATCCTACCACTATATGGTTCCTGATTTTCCAATATGCGGTGAGCTGGCTTCTTAAGGTTGTTGACGCATTTCAGCCCCATTATTTCATTCCACAGGTCTCATCAGAACTAGCTCAAGGCCCTGAGGTCTGCGCTTCACTGTGCTCAAATTGCACATTAAATAGTTTGAAACAGGCTTCTCCTGAACTGTTGGTGGTGCTACCAGACCTATTATTTCTTCAGCGCTACAGGGTTTGCCACATATATCAGCCACTAGGTGCAGTTCCCTTTTGTGAAACACCTTTGTGGTTGTCCTTAATGGACATTGTATACTCCTTTAATTATATTCGTTTGACATCGGGGGCCTGACCCAGCCTCAGTAATAACAAGTGCTGGCAGGTGAGGGATCTTCAATCCTCTTGCATGGTGCAGAAGACCCACCAATAAGGACACTACATATTATTACACATTTTGGCTATTTCATCTCTGCAGTGAGTTTAGAATAAGTGTTAAAATGAAAGTGATTATCACCCTCAATTTTGTTCTTTGTTGTGTAATATTGTAGGAAAACATCACAGTACTTGTTGTGTGATGACCCCAAATTAAAAACATCCACGTGGAAATATGTTCTGAGTATAACTCATTTAATTCAATGCAGTTAGTCCTTCATATATTGTTTGGTTTTTCAGTTAGAAATACATTCATCAATATTAGGAAAGCCTTCAATCTACCTTGTACCTGTATTGATCTCAAACTTAGGAGCATTTAATCAGGGTTCAGGAGGGGCACTACAGGCATTCGCATGCACCCATCAACATTAGTAGGAATGCATAAATCAGGGCTTCAAAATATAATTATAGGTCGAAAATGTCCCACCTTAGATATAAGTGGCATGAGGAGGGCTGAATGTTATTAACAGAAGTAACAAAATACGAACATCTTTGTGGTTTTTAGTACTTGATAGGACATGGTGATGGAGCACGTAAATGTAGTTCTGATGTTCATATCTCTGCTAAGGTCTGAAACATATATGTTGATGATATGTGACATGGGAACCCATGATTGGTTATCCAACTTTAGCCACTGTAGTCCTTATAAAATCTTGTAGATACTCATGTGGTCCTTGAACCAGTGGAATACCCAGCAACACAAGTGGGAGAAGTGTGGTATTGCTAGGTGGTAGGTCATTTGTGGATCCTCATGAAATCCATAACTTTCCCTCTTAAAAATCTGAGTGAAATCTGCAATTGTAACCAGCGTTTCATGGTTGGGTGGCATTCTGGGATAGAAAACGTAGTTAGATTCATGTAAACCACACCACTGTTGACTCCCCTGGGTGTTTAGTGTTCAGAAAGGTTTTCTAGTTAGTAGGTTTCACTAACTGCCACCTAACCCTCAGCCCAAATACTGCAGCTATTCATACAGCCTGAAAGACTGAAATTCCAAGGAAAAAGCTTCATGTCTTTGCATTGCATTTGGGTGTCTTTCCTGTGGTAGGTGATGTTCCCAGCCAAACAAGTAGGGTATGCTTTTTATAAAGAAAAGTGTGGAAATGCTGGTTGGTAGGACTTTTGTGGATCCCTGCAGATTCCAGAACTTTCCCTTTCAGAAATATGAGAATTGGAGAAAAATCTGTTATGTAGCCAATGTTTGATGTTTGCAGGGCATTCTGGATATCACATTGCGATCAGGAACACATGTTTATCTCCGAGATCTTATAAACTGGATAAAACCCTATGATGAGCTGAAATAAGACCTATGATGTGGGCTAGGTAATTAACAGTGCCTTACAACAATGTGCTGAATTAAATGATTATTCCTCAAGCATGGAAATCAAAAATATTCATCATCTTCCTAAACAAGGACCAACAAAGACCCAAAGAACTATTGCTTGATATCATTGCTCAGTGTTGAAAAGATTTTAGAAAGCGCAATCCAGGGCATATATAAACCTTAGGCACATGAAAACAAGTGACTGATCTTACTCAAACAGGTATCTGATGAAGATGTTTTACTCTAGATAACATTATAGCATTAAAAACATAGGCCAATAAACCAATAACTTTAACCCCTTAAGCAATGAGTTGTTTCCCCAATGCAGAGCCCTTTTATTTACATATTTGGGGCAGTTTGTTCCTAAGCCTCCATAACTTTTATTTCTATAAATTAACGCCAAAACAATTCTTTGCCTACATGTTAGGGGTTCTCCAGGTGCACAGGGTTTGTTGATAACTTTCAAGGGAACCAACAAAATAGCCTTTACGTGGGAAAATTATGGGGTTTTGTTTTGGAAAAATGGGCATAGGCTGCTGTGAAAGACATTGTATGGGTCTTTTCCTAAATATGACATCAGCCAAATTTCTGCTGTGCTAAGATCACCCTCTTCCCCACTTCCAGACACAGGCAGAGTTGGAAATGAAATTTTGTAATTTTCAAAGTGGTAGTCAATATTTTCTACCTTTTTTTAATAACAGATTTTATTTGGTTTTCCTGATGCAAAATGGGCCAGAGCCCTACAAGTACCTACAAGAAATATAAATCAGGAGTACCATAATATTTTAAACAATTGTAACTCCAGCAAAACTGCAGGTCCAACAGTGTAAACATAGTGCAGACAATCCCAGATCCCAGCAATCGCATAAAAATTACAAAAATACAGAGGCAAACAATTATATGACACGGAATGAAACGTCTAGTGGACATTGGCAAGAGTGGGGGGGTCTGTCAAGGGTCCAAGGATGGGAGGGGGGAAGGTCTATCCCTCAGTATGTCGCCCAATGGGTCCATATTTTTCTATGCTTCTGGGGGCAGCCACGGGCCAGAAACACCGCCACCTTAGCGCCCATACACCTGTCCAGTTCAGCCTTCCATTTACCCATAGTCGGGGGGAGGTCCCCTTCCACAGCTGGGCTATGTCACGTTTGGCAATGGTAAGAGCCAGAAAAAGTAGATGTTGTTTATATTTGTTGCCCCCTATCTCGTCAGTGCTATGTAAGAGAAAGAGTCTCGGATCCAGCGGGAGCTCCCATGCAAGTATGTCGCTAAGACAAGAAGCCACCCTCCTCCAAAAGGGCTGTAACACCGAACAGCTCCAGACCTTATGTAAGAACGTGCCCTCTTCCCTCTCGCATCTCAAACAGGTGGGGGACTGAATTACCCCCATTTTCCAAAGGCGGGATCGAGTGTAATAAGCTCGATGTATATATTTAAATTGAATAAGGCAGTAGCGTGTAGATACCGCGGCACCCCGAGGGCTGGCTATGGCTTCGGCCCAATCATCCTCAGTCAACTCTGGAATATCATCCTGCCATGCTCTTTTAGTTTTATCAAGGATTGTTCATGTGTGCGTCGTCAGTGTTTGGTAGATTTGCCTGATTTTATGGAGCCCCAGGTCACCCATCAGTAGGCGGCCCTCCAGTGGATGGAATTCTGGTAGAGTTTCTAGCGGGCGAATCTGGGGGCCCAGTGCATGACGTAATTGAAGATATTTGTAAAATTGTGTCTTGTGTAGGTGAAATTCCTCTTGTAACTGTTGAAAGGACTTCAATGTTGTGCCTTGCATCACGTCTCCCAATGTAGATATCCCCACCAAGTCCCATTGCAGGGTGTCACGGGGCGTAAGTATGTGCCTTGCCACAAAGGGGTTGTCCTAGTCAAGGTCCCACACCATCCCATCTGTCTCACTTTGTAGCGCCACAGCTGAATCCCAGTTCTACTCGTGGGGGGCAATGCATTGAGGTTCCTAGAGCTATATAGGAACTGGAGAAGGGGAACCCCTTCCATTGCTGCATGCTCCAGCGCGAAGGCGGGGTCAGTTGGGGAGTTATACCACCATTCATTTATAATTAGCAGATGCAATGCAGCGTAGTATGCATACACATCCGCCACTGCGATCCCCCCACAGTAGGTGGATTGTGTGCATGTATGCAGTGCCACCCGGATTGCCCCCCCGTTCCATAGGAATTTATTGTGTATGGCATTAACCTGCGCAAACCAGGACCTCGGTATATTGTAAAGGAAGTTTTGCAGTCGGTAGAGAATTATTGGTAGGGACACCATCTTAAAGATGGTGGACCGCCCATATAAAGATAGTGGAAGGGAGGACCATATTGTTGTTTCATTGTTTAAACTTGTAAGGGGCGGGTTAATATTATTTGCCCAAGAAATCTTTGGACAGGGTGACATGAATATGCCTAGATATTTAAACCCCCCAGTCGCGCGTGATAGTTGCGTCGCCCAGGTGTCCCGTCCCTGCTCACCACATACTGGAAAGAGCACGGATTTAGCGGGGTTAGTGTGGAGGCCCGTGGTTTCCCCGAACACCCTGAGGATTTGTAAGAGACGCGGACCTGAGAACAACGGGTCCGTTAAAAAGAAGAGAACATCATCCGCGTATAACGCGATGCGATCTGACCTCGCTTGAGCCCACTCAAAACCACGGAATACCGGGTCAGTCCGAACCCACACAGCCAGGGGCTCCACGGCCAGAGCAAATAATAGCGGGGACAGGGGGCACCCCTGCCTCGTACCTCTGTGTATAGGGAAGGGGCATGAAAGATGACCTGCTATACGGACTGAGGCTGTCAAATCAGTGTACAGTAAACGGATATATGTTATAAAGCGAGGGCCAAAATTAGCCGCTTCGAGTAATTGAAAAAGGTAGCCCCAGCTGAGAGAATCAAAAGCTTTGTCTATGTCGGCCAGTAGTATAGCCGCCGGGCGTCCTAACTCTGGGGCCCGCGCCATGGCATTATGTACTCTACGGATGTTGTGACGGGTGGCTCGGAATGGCATGAAGCCCGATTGGTCTGGATGGATTAGGTCCATCACACAGGTTCGTAGGCGATCTGCCAGTACCTTCCCTAAGAGTTTTGGCTCAAAATTAATGAGGGAAATTGGGCGATATGAAGAGGGCTCTTCTGGAGGGCGACTGGGTTTGAGGAACAGAACAATCTCTGCGTGGCGCCACTCCCGGGGTAGTGTATTCTGGTCGTGGGCTTCTTGTATTGCCGCTAGTAGATGTGGGCCAAGTGTATGCATGTGTGGCTGCAGGAATTCGATGGGGAATCCATTAGGCCCGGGGGCCCGCCCTGGACGCATGGCCTGTAGGGCCCCGTTCACCTCGTCTAGTGTAATGGGGGCGTCTAATTGTTCCCTTACATGGTCAGCGAGTCTGCGGGGTGGAATATCGCTGAGAAATTCCGCTATTTGGGCTTCTGAGAGCAGCTCTCAGCATTCGTATAGTGAAGTAAAGTGCCGTGCGAATTATTGAGCCACCCTCCCCGGAGATGAGCAGAGGCGACCCTCCGTGTCACGCAGGGTGGGGACTGCAGCGGGGTACTTGTCAACTTGGTAGAGTCTATGCAGCATTTTACTAGACTTGTCCCCCCACTGATATATTCTATGTTGTGATGCCTCCCAGATCTCCTTTGCTTCATTCATTAGGTGTTGTTGTATAGCCTGTTGCACCTGCATGAAATTACGCTGCAGCCAGGGGCTAGGGTCTGCATTAAGTTGTGTCGCCAAGGACACCTGGCATGTCTCTAGGTCCTCAACTGTGCCCTTCGTGCACGTTTTTCTTTGATGCGATAGCTAATTTACGCTTCCCGTACCGTGGGCTTTAGGGCTTCCCAGGGGATGCCTTACGATGTAGCCGACGCAACATTAATGTCAAGATATTCGGATACTGCCTGCGTTAACATGTCTTGATAATATGGGTTGCGAAGATGCCATGAGGACATTCGCCACCAAAAGGCGGGTCTGCGGGATCCGGCATGGAATTTGGGGGTAACTGGGGAATGGTCTGATAGCCCTCTGGGAAGATGAGATATTTGCGAGAATCTATGTAAATAAGTGTGCGGCGTGAAGAAGTGATCTAATCTGGACTGCATGCCGTGCACTGCAGCGAGATAAGTGTAACCTCGTTCGGCTGGGTGATATTCGCGCCAGATGTCTGTCCACCCTAAAGTAGTGGCTAGGAGGTGCAGTTTAGAGGGACCTGCCGGCGGGTGGTGATCAGAGCTGCGCTGTCTATCACTGGGGGCCATGGTGTTGTTTCAATCCCCCCCCCAAGAAAGTTAAGCCCTCCGGGAGTTCTCCCCAAAGTCTAGAGATCTTATCAACAAAGGTGGTCCCCAGCGGAGGGGGAGCATAAATACTACCCATGGTGACATGCTCACCATACAGGCAGTGCTTAATTTGTAAAATATGAAGTGCAGGTGCTCAAATCTTTGTCGGAGTCCACACCTACTTTTTTCTGGCTCCACCCACTTCCTCCACTGGCTCCACCCACTTCCTCTAATAGCTCCACCCACATCCTCAAATGGCACTGCAAAAAGTCAGATGAATTTCAGCAAGGGAGACTTCCTCATAGTAAGGTTTTGATAGGAGGTTCCCCTGCCCTGTGAAAATTTTGAAAAAGATTAAATCAAAAGTGCATTTAAAGCACAATCTTGGAATAAATTAGCTAAAATCACTAATGCATTGAAAAGGGACAATTCCAGTGCTCTATGTGCAATGTCTGATACTTGTATGTTTTTCTCGTCTTCATTGCTTGATTTTGCTCGCCAGAAAGTGTCATTCATAGTTGTTGAAATGCCACTCATAATTACACTAAATTGACTGAAATTATGAAAATGGTACTCATAGGAATCTGAAACCTTGGATGGTATGTGGCGGGTGTCATTGTTACTGGGCGAAGGGTGTGCACTGCAACGAGAGCAGAAGGACTTCACTACCTGGCAAATGAAACAAAGGCCTGTAAGAGAGAGGGCGGCCCTTTAATAAGTGGTATTGGCATACACAGAAGGTTAATAAAGCTGTTAGAGCAGCATTTCTGCCCAATGATAATATGATGTTCTAAAATAAACAATGGGAGGAAGGAACAATAGGCAAACACCAGAATAGTGGAAACATTGGAATGTTGTAGATCTATACCAGTCATTACTGGTCATCAGCATTCAATTGTCCTAAAAGGAGCTCCCGGCATTCCAGTACGTGGAATTTCATTGTATTAAGAGCAAGCTGGGTCAAGATTGGAAGAAAAACATTGCATCACATATACAGAAAATGTTAAATGCCACAGTGTAAAAAAAGGGCTCTATGGAAATTTGAGGCAGCAGAACCGCTGGGCTTGTGGGAATTAGATATATGGTTTACTAGCTTTACCTTATGCCCTCTTTCAACTTTCAGCTTCAAAGTTCCCGAGCCAGACACAAACCAACACACACAGGCAACACGCACAGACAACACGCACACAGCCACCTGTACACATCGCTGTGTGTGTGTGGGAGGGAAACCTACCCATATTTGTACACGTGCTCCACCTCTTTGCATCCCCGCACCGGCGCACCCCTGGGCCCTCTCCCTCATAGAGACTGAGTCAATCATTTTGGCTTCGGCAGCATATAACACAGGTATAGCTTTGACAACAAGAGCGCAAGCTTCCCTAATGCAAAGAACAGTTAGACGACAAGACTCAGAGAAAGCAGTGACAGCAGTGCAAGATTCCCAAGTGTGAATCACAAGCTGTGGCCAGCCTGCCACCACTGCCATGTGCTGCCATTACCTTATGTGCATTACTTGCGCTTTCAAACTTTTAAAAGTTATAAATCAATAATTAACATACAGGTTTGTACATAAATACTGCTGCTTGCTGCACAGCACTAAACAACACTGCAGTCTTCTCTTGACAGACTACAAACGCACACATGCATGGCTGAAGCCACCAGGGTATAAATGTCATCAACTGGGCTGGAGGGCATTTGCATTCGAAGAGAGGATGAGGATCACAACGTTGTATACGTAATTGGGGTGGTTTGCCACCCACAGATTCTTCAAGGAAAAGTGGGCAATTAATCTGGCCCTCACCTCTCAAGGCCCTCCCCGGTATTCTCTCTCTTACTTGCTTCTATTTTTCTCTCTAAACTCTCACGCCCACCCCCCCTGTCTGCCTTTAACTCTGATTGTCTTTCTCCATCTATCCCTCCCTCAACACCGTTTTCTATTTATCTTCTTTTCTCTCTTTGCCCATCTCTTGCTCCGTCATCTCTCTCTCTCAGTATCTGACCTCACCCCTCTTTACCTCTGTCTCTCTCTGCTGCCTACCCTTCCTCCTTACCCTCTTCTAACTTAAGTTATTCTTCACCTCACCTCCGACCTCCCTCTTGCTACCATGCTTCTGTGGCTGGTACTCTTTCTTCACTTTATCTCATTTCTACCAGGCTGGTAGTAACAATAAAGTGAAGAAAGTAGAGGAATAAATAAACTTAATTAAGCCCCAGGTTTTTCTGCAGTAGACAATTAAGCTATGCCAGCCTCCGCCAAAAAGAAACAAAGAAAGCCAGTGGCACGAAGAGTCCACTATCCACGGGGCCTCTTGTTTAATCAAATGCTGTTATGCTCAGGTGGTGCGCGGTATTCATTAGCCCCCCTAGCATGCCCCCCCCAGCCGCCGCTAGGGCTGGAAGCAACTACATCGCGCAATATAACTAATTAAATTAATGCAGGACATTGCAGGCTGACTGACGGACCTACTCCGGTCAGTTGTTTTTGCACATTGTCTTCTTTAATACATATTAAGGCACGATTACAATACTTTACAAGCACAAATGGCACGATTAAAGAGCTTTACCTACGTCTACTCTATGAGCTCATTTATTATGTGTGCCAGCCGGGGGTGTGCGCAACTACTTACTGGTAGAAAAGAAGGCAATCAACCAGTTTATTTAACATCTTTTCATGGCACATTTGATTTACTGGCCACTCAAAGTTAAGAGGAACTGTTAGGGAAGGAATGGAGCCGGAGGAGGATACTTCAAGCCTAGGGCAGGGCCTTTAACTTCTTAACTCCGCAGAATCCCGGCTGCAACACTACCAGTCATGGTTAATTGCCCATTGTGAATCATTTTGCAAAAATTACGTATTGAGCAAAGGTAAATTATGTCAGTGTGCAGCTGCCATTTTACGGTATATACTTGCATCTACTTTTCGGCACGAAATATTTTTGCAAGCGAAAGTTGGTCGGCACCGCAGCAAGTGTATCTGCAGTTCTGCACTGACGCAAAAGATAAGTGTAAATCTGACCCTAAAGAATATTCCAGAGCTTTGATAATTATAGTGTGTGTGAGCATCCATAGGAGCACACACAGACTTGTCTCCCAACAATGTAGACCCTTCTCCTTACGTGACTCCTCCTGTCCCAGTCTCAAGTGCCATCGAGGCCAGGGAGGGCAGGCGTCATCGAATCTTGTGGAGCCGCCGCCGGAGCTACCACAGTGCCCGACACGCCACTACGCCCAAACAAAAAAAAGCAGCGTTAGTTTGGAATGGGCATGGAATGACCTGCTTAGTTAGTAAAGTAGAATATTACTTCTCGTGGTGGGCCGGGTGTCCGGGGCGCTGCCTTATTTATTACACTGACTGACTGGATTATATAGTAGGTAGGCCTGCCTGGTGCTGCTGCTGCCTGCCTGGCCTGCCCCACGTCGTGGGGCTGATGATGGCTCGTGGGGTGCGGCCGGGTGTGCCGGCCGGGCAATCAGAAAAAAATCTGTGCGCGCTGCCTGCCCTACACAACATCCTGCTTTTCATGGCATTATTTAGTAAAAGCGGAGCCACTGTTAAGCACTGAGGGAGGATATCATAATCATACTAAGTTCAAACAAGGCAGGGCCTCGCCGCCTTTAACTTTAAACCCGCCAACCCGGCCGACCGCTGGCCCTATATCGTGATGATACTACGTCAAGGCTTCTTTAACAACTTAGGGGCCGATTCCGATCTCGGTCGGAGGCGCACCCAATACCATTCGGCCGGGAAAAAAGCCATGCGAAAGCCTGTTTCCCGACCGATCCGTACAGCACACCGAACGAGAAAGTACGATGCGCACAACAGCACAGAATCCGGCCGAGCCGTACTCACCCAAACCAGGTCCTGTTCCCCGACCGAGGCGAATCCGGAAACGCCGAATCGAGTCGCACGGAAGGGAAAATGCAGCTCCGTCCGGCCGAACAAGTACGATGCGCTTCCCGTACGCGCCGAACCCGTCGCTACGCACGGCACGTCAAAGCATCCGGGAGAGGCGCACATAAGCTCCGATTCGCGCCACAACACGATCCACGGCTACGAGACGAACACGCCAGCGACGAGGACGAGGCGAAGCGACGAGGACGACGCGAAGCGACGAGGACGACGCGAAGCAACGAGAAGGACGAACGACACGAACCAACCATGAATCCCTTCGTCCCGATCATACCAATATTCTACATATACTACCGGAACAGGCACGGACGCGTACGGCGCAGAAGGTAAGTCAGACACCAACCACAAAACACATACAACACGTACACGACACATCACACACACACAGAGGGATGCAGAATATACTTACACCAGCAACAGCAGCACCATAGGGGTGGGATGCCCATCACCAATGCCACATATGCACACAGGGGCCTGGATGCGCACCACCACCCCTACCCAGGGGGCTGGATGCCTACCACTACTACCACCCTTAGCCAGGGGGCTGGATGCCTACCACTACTACCACCCTTAGCCAGGGGGGCTGGATGCCCACCACCACCCTTAGCCAGGGGGCTGGATGCCTACCACTACTACCACCCTCACCCAGGGGGCTGGATGCCTACCACTACTACCACCCTTAGCCAGGGGGGCTGGATGCCTACCACTACTACCACCCTTAGCCAGGGGGGCTGGATGCCTACCACTACTACCACCCTCGCCCAGGGGGAGCTGGATGCCAACCACTACTACCACCCTCACCGAGGGGGAGCTGGATGCTTACCACTACTACCACCCTTAGCCAGGGGGAGCTGGATGCCTACCACTACTACCACCCTTAGCCAGGGGGGCTGGATGCCTACCACTACTACCACCCTTAGCCAGGGGGGCTGGATGCCTACCACTACTACCACCCTCACCCAGGGGAGCTGGATGCCAACCACTACTACCACCCTCACCCAGGGGGGCTGGATGCCTACCACTACTACCACCCTTAGCCAGGGGGGGCTGGATGCCTACCACTACTACCACCCTCACCCAGGGGGGGCTGGATGCCTACCACTACTACCACCCTTAGCCAGGGGGGGCTGGATGCCTACCACTACTACCACCCTCACCCAGGGGGAGCTGGATGCCTACCACTACTACCACCCTTAGCCAGGGGGGGCTGGATGCCTACCACTACTACCACCCTTAGCCAGGGGGGGCTGGATGCCTACCACTACTACCACCCTCACCCAGGGGGAGCTGGATGCCAACCACTACTACCACCCTCACCCAGGGGGAGCTGGATGCCTACCACTACTACCACCCTTAGCCAGGGGGGGCTGGATGCCTACCACTACTACCACCCTTAGCCAGGGGGGCTGGATGCCTACCACTACTACCACCCTTAGCCAGGGGGCTGGATGCCTACCACTACTACCACCCTCACCCAGGGGAGCTGGATGCCAACCACTACTACCACCCTCACCCAGGGGGCTGGATGCCTACCACTACTACCACCCTTAGCCAGGGGGGCTGGATGCCTACCACTACTACCACCCTCACCCAGGGGGCTGGATGCCTACCACTACTACCACCCTTAGCCAGGGGGGGCTGGATGCCTACCACTACTACCACCCTAACCCAGGGGGAGCTGGATGCCTACCACTACTACCACCCTTAGCCAGGGGGGCTGGATGCCTACCACTACTACCACCCTTAGCCAGGGGGGCTGGATGCCTACCACTACTACCACCCTCACCCAGGGGGCTGGATGCCTACCACCACCCTTAGCCAGGGGGGCTGGATGCCTACCACTACTACCACCCTCACCCAGGGGGGCTGGATGCCTACCACCACCCTTAGCCAGGGGGGCTGGATGCCTACCACTACTACCACCCTCACCCAGGGGGGCTGGATGCCTACCACCACCCATAGCCAGGGGGGGCTGGATGCCTACCACTACTACCACCCTTATCCAGGGGGGGCTGGATGCCTACCACTACTACCACCCTCACCCAGGGGGGGCTGAATGCCTACCACTACTACCACCTTTAGCCAGGGTGGGCTGGATGCCTACCACTACTACCACCCTCACCCAGGGGGAGCTGTATGCCTACCACTACTACCACCCTTAGCCAGGGGGGGCTGGATGCCTACCACTACTACCACCCTTAGCCAGGGGGGCTGGATGCCTACCACTACTACCACCCTCACCCAGGGGGGCTGGATGCCTACCACCACCCTTAGCCAGGGGGCTGGATGCCTACCACTACTACCACCCTCACCCAGGGGGGCTGGATGCTCTACCACCACCCTTAGCCAGGGGGGCTGGATGCCTACCACTACTACCACCCTCACCCAGGGGGGCTGGATTCCTACCACCACCCTTAGCCAGGGGGGCTGGATGCCTACCACTACTACCACCCTTAGCCAGGGGGGCTGGATGCCTACCACTACTACCACCCTCACCCAGGGGGCTGGATGCCTACCACCACCCTTAGCCAGGGGGCTGGATGCCTACCACTACTACCACCCTTAGCCAGGGGGCTGTTTGCCTACCACTACTACCACCCTTAGCCAGGGGGGCTGGATGCCAACCACTACTACCACCCTCACCCAGGGGAGCTGGATGCCTACCACTACTACCACCCTTAGCCAGGGGGGGCTGTATGCCTACCACTACTACCACCCTCACCCAGGGGGGGCTGGATGCCTACCACCACCCTTAGCCAGGGGGCTGGATGCCTACCACTACTACCACCCTTAGCCAGGGGGGCTGGATGCCAACCACTACTACCACCCTCACCCAGAGGGAGCTGGATGCCTACCACTACTACCACCCTTAGCCAGGGGGGGCTGGATGCCTACCACTACTACCACCCTTAGCCAGGGGGCTGGATGCCTACCACTACTACCACCCTCACCCAGGGGAGCTGGATGCCAACCACTACTACCACCCTCACCCAGGGGGGCTGGATGCCTACCACCACCCTTAGCCAGGGGGGCTGGATGCCTACCACTACTACCACCCATAGCCAGGGGGGGCAGGATGCCTACCACTACTACCACCCTTAGCCAGGGGGGCTGGATGCCTACCACTACTACCACCCTCACCCAGGGGGCTGGATGCCTACCACCACTACCACCCCCACTCATAGGATGGACAATGCATGACACAACCAGCACACCACAACCTAGGGAATGCAAGAAAAAGACATCCCCCAACACCATGACAAGCGTGTGTAGACTGTGTCAAATGCCTACAACACCGAACATGACTTTGAACATACAATGTGACCCCCTAGCACATGTGCCACACATATATGTGTGTGGCACCCACAATGCAAGCAGGCCATGACCATTGTGGCAATGGGGTCCAAACCCCCATCATCACAGTGACCAAAATGTAAGTGTGGGGTCCATAGCTGAAGCACATTTTGAACATTGTGGCAATGGGGTCTAAACCCCCATCACCACAGTGACCAAAATGTAAGTGTGGGGTCCATAGCTGAAGCACATTTTGAACATTGTGGCAATGGGGTCTAAACCCCCATCACCACAGTGACCAAAATGTAAGTGTGGGGTCCATAGCTGAAGCACATTTTGCACATTGTGGCAATGGGGTCCAAACCCCCATCATCACAGTGACCAAAATGTAAGTGTGGGGTCCACAGCTGAAGCACATTTTGAACATTGTGGCAATGGGGTCCAAACCCCCATCACCACAGTGACCAAAATGTAAGTGTGGGGTCCACAGCTGAAGCACATTTTGAACATTGTGGCAATGGGGTCCAAACCCCCATCATCACAGTGACCAAAATGTAAGTGTGGGGTCCATAGCTGAAGCACATTTTGAACATTGTGGCAATGTGGTCTAAACCCCCATCATCACAGTGACCAAAAGGTAAGTGTTGACAAAGAAAGAGGTGCAACTGCCAAACTGCATGGATGATTCCTGGTCACAGAACAAAAAACACATCAGTGGCAAAGTAGTGTATGTGTCCCATTGCAACATAAATTGGGTGAGCCAAATACTGCAGTGCAAATAAGACATACCTTTGGCCATGTGCAGACAAACAACACCCATGGGGGCTGACACCGTCAACATTCATCAATGACACAATGACAGAAGTGACCATCAGAATGCAGACCCACATATTTGCACCAATGGGCACACAAATGCAGATACCCTGTGGAGACTGCAGATGTGAGGTGAACCGATACCATACCATGGCAGCAATGGGACACACAAACCATGATCATTGTGCTGACCGATGACCTAGGAGTCCCAGGGACAGCAGGGGAAACCCACCAAACTACATACAGCCAATGGCACACCCAAGATATGCCAATGCAGTGGTGCAGATGCACAAACACAAACAGGCAGACCCACACTGCACATCATACACAACAGGTGAGGGGGGGGGTGCCAGTGCAGAAACACATCACACATGGCCACTCAACAAGACTCCTGAATGTCTGACACACTGCACACTACGCTGTACATGGACATGACGGCAATACCACACCAACCAATGGGATCCCAGCCACAGTCACACACCAATGAAGAAGCCAAGGTCACCCACAAAGAACACACAAAGAACACACATAGACAACAACCAACATTGCAGCCCGGACCCTGAGGAGTGCCAGCAGTCACACACACAACGTGTCACAATCACTGAAAGATAACACAAACTAGAAATCACATGACAGGGGCAAACAACAAGTGCCAAGGGGAAACCTGACTGTGACCCATCTGCGTCTGCACACAAACTCAGCCCTGACAGCAAACACACCTATGGGTGACACCCTGATGACCAGTAATGTGCCATGCACCCACATCACAGAGAACCCAGGGAGAAGACTTTGGGGGAACATAGCTAGCATCACAAACAGGTACAACACTAGGGATCACAGCATGCACAGCTAAACGGAAGTGAACACACAGACATGCACATACAACACACACCTTGGGCGCAGGCAATGTCACAGGAGTACACACTGCCATGAGGGGACTCCACTCCTGTGTGAGGAAAGCTGTGCCATATGTTGCCTCAGTAGGGCCCCATCATGTCAGCTGAGCACTTGGTCACACAATCAACAATTAGCACCAAATGAGGGCTCCCGTCACATCAGCCTGGTCATGGAAGTGCCAACGGAATCATCAGCACAGGTCCAACACACTTGTATAGCAATGTTGCACTGACAACACAGATGAGTCCTTCCCCATTGATGCCCAAACCTGCATGTCCAGTGGAGATGGCCACACGGTCAGGGAAGTAGACAAATTGAACAATGGCAGGCACAACAGATGTGCAGGGGTGGAAGCCACAGATGTGAAATAGCTAATCCAAGTAGGAAATCCCATTGCCACATACTGAACACATGAGACCCTCAGATGCTGCTATGGATGACATGGATACACCACAGGATAGGACACATTCCCCCTGGACCACATGGGTTCCTGCACAGTAACACTTCATTATCATGAGACCAAATATCACCATCACTGCAGCAAGGGCATGGTTAGCATCATCAACAACATGTACATCAGAAGCATAAGCACTAGAGAACAGAAAGTTGCTTTATTCAGCATATGTGTGGAATGAAAACAAAGTCCAGAAAAAACACAAAGGCCAATGGCCAGTCCATTGTAAAAGTCCAAACAGGGCGACAGTGGCAGATGTCACCCTACGCATGCCTGCACAAAACCAGGGACAATCCACTAGGAGGGGCAACCGGGGGGGTAGGCCAGGCACCGCAGGGACAGGATCAGGGCTCACCAGGAGGAAGCAGGGAAGGGGTGGTGGGTGCTGGAGAGCCACTGACAACTGCAGTGGAGGTGTCTGACATGGTGTGTGCCGGCACAACTGGGGGGCATGACTCAGATGTTGTGGGTGCCGGCACAACTGCAGTGGACCCTGCAGATGGAGTGGACAGGTCCGCCACTGCAGTGCCCAAGTCAGACAGGGTGGTAGTGGACTCCACTGCAGTGCCTACCACCAGGGGAGGAGAATGGGGAACAGGCAAGGTGGGCTGGACAGAGGGGAGGACACCCTCACCACATCAGTGGCACAGACAAGCGCAGCGGGGGTGTGGTGCCGGGAGAGCAAGTGGCAGGGGGAGAAGGCCGGATCCTCTTGGGGATGGTATATCTGTGGGTGGGGGAACCTGGGGCAGGGTGTGGTGGGGGCACCTGTGGAGTGGGGGCCTGAGGGATGGAGGAAGGAGACCTGGTGCCTGAGCTGCAGGGCGGCGGCGGGGTCTTGCTCTTACGACTCCGGGGGACTTGCGGGTGGGGGCCTCAGTCTGTCTGCGCCTGGGGGAGGGTGTCCGGGGGTGAGGGGCACTCTGCTCTGTGTGGGGGGGCTTCCTCTTCCCCCTGGATGCTGGAGCAGCTGGATCGGAGGGGAAGAGGCCGAGGTCACTGAGGAAGAGGCGCTGGGTCTTTGGGGTTGCAGGTGAGGCAAGGGAGGGTGTTTTGGAGGGAGAGGCAACTGAGGACTGCGCAGTGCTCGTGGATGCGTGTTTGTGTTCCAGGGCCCCATCCCCTGTGAGTCTGGTTTCAGTCCCCTGACTGTGCGTGCGTGTGCATTTTGTTTGTGGCGTGTGTGTCTGTGTGCTGGATGTGTGTGTGCTGGTGTGTGCCTGTGCCGGTGTGTGTGTGCTTGGGACAGGTAAGGTGCTGGGGAGTGTGGATGGAGCAGAGGCAGGAGGGGTGAGGGACTGTCTGAGGAGGGACACTGCTGCCATCAGGGAGGAGTCCATGGACCTATTGCCCCTCTGTAGGTCAGACATGCCCGATGAGATGCCCTCCATGAACGACACCAGCTGAGTCAACAGAGCGGTGTGCGCATGGAGGACACTCAGCATGGCTGTCTGCCCTACATGGAGCTGGCGAAGGAGGTACACAGACTCCTCACTCAGGGCAGCAGGGGACACAGGGGCAGGGGTGCGGTGCCTGGCCCAAAGGAGACACGCTCCTGAACATGGGAGCCTCCACGGACCTGGGGAATGGGAGCCGATGGGAGGGCGGTGGTGGTGCTGGTGGTGGCGGGGACAGCAACACTAGCTGGGGTGTGGTGGCTGCTGACACCCGCCTCCTTAAGGGAGTCATCCTCCGAGTTGCTCTGGTCCTCAGCTGAGGTGGATGGTGCTGAGGACTCCTCTGTGTGGCTCCCCTCGCCCTCCGTGCCACTGGGTCCTTCCGACCACTCCTCGGCTGCTGACCCAGTCTGGCTCTCCGGCTCCTACTGGTCCATGGAGCTGTCCCCTTCCGTGGCCGTGGATGTATCTGCAAACAATGGGGAAACAGACAGACATCAGTCACCTGCACCAAACGCACACACCACTGTGAGCACAGCACATTACAGAGCAAGCCCTGGCATCATTATTTGTACATTGCTAAAAGTGCCCTTACTGAACAGGAGAAGCCAATTGTCAGTCTGATGCCAACCATGGCACTCACATCCCACATGGCCTTGCACCCATCTGTCTGGTGTCTGTTGGATTGCAACACCCCAGTGTGGACACATGCACCAAGTACACAGTAGTTGGACAGTGCAGAGGACACGGTGTGGCATGTGGACATGCATACATCACAGCTCTTGCCACTGAGTCAGTACAGGTTTCCGGATGAAAGGGATGCCCAGAGTCAAATAGGAAATGCATGTGATGCATACCAGCGACAGACACCATGATGCACCCATGTCCTGATAGCCATCGCCACAATGGTGTGCATGTAGCACATGTCACTCCCCTGCAGGATCACCAATAAGTAGACACATGCCATGGCGGAGGCATGACTGCTAAGTCATACATCACTGTCTCAGTGATGTATGACTTGGCAGCCAGACAACAACACTCTGCACTGTGTCACAATAGTACGTCATGGGGAATGCAAGTCCTGGAGCTGCACAAGTGCACATGTACATCCCCCACACAACACATCATCTTAACCCTCATCTGTCCAGGTCATACCTATTGGACATATGGGAGACCTGTGACACTACCCTCTGAACCTGAGCCCCTCACAATCTGCTGTAAATGGGGAACAGCTGCCTGAACTTCACATTCGCATACCCCAGTCTGCACGGGCAGCTGATCAAACACCTATGTGACACACAAGTATCGTCTCCTATGGTCACATCTCCAGGGGCATGCTGAGCCCCTACCAAGAAACACCCCAGCAGTCCTGGCAACTAATCCACAGCACACTGACACAGAGGCAGACACCTGAGGGGTCAAATCACTGCGCACAATGTGTCAGCTGATACACGGGAGTGGGAGTACAGAGTGCATTGCATGGCCTGGAGTAGGCATGACTGTCCTGCCCCACATGAATGAGGGATGAGCCCTGGACAGTGGATAGCTGGCTATGTATGTGTGACACACGTAATCCTCACACTCCTGGGGCCCAAACATTGTTCCCACCCACTGCATGGGCGTGTGCCACATACCCCAGGCACATGTGGTGGCTCAGCTCAGCAAGTGGACCGCATATCAAAGCAACACGCAGATTACATGTCCGAACACAGGCGTAGTGTGAACAATGGACCCACCCATGATGCCCACAACAGAGTTAGGGAAACAGATGCTGTCCCCCACCTTTAGTGAAGCAAACTGCAAGGACACAGTCCCAAGTGACACAATTCCCTGAATGTAAGGACCACACCTGGGTATCAGATGAGCAGTGGGCAGTGCACAATAGAGGACATGGCTCCTGGACAACATGACTGCTGCACTGTGGCAGTTGAACCAGGCCAGAGGAGGGCACAAAGCATGTAATACAGAGTTCACAGTGCAGTCTTTGACTCACCCCCTCCTTGCTGCTGTCTGGCCTTCAGCTGCCCATCCAGGTCTGGAAACACCACCGCCAGGATCTGGAGCATGTGGGGGTCAGGGTCCGTGTTCCGCCCCTCCTGCGAGGAGGCGACAGCTTCAGCTGGACCCGTGCAATCCTCCGGGTCCAGCCCCGAAGGTCCTGCCACCTCTTCTGGCAGTTGCGGATCCGGCGCTTGTAGACCCCCACGGACCGGACAGCCCGGACGATGTCCTTCCAGATCTCCTGCTTCCGATGGGCATTAACCTGTCAGGATGACAAAGTGAAAAGGCCATTACTACACATGCAACATATCCGTGCATGACACAGTTGTATATACATGTCTCAATCACAGGGGCACATGATGTACACAGGCAGTGCAAAGCTGCCCATGGACAGTTTGCCAGACGTCACTACATGGTATCATTGCATGGGAAGTAAAACCTTGTTCAAATGCACTGTCACTGCACCATACCTGTCCAGTGCATGTCACTACACACTATGGGGGGTGACAACTACTCAGTGAGCCTGCTAGCCAGTGGCGTGCAGACTTTCAGCCTTGCTAGTCAGACAATATGCACATTCAGAAAGGCAGTGCACAGAACACTCACCTGCTCCCCTGGTGTCCCATACAGCTTGCTGTACTGTGGAAGTAGGCTGTCCAGCAGGGCCTGGTTCTCCTCAAGGCTGAAGGCTGGGGCTCTCTCCACAGTACCTGCCATTGTAGGGTCCAGAGGGGCAGAGACAGCAGCAGTGCAGTGGCAGATGTCGTCCTGGAGCATGTAGTGCAGGCAAGTGAGCTCTCAGGGGAACAGCCAGCAATATATATGTGCTGGAGAGGCAGAAACTGTCCCTTGTGTCCAAAGTGATAGGTCCAAGTCGTTTGCATCTTCTGAATCTGGCCAATCCATGGAATAGCAGCACCAAAACACGCCCACAGCATCCTTCAAATCTTCAACTTCATGACATACATGATTTTGCAACATTGTTGTGGGTGACCAACTGAATTTCCAGCAACCGACTCGTTCGAAATTCGAAAACGCGTCCGTTGCCTGGCAAGGCCATTGTCAATGGGTGCGCACCGATCGGTCCATTGCGGTACAACGCGTACAGGGGTACAACGCGTACCCGCACACATTGAATGCAATGGGCCGGCCGGGGCACCGATCGGTCCATTGCAGTTCAACGCGTACCGGGGTACAACGCGTACCCGCACATTGAATGCAATGGGCCAGCCGGGGGCACCGATCGGTCCATTGCGGTACAACGGCGTACAGGGTACAACGCGTACCCGCACACATTGAATGCAATGGGCCGGCCGAGGGCACCGATCAGTCCATTGCGGTACAACGCGTACAGGGGTACAACGCGTACCCGCACACATTGAATGCAATGGGCCGGCCGGGGGCACCGATGTCCATTGCAGTTCAACGCGTACAGGGGTACAACGCGTACCCGCACACATTGAATGCAATGGGCCGGCCGGGGGCACCGATCGGTCCATTGCGGTACAACGCGTACAGGGGTACAACGCGTACCCGCACACATTGAATGCAATGGGCCAGCCGGGGTCACCGATCGGTCCATTGCAGTTCAACGCGTACAGGGGTACAACGCGTACCCGCACACATTGAATGCAATGGGCCGGCCGGGGCACCGATCGGTCCATTGCGGTACTACTGCGTACAGGGGTACAACGCGTACCCGCGCACATTGAATGCAATGGGCCGGCCGGGGCACCGATCGGTCCATTGCGGTACAACTGCGTACAGGGGTACAACGCGTACCCGCACACATTGAATGCAATGGGCCGGCCGGGGCACCGATCGGTCCATTGCAGTTCAACGCGTACAGGGGTACAACGCGTACCCGCACACATTGAATGCAATGGGCCGGCCGGGGCACCGATCGGTCCATTGCGGTACAACGTGTACAGGGGTACAACGCGTACCGCACACATTGAATGCAATGGGCCGGCCGGGGCACCGATCGGTCCATTGCAGTTCAACGCGTACAGGGCACAACGCGTACCCGCACACATTGAATGCAATGGGCCGGCCGGGGCACCGATCGGTCCATTGCAGTTCAACGCGTACAGGGGTACAACGCGTACCCGCACACATTGAATGCAATGGGCGGCCGGGGGCACCGATCGGTCCATTGCGGTACTAACGCTACAGGGGTACAACGCGTGCCCGCACACATTGAATGCAATGGGCCGGCCGGGGCACCGATCGGTCCATTGCAGTTCAACGCGTACAGGGGTACAACGCGTACCCGCACACATTGAATGCAATGGGCCGGCCGGGGCACCGATCGGTCCATTGCGGTACTACGCGTACAGAGGTACAACGCGTGCCCGCACACATTGAATGTAATGGGCCGGCCGGGGGCACCGATCGGTCCATTGCAGTTCAACGCGTACAGGGGTACAACGTGTACCCGCACATTGAATGCAATGGGCCGGCCGGGGCACCGATCGGTCCATTGCAGTTCAACGCGTACAGGGGTACAACGCGTACCCGCACACATTGAATGCAATGGGCTGGCCGGGGGCACCGATCGGTCCATTGCGGTACAACGCGTACAGGGGTACAACGCGTACCCGCACACATTGAATGCAATGGGCCGGTCGGGGCACCGATCGTTCCATTGCAGTTCAACCGTATAGGGGTACAACGCGTACCCGCACACATTGAATGCAATGGGCTGGCCGGGGGCACCGATCGGTCCATTGCGGTACAACGCGTACAGGGGTACAACGCGTACCCGCACACATTGAATGCAATGGGCCGGCCGGGGGCACCGATCGGTCCATTGCAGTTCAACGCGTACAGGGGTACAACGCGTACCCGCACACATTGAATGCAATGGGCCGGCCGGGGGCACCGATCGGTCCATTGCGGTACACGCTGCATACAGGGTACAACGCGTACCCGCACATTGAATGCAATGTGCCGGCCGGGGGCACCGATCGGTCCATTGCAGTTCAACGCATCACTGTACATGTGACTGGCATATGTCAGCATGCCTGTCTCAGATGGACATATGCCAGCCACAGATACCTCCCAGGGAGTGAGGGGCACACCTACATCACGACAGCCTGTCCAAACTTTATCATAAGGCATGTAAGGCTGCATTTCCTATTGTGTGTATGTTGGTGTACATGTTGTCCTGTGGGTGTCACCTGTGGGCAGCCACCCCCAGGCTGTGCACGTGTTCATGGGGACATGATCCTGGGTGTTACGTGTACATGACCACTGTGATGTGCAACTGTTCATATCTGTGCATGTGCCATGGTCACATTTCACGGTGGTGTATGTCATGTCACATACCCCGTGAGTCCCATGTGGGACGGTATGTTTGAGCCAGGGTGTCCCGGTGGCACAATAGTGATGGTCCTCCACAGTCTTTGTGCATGTAGTGTTTACAATGTCTCTGATTTTATGTGCACAATGGGAGACAGTCTCCACATCCACGTTGTGTGTGCATGGACTTTGATGTTGTGCGTGTGTGTGTCACAGACGTCCATGTCTGTCCTGCCGTGCAAGTGGGACCACTACCTGTGGGGGTCATGGTTGTTTTGCTGTGGTGTATACATGATACTCCATGTAATGCCAGTGTCCATGTGGCAATACAGGGTCCCTGGGAATGTACCTGTCGTTGAGCTGTGGTGCCTGGGGCACATCTGTCCTCACATGTCACTGTGGGGAGTGATTGTGACACGGCAGCAGGAGATGGGAACTGTGACACGGCCTCATGATATCCAATGGGCCAACCTGGGACTAATTGATGCCACTTGTTGGACCGTGTTGACAGATGTTGGCCATGTATGTACCATACATGTCCTTACGGAACTGCACACTTCATGTAGTTGTGCCTCATAATGATGTATGTTGGGATATTGAGTGTGTTCAATGCCGCATATGTGGGCTGACTGACAATCTTGCTTACTTCTCCTCTGCACTGCAGGGCTCCTGCTGTCCATCAACCATTCCCAGACCTGGCAACGATGGTGGAACGGGACAGCATCCGGCGGTACCGCTTCACCAGGCAGCTGATTGAGGATTTGGCAGTGCAGTTGTCCCCACATTTGCAGCCTGGCCGGCCGTATCCTACAGCGCTGACCCCCAAGGTGAAGGTGATGGCAGCCCTACACTTCTTTGCCACCGGTACCTTCCAACATACTGTGGCGACTGCTGGTGGGATGTCACAGACCATGTTGAGCCGTGTGCTCCCGCGATGTTTTGGCGGCAATGTTGCTATTCCTGAACCGGTACATCTATTTCCCTAGACTGCGACGACTCACTGACGTGAAGAGTGACTTTTATGCCCTGGGGAGGATGCCGCATGTCATTGGCTCCATTGATGGGACACATGTGGCTTTGGTACCACCACAGGCCCAGGAGCAGGCCTACAGGAACCGCAAGCACTACCACTCGGTCAATGCACTGGTGGTGTGTCTTGCAGACATGACCATCACACACGTGTGTGCCCGTTTCCGTGGTTCAGCACACGATGCCTTTGTGATGAGGAGTAGTCACATCCCCAGGATGATGGCACAGATGCAGAACCAGCTTGCCTGGCTTGTCGGTGTGTACTGACTTTGTGCCATTGTGTGTGATCTGATCTGTAGTATTCCGCCCACTTTTCCAAGTCAGCTAATGTGCACTTGTCTGTCCGTAGGTGACTCGGGATACCCCAACATGCCGTGGTTGCTGACACCCCTCAGGAACCCTGTGACACCTGCCCAGATGCGCTACAATGAGGCACATGGTCGGACCAGGAGAGTGATTGAGCGGACATTTGGTCTCCTGAAGAGCCGCTTCCGCTGCCTGGACAAGACCGGAGGGTCCCTCCCATATGCCCCTGCGAAAGTGTGCAAGATTATCATTGTCTGCTGCATGCTCCACAACCTGGCAGTGCGGAAGGAGTTGCCTCTCATCCAGGATGACAATGACCAACATCCGCCACCTGTGGAGGATCCTGGCCTGGACCACGATGCCAGTGACGATGATGATGATGATGATGAGGGTGATGTCCGCACACAGCTCATCACCAACTTCTTTAGCTGAATGTGAGTATCCTGAGGTGTCATGTCAATGATGTGAGTTGGCATGATATGTGTAGGTGGTGCTCTGGTGCTGTTGGAGTGTGTCCATGGGCAACTTGACTGGATGTGTGTTGCGATGTGTGCTTACAGGTGGGCTGTACTCCCCAACAGTGTTGACATGCTAACTTGGTTCTGGGTGGGTATCTTGTAACATGTATTGTGCATGAGTTTTGCTGTTCTGTCCTGTACTCCATTGCTTTTGACTGTGTGTCATTTCTGTCCTTCACAGGGTACTTTCAGATTCGTTTGGTCAACTGTGTCCACCGACGACGTGATTGCACTTCCAGGCTGGTAGCTGTTGTGTCCCTACAGGTGATGTGCGCCACACCCATGGACTTCCTTCCGTCTACAGTTGTTGACTGTGTGCCCGCTGCCAGGTGGGATTACCTTGCATCTGTAGTGGTTACGACATGTTGCAACTGTGTAATAAACCTGTGCTTCACTTTGTGATGTGCGTTGTCTGTGGTCACACATTTGACTGCCATTTGCTTACTGCACCTATGGGCTACTTGACTACAACTGGGAATGGGTGTGGTGTCTGTGCATTGTACCGTCTTCCCTGGCAACATCAGTGTAGGCAATGAGCCAGATGGCCTAGGTGTGTATGTGTTGTGTAGCCCTGGTGGTGTGTCTCCCTCATATGTGTCACGTTGCCTTTACTCACATGCCTGTGTTGTACTTGCTGTTGCAGTTCGCATACACAGTGTAATTTTGCAGTTCATCATCCCCATAACAGCACCCACGTTGGAATCACAACAGAGGCAAGTATGGTGTATTAGTGTGTTTATTGTGATACATTTGTGTGAATAGTGCATAGGATGGGTAGTGCTGTACATAAATCTTGCAATCAGAAGTTCCTAGGTGAATTGAAAGTCCTGGTAGACAGAATCCCCAGTATCGGGCCACAGTTGTCTGACACATTGGTCCAACTTGTACTCCCCATGCAATGTGTGGGAGTAGTGTTGCCGTCAACAGGGTGAACAGTCTGTGCACAAAGGTGAACATCCAGAACAGGTTCAGGCTTCCTGGGAGTTGCGCTTGGCCATCGACCTCTCACTTGCCCCTCTTCGGACAACCCCTCTTCTTGGGGGGCCCCTCAAGTACAGGCTGCTGCGGTGCAGGGGACTCTCCGCCAGAGTCATCCTCCCTCCCTGTGGCAGTTGCAGTTTGGGCAGCACCAGATGTTGTTGGCACACAGGGAGGTGTGGACTGGTTGCTGTTCATCTGGCGGAGGCATTGTAAAATGTCCCTGTGCACCGCCGTCATCTCATGCAGTGCATCCCACTTGGACTCCACGCGGGACATGTGTGAGTCCACGCGGGACATGTGTGACTCCACGTGGGACATGTGAGAGTCCAAGCGGGCATGATGGGCAGCCTGCTGCTGTTGCATGTCTCTGAGGAGCCCCACTACCTGGCTGAGGTCTCCGGTGCTGTACTGGTACGCATCAGCTATGCGTACCAGTTGTGGGTCATCATGCACACCAGCAACCTCTGCAAGCAGTGACCTCTGTCTCCCACCCCTCCCACCACCCCTGCTGACATGTGCAGTGCATGCAGTGGCACGCACAGATGACCCTGGTCCTCCTTGGGGGTTGGTGGTGGTGGTGGTGTCCATGGCCCCAGGTTGGTCCAGGGTCCCTGTGCTGGTGTTGCTCCTTGTTCTGTCCATGTCGGCAGGGATGGTATTTGTGGTGACATTCGTTGGAGGGGTGGGTGCAGGGGGTGCAGCTGGTGGTCCTGCTGGTGCTGCAGCTGGTGGTCCTGCTGGTGCTGCATGTAGACTTGCACCGGATGTGCCAGGTTGGTCTTCTTCGTCCGAGGAGGGCAGAGGCTGTACGACACCAGTGAGCTCCGCATCCTCTTGAGCCTGGGACTGGGACTCCTCAGCGTCTGCTGCTGTGTCCCCATCATCACCTGTTTTTGGGAGACACACACAATGTATGTTATGTTTCTGCAGGCATCAATGCTTGACACACATGACAGTTGTGACTGTGCCTCTGGGTGCGGGCCTGTACATTGCATTGTCCTAAGTAGTCACAGTCAGGGGTTGATATTGGTGTGGCACATTGTCCTGCATTATTTGGGCATTTCTATGTATTTGTTGGGGTGTGAACATGGTCTGCATTGGTTGTGTTTGGTTGACAGCCGGCCCTCCTTCCCACCCACCCAGCCAGTCAGTTATCCCACCATGGACTGTGCTTGCATTGCAGGGAGTGGAAGTTGTCTCTCAGGATGTCAGTCAGTGGTGTCCTGCTGTTTGTTGATGCACAGTTGCCAGCAGGGCCTTGTGCTCCCCACAGCAATAGCCAGTGTCAGCCATCTTGTGAGTCCTTCTCCACTCCCTGTGATGTGAGCATGGTTCAGGGTGGTGTTGATGGGACAGTTGTGGGGGTGACCAATATCAGTGACTGCCACTCCCATCATGCTATTGCCTCCACCCCACTTGCCAGCATTCCCATGCTTACTTGCTTTTGTGGGGAGTTCAGTGTGTGTGAGTGTGAGGGCAATGGCAAGATGGCTGACAGTGGTGTCCTGCTGTTGGTTGGTGTGCAGTTCCCAGCAGGGCCTTGTGCTCCCCACAGCAGTAGCCAGTGTCAGCCATCTTGTGTGTCCTTGTCCACTCCCTGTGATGTGAGCCTGGTTCAGGGTGGTGTTGATGGGCCAGTTGTGAGGCTGAGCAATGTCTGTGACTACCACTTCCATCATGCTATTGCCTACACCCCCCTTCCCAGCATGCCCATGCTTCCTTCCTTTTGACTCTGCTTCCCTGTGGGGTGGGCTGGCTGTGCTGACAGGATGGCTGGGAGTGTTGTCCTGGCAGTTGTTTGGCTACAAGTCCCAAGAGTGTCCCTGTGCTTCTCACAACATAACCCAGGGTGGTGGTTCTTTGTGGGATCTTGAGTTAGGATGGGAGGCATTGCATTCTACCAGGTGGGTTCTGTGGAGTTTGTGTTGAGGGGGGGTGTGAGGGGAGGTGCTTGTGACTATGGTCAGTGCTGCAAGTCCTCCTTCCCACCCAGCCAGCCAGATATCCCACCATGGAACGTGCTTGCATTGCAGGGAGTGGTAGTTGTCTCTCAGGATGTCAGTCAGTGGTGTCCTGCTGTTTGTTGGTGCACAGTTGCCAGCAGGGCCTTGTGCTCCCCACAGCAGGAGCCAGTGTCAGCCATCTTGTGTGTCCTTATCCACTCCCTGTGATGTGAGCCTGGTTCAGGGTGGTGTTGATGGGCCAGTTCTGAGGCTGAGCAATGTCTGTGACTACCACTCCCATCATGCTGTTGCCTCCACCCCCCTTCCCAGCATGCCCATGCTTCCTTCCTATTGACTCTGCTTCCCTGTGGGGTGGGCTGGCTGTGCTGACAGGATGGCTGGGAGTGTTGTCCTGGCAGTTGTTTGGCTACAAGTCCCAAGAGTGTCCCTGTGCTTCTCACAACATAACCCAGGGTGGTGGTTCTTTGTGGGATCTTGAGTTAGGATGGGAGGCATTGCATTCTACCAGGTGGGTTCTGTGGAGTTTGTGTTGAGGGGGTGTGAGGGGAGGTGCTTGTGACTATGGTCAGTGCTGCAAGTCCTCCTTCCCACCCAGCGAGCCAGATATCCCACCATGGAACGTGCTTGCATTGCAGGGAGTGGTAGTTGTCTCTCAGGATGTCAGTCAGTGGTGTCCTGCTGTTTGTTGGTGCACAGTTGCCAGCAGGGCCTTGTGCTCCCCACAGCAGTAGCCAGTGTCAGCCATCTTGTGTGTCCTTATCCACTCCCTGTGATGTGAGCCTGGTTCAGGGTGGTGTTGATGGGCCAGTTGTGAGGCTGAGCAATGTCTGTGACTACCACTCCCATCATGCTGTTGCCTCCACCCCCTTCCCAGCATGCCCATGCTTCCTTCCTATTGACTCTGCTTCCCTGTGGGGTGGGCTGGCTGTGCTGACAGGATGGCTGGGAGTGTTGTCCTGGCAGTTGTTTGGCTACAAGTCCCAAGAGTGTCCCTGTGCTTCACACAACATAACCCAGGGTGGTGGTTCTTTGTGGGATCTTGAGTTAGGATGGGAGGCATTGCATTCTACCAGGTGGGTTATGTGGAGTTTGTGTTGAGGGGGTGTGAGGGAGGTGCTTGTGACTATGGTCAGTGCTGCAAGTCCTCCTTCCCACCCAGCCAGCCAGATATCCCACCATGGAACGTGCTTGCATTGCAGGGAGTGGAAGTTGTCTCTCAGGATGTCAGTCAGTGGTGTCCTGCTGTTTGTTGGTGCACAGTTGCCAGCAGGGCCTTGTGCTCCCCACAGCAGTAGCCAGTGTCAGCCATCTTGTGTGTCCTTATCCACTCCCTGTGATGTGAGCCTGGTTCAGGGTGGTGTTGATGGGCCAGTTGTGAGGCTGAGCAATGTCTGTGACTACCACTCCCATCATGCTGTTGCCTCCACCCCCTTCCCAGCATGCCCATGCTTCCTTCCTTTTGACTCTGCTTCCCTGTGGGGTGGGCTGGCTGTGCTGACAGGATGGCTGGGAGTGTTGTCCTGGCAGTTATTTGGCTACAAGTCCCAAGAGTGTCCCTGTGCTTCACACAACATAACCCAGGGTGGTGGTACTTTGTGGGATCTTGAGTTAGGATGGGAGGCATTGCATTCTACCAGGTGGGTTCTGTGGAGTTTGTGTTGAGGGGGGTGTGAGGGGAGGTGCTTGTGACTATGGTCAGTGCTGCAAGTCCTCCTTCCCACCCAGCCAGCCAGATATCCCACCATGGAACGTGCTTGCATTGCAGGGAGTGGAAGTTGTCTCTCAGGATGTCAGTCAGTGGTGTCCTGCTGTTTGTTGGTGCACAGTTGCCAGCAGGGCCTTGTGCTCCCCACAGCAGTTGCCAGTGTCAGCCATCTTGTGAGTCCTTCTCCACTCCCTGTGATGTGCGCATGGTTCATGGTGGTGTTGATGGGAGAGTTGGGGGGGCAATATGTGTGACTACGACTCCCATGATGCTATTGGCTACACTGACTTGCCCAGCATACACAGAATTCCTTTCTTTCAGTGGTCTTCACTGTGTGTTGGTGTTGTAGTGGTGGCTACATGTCTGGATGTGTTTGTTAGTTCTATTTGTGCCACTGCCTGGCTGTAGTTGTAGTTGTGTTTGTACATGTGATGACACGGTTAAATGTAACTTTGAGATGGCATGTGTTGTGTTTATCTGACTGACATACACATTTTGGGATGATTCTGTTCTGGTTGCTGTGTAATTGCTATGAGTGCATGGTTTGACTCTCCCTTGACAGTGATGTGTGTGTGTATTGTGGCAGAATATTGTGTACATTTGTTGTGTACTCACCAGGCTCTGGGATGTTCTCTAGTCCATATACGCTCACTGGCGGAAGGATGGCCCGCACCTTCTCCTCCCAGGGCCTGAGGTATACTGGCTTGGCAGGAGGGCCACTGCCGGTGTATTGGCTGATGATGTACTCTTTCTTGAGCAGGTCCCGTACCCTCCTGCGCACGTCATACCACCTGTTCTGGATGTCGCTCTTTGTGCGCAGACATGGTGATTGTGTGTTCACCCTGTTGATGATCCTCTCCCACATCTTGGTTTTCTGGGAGATGGGTGTCTGTTGGACCAGTGTGCCAAACAGCTGTGGCTCTACCCTGAGGATCTCGTCTACCATGACTTCCAATTCACAATCTAGGAACTTGTGATTCTTCTTGGGGGCATGGTGATGGGTGGTGATGGTGAGTGATGTGTGTGTTGGTGTGCAGGTGAGGGTGTGTTAGTGTGTGTTTTGCTGGGTGTATGTGAGGTAGGTATTTGTTGGTGTGCTGATGGTGTGTGGCTTGTGTGAGGGATGAGCTTTGGGTGTGTGGTTGCTGTCTCTTGGGTGCTGGCAGTGGAATGGCATTTGCAAAGGATCATGGTTGTGATTTGTGTCCTTTATATGGGTGGAGTTGTGGGTGTGTCTTTGTTCTCTGTCCCCACCCCCCAGTATTTATTGGCTTGGTAATTGCTTGTTTGGCCTTTTTTGTGTGATTTTTCCTTTGTACTGTCTGTGCATGTTGGAAACGTTCTTGTGACCGAGTCGGACCCTGCATTTGTCTCGTACGGTGTTCTCCGTTTCGTTCACGCTGTGTTTGTGCAGTTTTCTATGCTGCGTACGCGTCGGTCGCGGTGTTTTGTGTTGCTTCGGCTCGGTTTTGTATGCGTGTCGGTCGTACGGCTTGTCCTCCGTCCGACTCGCTCGTGGTTTCGCGCCTTGCATCGTACTTTGCGGTTTGGAGTTCGCGTGTACGTTTCGGTCGGATTTGTTCCGGGTGCGTGTCGGTCGGTTGGATTCGCGTGTTTTCCGACCGGATTGCTGTTTTCCGTGCGGCTCGGTCGTTCGACTTGGGTTCGGTACGTGTCGGTCGGATTTTGCACGCCTTGCATCGTACTTGGTGTGTCGGGCGCCACAGGTACGTGTCGGTCGGTATAATTTCCGGCTCCGAGTCGGTCGGTGCTTTTTCCGGCCCGAATCGGAATCGACCCCTTAACCTCGGCCGGCCGGCTGGCCGGTCCTGGCGTATTCTGATATAAATAAATATATATACTAGTATTGGGTGTACTGTTACCGTACTACCGTGGGCCGGCCGAGCAGCCGCAGGCCAGGCACACAGTGGTGCGTCATCGAATCTTGCCCGAGTCTGACACGCCACCACGCTAAAATAAAAACAATGGATGCATGGCATGATGACTGATGCTTATGGCGTGCGTACTACTTACGGTTACGCTCCGGGGCACTGCCTTTATTAACTACTGGGCCCGCCGCCTGGTGCTACTCCTGCGCTGCAGCCTGGCCTCAACGTGGTCGTGCTGATGACTCGTGGGGGTGCGGGGGTGCCGCCGGGGCGTGGCAATTGGAAAAAAATCTGCGCGCGGCGCGCACAGCCAAATCCAGCCTAGGCCCAGCCCAAATTGCCCAATCAGTGTCTGACTCCCGCCCACCACCCGGCAACACTGAACTAACGGCCGCCATCACCATGACGCGCCGCCATCATACATATATGATTGATGCACTGACTGTCTGAAATTATACAGTAATATTTCCTCAATCAGTCTCCGGCTCACAAGTCACAATGAAGCACTCACTGGGACTCGGGAGAGATCGAGAAGTTACAGCAGCACTCTGCGCCGAGTCAGTAAGCTCTAACACCATGCAAAATGTGACGTCCAGTCATGCAGACTCGTCACCTCGTGTAGACCCGGCCCTGAAAAGTAAGTGCCGGTGCTAAGCACCGGCAAGCACCGGCACAAATTAAGCACTGCATACAGGGTACCTGTGACGATCACATAGCAGCCCCCTGGGTCGATCCATTGCTTTGAGTGTATAAATGGGACTCTACGATGTATTAAGATGGCCGTTCCCCGCGATCTCCTGGTAAACCCTGCATGGTATATGAGATGATAGCCGAATCTAGCCAGGCAGGGAGATTTTGTGCCAAGAATATGGGTCTCCTTTAGGAGTAATATGTCGGCCGAATATCTCTTAGCCTGGCGTAGGACTGCCCCCCGTTTTATCTTATTAAGTAGACCCCTGACGTTCCAAGAAACCACTATAAGGACCCCGAGAGGGGCTGTGTCCATTTGTGCTGTCATCCCGTATTTATAAAGACCTGGTGTGTAGTGCGTCGGAACCCAAAGAATATGTCTGCACGTATAACAACAACGGAACTACCCCTTTGAACCCCCCTTAGAAATTCCCTGAACAGCCCCACACCCCCCACCCAATACTGCCTGTAACTAGGAGCATCTGTCGCGGCGGGGGGTAAGCCCGGCCCCCAAAGGGGGGAACCAGGGACCCGCCACCAAAAGTACCCAACCCACCCACAAAACATTTAACAGGGGGATGCAAAAATGTCCCGGGCTAGGCAGCCCTATGGCTGGGCATCCACGCCCATTCGAAGGTCAGAGAAGGGCAATGTACTCATAATAAAACCCCGTGGTCTTTGGTCATGCAGAATAAACAGACATTGGTCATCCGGCCGGTTCAGGATGCATGTTCTGGGCTGGAGGAGCGTCTGTCGGAGCCGGATCTGTGGCGTCGCTTTGATTTGGTCAGCTTGGGCCTGGTCCGCCATGAACCTCGGGAAGAGTCGGAGTCCTGTGGCAGAGGCGTATGTAGTTTGAGTTGTACGCGTTCATCGGCCCATGTAAATACAGCTTCCGGCGAATCAAAGAAATAGGATTTAGAATCAAATATAACCCGCATCCTGGCAGGGTATAAGAGCATGTATTGTATATTGAGGTCCCGGAGTCTACGCTTCTCTGCCACAAAGGACTGGCGTTGTTGTTTAACCAGGCGTGTGTAGTCTGGAAATATCATTATGGGCTTTGAGTCGAAATAAAGTTTATCCTTATGTGATCTAGCGAACTGCAAGATGGCATCCCGATCCGCGTAATTTAGCAGCCGCGCGATCACTGGTCGAGGATTCCTGCCCGGGGGAGTTTTCTTCAGCAGTGCTCGGTGGGCCCTTTGACGAAGAATCACAAGGATAGCATTTCTTTAGGCATGATATCTGCGAGCCATCAGGCTACAAAGCGAGTCACGGAGGTGCCCTCACATCCCTCCAGGAAACCCACGAAGCGCAGGTTATTGCGCCTCGCGCGGCCTTCTGCATCTTCCACTCTGGAGGCAAGTTTTTGCAATACAACCGTCAGCTTGTTGACTTTTTTTGGAGAGTATTCACTGAGTCTTCAACAGTTGAGACACGTGCTTCAGCATCTATAATCCAGTCCGCAGCCTTCCTGAGGTCCTGGCGTAGGAACGACACTTCGGCACCCACTGCGCCAATCTTAGCATCAAGCTTGTCCCTGGAGTCATGGATTGCCGCTAGAAGCGCAGTATTGTCTGGCGCTGCGCTGTCTATGCCCCCTCCGTCGGCACCCCCAGTAGATGTAGCGTACTGGTCCATGGTGCTCTGCTTGGAGCTCGCCCCACCAGGTTTGTCCTTTCCCATGGTCGTCTAAAGGAGTATGTTGATGTGGGGCCCCGGGAGACGTTGCTATCAGGGATCTGCCGGTTCAATGAGCGGGGACACCTCCTTACCGTGGGGCGTTGTGAAGGCTGCGCCTTGTATTTCAGCGGGGGATGCCGTGAGGACGGCACCAGACCACCAACAGAGATGCACCATCAGCAGGCCCTCTCGGAAACAGGCGTGTCTCGGGCCACAAGCCGCACCGAGCCTAGCTCAGACGCCTCCGCAACCCTCAACCACCTGCCAAGTAGGCCCCGTAAGGGGACCAGACTCGCCAGACCACCCACCAACAGCGCACCCCAGTAGACGTCGAGGATCTAGGCACTAGTTTTTCTAACCAGGACTCCAGGGGCCAAGCAAACCGCCGTTTGCGCGGGTGAGGGCAGGTGAAGAGCCCGGGCCATGCAGATCCAGAAATGGGGTCGACCTTCCTCGTCGAGTCCTCCAATGCCCCCCGTGGTCCCCTGCACTCAATTGCTGTCTGTAGGATGCAGCATAGGGGGGCGCCGATGAGAGAGATTCAGGTGGGGGGGAGTGAGTGCCATGCTTAGGTGCCCGTACACAGGGCTGGCCGGTAGACGGGTCGCAGTGAGCCTCGCACGTCGTTCTGACGTCTACTTTGGCAGGCTCACACGGGCACTCGTATCAGGGCTAGAGAGGCCCCGGGGCACTGCCGCTGCGCACTCACTAGGCCTCAGTCTGGCCACACATCTCCGGCTGCACCTCAAGCGGGGAGGCCCGCCTACGTCAGGCTCCGGTCTGCGGCCCAAGCTGCAATATCCCTCAAGTCCGCACCGGGCATTTAAGTACAGTCCCGGGGAAGCCTCAAATCTCTCCTGTGAAGAGGGCACAGTACAAAGCCGCTGCCAGCAATAGTCTCAGGTGGCCATCAGCACCGGGGGGGTGGGGGGAAAGGCTGGTCTCCTTCACCAGAGGCCCGTCACGGCCTAACAATGACCGCCGCAGGCGGCCCCTACCACCACGCCCCCGGGCTCGAGTTCCGCCGCTCAGGTTCTGGGCCTCAAATCAGGCCAACGTTCCTCTGCGGCGCCACCCACCGCCGGCCCGACATCCAAGGGAGGAGAGCCGCCTACGCAAGGCCCTGGTCTGCGGCCCTCCTGATGCGTCCTCGCTGCACGGAGCACTTTCAGAGCGCGGCGATGGTCGATCCTCGGGGAAATTGCACACCCGGCACGGCCGTGATCTGGGACCTCGTTTATCTGACCTTCGGAACAGGATTATAGGTGGATTAAGGTTGGATTATGGTGTGGACGTGTGGAGCTCGCTCAGTCCGCGTCTGCCATGCTGGCTATCAATATTTTCTACTTTTTAGGTTTATGATTACTTGCAATTTGTGGGGGAAAATGGGGTGCGAAATCCGTGGGTGAATTTAGAAAGCAGGACATATCTAAAAAGTGGACCAAATTCTGAATTCAGGGAGAGGTCATTTGTGTAGATCTCTCATGGCATTCTTAAAGAAACTAATCATTGAAATAAAAAAGCAAATGACAGAGGCTGATTACGAGTCAGGCAGAGGAGATTTACTTCCGCCTGACCAAGTGGTTAGGTTTTCCCACACCTGGTTTTTCCAGGTCTGGGAGACCCAGACCCCAATTTTCCAACCATAATTCTGGCCAGAAATATCCCACAAAGTTTTGGCTTCAACAGCAGCCAAGCTTCATTCCCCATTTTATTCTGACAAGGGCGATGTGCTCTCCTTGCAGATGACACTTTCCACTTCACACACCCATACTCCAATCACCCCTTCTTTCACCTCCACCCAAGGTCCCCACATACATTTATTTCCTGCTCAGTGAAGGTGGTAAATGTATTCTATAAATCCCATAGAAATGGACATTCCATGTGGTTTTGTAGCAGGAAGAAATGGCCACAGATGGTAATTCCCCATTCCAGGCAGTTTAACTTGTAATTGTATGGTACTCGGGTGTATTTGTTGCAAGGTAATGATAAAATCACGTGCAATTTTACCCTGCACCTGTAAAGAGCAACATAAAGTTAGCCCTAAGTAAGAAAAAAAGAAAATAGACATTGTTTCCATGTGTAATCTTTTATCCAGATGGACAATTTACAAAAATATTAGACCGTTATGTCCTCCAGGCTCTTCCAGTTGAAAGAACATATTTGGCCTGATTCAGAAAGGCAACTTAAATTTTTTTTGTAAGCATACTACATTTTGATATTCACAAACCCTAAATGTAAATTATTACTAGAAAAAAACAGTAGTAAGTCCAGCGATATACATGGCCGATCACTGTTACTACAACACAGTCCCATAAAAAGTAAGGTAGGAAGGGATGTTAAAAAAAACCCATAGGAAATAATGTTAAAATAAATTACAAATATTTAAAATAGTTAAAAATATGAATACATATAAATTAATGTTATAAATATATTTAAAAAATACATATTTATTATTTAAATATAAAATGTTTGAATAACCTATTTTGAATATAAAATTAAATTAACAATAAATATTATTAAGAATAGTTCAATTAATTTTCATTTATTCCTTGCATCACTTCCAATAATTATTCATACACATTAAAAAATATTTGTTTTCTTTACGTGGGCATTTATTTTTTAATTTAAGCTTCAGAAAAATACATTTAATTTAATATATTTTCATTATTTAATGTTTCAATTAAAAATTAATTTAATAGTGGTGTAGCATTTCTTTTGTTCTACATTTAAAATTTCAAAAAGAAATTAATTTACATAAACATATTTTTTATATTTATTTTTGAGTTAAATAAATCACTATTATTCCCTATGATTTACCATGCAAAGATCTATGCCTGATTGGGAGTCTCCCTTTGGTGAAGAATAGGGGGGGGGGGGAAACACATAAAATAAATGACTTTTTTTATCTGAATAAAAACTTAAATTAATGTGGGTAGCTTTGGTCAAGAGTAGGTCACCACCCAGAGAAAGCTACCAACCCAGACATTTCTGAAAACTAGACACCTGGGAGAGTACCTACTGGTATGGCTTACATGGATCTCACCACTTTTTCGTGCCCAGAAAGCCATGCAAACTTTAAACTTTGACTAAAATTCAAGATTTGTCTCACATTTCTGAGAGGGAAAGCCGCAGACCAACATCACACTACAGCCTTTGGAGATACCACTCCTCACTCCTCACAGGATTTAATACATGACCCTGTTAATTTACAAAGACTAGCTTATTTGAATATCACCATAGAAAATGAACATGTACAATGCTGTGTGTAGCAGTTGCCCTGATTGTCACTTAATATTCGCTACATGGTAAAACAAGTGTTTGCTGAGCTGAAGTACTTTTTAAAAGAGTGAATTGTGGAATAAAAGATGAATGGACTGATGGACCCTTTTTGAACTATTCATCAATTAAGGACTATGTCGAGGCAAACATTGTTGGTGCGCAAGTGTCTGTATGCATGATATTGCAACTTTGATACTATAGGTGTAGCTGTTCAACATCCATTCCATGCACCATGTCAGACATATATTGTGTCATGTTCTACATTCTGAAACCTTAACCCTACATGGTTGAGATGTTCACCACGGATCCTCTGGCTACCCCCATTTTATATTTCTGAAAACTAGACATCTGGGGAGTCCAGTGTGGTGTGACTTACACGGATTCCATTACGTTTTCTTACACAGAATGTCCTGCAAGCATCAAACTCTGATTAAAATGATTGATTTTACTGATATTTCGGAGATGTAAAATTCCACAATCTACAGTGTTCCACAAAAGTCTTACCACACAGCACTCCCACACTTCTACTGATTAAAGCAGTACCCCACTTGTGTGACTGGGCCAATTTCCCACAACAGTAAAGGTTCCCAAATGCAACATGGAAAAATCAAGCTTTTTCAGTCTCTTAGGTGATGTGGGTAGCTGCGGTATTTGGGCCCAGAGTCAGCCACATCTAGAGAAGCCTGCCAACTTTAGACATTTATGAAAACTAGGCAACCACAGGAGTCCACTGTAGTGTGGATTCCATCTCTTTTTCTTTCCCAGAAAGATGTGCAAACATCAAACTCTGGCTACAGTTACAGATCCAGTCCTATGGCATGCATTAAGTTCACCCTCACATAGAGGGCAGTGGTTTTACCAGGAGAACTGTGGGAACAAAGTTTTTACCATGGGCTGAAAGTACCCAAGATTTCTGTCACATGAATATGGGCCACATATTTTTTATGAACCATAATTAGATGTTCACAGGCCATTCCGGATAAAAAAACATGCTGAAATCCACGTTATTCATACCACCTTGGATTTATCCGGGGTCTCTAAGTTTCATAAATGCCCTGGTTTGGTAGGGTTTCATGGGTGCTAAAACTTTGCAGCGATCACCAAATGAAAATTTTATGTTTTAGGCATAACTTTGAATTTTACAGGGTATTCTAGGCAAGAAAATAGGCTAGGTTCCAGGCAAGCCAAATACTCTGCATTCCACTAGGTCGTTAGATTTCAGGTGTGGCAGAGTTCCCAGGGTGCTAGCTGACCCAGAGCACAAATACTGGAGCCATTCCCTAGCAGAGCAAGAGAAAATTGGGATCTCTTTGGATATGGCTTTGTCTGCCAAAGAGGGGCTGAATCCCCAATTCTTCTCCCTAGTGCTAGAAATCCTGTCTCATGCCCAGGAGTGAGCCCCAATGCCAAGACTGTTCAGCACCCCGTCCTACCACATTCATTTTCTCATTTTTGTCTGATGGACTTTAAGGCCACTGGGATGGCCAGATTGGAGTGTTTACCCCTATCTATTCATCTTGGGAAGTGGGCGAATCAGAAAACCTACCACACCATCAGGGAAGTAAAGTGAAAAGCAGAAGGGATGCAGGGGTTGGCCATCCTGGTACTGGATTGCAGCCCAAACCCATGGGCACCAGATCGTGAACATCTCTTCCTTCACACTAAGGAGTTGAAAGGCCATCATATTTATGTGTTTTGTTGGCTTCAGTGTCATGCTGATTGGGCAGTGGTCAGAGCATTTTAATGGCACATTAAAAATATGCTTCTTAATTTGATCTTAGGACCTCATGAGGAAACCTGGTTGAAGATCAAACTTTCAACAAGTCTTGTTTATCACCAAAATATTTTCCACTACTAAAGTTTTGAAGCAAGACTTCATATTTGACCCACTGTTTTTGCCTTTACTTGTTAGATTTTCTAGTATATTATCAAATTAGGTGCGATTACTTAAGGTCCTTAAGTTGAGTTTGTCAAATGTGAGGCATCAGCCCAAAATTGGCAGATACCCAATCTACCGTATTTAGGGCCTCATTACAAGTTTAACTGTCTGACTGCACGACTGCCGCAGCCACGGCTTCCAGTGGACCGCAGTGCCAGCGATGTTCTGACTGCCGTATTATGAGTTGACCGCAGGCCTGTGGTGTGCCTGCAGTGGTCTTTCGGTAGTGGTCAATGGTTTTCTACATATAGGTTCACACATATGCATGATACATGTAGAAAAATACCACCTACACATTGCCAGAGTCTGGCCCATATGCGGTCAGGCCAGGCAATGGGTATATGGTACAAAAAGGACTTACCTGCATATCACCGCAAACAGGGTCGAATTCTTCAGAGTGAAGATGCTGCTGTGAAGGGGGGAACTGGAGAAAGGTATCCATGTCGAACAGTGATGGGAAGAACAGAAAAGAGGCGAGTATGCACCCCAAATCCTTCCTTTCCGCTGACTTGAAGACGGCGGTCCCACCGCCGCTGCCAGCTCGTTGGAAAGCCAACACTTTATACGGACGGTGACAAAACGCCTCAGTACAGCCATATGGCTGCCGCTTTTCCCCGACCGTGGCCATGGCGGTCTGTGGATGGCTGACGGTGTCGGTGGTTCGCCGGCGGTCTTTGCAAAGACAATCCGACATGTCGTAATACCGGGTACAGCGGTTCCCAAAATGCTGAACTCGTAATCAGGCCCTTAGAGTTCAGTTGACTTCAATTCCCTCTTAATATAGTGAATGGGACATCTGCCACTTTTCGTCAGATTTCTCACTTTTGCCAAACTCTAAATGAGGCTCTAGGTACTCTCACAAAGATGAGTTAGCCTTAATGACAGCTATCCTAAGTGACCTACAAAAACTACTAACAAGATTAGGGGATTAAAATAGTTTTTGTCAATAGAATTGATAAATCAACATATTATTTTTAGGTCCTTGAAATCTTTATTTTTTTAACAATAAGAAAATTGAGCAGACCAGGGTATCAGTATTTAGGAATAATCATATACAATAAACTAAATTGATAGTGTCATCTTGCTTCCATGAATGCACGGTCACTATGTATAGTTGCTGGTTGAAATTGTTTATGTCTAACTTTGTAGTGATTGCTTAGGTGAAGCATTCAACAGTTATAAGGACTGCTCTGTTTTATATTGCTCATCAGTAACTAAATTACAAATAAGACATTAAATACATTTGCTAATTTTTGAATATGCATTCTTTACTCCTTGCTGTAGTATTCGATTTGAGTTAGGTTTAATTGCGTTATGTGTGACAGCAGATAAATGTTTTTTAGCATATCTACTGTCATGTGGTAAGGCACATGTAAATTCTTTGAAGTGGTTATGTATGTAGACATTGTTAATTTCAGTAGAAATTCTAATCGTCTTTGTTGGGGCATGAATTTAGACTTTGTGCTAAAGAACTATGAATGTAATTCTTGTGATACAATATGTAGTTCAACAATAAATGAAAGGTTGGCTTTTTTAAGAGTACTAGAAGGGAAACATCATTCACAGCAGATTTATTTCTGTAAAGAAAACATATTTGCTTAAGATATAGTATTAAATACCATGATTTTGAATGTGTACGCGTGTGTTCACAGATCAGTTCAAGGAATTTAGCATTATGGGGAGAAATCAATAGTGTATTTAAAACAAGACTAATCATCGATCTGAGTTACATATATAAATTATGTCTTCACATTCAGCATAAGTAAAGTAAAGGTTTCAAGATGTACAATTTGAAAAGGTTCAACAGTTCAGGTCATAGTGTTCATAGCAGATTTATCAAATCAGCATACAATAGTTAGTGTTAGAACTTGGAACAATCTTAGGTAACCACCAAATGAAAAACAAATTGAAGTATGTATTTCTGCTATTCCATCTCTAATGTTTCCAAGTTATTTAATTTGAGGGATCATGGAGTTATTTGCTTTGCCAATGTTTGTTGACAGGTGCACTTGAATGCTTGCTACAAGGTGCTTGCGCATGTATGGCTGCCAATCTTGGAATGGGTTTTCTGCTTAAGAAAAGCCATTCTATGATTTCCAGTCATGCATATGTATCTGTTTTGTTTCATGCACACGTGTGCATCATGACGCATGCGCACGCATACATCATGATGCATTGCAATAATTTTTTGATTTTAAAGTTTAAGTATGAGAATGGCCATGTTAGAATGGGAAATTTAAATGTGAAAAACAGAAAAACGTATGTGTGAAGTATAAAAAAACAAAGCAAAGGTCCTGGCAGCCCTTTGCACAGCTGCCCCATGGCTAAAGGGAAGGGGAGAATGATGGGGAGCTGGACTGGGGGTGGAGGAGCATAATGTAAGCTCTGCCCTGTATACATCAAACATATACATTCATATACTCATATACAACATTTATATTCAATGTGTGACTTAATTTCATTAACGTGTGTATTACACTTAAACAAGTTAATAGAGTATATCCAACTGACTGTTTTAACCATGTGCTGCATATTCACATTTAACATTGATTATTGTTTTCACTTTATGTGTATTTCACACTGCAATTCACATCCATTTTGATTCTGAAAAGCTGACATGAGGCCTCAGCTGGAAATGTTTTCTTTAATTTGGCAGTGTGTTAACTTTTTCTTCTGCAGGTGCTTTATTATACTTCTCGTTAGCTAGAGAAGGATTTGTTGTTTGTATCAGACATCTGATAGTGAGGCCTGCGGGATGGAGGTTGGCAAAGAACTTGGAGAAATAATGGTCAAATGAGGCCTTCTGTTTACCGCGTACCAAGATGTTGGGGTTGTTAAGGATGACAGCTGGAGACTTGGTTTAGAAATTATGGGAACTTAGGGAATGTGTTGAATCCGCTCACGTCCAGCTGTTTGGTTGGTTCTTGGTGGTGAGAGAGAGAGATATGGATGTTTTTGAAGATACTAGCATATTTAATTGGTGTTTCCATAGCTAGTTTTGCAGACTTTCCTTTGACTCTGAGAGGGAACAGATCTCTCTCTGCTGGGCTTTCCTTTAGTGTGAAGCTTAATACTGAACACTTCTCCTATTTCAACCCTGAACTTCTACAGAAGTTTCATTCTATGCTGACACATTCTATGCTCCCTGGACAGAAATCCCCGTCAGATAATTTTGTCTTTAACCTTGTTCAGACTAGTAAAAGTATGTTTCTTTATGCAACACATTATTGTAACAATCTGCTTTATTTGCTTGTGACTAATACTATTCTCCATCTCTTTTTATTATGATTTAACTTATTGGCACATTTCAGCCTTCAAACAATATTGCTGTACCTCAAGAATGTATTCTTACTCTTCATATATACTAGATGGAACTATATCCTGAAATATACACATTTAATCTAAATCATTGATTCTTGGTCTTCATTGTGGAGTCATATTGGCTTCACAAATTGGAAATGTATTTTCTGGTGTTTACTCCTTCACAGCGCTTCAAGTTGACTAACAAAGATCCATGCAACCAATGGGGAAATATATTTGATGATTTTACCAAAGTATTGAGGTGCAGATACCAGCGTGCCCTCTGGGGCATCATGGGAGGGACAAGAGAGCATTTAAGTGAGTGGAAGAAATAAAGAGAGAAAAGTTGGGCTAGAAAGGAAACAGATGCGCTTCCAAGCAGTGCTTAGAAGAAAAAATAAGAGAACTCTCAAATATGTAGTGAACAAATACAACTCATCTAATCAAAACACTGTGATTGAATGCTCCTAGGTGAGTCAAATATAAGAACAGGGAGCAAATAACTCAAGAGGAGATAACTGAGATAAACAACAAAACCATTAAATAATGAGCAAGGAGCAAACCCAAGGCCCTCTCTGTGTGTATGTACTAACCCTTGGCGTAGCGGGCGTAGTGCCTCTACGCGTATTTCCATGGAGTTTAAAAATAACTCTGTGGAAATACGCTCCCCTCCCTCGCCCCTCCCAAAGTCTTTAAAAACGTAAAAAAGAAGGCACTTACCTGTTGTCTGCCGCCTCCCCTGCCTGGCAGCTCTCTGTCCTGCTCCTCGGTCCTCGCGTCCCCTTCTGTAATTAAAAAAAATGCTACATTGTACGTCTGACGCGCATGCACTCCATCGCTACCCACTGCTTCTTCCCTTGATTGCAGGGGAGTCGTACGGAGAGCCGGATACTAAGCCTTGTCTGGTGAGCCCGTGGACCCGGATGGAAATTGGCCACATCGCAGGAGCTGAGACAGACCATTCCTGCATGGTCCTGCCTGCCCCTTAGTTAAACGATGATGGGCAAACCACCGCCCTCACCCGGGTGCAGATTATGGAGGCCCGGCCCACTGGAGAGTTCAGCACTGTGAGCGATGCGGCCCTTGGTAGGAGGCGAAAGTGAGATGGCTGGCACCCTACCCCACTTGGAGGAATTAGTGGGCTGCATTATCTGAGTCATCTCTGGGCCTCGCACCGAGGGGCTGGTTACTGGCCTTGAGGCCTAGGACCTGAGCAGCGGTGGTGAGTACCGGCGGATATGCACTGGGGACACAACATGAAGCACGAGATGGGCCTGTGATCGAGCTCTCTTCCCTCCTACTCATTCAGCTACAGGCCCTTCCCCTCGTGTGGGAATGAATACCTCCTGAAGGGTGCTGGCTGTACCTCTCGGAGCTGGGCCTGATTGATGAGGGCGTACCCTGCTGCAGGGTGACAGCAGTTGGGGGGCTTCAGTTTTCCATGGCCTACACTGTCCTGGGCTCTGTGTACCTTGTGTTCTTCTTCATTGGGCTGCGGGGGGCTTGGACTGCTCATGCCCCTCTCCCTCCCATGGATACGCAGCGCACGTGAAGAGGTCAGGTGGGTCCAACAACTGGCGGGGGCGCCCCCCAGAAGCTCATCATTGACACTGGACCATTGTGTACCTCGGTGAACAATACCACGACTGAGGACTGCTCGTGCCCCTCTCTCCACCTGCTGCCCTCTGTATTGATGAGAAGTGTGGCAGTTCCTCACCCTGGGGAACACTGCCACATGCTGATTAAAAAGCCAGAAGTACATTGTTTCGAGGTCGGGCCTAGAGATGGGCCACTTCCTGAATTGCATTGGTTAAGTCGTGGTCTATACTGGAGTAGTGCACCCCCTTGGGCCTATGTCCTTTAATTGCCTTTGAGAGCGACCTGGTGGTCCACTGTGCCTCTTGAGTGGGGAACGCTCATGTTGGCCTTTCCCTTTTTTCCCTCTACTCTTGCCTTGACTACATCTACCTACTGGTGCACCCCCCCTCGTGAGAGCAAAGTATGGGGAAGCGTGGAGGTCATAGGACCCACTCATTGGGTCGACAGGCGACACAATCTCTGGAGTTCAATAAGCATGGGGGGGATGTCCCCCCCGACTGATAAGTTGGATAAAATACTGGTGGCCATGGTGGAAAGCCGGCAGGACTTGCGCACCAGAGTCAATGCTGTGCCGATTGAGGTGAACGTTCTTTGGGAGGACCATAAGAAGCTGTCAGGACAAGTCACCCAGACCGAGTGCACCCTTAATGAACTGCGACCTACTGTCACGGACCTTGATCTGGTGTTCTTCTTTGAACAATGGCTTGCTCAGATAATAGCAACGGCATCCCTTTCTGCCCACTATCAGGTGGAGTGAGCACCCAGGGTAAAAGCCGACACCAGGATCGCCCCCAGGATCTGCCTACTGAACTTCAGGGACAAGGAAGCCATCCTTAGAACGGTCCGCACTGCAGATCTCCTACAATATGAAATATTTTCCTTTTTCCGGATTTTACACAGCGGCGGGGGGCATCCTTTCTGGGTGTCAAGAAGCAGCTGAGGCAAGCGGGCCCCATTTACTCCCTGTTATACCCAGTGAAGCTTAAAGGAATAGCTAATCAGACCAGCAATGTTTTCACAGAACCTGCTCATGCCTGGGATTGGGTGGAACAACACAGCTATGAGTCATCCACTCTGGCCACTCCAACACAACGACCTAGTGCAGTAGAGGAGGCAGCGAATGGGAAGGCGGCAGACCGAGATTGCATGGTACATCATGAAGGGGGCTCTCTCCCCTACACAGGCCCAGGACCAGCAACAGCACACACTGACGGCTGTATTGCACTTAGCTTCAGAGCGTAGATTCTCCCCCTGCACCTAACTGATGACTCGCAGTCTGGCTCTATCGACTCACTGAGCAGCAATTTTTCAACGGCTCCACTGAGTGTCACTCCACAAACTACAGATTTACTGGCTTGAACCTTTTTCTACTAATTAAGCATGCATAATTGAGTAGATGAGAAGCCTCTTTCCCCGCTACTAACACCCCGTGTGGGTCCACCACCTTTCTATGGACACTGGCACACATTCCATCCTTCTCTCCATGTCATAAAAATGGGTCAGGCAGGCCTGGAGGTGTCAGTTCGCCTAGCGTCCTCTATCCCATTCTCCTCTACATCGGGAGGCTGGGCATTGGCTCACATTACTGGTTCCCCCCTCATTAGACAACTTCTTTTTTAGCTGGGGACCTTTATGAAGATCCACTAATAGAGTTCCCACACTAGGGGTCTGCCAGCTCACTTTTTGGGGACTGGCTGTTTTTGCGCTTACCCTGGGAGGGGAGTTGGGGATTATGTTTTCTTGTTTTGCAGTTCATACAGCACATTACTCACCAGCCTGAGTTTGCGTACATACCCCACAACCCTAATACACCATGACTAAATTACAAGTACTCACTTGGAATATTCGGGGAATGGGGACAGAGCGTAAGTGACACTTGGTCCAATAATACATATGGCGGCGCAACACTCATATTGCATTCCTCCAGGAAACACATGTAGTGGGGCAGTGAAGATGTCCGTGTACAAAAAAGATGGTGGGGTCAATGTTACAGCACTACCCATTCTGGGTTTGCCCATGGGGTGATAGTCTGGATACGTTCCGCTATTCCCTTTTAAATGCCTTACCAAAAAAATAGACCCCGAGGGGCAATATGTATTTGTGTAGGGCCAGCTGTAATGGCCGCCTGCTACCGTTCGGCAGCATTTATGCACCGAATGTAGCACAACTAGCCTCCCTAGCCCACCTTACAGTTATTCTCATGAAGTGGGAGCATATCCTATGGCTCATTGGCAGGGACTTTAACAGCATACTTGACCCCGTTCTCGACCGCTCGCACCCCCACTACCGTCTTCCCCTGTAATGACAACTGCGACGGGCTCATGCTAGACCATATTCTCCGTCACCCAGCCATCCACACGCCAGTGGTGACCAGAGAATATCTTGGTCAGACTTTTTCCAACCTTAACTCATTGCAATTGCATTTGGACTGGGGAACCACTCGCCCACCCATCCCCACCTGATATTTTCAACCAACCATGTTGGAGGTCAGCGTGTTTCGGAATGGAGAATTGGGGCACTGCAATGTCCAGGCCCAAAGAATGGGAGGCACTAAAAGTGTTACATCAGGGGCACTGCATTAATGCCATGGTGGGAATGCGGGCGGACTTTCATAGGGAACTAACAACTCAAGAGCTGTCCCTGGGTGCCTTGGAAATGGAGTCTCAGAGACCCTGCAAGCCACCGTGCACTTGTGCATGCCAGGTTGCGACATGCCCAACTAGATGCCCAACTGCGATGTTTTGATTTTAGGGCTTATCAGGCTAAGATGCATTCCTCGGGAGACAAGTCTGCCTGACTATTGGCCTGGCTGCTCCGCAGCACAAGTCCGACTGCGCCAGTTACCATGTTTCAACAATCCATGACCTGCACCGTACACGCTGCTTTTACATCTTATTGTAAGGCATTATACAACCCGCCTGCCATTGACTGGACTACCAACATACGGGCCTTCCTTGAAGGCCTCGTGCTGCCCACTGTTGATCAATTGGCCCTAGAGGACTTACAGCTGCCCCTCACAGAACAAGAGCTTAGGGCATCCATAAGGGGCTCAGCTCCATGCAAAAATCCCAGCCTAGATGGCCTTCCAGTCGAGTTTTACAAGGCTCATGAAGACATCCCAGTCCTAGGTTGCTGGCGTTACATCAGGAAGAAGGGAGGTTACCTCCGACACTTCGTGAATCCCACATAGTCTCATTGACAAAACCTGATAAAAAAACCCTGGTGGTGACATCTGTGCATGTTAGGCATGGACTATAAGATTCTTAGTAAGGCCACTGCAGGCCGTCTATTGAAACATATGCCCCAACTAGTGCACGCCGATCAAAATGGTTTTATCACTAATCATTCCACCACCCTCCACATCCGCAGACTCCACAGAGTGTTAGAGCTTTGGCCATATGCCGCTTGCCTAGTGATTGATCTGGAATGAGTGCTAAACATCATAGACAGGGCCTAAATACTCGCAGCACTCTCATGGTTTGGCATCCCAGTGCATTTACTGCACCTCATTTGCCTATTTTATACAGCCCCCCGATGACGCGTTGGATGAGGAACTGTGACCAACCAGCACCCGGTATTACATGCTGTGAATGTTACTTGATAATTCAATTTCACCCCCTCCCCCCCGCCCGTTTTCCCCCCTTTCTTGTTCTTTGACTCAAAATTAAAATTTGCCCCACTGTGTCTTGGCCTATGCATAGCGCTGGAAACTGCTTATTGTTACTGTGGAGACTATGCACTCTTATCCAATACATGATTAGAGTTAGACCAGTGCCAAACTGATCGCATTCTACATGTACAGATATCTTGCCTGCCTGTAACTGTTATGACCTGCCAGTTGTTTCAAATAATGTTTGTTGATTATGTAAAGCTGAACCAATGTCTCCTGTTATGACAATCGCCATTGCCTAGAGTACATAGATCCTCTGGGAACGTGTACATTGATGTTGACTTAACCTCTATTCTGTCATGGCTGTAATACTGTCTGCATCATTTAAAAATCAATAAAAATTGGTTAAAAAAAATCCTAGGTACAGGTTTGTCAGCATGTTCTACTTTGTCTGAGAATTGTTAATATTGAATGCTTTATTGTAATTGTTTTTATATTGCAATAAAACTTGTTATTACTGCTCCTATGTTATTTTCTTGTACAGCAAGAGACCTTGTAAGCAACATCATCAGAGTCCTTCACTTTCAGAAGAAGGCTGGATGTTAGGTAGCCTTGAAATTTAGCAGGTTTAAATTTAAATGAACAGTTATCCCGCAATTTTTTTAGTTCATGCGGGATTTAAAAGTTTGTTCATTTGCAAACAAAAAAATATTAGGAAAGTCAAAAGCTGCAAGTACATTGTTTTAAATTAAGCAAACCAATTATAGAACAGTACATATGAAACAAATCAAATTTGAAAGGTAATTCATTTGATCCTAACCAAATTGGTCACTAAAATAGAACTATATTTCTTTTGCAGACCAAATGGCAATGAAAAAGTGCATTTTCAATAGATTCAATTTCATTATTACACAAACAAAAAATTCTCTCATGCTTTTCTAACCTCTTCCAACAACCTTCCATAACCAACACTGGTAACTGACAACAGCCAGAACTAATAAATAATTTTCCATCCTCAAAAGACTTCAGATTATTCAAGCGACGTCAAAAAGATTCAATACTAAAGCCTGAGGTATATTGTTTAGAGACTTTAGACAATGTTCTAGCCAGAAAGCTATTCTTTTTTCTTTTATTTTTTTCTTTATGAAATTCTGTACATTACGTACAAGGTCCAGGTATGACAGAGCACTGTAGCGGTATTGTTGTATAGGTATAAGGTGCAAAACAACTAATAAAACATCAGGAGGTCATCAGACGTGTGGGTGACATAGTAAAAGACAATAGAAGCAGTTTTATTGATGGGATTCACATAAACTAAAGAGTGATCAAAGATGCTTAGAGGTAACAACTTCAGTTGAGGAGAAGGGCCGGAGGGTGAAAAGATGTTCTGTGCAAAATTTACGAAGAAGAGGGGTTGAAAACAGCTGTTTTCACCTTGGATATCGGTCAACGAAATGGAGGCATATGGAAAACTTGTTAAAATTCTGTGAAATGAAGACACCTGCTGAACATAAAGAGTTTTTAGTTCAAATTTGAAACCGGTAACTGATGGATTGTGGTGTATAGTCAGAGGAACGGTAAGACGGTCATTAAGATTTATAATTTTAGAGACTGGAAAACACAGCAACACAAGAATATTTTGGCAGACAACCATGCAAATTAAACATTTGCAAAAATACTGTACCTTGAAATATTGCCTTATTTGTATTGTGCTAAATTAGAAAAGCCTGTGAGTCAGGAAGGACTCTCTTGAGCTCTGACCGCCATATAAGGGAAGTTGTCAATGACATGGTCCTACAAGAAGACAAACTCAATTACAAGGAAAATATCTAACAGCCTTAACCCTGAGGCATACTTCCCAAGGAGGACCCTCAATGGATTAAACACCCATCATGTGCTCTTATTAGTGGGACCATTGAATATACTCCACCTCTCTTATCTATTAGCAGGTCGCAAACACTTTTAAACTTAATGTAAATCACAGACCCTCATGTGCTAAGCTATTTTAGGGTTGGTAAGGCTCCGATTCGTAAAACCAGAGCCTTTCCGAATGCAAAATTTCATTTTTGAATTCATCAAACCCAATTTGTGATTCGGTAAGATGTTACCGAATCTTACTGAATCGTAATTTGGGTTTGGGAAGAGGTACCGAATTGTGATTTGGAAGGGGCTTGTGAATATATTTTAAGAGGGGCTTGTACAGTTCACATTCTGAAATCAAGTTTTTGAAAGTATACTCATATTAGATAGTTTAAAAAGTAGGCTCTATGAAATAAAATATTTGCCTAGGATCACACAATTTGAAGAAGTAGGGAAGTTGCTATTAATTCCAAGTTATCTGGTTTCACATTTTGAAATTCAGCCACCAGAGGCCGTATTACAGAACGTGCCCCTGGGACGCAATGGGAATGGGAGCCTGCTTTACTCTCCCCCGGGGTACGTTGGTATTACAGAAGGGGCCACAGACGCTTGTGCGGCCCCTTCTGTAATACTGAAAGTGCTGGTACACATATAGGGCCAGCGCTTTCTCAAAAGGGCATTCACTCATTTGCATAGGGGCGTGGCCCCAGGCAAATAAGAAAATCCCTTTGCCTCTGAGCCAGTGCAATATTATAGATGCGGGCACAGTGCACCCCCTGATGGCAGCTCTCTGGAGAGGGTAAAGGGGGTCCTGTGGAACCAACAGACATTCCCTTGCAGGAGGGTGCAGTCACTCACTGAACCTGCATGCAACGGGATCTCAAATCCCACTTTAACGCCTGCACAGAGAAACACGGAGCACCTTTAAAACAGCTGCTCCGTATTTCTCTTGAATGCGAGTTCGCGGATGCCCTGAGGGCATCGCATTCTACATGATAGAGTGCACTTTTCCTGTTTGCACCCAGCGCACCTGCTTAAAGATGCCCCGTGGTGCAAACAGGAAAACTGAATCCTATCTATAATAGGGCCCCAGATTGTAATCTCTGTCTCTCTCTCTCTTTCGTTCCCATTTACATAAAAGGTCAATGTTTGGTCTTTCATTCTTGGCTCACAAAATGAAAACATTTGACAAAGACATAGCAGACCCGGCTCAAGGCCCCCAGACTCAACTATTGAACCAATAATGCATTTATTTGAGGGGTGTCACACTAGAAATACCCCCACCCTCGAAGCTACACCTCTGACTAAATATGCAGCCATTTGGAGCTCCATCTCTCAAAGATGTAGCCCCATGGTTCCGGAGAGGACTGAAAAAACCCTTGCCTACTTAGCCTACAATCAAGGATAACCTGCAAGCTCACCTTGTGTACTATCTACTATGGAGGCTTCTTCAGAATCAAAGGGCAATCACTCAAAGAACCTGTACTGATAGTTTAGAAATGCTGATTCCCTTTCTTTTTTTGAGTTTAAAGAGCTTTATTGAAGCAAATAAAAACATAAGTACAATATATAATAATACTTATAAAGAAAATAGCAAGGAAATAACGAGCTGAATATATAATATAGAGAAACGAAAAACAAAAGATATCTACCAATAATATAGAAATACTCCAGAAGAAAAAAGCAATAATAAAAAGTTGTACCTTGAAACAAAGTAGCGTTTTATAATTTTTAGAAAAGGGGGAGAAGCCAGGAATAGGGGGAAGGAAAGAGAGAAAGAGAAAAAGAAAAAGAGAAGGAAAAGGAGAGAAGGAAAAAGATAAGGAGGAGAAAGGAAGAAAAGGAAGATAGGATAGAGTCATTATCTAGTATCATATTTAAAACTACTATTACGAAACAGTGAATATATTGATTGCTAAAAACAGAATAAAAACTATACAGTGACTTATAGAAACTTCATAAAAGAGGAAAGGAATAAGATACTCATTGTGGCTGATAAACGAAGGAGTTGTCCTTATTACGTAGCGCAGATAAGGATAAATAATTGGTGAGTGGAGACCAGAAAGCTTACTTTCGAATAAGTTGTTGAGAAGTAGTGACAGATGCTCTATCCCGTCTGTGGTGATAGCAAAGAAGGTTCCACCAGGCATGGAAAGAGACCTTGGTGGCGTCCTTCCAATTAGAGGTGATTACCTGAAAAGCAATAGCTATTAACAAGTCCACAAAAATACCCATCCTGTGAGAACCAAACCAATTTGCAGAGTTACTGCCCAGGAATATAGAGGAAGTATCAAACGGAAATTTAATAGAGCAAATAGAGGAGATTGATTCACATACCTTAATCCAAAAATGGGTGATACTAGGGCAAAGAAAAAATGAATGCATTAATGAACCAGGGGTAGTGTGACACGACCAGCAATTCGGGGATAATTCTGAACTATATTTAGAGAGAGATAGTGGGGTTAGAAATAGCCTATGATAAAAATAATAAAGAGTCTGAGTGGTACTGGCTGTACAGGAGGTGTGGTGAATGCGTGTCCAAATAGAGTTCCATGTGTGTACAGAGAAGGAACGCTGTAAATCAGATTCCCATAAGAGCTCAACCTTGCTCTTAGGACGATTAGGAGAGTAAAAATGAAGATATTTGTATATATGAGAGGCCCGAATAGAAGGGGAAGTGGATAAAGGTTCTAACAAGGGGTCCAGAGAAGAGGGGGAAGACTCGGAAAGGAGAGAAAGCTGATGTGTCAAGAGCAATCTTAAAGAATCATATCTAATTAATGAGGAAACAGGTAGATCAAACTTAGACTGAACCTCTTGTAGAGAGAGAAAGAGAGAATCCTGTACTAGATGCCTAACCAAGAGGATCCCTTTGGTGGCCCATTTTTTCCAAAAAAAGTACGGTTTGACAACTTAATGAATTTATTGTGCCACAGGGGTGAGTCTAAAAATATTTGTAATGGGCTATAAGATTTACGCTTAACAGGATGAAAGGTTGAAATAAATTTTGAAATCGTCGGGTAATTAAAAGAGCGAAGAGGATGGGTAAAATTGGCTAACAAAGAGAAGGGGAAAGGGGAGATCAGAGATTCCTCCATTCTGTGCCAGACAGAAGTAAAGTGTCCTTCCGAAGAGGATAAATAGGGTAACACTTGGCGAATCAAAAAGGAGGAATGATATTGTCGAAAATTGGGAAAATGAACACCACCCCGATCTTTAGGAGCCGATAAAAGGGCTAACGAAATACGAGCTTTTCGACCGTTCCAGAGAAATTTACTCAAAACACCGTTAAGAGTCTTAAAAAACTTCAAAGGAAGTTTCACTGGTAACATGGACAAATAAAAGTTGATAACTGGGAGCATCATCATTTTGATTGTGTCCAATCTGTCCCACCATGACAAGAAAAGGGGGGACCACTTGCTTGCCATGTTATTTACCTTAAGAAGAACCTCTTCTACATTAATCTGAATCGTTTTTGCAATAGAAGAAGAATATTTAATTCCCAGGCAAGTAATATTATTAATATTCCATTTAAAATCAATTCCCTCAAACATACTCCTTAAACAATATTTATTTAAAGGAAGCACTTCAGATTTAGAAAAATGTAACTTGTAGCCAGACAAGACAGCATAGGAAGAAAGAAGATCTGTGAAAGAAGGTAAAGAGGTAGAGGGATCAGAAACATATAACATAATATCATCTGCATAAGCAGTAAATTTGATTTCAATTGTCTTGTGTTTAAAACCTCGGAAGATGGGAGAGTGTCGCAGAGAATGAAGGAAAGGCTCAAGAGAGAGGATAAAAAGTAAAGGGGAAAGAGGACATCCCTGACGAGTACCCCTTTGTAAAGGAAAATAGGAGGATTGAGAGCCATTAACAAAAACTGAAGTGGTTGGGGAAGAATATAACAAATTAATGAGAGACAGAATAGGGGAGCCAAAACCATGCCATTTAAGGGCCCGCATCATGAAAAGCCAATGAACATGGTCAAAAGCTTTCTCCGCGTCAAGGGTTACGGCCGCCATGGGGGTGGAGCTCTTAGATGCAAGATGTATAATATTAAGGAAAGTTCTGGAATTATCAGCAATATTCCTTCCCTTAACAAACCCCGTCTGCTCTGGACCAATCAAATCTGGAAGTATCTGATTAATACGAAGGGCTAATACCTTGGCAAAAATTTTACAATCCAGATTGATCAATGATATGGGGCGATAGTTAGCACACAGGAATGGATCTTTATCTTTTTTAGGGATTAAACAAATCATAGCCTCAAGAAAAGAACCTCGAGCCTCGCTGTGGGAAACAAAATGTTGAAACAGAGATAAAAGATGGGGCAAAAGAATATGAGACAAGCAGGAATAGAATTCAGCTGTAAGGCCATCTGGACCAGGGGCCTTATCCTTAGGTAACATAGACAGAGCAGATTTAATCTCAGAAAGAGATATATCTTTATCCAAAATAGAACAGTGGGGAAGAGGGGAAGAGCGGGGAGGTAATGAATCAAAAAATGAGTCCAATTCCGCATCCGAAGGAGAAGATTCAGGAGTGTACAGGGTTTTATAAAAATCTGTGAAACAATTCAATATCTCTTCATCCTTAAAACGGGGAACACCGCAATCATCAATAATTTTAACTATTCTGGATCTTTGGGACTTAATCTTCAAGTAATTCGCCAGCAATTTACCGGCACGATTACGACCACCATAAAATTTGGAGTTGATTTTTAATAATGTCCCAGAGGCTTCTTCCGTAGATTTCCTATTGAAATCAAGTTTTGCTTGGACCAGGGTCTTGAGAGTATCAGCACTGTTGGAAGAAAAGTATGCATGTTCCAGTTTCTTAATGGAAGATAGCATAGAGGCGGATTCCTTACGATATTGTTTCTTTTTACTTGCTACATAATCAATAATGAAGCCTCTGGCTGTTGCCTTGAAGGCATCCCAGACAGTATGAAAGGGCATATCTGGACTAGCATTGAGAAGAAAAAATTCAGAGACAAAATCCTTAAAACGTGCAAGAAAGGAAGGATCTTTAAGAAGATAATTATTAAAGCGCCAACTACGAGATTTAGAAGATGAGGAGGGAAGATCTAGATTAATCAGAACGGGAGCGTGATCGGAAATAAGAATGGAACCGATCTCTGCATGTAGTAGATTGGAAAGGAGATGTGGGCTCAGGAAGATATAATCGATTCTGGAAGTGGAGTTATGAGTGGGAGAATAAAAGGTAAATTCTAAACTATCGGGATTGTATATTCTCCAGGCGTCAACCAGTCCCCTCGACAGGATAGCCTTAGAGAAAGCCTTTTGCATTTTATTGGGAATGTACTTGGAAGAGGATTTCCTATCTATGAAGGGGTCCATGATCTGATTGCAATCACCACCCACTATGAGATTAGAGTCAGAGCATGAATGAAGAGTGTGTGACATGGAGTGCCAAAAGTGTGAGTCGATACCTGTGGGGCCATAAATGTTAAGCAGAGAAATGTGAGATCCGTTAATAAGTGTATGAAGGAGAAGCCAACGCCCATCCTCATCCTTCTCCTCTGTTTCTACAGTAAGGGACAGGGACTTATGAAAAAGTATCACCACACCATTTTTCCTGTCTTTAGAAGGGGAGCTATAAACGTGACCCACCCATTGTTTTTTAAGGGAATTAACATCAGTATCATTAAGATGTGTTTCCTGTAACATTGCGATTTTACATTGTAATTTGGAAAGATGGGTAAGCACCCGTTGTTTTTTAACGGGATTTCATAATCCTTTTACATTCCATGAAATAATCCGAATATTATCAGTCATTGCAAGAGAGAAAAAATATTAATCAATACCATGAGCATAACAAAATTAATAAAGTTATACAGTCAATATACCAACCACCTAAGTCAATAAGGTTAATGCATTGAAGTGAAAAGAAAAAGTGAGCATGATAACCAAAGAAGAACAACATTAAGCAATGGAATATGCATATGAAACATTTTAGCAACAACAGATACAGCTTATAATTTGTATAACTGTATAATGAACCCATGAAAGCTTGTAATACTGAGTGACAAATGATAAATAATAGAGAAGAGTGAGAAAAATGTCTAATAAAATGATAACAAAGTAGAAAATATAGGAAAAAGGAACTGGAAAGCAATAGAAAGCCGTAAGGAAGAGGAGGTGCAAGATCTAAGGACAATGAAAATAAAACAAAAAAGAAAACTGCGAAGAGGAGAAAAGAAAGAGAGAAAAGGAGGAGGAGGTAAGTGATAGAACAAGAAGAGTTGACGGGAAGCCGAGAGACTTCAGTCAAAAAAGGCAGGGTAACGATCAAGAATAAAGAAAATAACATGAGGAGGCGGGAAGCCGCAAAGAAAAAACAGATGGCCAAAACAGCCAGGACAACCGGGAACAACCGGAACCAGTCATTGGAAGAAAAAATAGAAAAAGTAAGGAGCATCATGAGGAGTAACACAACGGGAAAGGCGGATTACAAATCAAACCTGAGTCAATGAACGTGATTCAGGATAACCACAACAACAAAGATGTGTGAAGGAATACTTAACACTTACCATACAGGTGGGTAACTGTGGACATTAGGATTAGGGTGTAAAGGCAAGGAGGAGGGAAACATCTAAGGAGTAGGTCTGTACATGAGGAACGAGCATCTGTGAAGAGAGATAAAGAGAAATTAAAAACGTGAAAGTACTATCCAGTATGACGAACAAGCCACATAATCTAGAAAAAAAACATTTAAAAAACTGCAACAACAAACATGAAGCAAAAACAATGATAAGAGACAAACATCTTCAGAACAATGGAAGAGATAAGGTGAACTCAGGGACTATAAGGCAAAGTAGAGAACGACAAGATTAGTCAAGTCCCTCCGAAGTCCATCTCATCTCCTTTATGGCGAGAAATGAATTGTCTCAGATCTTCAGGACGATCAAAAGAGTAGGACCTCTCCTTGTATGTAACTTTAAAGAAGCAAGGGTGCACTAGTCCGTATCTGGCATTCATGGAACGAAGAGCCGGACGAAGAGAAAGAAATTCTTTGCAATGGGCTGCAGTGGCACGAGCTACATCTTGAGAGAAGAAAACTTTGTGACCAGACCATAGCATCTGCTTTCTTTGTTTCGCTGCTGAAAGGACTAGTGACAAGTCAGTATACTCCAAAAATAAAACAATTATCCCTCTGGGGCGAGTGACAGACGTTGAAGAAGATGAATCTCTAGTTTTAGAGCCAATGCGATGAGCACGTTGCAGATTGAGATTGGCATCATCCTTGAGACCAACAATTTTGGGGATGTGAATTTTTAAAAAGGCGAGCATGTCGGACCCTTCCTCACCTTCAGGAATGCCATAAATTCGAAGATTATTGCGCCTGTTACGATTTTCTAAGTCCTCCGTTTGCATCTTGAGAAGAGCAATCTCTTTGGACATGGCGGCAACCTGAGGGATCACATCTTGAGTATCACTGATCCTCTGTTCTATAGCCGACACTCTTGAATCCAAGTTTGACCATTTCTCATCCAGCCTCTGAAGAGTAGCGTTGGTCTCAATCACAAAGGGTTTAATCAGCCTTATCTCTTCCATAAGATCTTCCAAAGTGATAGGTAATGGAGATTTAGTAGGCAAATTGGGTTCCTTCTTGTGACGTTTAGAGGGGGCAGCAGGATTGGAATCCTTGCGGAGGGAAGACATACTCGATGAAGAGGGTTTCTGACCAACGGAAGAAGAAGGATCCATATGGGTGGAGGGAGAAAGATGTATTGAGATATTCAGAAGGCAAGCAGCGAATATGGATAAAATAGGACACCTGAAAGGAACAGCGAAAAGCAGCAAAGAAGAGGCTCCTCCGGTCCACACCCCAACACACCTGGAGCCGGACGTCAATTTGTATTAGTGCCCAAACTGCGAACAGAATTAGTGTCCATTAACCAGAGCTAGTAGCAGCCTTCATATAGTGAAAGGTATCCACTGGCCGATACAAAAAGCACGTATGGCATGACAGCGTGAGTCAATTCGCAGCAACTCGTTTACCAGGAAAATAGCCAGGTTGAAAAGCTCAAATAGTCTCTGTGTGGCATTGTGCAGACTACTCCAATAAATACCACCAAACTGAAAGAAGGAGGAACAGTCTCAGATGACACCTCAAAACAGACAGGAGTCCTCCAGCAAGAAGCAGGTAAGATAGAAAAAAAAGAATGTAATTAAAAAAAAAAACCCACAGCCCAATTTATAGAGAGAAAGAGGGCATAGGGACTTCTGAAGCAAAAATGGTATGCCTTTAAGGAAGATTTACAATGTGCATTATACAATTGAAGCACATTACTTCAGGAATCCTTGTTTATAGACATGCACAGCCGGTGCATAGTGTGAAAACAGAGTAAAAACGTAATGTCCATCACATTAAAGCCAGCTGAGCTGAGAGCACCAGAAACTGAGCTGCCGCGGCGATTTACAAACCATGCCGCAGCAGCGCCGAAACGCCCAGGAGAAAAGGAAGCGTCCCGCCAGGGACAAAATGGCGGGTGCCGCCGAGAGCAGTTGAGGAGAGAGCGGCGCGGGGGATACAGGCGAAAAGCAAGTTCGAAAACTGAAAAAAAGAACAGCTACCTGTACCCCCGCGTCCGCTTTGTGATTGCCTCAGTCCATGTCTCTCTAGAGCGTGAAGAACAGCTCCAACGAACAGAAGGGTCCCGCTCGATGTGCGGAGCCTCAGGCAGAAGCGGCCATCTCGTGGCGGCTCAAGCCACGCCCCCTGATTCCCTTTCTTACACTGGTAAGTTGCTGTAAGCAGCTTCCACAGTTGCGTGGGCATTTCACAACCCTCCAGATAAATAAAGAAACTGTAAATGTGTTCTCCCATCGCAGAAGCATGTCTCTCATTGTTATGAATATTATGAATAAAGTTTTCTGATTGCCATAGCAATAACATGGTGACTATTACTCCTACATGACCGGACCTGCCTATCCATGCCTCTGCCTGGTGCATATCTGTCCATTGGTGATGAGACATGTTTACATCTACCCTCACGAGTAGATGCTCAAAAATCATTCCAGTATCTTGAAGAGAGAAAGCCAAGAATTTCAGATGAAGTTGACATACTCGGATGAATCTGTTACATGAAAAAAAACCCAGCAGGAATGTCTTTTGGATCAACCAAAGTTCAGTAGAACTAATAGCTATCAGATGCAATCAGTCTATTTGCAAATGGTCAACCAGGAGACACCAGCACCATAGGTGATGTCTATCCAAAAAGATGAGAGCATTGCAAGTCTGTGAAGAAACTGCTGGAATTTGAACATTGCATGATCATAGTGATTTAGGCTGTAGTCTAGTGTGCATTTTGTGGAAGTTTAAAATTGCTTTTGTAAGCGCAGTATTGGTCTTACTCATCAAAATTGCTTCCCGGTTTAATATAATTTGCTCTGGTGATAAGCTACAAGACTGGTCTCTCAACAATGTAATGTAATATTTATTGTTTGATAAATAAAAATAACTAAAACCAGCACAAGATAAAAACCACATTTTGCCAGTGAGACATTCTCTATGAGCAGATAGCACACACAATAAAATTTAGCAAAAACAAGATATTAAAACAAGTTGTGCATATTGATACTAAATTGCACAAGTCCCTGTAGTTTGTCAATTCATTGTCAAACCATTGAATATCGATATGAAGGATAAAGTAGCTTCATGTAATCACAATGATTGTAATTTTAAGAATATATCCCTCATGCGTGATGGAAAACATGTAGTCATATAAGGATGTATTTCCAGTTTATCAAAGGAATTGATCACTGACCAAGCACGCGTCTTTGCTGCCAGAGTATCCTCATAAGCTGTAAAGGAGAGAACTTTTGGTTTCTGGTTCAGAGGAAGTTTAAGAGATGCTCTACTCATTTCCTGAAACTCAGACTGCAGTTCAAAACTCTGGAGACAGTTGGATAGATACTATCTCCAAGCACCAGCATGGGTTGAGAGGTTTATTTCCTGCCAACACATATTCACCAGAGAGCGTCAGTCAGATAAAGATAAAGAATGCATACATTTAAGAGACACCACCTTCCTTACTAAGACTGGACTTTGGAAACCTAATTCCAGATGAACTCCAGCTTGACCAATGTCATTTGGAATCATAAAAAACGATTTACATGCTTTAACCTGAAGTAAGTCCAGTAATTTGGCGTTCTTCCCTTTAAATATAACTGAACTGTAAGCTAAGAAGGGAATCAACTTAGCTCTCATATTTTTCACCAGATGATAGTACGATTGGCATTTAAGTTTGTCTCTTAGAAATTTAAAAGGGACTATAGAGGACAATGTCTTGGCTCTTCAAACGTTAAAATGACCTTTAAAAGAGACCTTATTATCGATAAAAATTCCTTAGTACTTATAACTCCTCACCACATCCATTGTCTCCCCTCTAGGATACCATGCTCTAGTCTTGGCGAATGATGACCCAATTGACATTATCTTACTTTTCTTAGTGTTTCTTAGTGTTTAGTTCAAGACAGTTCAAAACTGCGTATTCTTCAAAAGAATCAATTAGTCGCTGTAGACCTATAGGGGTCTGACTAAGTAGGATCGTATTGCCTGCGTATTGTAAATATTTTACATGACAGTTTGCAAATTTAGGTGGCTGGGCGTTGATCTTATCCAAATGCTGATACAAATCTGCCATAAAGAGATTAAATAAACATGGAGCAAGTACACATCCTTGTTTTAGCCCATTAAAAGTTTTGATTTGCCGAAACAGACTGAGACCATTCCTAACTTGGCTGATGAGGGCTGTTAGCTCGAAACCGGTCCCAGGATGCTTGTTTCCGGTCCAGGGAAGACATGGCTTGGCAGTTCGGGCTGGACTGTTCCCATGAGGCACAGGGTCAAGACTGATTTGCATATAGCTGTGTCTGAACTGGGGTGGTGAAGTGAGCTAAAGAACGATGATGGATTCAACCCAGATCTGTGACTGGGGGTGAGTGTCTGAAAAGTTTCAGCACTTCGACCATCATCTCCTTGTGTTTGCTTTGTTCGCCCTAAGTTGGCAGGGTATGCCCAGACATGGGTCCCTTGCTCACTTTGCCACTGGATTCAAGCTAGCCTGGCTGATGAGGGCTGTTAGCCCGAAACCGGTCCCAGGATGCTTGTTTCCGGTCCAGGGAAGACATGGCTTGGCAGTTCGGGCTGGACTGTTCCCATGAGGCACAGGGTCAAGACTGATTTGCATATAGCTGTGTCTGAACTGGGGTGGTGAAGTGAGCTAAAGAACGATGATGGATTCAACCCAGATCTGTGACTGGGGGTGAGTGTCTGAAAAGTTTCAGCACTTCGTCCATCATCTCCTTGTGTTTGCTTTGTTCGCCCTAAGTTGGCAGGGTATGCCCAGATGTGGGTCCCTTACTCACTTTGCCACTGGATTCAAGCTAGCCTGGCTAATGAGGGCTGTTAGCCCGAAACCGGTCCCAGGATGCTTGTTTCCGGTCCAGGGAAGACATGGCTTGGCAGTTCGGGCTGGACTGTTCCCATGAGGCACAGGGTCAAGACTGATTTGCATATAGCTGTGTCTGAACTGGGGTGGTGAAGTGAGCTAAAGAACGATGATGGATTCAACCCAGATCTGTGACTGGGGGTGAGTGTCTGAAAAGTTTCAGCACTTCGTCCATCATCTCCTTGTGTTTGCTTTGTTCGCCCTAAGTTGGCAGGGTATGCCCAGACGTGGGTCCCTTGCTCACTTTGCCACTGGATTCAAGCTAGCCTGGCTGATGAGGGCTGTTAGCCCGAAACCGGTCCCAGGATGCTTGTTTCCGGTCCAGGGAAGACATGGCTTGGCAGTTCGGGCTGGACTGTTCCCATGAGGCACAGGGTCAAGACTGATTTGCATATAGCTGTGTCTGAACTGGGGTGGTGAAGTGAGCTAAAGAACGATGATGGATTCAACCCAGATCTGTGACTGGGGGTGAGTGTCTGAAAAGTTTCAGCACTTCGTCCATCATCTCATTGTGTTTGCTTTGTTCGCCCTAAGTTGGCAGGGTATGCCCAGACGTGGGTCATTACTCACTTTGCCACTGGATTCAAGCTAGCCTGGCTAATGAGGGCTGTTAGCCCGAAACCGGTCCCAGGATGCTTGTTTCCGGTCCAGGGAAGACATGGCTTGGCAGTTCGGGCTGGACTGTTCCCATGAGGCACAGGGTCAAGACTGATTTGCATATAGCTGTGTCTGAACTGGGGTGGTGAAGTGAGCTAAAGAACGATGATGGATTCAACCCAGATCTGTGACTGGGGGTGAGTGTCTGAAAAGTTTCAGCACTTCGTCCATCATCTCCTTGTGTTTGCTTTGTTCGCCCTAATTTGGCAGGGTATGCCCAGACGTGGGTCCCTTGCTCACTTTGCCACTGGATTCAAGCTAGCCTGGCTGATGAGGGCTGTTAGCCCGAAACCGGTCCTAGGATGCTTGTTTCCGGTCCAGGGAAGACATGGCTTGCCAGTTCGGGCTGGACTGTTCCCATGAGGCACAAGGTCAAGACTGATTTGCATATAGCTGTGTCTGAACTGGGGTGGTGAAGTGAGCTAAAGAACGATGATGGATTCAACCCAGATCTGTGACTGGGGGTGAGTGTCTGAAAAGTATCAGCACTTCGTCCATCATCTCCTTGTGTTTGCTTTGTTCGCCCTAAGTTGGCAGGGTATGCCCAGACGTGGGTCCCTTGCTCACTTTGCCACTGGATTCAAGCTAGCCTGGCTGATGAGGGCTGTTAGCCTGAAACCGGTCCCAGGATGCTTGTTTCTGGTCCAGGGAAGACATGGCTTGGCAGTTTGGGCTGGACTGTTCCCATGAGGCACGGGGTCAAGACTGATTTGCATATAGCTGTGTCTGAACTGGGGTGCTGAAGTGAGCTAAAGAACGATGATGGATTCAACCCAGATCTGTGACTGGGGGTGAGTGTCTGAAAAGTTTCAGCACTTCGTCCATCATCTCCTTGTGTTTGCTTTGTTTGCCCTAAGTTGGTAGGGTATGCCCAGACGTGGGTCCCTTGCTCACTTTGCCACTGGATTCAAGCTAGCCTGGCTGATGAGGGCTGTTAGCCCGAAACCGGTCCCAGGATGCTTGTTCCCGGTCCAGGGAAGACATGGCTTGGCAGTTTGGGCTGGACTGTTCCCATGAGGCACAGGGTCAAGACTGATTTGCTTATAGCTGTGTCTGAGCTGGGGTGGTGAAGTGAGCTAAAGAACGATGATGGATTCAACCCAGATCTGTGACTGGGGGTGAGTGTCTGAAAAGTTTCAGAACTTCGTCCATCATGTCCTTGTGTTTGCACCATTCCTAACTTGACCTGAACCCAGGTGTTTGTATATAGTAATATAATTGCGTCCAGTTGTTTTCAAGGAATGCCCATCCTACTAATTTCTTCCATAGCATGGCTCGTGGAACAGAACCAAATGCTGCCTTTAGATCAACAAAAAAGACATAGAGGTTTAGGGGCCGATTCCGATCTCGGCCGGTAGGGCTCCGAATCGGATTCGGATTTACCGGATCCGATTCGGAGCCCTGTTTCCCGACCGAATCGTACGCGGGTCGGGCCGAGCGAGTACGATGCAGGCACCCGTGAAATCTCCGACCGACTCGAATGCGGCTTCAACACGCTCCGACCGACTCGCATGGACACGACTTGCACCGCGCTATGGAGACGTTTCCCGGCCGGGTAAGTACGATGCGCGCCGCGACCACTCCGATCGACTCGCGCCGTCCGGCTCGAGAAAGCTGTCGGAGCCGGACTTTGGGGGTCCGCGTCAGACCCCCCTGTACGCGTAGGCGCGCGAGTCGCACACAGGGGGGACCCATGGGTCCCCCCTACCTGTGCATGTACGCCGCGATGCGTTTGGACGCGTACACGCTGTAGGGGGCGCCCTTGACCGCCTCGCACCCATTGAGTCAATGGGAGCCCGCGTACGTGTCGTACAACAGGCTCCCATTGACTTCAATGGGAGTCCGACCGAATCGAGTCCGATAGCATGCGAACGCATCGTACTCGTTCGGTCGGACTGCTAGGGTCCGATTCGGTCGGAATTCTCTCCGGGTCCGGCTCGGTCGGAGAGAATTCCGGCCCGAATCGGAATCGGCCCCTTAGTTTTTTTAGTACCACACTTTCCGCAGGCAGGGTTAGGGTCAGTAGATTAGTAACTGTGGATTGGCACTTACAAATGCCGGATTGATTGATTGGGATTAGCTGCTTGGCTACTGACCATTTCTCCAGATCTTCCAATAACTGTGTGGCAAAGATTTTTGCCTCGACATCTGTTAGGGCTATTAAGCGATAATTGGTTGTATTTTGGGATGGTGTTACAGCAAACAAATGGACGGAATGCTGACAATGCAAACATTCTCCCCCAGTCAAAAGATCTGGGTTAAATCCATCGTTCTTTTGCCCACTACGCCACCCCAGTTTGGACACAGCCATATGCAAATCAGTCTTGACCCTGTGCCCCATGGGAACAGTCCAGACCGAACTGCCAGGCCAGATCCTCCCTGGACCGGAAACAAGCATCCTGGGACCGGTTTCAGGGTATGTCACCCTTCTTCAGCCAGGCTAGCTTGAATCCAGTGGCGCAGTGAGCAAGGGACCCACGTCTGGGCATACCCATCCCACTTAGGGCGAAAAGTGTTACAGCAAACAAATGATGGACGGAATGCTGACAATGCAATCATTCTCCCCCAGTCAAAAGATCTGGGTTAAATCCATCGTTCTTTTGCCCACTATGCCACCCCAGTTTGGACCCAGCCATATGCAAATCAGTCTTGACCCTGTGCCCCATGGGAACAGTCCAGACCGAACTGCCAGGCCAGGTCCTCCCTGGACCGGAAACAAGCATCCTGGGACCGGTTTCAGGGTATGTCACCCTTCTTCAGCCAGGCTAGCTTGAATCCAGTGGCGCAGTGAGCAAGGGACCCACGTCTGGGCATACCCATCCCACTTAGGGCGAAAAGTGTTACAGCAAACAAATGATGGACGGAATGCTGACAGTGCAAACATTCTCCCCAGTCAAAAGATCTGGGTTAAATCCATCGTTCTTTTGCCCACTACGCCACCCCAGTTTGGACCCAGCCATATGCAAATCAGTCTTGACCCTGTGCCCCATGGGAACAGTCCAGACCGAACTGCCAGGCCAGGTCCTCCCTGGACCGGAAACAAGCATCCTGGGACCGGTTTCAGGGTATGTCACCCTTCTTAAGCCAGGCTAGCTTGAATCCAGTGGTGCAGTGAGCAAGGGACCCACGTCTGGGCATACCCATCCCACTTAGGGCACTGGATTCAAGCTATCTTGGCTGATGAGGGGTGAAACCCTGAAACCGGTCCTAGGATGCTTGTTTCCGGTCCAGGGTGGACCTGGCTTGGCAGTTCGGGCTGGACTGTTCCCATGAGGCACAGGGTCAAGACTGATTTGCATTTGGTCAGGTCTAAACTGGGGTGGCATGGTGAGCAAAAGAATGATGGATTTAACCCAGATCTCTTGACTGGGGGTGAATGTTTTGATTTGTTCTGCATTCCGTCCATCAATTGTGTGTCTTTTGCTTCCTCGCCCTAAGTGCGCCGGGTATGCCCAGACGTGGGTCCCGGGCTCACTGTGCCACTGGAATCAAGCTATCCTGGCTGAAGAGGGGTGAAACCCCGAAACCGGTCCTAGGATGCTTGTTTCCGGTCCAGGGAGGACCTGGCTTGTCAGTTCGGGCTGGACTGTTCCCATGAGGCACAGGGTCAAGACTGATTTGCATATGGCCAGGTCTAAACTGGGGTGGCATGGTGAGCAAAAGAATGATGGATTTAACCCAGATCTCTTGACTAGGGGTGAATGTTTTGATTTGTTCTGCATTCCGTCCATTAATTGTGTGTCTTTTGCTTCCTCGTCCTAAGTGCGCCGGGTATGCCCAGACGTGGGTCCCGGGCTCACTGTGCCACTGGAATCAAGCTATCCTGGCTGAAGAGGGGTGAAACCCCGAAACCGGTCCTAGGATGCTTGTTTCCAGTCCAGGGAGGACCTGGCTTGGCAGTTCGGGCTGGACTGTTCCCATGAGGCACAGGGTCAAGACTGATTTGCATATGGCCAGGTCTAAACTGGGGTGGCATGGTGAGCAAAAGAATGATGGATTTAGCCCAGATCTCTTGACTGGGGGTGAATGTTTTGATTTGTTCTGCATTCCGTCCATCAATTGTGTGTCTTTTGCTTCCTCGCCCTAAGTGCGCCGGGTATGCCCAGACGTGGGTCCCGGGCTCACTGTGCCACTGGAATCAAGCTATCCTGGCTGAAGAGGGGTGAAACCCCGAAACCGGTCCTAGGATGCTTGTTTCCGGTCCAGGGAGGACATGGTTTGGCAGTTCGGGCTAGACTGTTCCCATGAGGCACAGGGTCAAGACTGATTTGCATATGGCCAGGTCTAAACAGGGGTGGCATGGTGAGCAAAAGAATGATGGATTTAACCCAGATCTCTTGACTGGGGGTGAATGTTTTGATTTGTTCTGCATTCCGTCCATCAATTGTGTGTCTTTTGCTTCCTCGCCCTAAGTGCGCCGGGTATGCCCAGACGTGGGTCCCGGGCTCACTGTGCCACTGGAAGCAAGCTATCCTGGCTAAAGAGGGGTGAAACCCCGAAACCGGTCCTAGGATGCTTGTTTCCAGTCCAGGGAGGACCTGGCTTGGCAGTTCGGGCTGGACTGTTCCCATGAGGCACAGGGTCAAGACTGATTTGCATATGGCCAGGTCTAAACTGGGGTGGCATGGTGAACAAAAGAATGATGGATTTAACCCAGATCTCTTGACTGGGGGTGAATGTTTTGATTTGTTCTGCATTCCGTCCATCAAGTGTGTGTTGTTAGAACTGGGGGTCTCTAGTTGGCAATGGTATACACCTTTGTCCAAATAGGGACCCTTGCTTCTAAGTCAGGGAAAGGGGATTACACACCTGGATAACCCCTGCTCACCCCCTTGGTAGCTTGGCACAAGCAGGCAGGCATATCTAAGAGGCAGTGTGTTAAGCATTTGTGAACACATACAGTAATACAGTGAAAACACTACAGATGGACACCACACAGGTTTTATAAAAATAAGTATTCTTTATATAGACTTATCACAAGACCACAAAAAGACAAAAATCCACAATACTGTACTGAAAATACTCTTAAAAGATGGTGAAGTTACTTAGTTCAACTTGATGATAAATGCGACAAAGTTCTCACAAAAGTACCTGGATGCGTAACGCAAAACAAACAAAAGGTTCGCAGGGATGGAGATGCGTCGGTTCCTTGCTTCAGGGGAGACGATGCGTCGTGCCTCAATGCTTGCGCAGAGTAGGGGATGCGTCTTGATCCTTACCGGAGAGGAGGTGATGCGTAGGTTCTCGTGCTGCGTTCCGGTTGCGATGCGCAAGATGACGCCTCGATGCGATGCGATGATCCGGTGCGATGCGATAAGATGGCGCCCTTGATGCGACGATGTGAAGACGATGCGTGCACGCCGAAGGCCGGGCGGCGAACTCTGTACCTTTGGAGCTGCGACAGGCCCTGCGACGCGCTTCTCCGGTGATGCGACAGCGACCCTTGCGGTGGCGACACACTTCTCCGGTGATGCGACACTCAGCGGTTGTTGACGAAGGCACGCTTCTCTGGTGATGCGGCGGCAGCCTCTGTGGCGGCGACACGCTTCTCCGGCGATGCGACGGCAACAGCTACGAGGGCGACACGCTTCTTCTGGTTGAGTCACGCTTCCAGCTCCCAGCGACACGCAGGTCTCAGCAGACAGAATCCCCAGCAAGGGAATTCAGGAGGGAGCTGGTGATGAAGTCTTTTGGCCCTGAGACTTCAGCAGGAGGCAAGCACAAATTCAAGCCCTTGGAGTAATATTCTGCAAGATGATGAAAGTTCTTTAAAAGTTCCTTCTCCTTTCCTTGGCAATGAAGAAGCCACTGCAGGCCAACCCAGCAAACAGCACACTTGGCAGAGGGGCAGTCCAACTCCTGCAGCTTCCTTGGTTCTTCTCCTTGGCAAAAGGGTCGTCTTGTTGTTCCAGAAGTGATCTGCTTTCCTAGGGGTCTGGGTCCCCTTTTTATACACCTTTTCTCTTTGTTCTCTGAAGGCAGAGAGGCCTTTGCCTAGTCCAAAACCAGTTCTGGTCAGTCCTGGAGCACTTTGTTTACAGGACTCCTTCTGGCCTTTCAGAATGTGGGGCAGGGTGCTCAGTCGCCCAGCAGGAGGCGGAGCCAGCATTGTGGAAGGCAGGCACAGCCCTATTCAGACCCAGGTGCTTACTCCTCCCACCACTTGGATGCAGATCTCTCTATTCAGCCCTGTGCTGACTCACCCTGTCTCCTGGAGCCACCCCCAGCCCCTGTCACTCACAAAGCCAGACACACAATACACAGCCTAGCAGAGGCAGGTTTGGAAGGTTAGGCAAGAAAATACACACTTTCTAAAAGTGGTATTTTCAAACACAGATTGTTAAAATCAACTTCACTAAAAGATGTATTTTATCATTCTGAGTTCAGGCGTACTAAATTCGTTTTTCTACCATGTTCCCTGGGTCAGTTAGGATTATAAGATGTAATAATCAAACTGCCCATTCTGGCCTATGGGGAACAGGTAGCCTTGCAATAGTGAAAAACGAAAATGGCTGTAATTCACTATTAGGACATGCCACACACACCAGGGCATGTCCTACCTTATACGTACAATGCACCCTGCCCTTGGGCCTACCTTAGGGGTGTCTGATATGAAGATAAGGGAAGGTTTAGTGACTGGCAAGTGGGTGCACTTGCCAAGTCGACATGGCAGTCACAGACTGCACACAGGCTCTGCAATGGCAGGCCTGAGACACACTTTACAAGCTGCTTCTGTGGGTGGCACAACCAGTGCTGCAAGCCCACCAGCAGTATTTGATTTACAGGCCCTGGGCACACATGGTGCACTATACTAGGGTCTGACAAGTAAATCAAATAACCCAATCATGGAGTCACTAATCAATACATCAATTTAACATAGGGAGCACTTGCACTGTGGCACTGAATAGCAGTGGCACAGTGCCCAAAGCATAACACCAGCAAAAACATATAAAAACGGAGGAGGCAATCAGTAAAAAATGGAAGGGAGACTCACGCCAATGATACCAGGTCTAACACGTGTCCCCTCCAGCTGAAATGTGGGGAGAACTACCCTTCCCCTAGGGAGTCCTCTTCAATAAGGCGGAAATATCTGGACAGACCATCAGCATTGGCGTGTTCTGTACCAGGGCGGTGTTCCACCGTGAAGTCCATACCCTGTAGGGAAATGGACCACCTCAACAACTTTGGGTTCTCACCCCTCATCTGCATCAGCCATCTGAGGGGCCTGTGGTCGGTCTGAACCAGGAAGTGAGTCCCAAACAAGTATGGTCTCAACTTCTTCAGTGCCCAGACCACAGCAAATGCCTCACGCTCAATTGCACTCCACCTCTGTTCCAGTGGAAGTAACCTCCTACTGATGAAGGCTACAGGTTGGTCTAGGCCTTCCTCATTAATCTGTGATAGAACAGCCCCCACACCATGCTCTGAAGCGTCCGTTTGAACAATAAATTATTTTGAGAAGTTGGGCGCCTGAAGCACGGGTGCTGCGCACATGGCAGTCTTCAGCGCGTCAAAAGCCTTCTGACAGGTGTCAGTCCAGTTCATTTTCTTGGGCTGCTTCCTGGAAGTCAGCTCAGTCAAGGGTGCAACAATGTTGCCATACCCCTTGACAAACCTCCTGTAGTACCCTGTGAGTCCTAAAAAGGCTCTCACCTGTGTCTGAGTCTTTGGGGGTTCCCATGCCAGGATGGTATCAATCTTGGGCTGTAGGGGCGCCACCTGGCCGCTTCCTACCTGGTGCCCCAAGTACACCACAGAACCCTGCCCAATCTGGCACTTACTCGCCTTGATTGTGAGGCCTGCCTTCCGCAGCGCCATCAACACTTCCCAGAGATGGCGCAGATGTTTTTCCCAAGTGGAACTAAACACCGCAATGTCATCCAGGTAGGCGGCACTGAAATCTTCCAGTCCGTCCAACACCTGGTTGACGAACCTCTGAAAGGTGGCAGGGGCATTCTTCATCCCAAAGGGCATAACCCGGAATTGGTAGTGCCCATCTGGTGTGGAGAATGCTGACCTCTCCTTGGCCCCATCGGTTAAGGCAATCTGCCAGTACCCAGACGTCAAATCAAACGTGCTGAGGTACCGGGCAGCTCCCAACCGATCAATGAGCTCATCAGCTCTGGGGATGGTGTGCGCGTCAGTCCTGGTGACTGAATTGAGTCCCCGGTAGTCCACACAGAACCGGAGTTCGGGTGTGGCACCAGGCGCGGCAGCCTTTGGGACCAAAACCACTGGGCTGGCCCAAGGACTGTTAGAGGACTCAATCACCCCTAAGGCAAACATCTTGGAGACCTCCTCCTTAATGTAAGCTCTGACCCTGTCAGTCATTCTGTAAGCCTTGTGCTTCACAGGAGGACTGTCCCCAGTGTCCACATCATGGACGCACCACTCAGTGACACTAGGAACCAGGGAGAACAAATCAGGGAATTGCCCCAGCAGTTGGCGACAATCTTGCTGCTGTTCAGGGGTCAGTGTGGCAGAGAGGCCAACACCCTCCACTGACCCATCTTGCTCCGCTGCAGACAGGAGGTCAGGAAGAGGCTCAGTCTCCTCCTCCATTCCATCATCTGTCGCTAGGAGCATGCCCACTTCGGACCTTTCTAAGTGGGGCTTCAGGCGGTTAACATGCAGGACCCGCAAAGGGTTCCTGGGAGACCGCAAGTTCACCAGATAGGTGACATCACTCTTGCGCTCCACCACCTCAAATGGACCAGTCCACCTGTCCTGGAGCGCACAGGGCTCCACAGGGGCCATGACCCAAACTTTCTGTCCAGGCTTAAGCTCAATCAGAGTGGCATTCTGATCGTACTCACCGCTTCATCTCTTCCTGGCTGGCTTCCAGGTTCGCCTGAGCGAGTTCTCTGAAACGCCGAGTCTGGTTCCTGAAGGCCAGCATGTAGCTATATACATCCTGGGGAGGTTTCCTGGGAGATTGCTCCCAGCCTTCCTTGACCAGACTCAAAGGTCCTCTTACCGGGTGACCATACAGCAGCTCAAAGGGGCTGAACCCTAAGGACTTCTGAGGCACCTCACGGTAAGCAAACAACAGGCATGGCAAGAAGACGTCCCACTTACGCCTCATAGGTTCCTCAAGATCCATAATCATGCCCTTAAGGGTCCGGTTGACTCTCTCAACCAGCCCATTACCTTGGCGGTGGTAAGGAGTGGTGAACTTATAGGTAACACCGCACTCCTTCCACAGGGACTTCATATAGTTAGATATGAAGTTGGTACCACGGTCTGACACCACCTCTCGGGGGAACCCCACACGGGAAAAAAACCCCATCAGCGCACGTCCCACCACGGGGGCCGAAACTGTCCTGAGAGGGATGGCTTCCGGGTACCGGGTAGCATGGTCCACCAAGACCAGGATAAACCTGTTGCCCATGGCTGTCTTGGGGTCCAGTGGCCCCACAATGTCAATGCCCACCCGTTCAAAGGGGGTACTGACTACAGGGAAAGGTTGGAGGGGAGCCTTGTGCTTCCTTCCACTTTTCCCACTTGCCTTGCAAGTTTGGCAGGTCCTACAATGAGTATCTGAACTCTTGCGCATCTGGGGCCAATGAAAATGGGAAACAAGCCTTTCAAAGGTCTTGTTCTGCCCCAGATGTCCAGCTAAAGGAACGTCATGAGCCAAACCCAGTAGGAAGGCTCTGAAGCGCTGGGGTACCACCAGCACACGGGCTGACCCAGGCTCAGCAACCTTAGGCTCGCTATACAGGAGGTCGTTCTCCCAGTAGATCCAATGTGATCCAGACTGATCACCTGCTGCCTGGTTTGTGGCCTGTTGCCTCAAACCCTCAAGAGAAGGGCACTTCCTTTGCTCCTCACAAAATTCCTCCCTGGAGGGACCTCCTTCTTGCTGCCAATTGGTCAGCTCAGGCAGGTCTCCCAGTTCAGCAACTTGTTCCCCTGTAGGTTCCAGGGCATCCCCCTCAAGGTCTGCCTCCTCCTGGACCGTGGGAACTATGGGGGCTTGTTTCCCACGCCCCCCACCTCTTCTCTTTAAGGCAGGGGTCTGGGCCGTATTCTCAGGCTCCAGAACCTCTTGATCACCCTTACTGGCCGCCATGGACCGAGTGGTTACACACGCCCACTCAGGCAGACCCAACATCTCCAAATGAGACCTTCTCTCCACCTTAGCCCAAGGGGAGTCCTCTAAATCATTGCCCAACAGACAATCAACAGGCATGGCTGGCCTCACAGCAACTTGGAGAGTACCTGAGACCCCCCCCCACTCAAAGGGAACTTGCGCCACCTCACACTGGCTCTGTGAGTTGTCTGCAGGGAAGAATGCATGGGGGACAACCTGCTCTTTGGACACCAACCGACAACTGACAGCTGTCACGCTTGCACCGGTGTCTCTTAGAGCTTCCACCCTATGGCCATTGATGGTCACCCACTGCCTGTACTTTTTAGTGTTATCAGGCAGCTGAGTTTTAGGGACCATCTCAAAGTCCTCTAATGAGACAAGGGACATCTCTGCGGGATCCCACCCACCTTGGGCACCCATCTCCTCCCCCCCCAGGGCTACACTGGCAATCTGACGGGGTGGTGCACGGGGTGGTGCTTTGGGATCTCTCATGGGGCACTGAGGATCATACCAATGGTGGCCCAATTGACCACATGTAAAACATTTACAGGGGCCCCTCTGAACAGGTTTACCTGTCGGGGCCTCTTGCTTCTTCTCAGGGGGAGGCTGGGAACCCTTCCCTTGGTTCCCTTGGGAATTACTTTGGGGCCCTTTTTGGAACTCCCTCTGTTTACCCTTGTCCCCCACACTCTTCTGCTGGGGACCCTGCCCACCCTTGGCGGAGTCTCCCACATTACCCTTGTGGACCCCGGTGCTTACCCAGCGGTCCGCCTCCTCAGCAAGGTTCCTAGGGTTAGTTGACTTGCTATCAATAAGGTGCTGGCGTAGCTCTGGAAAACAGTCAGCAGACAAGTGCTCCCATGCAATCAAATCATAGAGAGCTTCAAAAGTATCTACTTTGCTACCCTTCACCCAACCATCCATAGCTCTGCAAAAGAAAGACTGATACTCCACCCAGGTAGTTGCCTCCAGTTTCTTACAATTTCTGAACCTCTGTCTATAGAGTTCTGGGGTCAAACCATACCTTGTCATAAGGGCTTCCTTCATATGGGCATAAGACATCCTATTCTCACTGGGCAGGTTTAACAAGGTATCCCTCCCATCACTCACAAAGCGGCCCCACAACCCCACTCCCCAATCCTTCTCAGGGACCCGGTGGGCCAACATTGCTATCTCATAGGCTGCAAACCACTGCCCAATATCTTCCTGTCTGTGAAACTCTTTGATGATATCTTTGGGAATATAAACTTTACCTTCTGCAGGCACAGATGGTGTGCTGCCACCAGAGCGGTTGATTCCTAAGCCCTGCGCTTTCAGCTCCAACTCCCTCAACATTCTCTCATGTTCCAACCTCATTTTTTCTCTTTCCAAGGTCATCCTGCTATTTTCTAGGTCCCTCTGACCCTCCATTTTGAGCCTTGCCATCTCCAGCTTGTGCACCCTATTTCTCTCCCTGTCTTCCAACTCTCTGGGGGACAGGTGTTTGGAAGAGATGCTACTGCCAGGTGGGGACGGTACCCCTCCCCTGGCTGGAAACTCTGGCCTATCCAGTTGCAAATCTGCATCCCCAGCTGGCTCCACCACCAACTCAGGGTCATTTCTTGCTTCTACCCAGGCCCTCAGCGCCTTCTGGTAGTCATCCTTTTTAGAAATGCCTGGTGTAGCAACTTTCAATTGCTTGCAGAGATGCTTGAGCTGTTTCAAAGTGTAGCTTTCTAACCTCTCCTCTTCAAAATCTAGATCCATAGATGCAACAGATGCTGGTGGACTCATGGCAATAAGAATTGGCAGTTCTCAGAAAAATAACAGTCCAAGGAAAAAAACACTACCAAAAAGTATGTGGTCGCGTTTGGTCTGCACTCACTAGTAGTGTACACCAATCACTGTATATGAGTCATAAATGCAGGTCCAAATCCTCACCGCTGACCACCAATGTTAGAACTGGGGGTCTGTAGTTGGCAATGGTATACACCTTTGTCCAAATAGGGACCCTTGCTTCTAAGTCAGGGAAAGGGGATTACACACCTGGATAACCCCTGCTCACCCCCTTGGTAGCTTGGCACGAGCAGGCAGGCTTATCTAAGAGGCAGTGTGTTAAGCATTTGTGAACACATACAGTAATACAGTGAAAACACTACAGATGGACACCACACAGGTTTTATAAAAATAAGTATTCTTTATATAGACTTATCACAAGACCACAAAACGACAAAAATCCACAATACTGTACTGAAAATACTCTTAAAAGATGGTGAAGTTACTTAGTTCAAGTTGATGATAAATGCGACAAAGTTCTCACAAAAGTACCTGGATGCGTAACGCAAAACAAACAAAAGGTTCGAAGGGATGGAGATGCGTCGGTTCCTTGCTTCGGGGGAGACGATGCGTCGCGCCTCAATGCTTGCGCAGAGTAGGGGATGCGTCTTGATCCTTACCGGATAGGAGGTGTTGCGTAGGTTCTCGTGCTGCGTTCCGGTTGCGATACGCAAGATGACGCCTCGATGCGATGCGATGATCCTGTGCGATGCGATAAGATGGCGCCCTTGATGCGACGATGTGAAGACGATGCGTGCACGCCGAAGGCCGTGCGGCAAACTCTGTACCTTTGGAGCTGCGACAGGCCCTGCGACGCCCTTCTCCGGTGATGCGACAGCGACCCTTGCGGTGGCGACACGCTTCTCCGGTGATGCGACACTCAGCGGTTGTTGATGAAGGCATGCTTCTCTGGTGATGCAGCGGCAGCCTCTGTGGCGGCGACACGCTTCTCCGGCGATGCGACGGCAACAGCTACGAGGGTGACACGCTTCTTCTCGTTGCGTCGCGCTTCCAGCTCCCAGCGACACGCAGGTCTCAGCAGACAGAATCCCCAGCAAGGGAATTCAGGAGGGAGCTGGTGATGAAGTCTTTTGGCCCTGAGACTTCAGCAGGAGGCAAGCACAAATTCAAGCCCTTGGAGTAATATTCTGCAAGATGATGAAAGTTCTTTAAAAGTTCCTTCTCCTTTCCTTGGCAATGAAGAAGCCACAGCAGGCCAACCCAGCAAACAGCACACTTGGCAGAGGGGCAGTCCAACTCCTGCAGCTTCCTTGGTTCTTCTCCTTGGCAAAAGGGTCGTCTTGTTGTTCCAGAAGTGATCTGCTTTCCTAGGGGTCTGGGTCCCCTTTTTATACACCTTTTCTCTTTGTTCTCTGAAGGCAGAGAGGCCTTTGCCTAGTCCAAAACCAGTTCTGGTCAGTCCTGGAGCACTTTGTTTACAGGACTCCTTCTGGCCTTTCAGAATGTGGGGCAGGGTGCTCAGTCGCCCAGCAGGAGGCGGAGCCAGCATTGTGGAAGGTAGGCACAGCCCTATTCAGACCCAGGTGCTTACTCCTCCCACCACTTGGATGCAGATCTCTCTATTCAGCCCTGTGCTGACTCACTCTGTCTCCTGGAGCCACCCCCAGCCCCTGTCACTCACACAGCCAGACACACAATACACAGCCTAGCAGAGGCAGGTTTGGAAGGTTAGGCAAGAAAATACACACTTTCTAAAAGTGGTATTTTCAAACACAGATTGTTAAAATCAACTTCACTAAACGATGTATTTTATCATTCTGAGTTCAGGCGTACTAAATTCGTTTTTCTACCATGTTCCCTGGGTCAGTTAGGATTATAAGATGTAATAATCAAACTGCCCATTCTGGCCTATGGGGAACAGGTAGCCTTGCAATAGTGAAAAACGAAAATGGCTGTAATTCACTATTAGGACATGCCACACACACCAGGGCATGTCCTACCTTATACGTACAATGCACCCTGCCCTTGGGCCTACCTTAGGGGTGTCTGATATGAAGATAAGGGAAGGTTTAGGGCCTGGCAAGTGGGTGCACTTGCCAAGTCGACATGGCAGTCACAGACTGCACACAGGCTCTGCAATGGCAGGCCTGAGACACACTTTACAAGCTGCTTCTGTGGGTGGCACAACCAGTTCTGCAAGCCCACCAGCAGTATTTGATTTACAGGCCCTGGGCACACATGTGCACTATACTAGGGTCTGACAAGTAAATCAAATAACCCAATCATGGAGTCACTAATCAATACATCAATTTAACATAGGGAGCACTTGCACTGTGGCACTGAATAGCAGTGGCACAGTGCCCAAAGCATAAAACCAGCAAAAACATATCAAAACGGAGGAGGCAATCAGTAAAAAATGGAAGGGAGACTCACGCCAATGATACCAGGTCTAACATGTGTCTTTTGATTCCTCGCCCTAAGTGCACCGGGTATGCCCAGACGTGGGTCCCGGGCTCACTGTGCCACTGGAATCAAGCTATCCTGGCTGAAGAGGGGTGAAACCCCGAAACCGGTCCTAGGATGCTTGTTTCCGGTCCAGGGAGGACCTGGCTTGGCAGTTCGGGCTGGACTGTTCCCATGAGGCACAGGGTCAAGACTGATTTGCATATGGCCAGGTCTAAACTGGGGTGGCATGGTGAGCAAAAGAATGATGGATTTAACCCAGATCTCTTGACTGGGGGTGAATGTTTTGATTTGTTCTGCATTCCGTCCATCAATTGTGTGTCTTTTGATTCCTCGTCCTAAGTGCGCCGGGTATGCCCAGACGTGGGTCCCGGGCTCACTGTGCCACTGGAATCAAGCTATCCTGGCTGAAGAGGGGTGAGACCCTGAAACCGGTCCTAGGATGCTTGTTTCCGGTCCAGGGAGGACCTGGCTTGGCAGTTCGGGCTGGACTGTTCCCATGAGGCACAGGGTCAAGACTGATTTGCATATGGCCAGGTCTAAACTGGGGTGGCATGGTGAGCAAAAGAATGATGGATTTAACCCAGATCTCTTGACTGGGGGTGAATGTTTTGATTTGTTCTGCATTCCGTCCATCAATTGTGTGTCTTTTGCTTCCTCGCCCTAAGTGCGCCGGGTATGCCCAGACGTGGGTCCCGGGCTCACTGTGCCAATGGAATTAAGCTATCCTGGCTGAAGAGGATGCTTGTTTCCAGTCCAGGGAGGACCTGGCTTGGCAGTTCGGGCTGGACTGTTCCCATGAGGCACAGGGTCAAGACTGATTTGCATATGGCCAGGTCTAATCTGGGGTGGCATGGTGAGCAAAAGAATGATGGATTTAACCCAGATCTCTTGACTGTGGGTGAATGTTTTGATTTGTTTTGCATTCCGTCCATCAATTGTGTGTCTTTTGCTTCCTCGCCCTAAGTGCGCCGGGTATGCCCAGACATGGGTCCCGGGCTCACTTTGCCACTGGAATCAAGCTATCCTGGCTGAAGAGGGGTGAAACCCCGAAACCGGTCCTAGGATGCTAGTTTCCGGTCCAGGGAGGACCTGACTTGGCAGTTCGGGCTCGACTGTTCCCATGAGGCACAGGGTCAAGACTGATTTGCATATGGCCAGGTCTAAACTGGGGTGGCATGGTGAGCAAAAGAATGATGGATTTAACCCAGATCTCTTGACTGGGGGTGAATGTTTTGATTTGTTCTGCATTCCGTCCATCAATTGTGTGTCTTTTGTATTTTGGGATGGACCAGTTTTGTAAATAGGTTGCAGGATACTTCCTTGCCATGTCTCAGGGACTGCATTCATTTGTCGAACCTCATTATATAAAGGAGTCACAACCTCAGCCCACAGTTCTGGTTTTGCTCTAAAAAGGCCATTTGGAAGACCATTTGGGCCTGGGGACCCATTTGGTCTGGTTTGTCATATTACGGAGGTTACTTCTTCTTGCTTGAAAGGAGCTGGACTAAAAAATGCTGCTGCGTCAGTTTGGCTACTTAGCTTCATTCAAAACTGCACACTTTCATCTACTCTGTTTACCCGTGATGTCCTACAAGCCCCAAAGGCAAAAAAATCACGATGAGTTCAATGTTCTTGATTAGTATCAATAAGGCATCAGTCAGAAAACAACAGTATGAGTACCTTCACGAGAAAATGTTAAAGCTGAGTTGCATGTCACATTTCATTATCAGTGGTTTAATTATGTGAATTAGGTATTCCAAGGCTTAGTTGCTGAAGCAGGGGATAAAAACCATATGACGCGGGTGGTGTAACCAAACTTTATAATACAAAAATTCACAGCCATGGGCAAAAGAACAGGGTTCACTGACACAACATCGATGTAATAAATATCAATGTAAAAAATATTGAGTAAAAAATATAGACAACAAAAATATCGACTCTGATTCTTAAACAGGTAAGTACAAAAATATCGACTAATAAAATATAGATGTAAAAAATATGAATGTATAAAATATCGACTTTTATACAAATATAAAATAAAATAATATATATTAAATATTAATCTTAATTTTAACAAAATAAAATAAATTTAATATACATTTTAATAAAATATAACAAATAAACTTAATAAAAAAAGATAAACACACAAACATAATTATTTATACATATATATTTACTTTAGAACAATAAACTATTATTTTTAATTTATGTTAAAAGTTTAAAATTATATAAAAAATAAAAATATATATTAATGATTTAAAATATAAAAAAACTAAAATCTATAATAAATGAAAACATTAAACTATTAAAAAATATTTAAAGTAAAATTTCACAATATAGTCAGTGCAACAGTAGGGAAAGTGTTGGATAGTGTAGGGGTAAAAATAACTATTCCCACTCCAGTGAGTGCAATAGTAGGGAAAGTGCTGGATAGCGGAGGGGTAAAAATTACTATTCCCACTCCAGTGAGTGCAACAGTAGGGAAAGTGTTGTATATCGAAGGGGTAAAAATTACTATTCCAACTCCGGTGAGTGCAACAGTAGGGAAAGTGTTGGATAGTGGAGGGGTAAAATTTACAATTCCCACTCCAGTGAGTGCAACAGTAGGGAAAGTGTTGGATAGCGGAGGTGTAAAATTTACTATTCCCACACCAGTAAGTGCAACAGTAGGGAAAGTGTTGGATAGCTGAGGGGTAAAAAATGTTATTCCCACTCCGGCGACTGCAACAGTAGGGAAAGTGTTGGATAGCGGAGGGGTAAAAGTTACTGTTCCAACTCCAGTGAGTGCAACAGTAGGGAAAGTGTTGGATAGCAGAGGGGTAACAATTACTGTTCCCACTCCAGTGTGTGCAACAGTAGGGAAAGTGTTGGATAGCGGAGGGGTAAAATTTACTATTCCCACTCCAGTGAGTGCAACAGTAGGGAAAGTGTTGGATAGCAGAGGGGTAACAATTACTGTTCCCACTCCAGTGTGTGCAACAGTAGGGAAAGTGTTGGATAGCGGAGGGGTAAAATTACTATTCCCACTCCAGTGAGTGCAACAGTAGGGAAAGTGTTGGATAGCGGAGGGGTAAAAATTACTATTCCCACTCCAATGAGTGCAACAGTAGGTAAAGTGTTGGATAGCGGAGAGGCAAAAATTACTATTCACACTCCAACAGTTAAAAAAAGATATATATATATATTAAAAATTAAAAATATATATATATATTAAAAATTGAAAAAATGATATATTAAATATATAAAAAGAACATATATCATAATATTATTTACATATAACAAATACCTACAAATATTATATAAAATTAAATAATAAATACATTAAAAACATTTTTTTAAAATCTTTTAAACTAGAAAATATTTACAAACAATAACATTAATTAAAACATAAATGTATTTATTTTATTTCCTACCCTATAACACCATACCAATAACAACACACTTCAACAATTTAACTCAAATTTACTTCCATAATTAACATAATTAATAATCAATTAAAAAATATTATTAAAAAAAACTAATAATCATTAATTACCTACACACACTTTAACACTATCATGTCCACAACACACACCTAAATTAAACTATAAAATAATAAAACACAATTAAAACTTATTTTTAAATTAAAAACTATTACTATTAACAACTAATTATAAAGTAATTAAAATGTATTTAATACCCAACCTTTACCCCTTTAAAAGTTAAAACACCACACAAAAAATAAACAATTACCCAAAATAATGATCAAATAATTAACATTAATTAACAACTATATATTAAATAATTAAACACAAGTTGCTTCCCGTCCATTACACCTATAAACACCACAACACACACCTAAAATTAATCACACAATTGCCATAATACATTTTTAAATAGTTTAATTAATATCAATTAACAAATAATTATTAATATAAAATAAATAAACTACTTAACACCCTTTACCCCTATAAACCCCAAAACACACACCTAAAATTAATTACACAATTAGCATAATTAATTACCAATTAATTAATTATAATTAATTAACAATCAATTATTCATTCATCAATTGAAAATAAATTACTTCCGCCTTTTACACTTATAAACACCAAAACACATACCTAAAATGAATTACACAATTACCATAATTGCTTACAAATTAAATAATTATTATTAATTAACAGCACATTATTAATTAATTACTTTACACATTAAACACTATAACATCTCAATTAAACAAATATTAATAAATAAAAAATAATCAATTAATTTAATATAATTAAATTACTTCCCACCCTATTCCCCTATAAACCCACAACCCGCTACAAAACTAAAAACGCAAAATTCAAATAAAAAAAAATTAATAACATAAAAATTTAACACATATATTAAAAATACAAACAATTCTTATACAAATAAACATTCTTCCCATACATTTAAAACATATACTGAAATACATAACACTAATTAAAAAATCGATATTTTTAACAACTATAGTTTTGCAAACAGTATTAATTAAACCCTTCAATATTTTTAAAATTGATTTTACTTACCTTAAGCCGATATTCTTGACCATGATATTCTTGCTGTAGATATTTCTGAACCACGATATTTCTCACTCGATATTTGTGCAACTCAGGGGGATATTCTCAAGAACGTGTGTCAACTATCGCCAAATTCGCTTAACGCAACTTCTCACATCGCAGTCTATCACAGGAAAATAACACTGTGTTAATGCACTATTCCCAACCCGGCGGCACCATGCGATAGTCCCACGATAACGCGACCAATGCCCGCGTTAAAATTAACGCAACGCCGAAAAAATGCGAAACACGAACGCGAAAAAAGAGGCAATGTCCCCAATGGCGATACAAAAATCAGCAAAAACCAGCGACAGGCCTGCGAATCCCACGCATCATGCGTGAGAATGCACTATAAAAGCAGAGAAAAAAAAAATGTAACTGCGTAGCACCATGGACGCACCCGGACCGAGTGCAGAGGGCAACGCGAACCCCACAAGCTCCACAGACGACCAGCCAGGAACCCCAGGGCCGGGGAAGGGCAAGGAGAAGAGGAAGACGGGGTTCAGTCCGCAGGAAAACCGGATCATCGTCACGGAGGTGACAGAACACTACCAACAACTGTTCGTCACCTCCACTGTGTCATCGGCAACACAAACGGAAATATGGCAGTCCATCGTGAACAACGTGAATGCAGTCGGAGTGTTGAGGAAGACAATGGAGGAGGTCAAGAGGCGCTGGCATGATGTGAAAAGCCAAACCAAGCAGAAACTCGATGCCAACCGGAAGGCAGCAACGGCGACTGGAGGTGGGAGTCCTGCGCCACAGGAGGAGCTGGATGAGCTGGAGGAAATGGTGGCCACAGTCATCAGTGCGGAGACGGTGCAAGGAGTTGGGGGTCCGGACACTGCTCGATATGACCTGACCCAACAGCAACAGGGTGAGTAACGACCAGGGACTGGGGGAACGGGGGAGACGGGCACAATGGCACACATGCACAATTATGTGTAGCACACTGCACACCCACAATGACTGTGGAACATGTCCCTGATGGCCTTGGCACACTGCAGCACACATAGAAACACCAAGTAGGCCCCCGTCCACCATGTGCACAAATGCCCCCCTCACCAATCTCACAACCTACCCATGCACATGTGCTGAACCCAGCAAAGCAGCGGCTCTGTGAGCCACACTGACAATGCAAGTGACACTGCATGACCAATAGCATGGCTGCAGTCAAAATACATGACATGCTGCACGCCACGACAATGAGGTGGCCCAGTGTGGATAACATCCTCAAAGGAGCAGGTCACACCCTGACACATCCACGTGCACATACAACCCCTGACGTCAACAACACAACTGCAGACAAACAATGCACAAGAGTCCAAAATCCGTCCAAGAGCACAAATGACCCAAGTCGCCAACATCTCAGCACCGTAAAAGCACACAAGTCAAAGGCACACCGCCTCAAAGGGATAAGGGGCCGCTAAATCAGAGCTGCAGGGGCAACTCTCCCACAATGCAGCACACACACATAGCAATCACAGCACATCAACATTGACAACAATGTGGTACAAAGTGCCACACTTACACCACAGAACAGAGGACACAACTGGTGCCGCATGTGCGTAGAAACTGGCCAACCACATCAGGCATAGCAGGAAACTGACAGATGATAATGTACGAGTACAACCTCACATCCATCATGTAGTCGAAATGTCCACTGTCTCCCATCAAATACCCAGCTCCTCCAAAACAGTCACAATGTACATTGCCATGCAGTCTGTATGTAAACATGTACAATGCATGCACATACATGGAACACACTGTTAACCTGCATCTCCCCTTCACATTGCAGAGGGACAATCAACACCTCCTGCAGAGCAGACCAGACATCTCTTCAGTGATGATGAGGAGGCCCCCCTGGCCATCTGCTCCGACACCCTCCAACGGCTCGTGGACAGCCTCCGCACCCCACCTCCAGGAGCAGGGCAGCCCAGCTGCATCGAGGTGATCCCACCCCCTGCACAGACCACAGACCACACAGCAGGAAGCACCCACCACCACGGCTGGCTCCCAGCACCTCACCGAAGAACACATGGCATTCCAACGCCGTGTGTCAGACTGCCAGAGGGGGCTGGCTGAACCGGTGCAGGTGGGTTTTGACCTCATGGCAGCCAAACTAGATGCCATACGTGGGTGTCTTAGTCCCATCAGGGACCACTTACAGTCCCTAACGGACACCCACAGTCCGCTCCATGCCCTACAACAATCCTTGGCTGACCTCGCTGGAGCCATTACTTGGATACAAGAACTGTCTAGTCAGAGAGGCTCCAGCGACAACAGCACAGAGTTGGCACAGATGCGCAGGACAATGGAGAACATGGAGCGGATGCAGGCAGGAAGGATGGTTGCCACGGCTGATCACCAGCGAGATGTAGCTGGGATCTTCCATGCCCTGCAGATCCTCATCTTGCCATTGCTGCCACAGAGCCTGTCCCAGATGACTGCTGCAGGAACTTCGACACTCACATCTCCGCCCCCTGATGTGTCAGTGGCACACAGTGATGCAGCCATACCACCTCCGGCTCCTGATGTGTCAGTGGCACACAGTGATGCAGCCATAACACCACCACACACACCTGGCACACCTGACACAGAAGACATATCAGAGGACGAAGATGTGGATGGTAATGACTCTGTGTCAAAAAGGAGGTTGTAGCATTCATCCCCCGCCATATGGCCTGTTTCTGCTTGGTACAGCCCTCTGCATCATGCCCTGGTACAACACCTTCCACTGTCCCTCGGAACACTCTGTGACATTCACCTGGACCCCGACATGGACTGCCATATCTGCTCTGGTTACCAATGACACAGCAAACAGGCTGCGGACTCAACCCTTCCTCTGCTGATGAACTTGTCATTCCCTAAAGGACTCTGTTTGGACCTCCACTGGGCAACCATGTAATGTGGGGTGTGGCCATGTACTGCTCCAGCTCCGACACTCCACAGGATGTGAATAAAACATTCCTAATCACACAGATGTGTCATGTCTATGTTCAATCAAGTATAACAGTATGGATGACTGTAGGGACATTGATTGCACAAAAAGGTACACCCTGGGAAATGACATCAATGCGCATGTTTGACCGTGACACACATGGCCAATTAGATGACTGGGAAGGTGTGAACTAGCTGTGGCCTCATTGATCATGAACAACAATCTCGCCACCCCCCAACGTAGCCCCACGTCCATGTATTAAATAGGGCTGTGTTTTCAAATATGTCAAAGTCGGTAGGAGGCCTAAAGTAGTGTCCCACATCACATGTGACAACAGAACATCTCTTCGCATACCTACACACACTCAACTGTGTGGACACAGCCTGGTTTGATGGAACACATTGATCCACATGGCAAGAAGTTGGACACCATACTCACATTGCTGGAGACACGTAAGCGCACAGGTCTACCAGCAACTCTCCCAACTACAATGTCTGGCTCACGGAGGTGGAGCTGGCAATAGGGACCCACCCCTAAGTGAAATGCGTCAGTTAGTCCCTCCCTGTGTACGGACAATGCTCATTGAGGCACACGATTTGGCATGCTAATCAACACTCATCACAGTTGAACACTAGTGAAGTTGCGTACACTTTATTAGCATGTGCGTGTCAGTACGGGCAAGACAAGGGCCACAACATGCAGACCAATGCATCAAACACTAACAGGCAGCAAAGGAACATGTAGAGGTGCAAGACATGGGGAGGCACAAATGAACACCAATCATTACGTATGCCAACGGTCTCAGCCCACCTTGCCTTGCTGGACAAGTCATGTGGTGTTTGGCGAATGCTCATTGCACCGTGTCAGGGGACACCACTCACAGCCCATGGGATCTACATAGTCCTGTACCACTGGACTGCGCTGACTGTCTGCTCTGCTGACAGTGAGCAGGTGAAGGAGTCCAACAAGGTCACATGTAGTACTACATTGCCATGTGTGTACTCTCCCTCCAGCGGTGTGTCAGGTTGAGGAACGTTGCCAGGCGCCGCTGTCCACTCACCTTGCACAGGTGTGTTTCAACACGCAGTCTTGCACGCACATGCATCCTGAGTCCAGGCGAATGCAGCCATGTCCACTGTTATGGTGGGATATATATCCATTTCTCCAAGATGCAAAAGGGTGTTGGGACCTGCCCTATGGGTTACAATCTCTTGTGGCTGCAGGAACGTAGTTACTCGTCCATGAAAGCGAGCACAGCTTTATGGGCAATCAGTTCCAAGAGTACGTCGTTGTCAACTTCAACGAACACGGGGGCGAGCCAATCCATTAGCTGGTCCAGACAGATGTGCTCCGTCCACGCTGTTTCACCAATCCGCAACACAGCCCAATAGGGGAGCGCTTCGATGTGGTCACTGCACACGAGGAAGTGTGCAATCTCACATGCCCAACTGCCAGCACATACGCCAGTTACCAAGGCATCCCATGAACGGGTATCACGGTTACACTCCTGGTCGTGGTCCAACAGGGGGCGCACACACATGTCATAATCCAGTCCAGCTACCGTTGTGTTGGATAGGCAGACATCCATGGGCCACTCGAATATGCATGATCGACAGTGGAACCAGGGCTGGACGCAGGTGACGTACGCAAGACGGAAGCTCAGGCGGTAACTGATGCGCAACACTGCCAGTGACAGTGCCCCCAACAAATGCAGCATTCGGTCACGGTACAGTTCCACGTGACAGGCGTTGTGCATGCGCCCGGGATGTTCTGACATTGCGTTGTTCGCTTCCGTAGAACCGGCACTCTTCTGACCTGCGGCTGTTATGTGGATGATATGCCACACCTCGGAGCAATGAGTCATATGAGTGTGCAGAGTTTGGACGTATGGGTTGTCCTGTACGTAAGTGTCAAGGCCATTCCATGCAGGAGTACCTCGAGCAAGGACTTCTGTGTGTGGGGTGTGGATACGTTGATCTTTCATTATCGCTGTGTGTAGCGTGGGAGTTGTCATCATCTGCCATGGTATCTCTCCCAGGGGGTGCCTGCTGCATGCAATTCCAAGGTCGGAGGTGCAGACGTCCTTCCGCCTTCTGTATTGAGACAGAGTGGCTTTCATCCCCAATGTTAGTCTGACTACTGCTTGTATACTGGGAATGTGATGTGGCTTTCGCGCTGCAATTGAGGCTAGGCCTTGGGCTCATGGTGTACCAAAAGCGATGAACACACACAACAGTTGGCATGTATGAGCCAAGACCCCGAGCGGCCTTGCGCTCCTTGTACAATCCCTTAGTGCGCGGACGCCCTCCGGGTGCATGCAACATTGCAACATTGTCGATTGCGGGCTGTGTGGTGCAGACAAAGCAACAGAGACACACGCATCAGTTGTTTTCCTGTGCAGCCCAGATATGAACCACACCCAGACGCCAGGGATAATTGTTCACACCCCTACGCCGGCCTGGCATACGCTGAGCCAGCCCACTTGGCTTACGTATAAAGGGGAGGACGACGACGCAACATGTCCCAGTTCTTCCCCACTGCCTGAGGTGACATGGCTGTGTCCGCCTGGCATATGACGAGACTCAATCAGAAAGGGTCCATGACTTGCGTTGCATGGAGTCGGTGGCACCGGTTACACTGCGGCCGGCACGGGCCTACCGCCACGGGACGGTGACTTTCTGTGCACTGAGGTAGGGGCACCTAAAGTGCTGAGCGGGTGTGCAGCCTGCGATGATGCCGTGTGCACTGATATGGTCTCTGCCATTGCAATATCAAGACCCAGAATCAAGTGTGCGACCTGGTGGACCGCAGTGTAGGCCTGAGCCAGCGGGCAGCGCGGGCCTACCGCCATGTGGCGTTGCCTCGCAGTCCACAGAGTTAGTGGCACCTATAGAGCTGAGCGGGTGTGCAGCCTGCGATGATGACGTGTGCACTGATATGATCTCTGCCATTGCAAAATCAAGACCCAGAATCAAGTGTGCGACGTGGTGGACCGCGGTGCGGGGATGCGTGATGTGGAGGCTGCCAAGGTCGCGGGCCCCGGGCTTGGAGCTTGCACCGGCACGTGGTGGGCCCTCTTGGAGACACGCCGGTGGCAGAAGGTGAGCAGTGAGGCCTGGGTGCGCAGGGGTGGGCAATCCCCGCTGGTCGGCGGGAGGGGCTGGGGTGCAGCAGCCTGTGTGCGCAGGGGCGGCCATGCGATGTTACCGTGTGCAATGATATGTACTCTGCCATCATTAGCTGTGGACTCTGTTTCAGATGAGGGACCTGGTGGACTGCTGTGTATACCGGCACGTGGTTGGAGACATACCGGTGGCAGCAGGTGAGCAGTGAGGCCTGGGTGCGCAGGGGCGGGCAATCCCCGCTGGGTGGCGGGAGGGGCTGGGGTGCAGCAGCCTGTGTGCGCAGGGGCGGCCAAGCGATGTTGCCGTGTGCAATGATATGTACTCTGCCATCATTAGCTGTGGACTCTGTTTCAGATGAGGGACCTGGTGGACCGCAGTGTATACCGGCACGTGGTTGGAGACACACCGGTGGCAGCAGGTGAGCTGTGAGGCCTTAGTGCGCAGTGTCAGCACTGTCTCTCACTGTCCCTCTCTTCCTTTCACTGTCTCTCTCTCCCTATCTTTCTCTCTCTCACTCTCCCTCTCTTTCTTTCACTGTCTCTCTCTCCCTCTGTTGCTCTCTCTCTCCTTCTCCCTCTCTCCCCCTTTCTCTCTCGTTCTCTCTCTCCCTCTCTTTCACTCTCTCTCTCTCTCTTTCTCTCTCTCTCTGTCCTTTGTTGGGCGCATGACGCACCTTCTTATCTTCAATTTTGTCTTGCAGGCTTTGACTTGCAGATTGTCCAGAGAAGACCCGCCATGACTCTTCCAATTATTGGTGTTGAGTTAAATTTGAATAAAATAATTAATTTTGTAATTCTAAGATGTATGAGTGTTTTTCCTTTTTCTGACCACCCATGAATGTTAATTGTTGTACTTGTGCGACATCAGGCGAATTGTTGTGTTCATGTATTTGTAAGGTAGATGTGTAATGTCTTTGTCCGGGGGGGGTGGGGGTGCCCGGGGTGGGGCCCGGGGGGGGGTCCTGGGTGTGGTGGCAGTGGGTGTTGTGGCCCCCTTGGGGCTCCGAGCTGCATGATCAGTGGCTCCATGGCATCTGTTGTTCTTCAGGTGTGGCTCTGGGCTGGGCTCCCTTTCATGGTGCAGGTTGTCGTCCGACTTAACACCAGGTAGGAGCAGGTGTTAAATCGATGCTGCTAACGCGCCTTATCGCATGTTTTTGACTCTTATCGCCGATCTGGCTGGTCATTGGGAATGTTGCGGAGTGGTGTTTTCGCGTGTTTTTGCATGGGAACGCCTACTCTGCATCTCATTAGCGTTAGTTGCCGGCGTCATCCGTGGCGATGTTTTTTGCGGCTGCTATCGGCGGGATATCGGCTGTTAGCACCTGCTTGTGAATTGTGCGATGAATTTATCGCCACTTTGGCTGCGATAAAGTGCCGCTAACTCGGCGATAAGTCCTTGTGAATATGCCCCACAATATTTTAAACTCGATATTCTGTCTGCACACCAAAGAACAAATGTTACCAGGATGCTACAAGTAACCTAAAGGATCGAGAAAGTTATATATTACATCATAGGCCCCCGACTTTAATGTGAGCCCAGCTGAGCTCCATTTATAACAAAACTTCCGATTGTTGGATGTCATTTTAGAGAGATCTGGAAAAAATACTAATGAGCCTTGATTAGTGGCAGCATTGGTGGTAATAGCCCAGAGATACGGTGAGATTAAAAAGTGTAGCATTTTTCAAAATCCTTTTATTTCAGTATAAGGAATCCCAGGGTGCAGATGAAAGCAAAAAAGATCCTTCACACTAATCGGTTTCACCACGCGTTTGTTTTGTCAGCCTTGTTTGTCTTCAATCATGCATTTTCGCTTTTAGGTGAATGGACTTTATTCCTTTTATAAGAGCAGACAGGAAGCACCAGCATCTCCAAAAACACACCTAGGTTTGACCTCTTTTTCATGTTTTGGCGGACGATGACTGATGCCATTCACAATGCACAGAATAACAGAGGAAAGAAGCAATCTCCAAATGACAGACAGGTCGAAAGTTTATAATTTCCCAGCATAGATCAGGAGTAACCCTGGGCAAAGCACTACGCTACGCTCGCGTAGTTTGCAAAGTTTGCGCTACTTTGCACTACGCGAATTGCACGTAGCACAGTGCGAACACCCGTAGCGTAGCGTAGCGTAGTGCAGCGGTCATTTTTTGCTTGCTCGCGGTCCTCAACGTCAAGTTGGCGACCGCGAGCAAGCAAAATGACATCCCGGCAAGACTTTTTCCTCGTTCGCGATCAGCAACATCAAGTTGCCGATCGCGAGCGTGGAAAATAAACCTCCCGGCGAGATTCTCAACGTGGGGAGGTCAGGTTTCTCATTGCGAGTGGTCGCGTATACTCGCGACCGCTCGCGATGAGAAACTACCAGTCCGCGTTGAGAAAGCTGCCGCTCGAGTAAAAATCTACTCGAGCGGCAGTAAAAGACAGCTCGCCCTGTGCAAGATGCCGTTTTCAATGATTGCACAGTGCGGACAAGCATCCGGCACTGTGCAATCATCGCGAACAGCGCACTACGCAGTTCGCGTAGTGCTACGCGTAGCTCGCGTAGTGCGAAGTGCACTTCACGTAGCTTCGCGTTGCTCTACTTCGCGAACTACGCCCAGGGTTAATCAGGAGGCTTTGAGGCTACCGGCCGACAGGAGACAGGCACACCGTCTCCAAAAATTATATAGATGTGGGAGAATGACAGGCAGTCATGGCCAGAGCTGCTAAGTTTGCAAACGTATCAACATACCTGCAAAGGCTGAAGGAAATAAGAGTAAAAATGGAATTTGCCAATCCCTTGGACAAACACAGAAATCTACTCATAGAAGAAGAGATAGGAAAGAGTTGGTTACGATTCTAGAATAAAAAGAGATATTGTCAAACGTGTTTATTTTGCTGCATATTACATGAAAAACGTGTTTTTCCAAATAAGGAATGAGTAAATAAATGAAACAATCTATATCGCGCACACTACCCCTATTGTCTCGTGGTGAAAAATGTTCATGGAAAGTGAAAGTTTTGAGTTTAATACTGGAACATACTGTTTGGTTACCTGGCAAAAAGAAGAGAAAATCTTTTATGATGAAGTTGGGATGTTAGGGACTTAGTAAATAAACACTGGCAAGGCCACTGGTCTTGAAGGTCTGATGTGATAATGCAAGAAACACAGCTTTGCAGATGAAATCCAGACAAGTAAGAAACTAAAGCCCTTCGATATGAAGGTTCCCATGCCTTCATTAAACGCCTGTTTTTGCTTCTTCTATGTGAAATGAAGGTTGCCTGGCAAGTGAGTTCTTTCTCATTGTGGGTTTGCTTTTGTTTCACTATCATAGAAAGAAACGAAGGTCTATACTGAAGGGTCCCTTACCACTTGAGCGCAATTTAACATAGAAACAAAATTAGGGCTGCAATAGACACAAGGAAGAGTTAGATATGGACTGCTTTGAGTTTCTATGAAAAAATTAAGCTAGAATGGCAAGGACACATTAATTAATAAAAGCTCGCTATTCATCCCCTACAAAAAAGAAAGAAAACAATACACAGCCTCAGTGACATTAATCAGAAGCCTCGAGAAGGGAAGGAGTGGGGGAAGGAGGGGAATTTTATTTATTTATTTATTTATTGATAGGTTTTGTAGAGCGCCTGAATCACCCCCAAAGGGGTATCTCTGCGCTGCAGCGATGCTACGAGAAGGCAGACGGGACAGGTTAGATCAGAACGGTCTTGAGAAGCTTTCTAAACTGGAGATAATCGGGGCATTGTCTCAGGTGGGTGGGGAGCTTATTCCAATAAAGGGGAGCAAGGTAGGAGAAAGCTTTCCCGCCCAACCTTGATTTCCTGACCCGAGGGACCTGGAGAAGAGATTTGGTTCCAGAGCGGAGGGTCCTGGAAGGGACATAGTGATTACATTTCTCAGCAAGGTAGGAGGGGCCATTGTTATACAAGGCCTTGTGAACAGTGCAGCAGGTTTTAAACTTAATACGCTTGCGCACTGGGAGCCAGTGAAGCTGTTGGAGGAGAGGAAGGGAGGTAGTTCTAGGGGGGCATTCAATACAAGGCGCGCCGCGATGTTCTGGACTACTTGCAACCTGCACACCGAGGACTTATTAGCTGAGACCAGGAGGGCGTTGCAATAATCTAAGCGGCTTAGTACCATTGTCTGGATAAGGGTTTTACGTGTGGATTTTGGGAGGAGAGGAAAAACTCGCCGTAACAGACCCAGCACATGAAAGCAGGAGCCGGCGGTATAGGCTGCATGCTCCTTCATGGTCAGTGACTGATCAAGGCTGATGCCCAGATTCTTAACAAGAGTCTTAGGTGCAGGAGAAGCACCAAGATCCACCGGCCACCAATCCGGTGTCCACACCAAAGGTGCCTCTCCGAAGAGCATAATCTCGGTCTTCCCTACATTGAGCTGTCATTCCAGAAGAGAAGGTAGACTGAACTGAAGGAGTGAATTTGTTGAATGAAAAGAGAAGCTGAGTGTCGTCAGCGTATGAAATAGGAGTGAAACCACAGGTCCTAAGGAGGGTGGCCAGGAGAGCGACATATATGTTGAACAAGGTGGGGCTCAAACAAGAGCCCTGTGGCACTCCCTTGGTCAGCTCCAAGGACTTTGATCGGAAAGGGCCTAGGTTAATAGTCTGAGAGCGGGAGGAGAGAAAGCTCGTCATCCACTGAAGGGCTGGTCCTCTGAGTCCAATTTCCTCCAGTCTCCTGAGCAAGATCTAGTGAGAGACCGTGTCGAATGCGGCAGAGAGGTCCAACAGCACATGAAGCGTGGATTGGCCTCTATTATCCGTGACAGCCACCAGGGCACACTCAGTGCTGTATTTGGGCCTGAAACCAGATTGAGAGGAATCAAGACTACCAGTAGATTCGACATGGTCAGATAGATGTTTATTGATGTACTTTTCCAGTAACTTGCTCAGTAGAGGTAGTAAAGAGATGGGGCGGAGATTGGAAAGATCTTCCATAGGGACCTTGGTGTTCTTACGAATAGGAATGACCTGTGCCGCCTTCCATTCCATGGGAAGATGACCCTCTCTTATAGACAGACCTACATGGGAAAAACGGAGGGATGGGGAAAGAAGGAATTTGGCATGAGATGCAAATGAAGAGCAGGACACAGGAAAGATGGAGCAGCAAGAAGGAGGAAAGAAAGGGGTGTGAGTGAGAGGAACTAGGAGTCATACTGAGGGGAAGATGGAAGGGTGGGAGGTTAGGAATGAGACCTGGTGGTGGATGGGGAAAATGAAGATCAAGACACCCGGGCAAGAGGAGGTGGGAGAGAGTAAGAAGAGGGAGGTGAGGGTGGAAGGAACAAGGAGCAAGATTTGCAGGAACGAGGGGTTAGCGGAAACAAGCTGGAACAGACACCAGAAAGCGTAAGTGTCAGGAATGACCATCGGAAAGCAGACAGAGAGGGTTGTTGCTGTAAAATAGCCCCTCCTGCACAGTGCAAGAACTCCTTTGGTTGTGGGAAGGTGCAATCCAAAAGGCAATAGCAACAGGTCAGAGACAAACTTTTCTCTGGGCTGAACCAAGATGCCAAAACAACACCATTTCTGTCTATTAGGAGCTCTCTTTCCGGGCTCCTTTAAGCTTGCAAAATATATATTTTTATACAGACCATCTATTCAATGGGCAAAGAATCGACTCCTTCTTCGTGCACCTTCAGATAACTCAAACAATATCAGGACATCTAAATAAGTACTAATAAATACGTTTCCACGAAGTGGTGAGCAAACAACAGAAGCTAAATCAATCACCATTGTAGACTAGTGATTCATGCAGCATTGTGCCTCTCTACACAGATCCTCTCTCCCAAATTCTCTTGATTGGATCTCTCTTTTGTGCAAATGTTTTACCCAGATCTTCATAGACAGGTGTTTCCTGTTCGTAGTTTGATTTCGGGTACTTTGGTTGGCTGATGGGGCTGAATCTAGCTGGGGACCTGCTCCATCAGACACATTTACCCAATTTTACGTACATTTCAAATATGAACAAAATGAAGAAACGCAGAATATGATCTGTCACCTGTTCCACAAATTCTAACTGAGACTGTCTATCATATTTTGGATGTTAAAATACATTGATGTCAGCAATACCTTGTGCACCTCAAAGGCCATGCCTGGGCACCCATGAAGATGCTCAGCAACCCGTCTCTGCGAGTTATCTCATGACATATCTAGGAGGGGCGATGATGGCTCCATTGCCCGCGTACATGCAGTCAAAAAACTTCCTATGGCATTAAAACATTCTCGAGAATACAAGTCCCAGTGTTCCAACCTTGGTGGCCATCCTGGGCAGTTCCAGCTATAAGAGCACCCCCTCCCAAGGTAACGCTGTCACTATTCGGAATCAGGACCTCCGAGCAGATCCACTGAATGATTCAGTTTCTGGGAGAAGACTTTGCCAGTTCCAGTGAGAAGGTTTTGAAAGTTGAAGGTTCACTTGAGTTCCTGAAGATAAGAGGTAAGGACACTTGGCTTGAGAACTTCGGTTAAGGCTGATATTAAAAAGATAAACTCTGACACCTCGACATCAAAAGTGAATTCTATCATTTTGTCTGAGAGCGCGAGCAAAACTTTGAGTGACACTGAAATGGTTGGAAGCTTATCTCTCATGACTTGGTAAAACACTTTGTGAAAGTTGCAAGAGATATTTACAAGGCAGAATGTGATTAAAAGAAGAACCATTTGAAAAAAAGAAATCTGGAAAAATAACGACTTGCTTGTGCAAGAAAAGTCTGGGAATAAGGGATTATTGAGACAAAGCCGACGTTTTGTATGACCTCATAATATCTAGCGATATTTGCTAACCACCTCTTTTTAGTAGGTTGCTTGAACCACAGCTGGCCTGATTGAGGTGGTGATGCCCTGCGGTTGTTGTCTGTTGTTATTGGTTAACAGAACGAGCATTGTGTGTTTAAGTAGAGAATATTAAGGAAGGTGATTAACTCATAATTCCCCTAGCATATTTAACAATACAGAGCCAGGGAGATTTCTTCATCGACCCTCATGCAGAAAATATATGTTCTAAGATTCCAGGAGATTACAACGTATAAATATATTCATAGGTTAAGACTCACTTGACAAGGTATAATATAAACTAACCATTCTCTACTACCAGTTGATCCAGCGCTGGGCCGAACCTCTAACCACCCAGTGGGCCTTTCCAGTCCTCTGAGGATAAAAGGAGTTAGCATGGGTTCAACAACAGTGTAAACCATTTGGCTACACAATCAGGAACAGGAATCAATGAATAAAGTTAAAGGGTTTTATTTCAAGTTAGCAGTCAGGGTAAGATAGACAAATCTCAATACCATGCTGTAAAGGTACAGAATAAGTATTGGATAACCCAATCTCCTGAAGAAATTTAGGGGTACCAATATAAGACCAACAAGTAGTTCAGTCACAGCAATACAGAAGATAAACAAAAAAACTTGGGTCCCGATTCACACGGGTAAACTTTTGGTGTTCGCAAAGGTAACCTTAGACCAAAAGTCTAACTTTACTACTTTTTGGTATTCACAAAGGTAAACTTAGACCAAAAGTCTAACTTTACTACTTTTCACTATTCACAATGGTCAGTTACTTCTAGTAAAGTTAGACTTTTGGTCTAGGTTTACCTTTGTGAATACCAAAAAGTAGTAAAGTTAGGCTTAGGTCAGTATTTCCATTTGAAATGCCTTTTTTGTTTTGATAATAACTTTAGTCCTGTGCTACTGTTTGGCTCGCATGTGCATAGAAAGTTTTGTAGTGATCCGTCAACTGAAGGATGAGAAAAGAGAAAAATATTGCTGGCAGACATGACAGAACTCCGGGGCTTAGCCCCCTGTCCTGAAGTTTAGAAAAAAAAAGATATAAGGAGGAAGGGTAGGGATATTATGCCCCCTAGACTCCATGGAGGAGGCACAAAGCGAACCCCTGGGCCAAAATTAAAAAATAATTGCCATTTTGTTCTGTGATCTCTTGGGACACCCACAGGACTGCAAAAAAAACGGTGGCCCGGGCCACATTGTTTAATTAGGGGAGAGTGGCATGCGGCCCCCCTCTCCGAGCCATATTCAGCGCCAGGGACCCCATCACCCGAGGCCTAATTTAATTAATATGGGGAGGGGGTGCACGGCTGCCTTCAGGTGCAGTAATAAAATATCACTTTACATTAAACTCTCGAAATTCACTGAAAAAAACAAAGGTTAAAGTAATGTTATAGTTAGGCGTGATAAAAAGATCTGTTTGTGTTTAAAAAAATGGAGAAATTCAGTAAAATAAACAAAGGTTAAAGTAACTTTATAGTTAGATAATATGTCAGTGACAACAGTAATGTTTCAAACTCAAAAATCCACAGAAATTCACCAGTTATAGTTAGCAGAGCTAACTATAACATGCGCCCCGCCGTGCACTGCTTATGACCTCACATATTACATCACTCATGACATGTTCTATGACATAATTTATGCCATCACTGATGACATCTCAAATTGAGAACCTTGATGTTTTCCTAACTATAACTAAACTTTAACCATTGGATTTTCATGAAATTTCAATTTTTTTTATAAATTATTAATAAAAATGTGTTTCAAATAGTAGAGTCCAGTGTCGCAAGTGGAGAATTGTTACAATGTGTTCCTATAGCAACTTATGGGGTAGGCATATCAGCTTTGGGTCACTTGGCCACCCTCCAAAGGGAGGAAAATCATTTCTATAGGAGAGTATTGTCAGCCACTGTGTCAACCTCTAGCTTTATTTGCCACAACGAACTAGGATTAGACTTTCTGAACGATTTTATTCATAGCCGGACAATTCTCTTGTGGCTATCTATCTGGAGCCCAGAAGAAGCAAAGTTAACTAGAGAGATAGTTGTAGACTGTTTGGCATGTGATAAGGGTCTTTTGGTCCGCAGGATAGCGTACATCAAAAAATCCCTGGAAGCAAATGGATTGGCTGATATGTTTTTAAACAGATCGCAGCAGGCAGCCCATGTCAGAAAGCAAGTGCAAGTCTTGCTGCTAGAGAGAGAGAGCTAAAGAAAAGAGGGTGAGGGCTGAAAGTCAAAAATCAAGTGCTAAGCATTATTTATATCCTAGTCCCGGGGCCATTTCTATCAACTATTTGCAGAATAATAATAAGAGTTGGGAAAGGCATTTACTGTTTAGCTGCCGGGCAGGTATAGTAAAATATTTTCGTTGTTTTCTGGCAGGAAACCAACCCCAGTTCGACTGTAGAGAATGCCCATGTACTAACTTGCACAAACAAACTTTGGTACAATTTCTCTTTTTTGTGTGAAAATTATAACATTTATACCGAAACATTTCTCATACCATTTTTAAGGCTTAGCAATCCATGGCTTTTTAAGCAAGCATATTATTTTTTACTGGCATTACCAGACGACGAAATGTGTGGACATGTGATTCTGTTTCTTAACCCCTTCGCTGCTAGGCCTTTCCCCCCCTGTGCTAAGCCTTTTTTTGGCTATTTGGGGTAGTTCGCGCTTAGGCCCCTGTAACTTTTTGACCACATAAGGCATCCACGCCAAATTTGCTTCCTTTTCTTTAAACATCATGGAGATTTTAAAAGTACCCAGGGTTTGTTGATTGACCTGGAGGTGACCCAGAAATTAGCCAAAATACAGCAATCTTTTTTTTTTAAATGGGAGAAAAGTGCTGCAGATGAAAGCGTCTGTTTTTTTCCCTGCAAATGGTATCAACAAAGGGTGTGTGGTGCTGAAATAACCATTTTCCCAGCTTTCAGGAACTGACAGACCTTTGTCAGAAAACCAAAAATATTTGCACAGTTTTGGCATTTTACTGGGACATAGCCTATTTTTGCTATTTTTTGCGCTTTCAACCTCCTTCCAGTTAATGGTAGAAATGGGTATGGAAAGCTGTACATTTCAAAATATTAGACACAATTCTGCATTCAGCAAGGGGTCATTTGTGTAGATCCTTCAAGGTTTCATACAAACAAACTAAATCAGGGCTGCACCACTCAAAGAGAACAAATCATTACATATAGTTATAATCAAATGATCCTCAAGTTGAAAAAATTTCTTCTTTATTGTTTTGTTCTTTAAAAGCCACTGCCAACGCGTTTCGTCCTGTCACGCAGGACTTCTTCAGGGCTGTAAGTTAGAAATATAAATAAAAATAACGTATACAATACATTGAAATGTACATAACATACATAACATAGATATATATATATATATACATTAAAAAAAACATATAAATCAAACGCCCACACAATCCCTAGACACCACAATACAAACGATCAATAAAAACACTGTGATGTGTACATGTAACATTTAGATAGAGACCAACCCCGAGGGGCCAACGCATGTGTACAAAGATAAATCACAACCTCTCCAAAAGATTGAATAGCCCAGCTGTATAGACATATGACTAAAGCAACGAGGGAGAGGGAATAAGAATCATAATGAGTAAAGAGAGTAGCAACAGAGAGGAATAAGAATCATAATGAGTAAAGAGAATAGCAACAGAGGGGGTTGTTGCTAGAAACAAGAAAAATAATAATGAAAAGACACCAAAGATAAAGTCGTCTATTGATAATCCACTGATATCCATCTGAAAACCGGGTCCCCATTGGTTTCGTAATAAAAGGTCACACCATCGAAAGATAGCGTAACCTAATAGGATGTAAATAAAAACCAAATACGACTTGACCTCTCGGCCCATCCTCATCTTTTGAACATGAAGACAGCAGAAACATATAGTGCAACCTCACACCGTAAACCAGCAAGCTAACGAAACCGTATCCAGTGACCCAAGTGAAGTAATGTGTGCCACCAAATCGAAGAATCCAGAGATAAAAGGATGGTAACCTACCATTCGCTATTCGTAGTAGGCGAAAGGAGATTGGTAGTAACCATATAAAATTGTCTTCACACAATACTGACGGCAATCTGTATGGGACAAAGAAGGATCCCAGATGGGACCAAATTCACATAATAAGCCAAAATATATAACCTATCCAACTATGGATGTGCACTATAAACATCCTAAATTGCACTTATGCCTAACTTATCTGTATTTTGAAGTGTACATCCAAAATTCAGGTCACATCAGCTAAATTTGAGGTTTGTAGGGGACTCTGGGTAGGAAGACGTTGGGGGGTCCACGCAAGCCATACCTCACTGGACTCCTCAGGGTGTCTAGTTTTTGGAAATGTGTGGGTTTGGTAGGTTTCCCTAGAAGACCGCTGAGCCCTGGGCTAAAAACCCAGGTGCCCCTCCTGCAAAACCAGGTCGTTTTATGATAGGTAATTTTGAAGTCTCCACAGTACGATTTGGTCCATTTCCTGTTGCGGCCACTATGCCTACCCACACAAGTGAGGTACCATTGTTATCGTGAGACCTGGGGTAAGGCTGGGTGGTAGGAAATTTGTGTCAGCCCAGTGATCCTACAACTTTTCCACACAACAATTTGGAAACAATTTGATTTTTTCAGCAAAATATGAGGTTTGAAGGGGATTCTGGGTAGGGAAACAATGGGGGAGCCATGCAAGCCATACCTCACTGGACTCCCCAGGGTGTCTAGTTTTCAGAAATGTGGGGGTTTGGTAGGTTTCCCAAGATGGTCGCCGAGCCCGGGGCCAAACACTCAGGTGACCCCCCCTTGCAAAACCAGGTTGTTTCAAAATAGGACATTTTGATATCTACACAATACATTTTGGGCCCTTCCCTGCCGCGGGTACTTTACCCACCCACACAAGTGAGGTACCATTTTTATCTGGAGTGTTGGGGAAGTGCTGGGTGGTAGGAAATTTGTTGTTTCTTTCTGAAGCGTGAAAATTATGGCACAGTAATTCAGGGAAAATATGACCATCTGTCACGCTCCCCTGAACTCTGGCGTCGGAGCGGGAGCGAGGGCGAGAGCGTGTGAATGCGTCTCTCGTCAGAACTACAACTCCCATCATTCCTGCAGCTTAGCGCACACGTGCGCGCACTGGTGACGCGACGCCCCCCCCCTGGAAGAACACATACTGGGCGGGTGAGTCAGTTCCTTGCTGCGTATTCTGTTTGGAGCTTAGACCGGAGCTGGGGCATAATCGCGTAGAGCAGAGGCGCTGGACATCTGTTACTCTGCAAGGGCGGTAAGGGTGACGCAGTCACCATTCATGACTATAGCAAAGCTTGATAAGGTATCAAGCCTCTTTGGAGTCCTTTTGGCAAACTTCTAGAACTTCTTGAATGTTACACTCTGAAGGCATTGAGTGTACGGGGTGCTTTATTATGATTGAATGTGAACTTTGATTCCAAGACACGTTTTGCCTATGAACGGGCCACATGGATACTTGGGCTGTGCTTGAACAGTCAACATTTAAGGGCATGCATTCAATGCCTATTCTGAACATTAACTTGATAAGATAACAACGACATTACTTTATGTTTGTTCTTCTGTATTCCTTTTGTTAGCAGGGAATAGAGGTGTGTTTCGTGTACTCAACCTCCCCTGTGACGCCAGATCAATTCCTCATTGTGGTGGGTAACGATTGGAATGAGTGTGTGCGGATCTTACTTATACTTTGTTTTACTACATGCTGATTAGTGTTTTTCTTATCTTTAGAGAGCCTTCAGATGATAAGGCATCTCATGAAAAGAATGTTTACAAGGCATCGTGTTATTTTCCTCTACTGGTAGTTACCGCATCTGTTTCTCGATTGTCTCTTGTATAATGGTTAGAGTGGGAACTGAACAGTCACTTAATTGTGTTTCTTGTGTTTTAGGTCCCCCTCCCTGCAGTCCCCATCCTTTCCTTCCCTCGCTTAATCATTCCAACCCTCTGCGCTATTATAGCATCAGAGAGTGGGGCGATTGAGAGGTGGACCCATTTGAGCAACGTACCGATCCTGGGAGTTTGGAATAAAACCTTGACACCGTCACATTTTGAGGTTTGCAGGACATTGTGGGTAAGGTAACTTGTTGGGATCCACAAGAGAGACATCACCATGTACTCCCCTGGGTGTTTAGTTCACGAGAATATCTAGAGTTGGTAGGTTTATCTTAGATGGAATGTACACCTAGGCAGAGAAAGACGGAAAAAAAGACAAATATTACTGCACAACCATCTATTCCTCAAGCACACACACATACTGGTTAGATTTGGCACAAGGGCGAGTGATGGTTCAGTGTATAAAATTTTATTAACAAGAGATTTCACAAAAATGAAATGCACTGTCAATAATTGAAAGGACAGGAAACTGAACCATTGACTCACAGCTCGGGAGCTGCAAAGCCACGACAAGGCACCAACCTCTTTACAGGCCATTCATACACCTTTCATTCGTGTGACAAATACAAAACCATTCACACCGCCAACTGCGGGCCCATCACATTACAACACTCACATAAGCAAACAGCGCCATTCAAGGGCCCATCACTTTCAGACGCCCACATGCCTGACACAGCAACCACACCAGCTGACGGATTGTGTGGACTGGCATTTGGCTACCAGTGTTGTAGTTACCAGCAGCAAGTCACTACTCCGCACTGCCAGCCAAGCCCCAGCCTACACACACTGCCAGCCAAGCGCCAGCCTACACACACCGCCATCACATTTAGGGGTTTTTTATACAAAAAAGAGAACACAAACAAATTGTAAATAGATACAAATCTACTAACACAAAATCTGAAACTAAATACATTGCACTAATGCCAATCTTGAAACTGAACCAACATTTTTAAACAATACAGACCAGGCAGTTCACTTTACCACTCATGGATGCTCCCAAAAATTCTTTTGCATGTGGTACATTCTAAAACAAGCAGGCACATACAGCGCAGGGGTAGAAGGACACTCGGGGCAGTACATACGAGTCTCCTTCCGCGTACCTCTTCGCCAACACACTCTACATCTCCTACTGAGAAAGTCTTTTGAGGGCATGGGAGGAATGTGATCAGGAAAGTGGCGATCTTTCAATCTAGCCACATCCTCTACCACTCCAATTCTAGGAACACTTGCCTGTTCCACTACAACAAGGCTGCCTATTATAGACTCCTGAAACTTAGCAAAAGTCATCTTTGACTCAGGACAACAATCCTTAAATACAGCAAAAGCATTAAAGGTTGCCAAGTGGAAAAGATGGATAGCCAACTTCTTATACCAAATGTAAGCCTTACAAAGAACGGTGTATGGTTCCAACCTCTGATCTACTCTATCAACACCACCCATGTGCCTATTATAGTCTAAAATACACACAGGTTTGCGCACTTCAGCAACCTGACCCCAAACAGTCACAGGTGAAGTGCTTTCATCATGGATGGTAGTCAGCATGTAGACATCTCTCCTGTCTGCAAACTTCACAGCTAGAAGTTCCTCACTACACAACGCACTGCACTGTCCCCGCACAAGCTTTTGACAAACACGTTCTTTTGGGAAACCTTTACGGTTAGAGCAGATTGTGCCACAAGCAACAGTGTCCACTTTTGCCAATTCCCTGAACAACTGCACACCAGTGTAGAAGTTATCTGCATATAAATGGTGACCTTTGTTAAAAAGTCCTCTACCAAGTTCCCACACAATTTTCTCAGTCACTCCAAAAGTGGACGGACAACCAGAGTGGTCAATCCTGGAATCCCTACTGGTGTACACCCTGAAATTAGAGACATATCCAGTCCTACTGTCACACAGCATATACATCTTAATTCCATAGCATGCCCTCTTGCTAGGAATGTATTGCCTAAAAACCAAGTGGCCCTTGAACAAGACCGAAGACTCATCCACAGCTATTTGTTTCCCTGGAGCATAGATCTCAGAAAATGGATCTACAAAGTGATCAATGACAGGCCGAATCTTAAAAAGACGGTCACAATCAGGGTGATCTTGTGGCAACGCTAAACCATTATCGACAAAATGCAGCATCCGAAGCGAAGCAAATACCGATCACGACTCATGACTGCCGGAAATATAGCTGTTGCCATCAAGGGGACTAGTAGACCAATATGAAGACATCGATGGCTTCCTTAGCAAGCCCATCACAAAAGTTAAACCCAAGAACTTCTTCATCTCTTCCAGATTTGTGGGAGTCCACTGGGTATCTCTAGAGTGGGGCCTGAGGCTGGCACTGTTGTCCGTCAAATACTGTTCAGCATACAAATTAGTCTGCTCAACCATCTCTGCCAAAAATACATCGTCCATAAACAACTGAAAGAAATTTATAGGCAAAAAGTTTTCAGTATCCACTCTACACCCTCGAACACCAGTAAAGTCTAGCAATGTCGGCTACACTATGCATCGGGCAACCCAGAGGTCAGCATTTTCAATAGGAGGCCTTGCAGCCCCAGACTGCAACCCAGATGCCTCTTGCTGCATCATCGGCACATCAATGTCCTCCTCTAAGACAGATACTTCATCTGCACTAAGAGTGGCTTCATTATACGATGATTCCTCGTGGACAGAAAACACACTGCCAGAATCTTCCACTGCCTCCTCTGCCTCAGATGCAGAGCCAGTTTCTGAACCATGGTCAGAGGAAGACTCAAAAAGCATACCAACAACCTGCTGAGCAGTAATCCTGCGGCTAGCCATAATCCTTACAAAGAAAGGAGACTTCACAAACAAGTCAACAACAACCAACACTGTGCTAAATAAGTAATAAACAAAGTGTGGCTTTATCACAAAGATCTAAATACTCAAAAACAATATGACTCACTTGCCAAAGATAGTTACACTCACCAGCACCTACTCTGCAGAGACACAGCAAAAAGCAACGATATCCCACTAGAAAGAAAAAACAAAACCAATTACTCACAAGACAACAAAATACACATCGAACACAAATGCAAAAAGATTTTGACACTCAAAAAACAGAAGACAAACATACTGCTATTATTACACCATTTGCAAAAACCCATTCATGCAGGGAAATGAAACTCATTTAGAGTAGATAGTACAAAATAATTCTCTTACCAAACACAAGCAACTACACAAACTGCAGAACCACCAGTAACGAAACCGCAACCTGGAACAGTCTAAAGAGCAAAAGCCTTGAACTAGAATAAAAAGGAGAAATTAATTATTACAATTGCAATTCAGAAGAAATAAAGCAATTAACATTATAACACGCTATGTCACTACCGAAATGGTCAATCTGCCAGATGGGCCTTCAAATAGGGCCGAGAAAAATGGAGGGTGATCTTGCCCAAGGGATCGGGTGGGGTTTTCTGCCAGGCCGATCTGTCCCCCAGGTGGGGCAGAAAACAGCTGACAGAAATGTGCCCCCCTTGCAAAAGAAATAGATCCCTGGTGCCTAGTAGGGATTTCTGCCTCCCGCCTAGGGGCAGAAAGGCCAAAAAAAGGGGCAGATATGTCCCCAGGGTGGCAGAAAATACATAAACATAATTTAACCCCCTTGGAATCGACCCTTGGCCAAGGGGTCGCTTCCATCTTCAATAAAAAAGAATCCCTGGTGCCTAGTGGGGGTTTCTGCCACCCCCTCGGGCAGAAAGGCCAAACACAAGCCATAAGGTCCCCAGGGGGGCAGAGAAAACAAACTTAATTTGCCCCCTTGGAAGCGACCCTTGCCCAAGGGGTCGCTTCCATTACACACAAAACAAAATTCCTGATGTCTAGTGAGGTTTTCTGCTCCCCCTTGGGGGCAGAAAGGCCAAAACAACAGGCCAATTTGCACCCAGGGGGGCCAGAAAAAATATGCACAAACAATCACCCCCTTGGAAGTGACCCTTGCCCAAGGGGTCGCTTCCAGTACACAAAAAACTAAATCCTTGGTGCCTAGTGGGGTTTTCTGGGGGCAGAAAGACCAAAAAAACGGGCCGATCTGCCCCATGGGGAGGCAAAAAAAACATGCACAATAAATCTCCCCCTTGGAAGCGACCCTTGCCCAAGGGGTTGCTTCCAACACACAAAAAAAAATCCCTGGTGGCTAGTGGGGTTTTCTGCCCCCCCAGGGACAGAAAGGCCAAAGAAACGGGCCGATCTGCCCCCAGGGGGGCAGAAAAAACATGGACAATTAATTGCCCCCTTGGAAGCGACCCCTTGGGCAAGGGGTCGCTTCCAATACACAAGTATGAAAATCCCTGGTGGCTAGTGGGGTTTTCTGCCTCCCCTGGGGGCACCAAGGCCAAAAATACGGGCCGATCTGCCCTCGGGGGGGGGGGGCAGAAAAAGCATGCATAAAATTGTCCCCCTTGGAAGCGACCCTTACCCAAGGGGTCACTTTCATAACAATAAAAGAAATCCCTGGTGCCTAGTGGGGGCATTTCTGTTGCACGATCGTGATGCTGTGCGCGATTGTGAAGCAGAAATGCCCTGCAAAGAGACATCAGGGTAGAGGAAAAACTTTTTCCTCTCCCCCGATGCCTCGATGCACAGGGAAATCCCCCCCCCCCGGGAACAGGAATCACCTTACCTGTTCCTCCGGACGCCTGAAAGCATCTGGGGCTTCCTGATGACGTTGGCGCGTGCTGTGCGCGCTGACGTCATGGGATTGCCACGGGGGGTCGGGGTGGCAGCGGAAACTCTTCTGCTGCCATCCCCCTTTGTGGATAGTTGATGGGCTGCCCATGGGGGGAGTGGAAGCACTTCCCCCATGGGTGGGTGCCATGACGGAGCGGTTCCGTCATGAGCACACGCCCACGTGGCTCATGACGGAACTGCTCCGTCATGAGCATGGAAGGGGTTAAAGCTACAATGGAGGAGAGTGTTGTAAAGGCTACTGTCATAGAGTGATGTATTGTGGATTGGAATAAAGTGGAGTAGAGTAGAGTGTAGTAGCCTATCGTACAGTGTAGTAAAGTGTTATATAGTGTAGTAGCATGGTGTCTCATATAGTGGAGTCAAGTATCGTAAACAGAAGCAGCGAGTTGCACAGTGGAATGGCGTGTCAAACAGTAGAATAGGGTGTCGCAGACTGTCATAGAGTAGAGTAGAGTGTTTTAGAGTGACATAGGATGAAATAGAGTGTCATAGAGTGGAGAATCATCAAGTGGAGTGTTGTAGAGTATAGTGAAGGAGAGTATCGTAGAGTGGAGTGCCGTGTCACATAGTACAGTGGCATATCATAGAGAGAAGTTGAGTGGAGTGTCGTCATGTGTCAGACAGTGTAAAACAGTGGAATAGAGTGGATAGGCATAGAGTGGAGTAGAGTGGCATAGAGCTGCATAGAGTGTAGTACAGTGTTGTAGAGGTGAGTTGCATACAGTGGAGTAGAGTGTCGGACAGTGGAGCGTCGTAGAGCGGAGTATAGTACAGTGACGTAGAGTAGGAAAAAGGGGAGTATAGTGGAGTGGAGTACACTGGAGTGAGGTAGTGTAGAGTGGAGTAAAGTGTCATAGAGTTGAGTGTCATGTCATAGACTGTAGTGGCGTGGAGTGCAGTAGAGTGGAGTGGACTACCATGCAGTTCAGTAAAGTGTCCTAATTTGGAGTAGTGTGTTGTACAGTAGAGTGTAGTGTGGTGTTGTACAGTATTGGAATGTGATGTAGACTACAGTAAAGTAGAGTGGCATACAGTCAAGTTGATTTTTGCAGAGTGGAATGGTGTACAGTACAGTACAGTGTTGTAAAGTGTGGGAGAGTGTCACTGTCACAAAGTATAATGGCTTAGAGTGGCATATAGTGAAGTGGCATACAGTGGAGTAGTAGAATAGATAAAGTACTGCGTCAGAGTAGAGTGGATTAAAGTAGGGTGCAGTGGCATACAAAGAGTTGTGTACAGTGTCATATAGTGGACTAGAGTATCGAGAAGAGAGGAGCAGAGGGCTGTACAGTGGCATACTGTATAGCACAGTGTTGTTCAGTGGAATGAAAGGATATAGACAGGAGTAAAATATCAGTGAGTGGCATACAGTGTAGTAGTCTTGTGTAGTGGAGTTGCATAGAGTACAGAAGTGTGCGAAACAGTGGAGCTGCATAGAGTGGATTGCTGTATAGTAGTGTAGAGTGAGATAAAGTCTTGTATAGTTGAGTAGTGTCGAGTTGAGTGGTGTGGCATAGTGTGGAGTAAAGTACAATAGATTATGTTGATGTTTCGTATACTAGAAGGGCGTGGAGTGGAGTGTACTGCTGTAGTGTATTTAGAAAACTGTTATAAATTGGAGTGGGTTCTTGTACAGTAGAGTGGAGTGCTGTGTCATAAAGAAAAGTGTTGTATAGTGGAATAGAGTGTTGTACATTGAAGTGTACAATCATAGAGTGGAGTATAGAGTTGGACAGTAGAGTGTACAGGGATAGAGTGGAGAAGAATGCCATAGAGAACCATGAAGTATGGTAGACTTTTATAGAGTGGAGTTAAATAGAGTGGAGGCGAGTGCCACACAATGAAGAGGTGTAGAGCAGAGTGGCATAGACTGTAGTGGCGTAGTGGATTACTGTCAAATGGAGTAGCATAGAGTGGAATAGAGTACAGTGGAATACTGTACAGTGGAGTGTGGAGGAGTACAGTGGGATAGAGATGAATAAAATAGAGAGGAGCGGTGTCCAGTGGAGTGGCATAGAGTTGAGTAGGGTACAGTGGATTAGCATACAGTGGGGTGACACACATTGAAGTGGTGTAGCGTAGAGTCAGGGAAACTGCTATTAATTGAAGTGGCCTCTCATACAGTAGAGTGGAGTGAGGTGTCATACAGTGTTGGAAACTGTTATATAGTGGAGTACAGGGTTGCACAATAGAGTGTACTGGCATAGAGTTGAGTGCAAATTTGGACAGTGGAGTGTATGGGAGTCGAGTCTAGTAGAGTGGTATAGAGTGTGCTAGAGTTTTGTAGAGTTAAGTTATATATAAAGTACACGGGAGTGGTGTAGAGTGGAGTAGCATACAGTGGAGTGGCATAAAGTGTAATAGCGTAGAGTGGAGTGGCATAGACTGGAGTGGTGCACAGTGGAGTGGCATAGAGTGTAATAGCATATAGTGTAGTAGCGTACAGCTGAGTGCCATAAAGTGTAAAACCGTATATTGTAGTAGTGTACAGTGGAGTGGTATACAGTAAAGTGATGTTCTTATGTTCCCGGGTTAGGCCCATGTAGAGAAGCTGCTCATTTCATACATTGTCCTATCTTTTCACAATAACATTTCTGCAGTGAACTTTTGTACATATTTGCATGCACGACAATGTTGGATTAGTTTCTCTGAAACTACTTTGTTTACACATCTAGCTTCGCACAACATTATCACGATGCCTCGAACATCATGTACAAGGCCTCTTTACGCACTATGTACAAATGTCGTTCTGTCTTCATCCACGGGTGACAGCTATCTACATATCCATACCATCGCTAAACTACAATGCACATTGCAAGGCTGCTTTCTATTATATATAAACAGCAGCCTGATAGATTAGCAGAGAAGGCACTTCAGCTGACACTGAGGGTTCCTGCATGCTGAAACCTCATCACGCAGTGATCTGACATCTCCTGGAGAGGGTGTCCAGTTCGTGACCAAGACGGGCTCCTATAGTCTCTCTCACCAGGTAATGGGTTTGGCTCGACCCTTGGGGGGATTCTTGGCTTTACACCCACACACCCTCTAGGTACACTTAGAATAGGGTTTTGCATGGTAGGAGTACATCAGATTACTGCCTTATTTATTTACCTGCATACATACACTGTTTTAGCACCATGGTAAAACTGTATCTACTATATACGCAGTTGGTGCTTGTAATCACATTCATCTGCTTCTGTCTACTGATTATCGCAGCACATGTTTTCTATACAAGAATAACATTGGTTCCAGAAATATATTGAAAACGTCCCACTGTGTATTCTGTATATTTCTCTGAGCACAAGTAAGCATGAGTGACTGAGGGAAAGGTTCTGATCTGTTTCCACGATCCCTGAGGGAACAGGGCTGTCATTTTCAGTGGTTGTCAGAAACCATTCGCTCCCTGATAAGGTTAGGGGGGCTTACGGTGGCACTGTGAGCTAGCTGGTCGATAGGTCAACATAGCTTTTTGGGTTGTCCAGAATCAGTCTAGACACCAAGCCCTTAGTTTATGTTGTCCAACAAACGTGCAGATCCTACAGATTTGTAGGAACTATGCAACATGGCACTGCCAATGTTGGTTGGGTTCTTATTCAACAGTCTATCTAAGTAGTTCAGTCGTGCGTCCTCAGAGACCCCTACTCACCTACAAACTGGAGACGTCTGTGGTGGTAGGGAAAATCCACTTCAGCTGAGTAGGTATACCCTATGTATTGGCTGTAAGTTATAAGTTTGTAGGATAAAAATTCTCCCACATTGTGCTAACCCTATCTCCATAAATTAATTTTACTAAAAATTGTTCTTTCCTTACACAATGTCAGAACAAGGAGATAACGATGAAGATCAAGAAGTTAGACTAAACATTACAGAAAGTTGCAGACATGCTGTTACTTTGAAATTATTACATTACGGCCTCCCGGTAACGGGTCTGCACGTAACCTTCGTGGGTTGAGGCACACAAAGCATTCAGAATAGAGGTATTCTACTCCTGGGTTAAGTTCCCAGCTACGGATAAACTTACACAATTGTTTCAAACTTACATTGAAGATGAAACACCAGAGGAATACTTTTCATAAGTGGACATAGAAATTCTGTTAACTTACCAAGAACACATACATTGGCTTAAAGGCACCCTCCCCCATACCGTAGAAAATGTGAGACTCGGTCCACTCAGTAAAGAAGGAGCGGCCTGGCCAGTCTTAGCTGTTTATACACCGCATCCTAATCCTACTAATTTAAAAGCAGCAGAAATAGGAACACTATGTAAAGATCTAGTAAAAATTTACAGAAACCTCATGCCGTACATTATGCAAACACTCACAGTTAACCCTGCACGGACGGCTCAGGCTGCACATCTACAATTTTCTGCTACAGGTATCAGCCCTCAAACACTGAATGCCGTTCTGGGAAAGGTTCCCACCAGTCAGGAGCAAAATCTGTTCTGGATAGCACAAAACATTGGTCAGCTTGAAGCAGTTTTTCCCCATACTGGCCCACAGGAGAAACGCAGAATATTAACAATTTGCTTGCCAATGGGACTGGCTCCCGTGGTGGAAGATTGGCCCACTTGGGGTACTGTCTTCACTGCCATTTATACCAGAACACATGGTGCCCCTTCAATATCAGTTCTACCTGAAGTACTGAAACAAGTACAGAATGAGTACGGGGCAGCACCTGCCCTGGACTTAGGGATGAAACTGGTAGGGAACTTTGACACAGTATCCTCTATATCGTTAGGTAACATAAAAAGGAGGCAGCAGCGTTGGCTATACACCACCACCGAAAGGAACTCGCTCCTGCACAGCAGGAACAAGAACCACCTAAAATTATTGAAGAAACTTATGCTACGCTGGGTAGAGATAATTTAGGAGCCAGACCTGGGAAACCAATGGTGAAGGGTAATTCTGAAAAGGGTAACTCTAGGCAAGTTCCCGATTCTTCCAAGAAGAAGTGGGATAATAAACAAAATAAATCACGATCACGGGGTGGGTCTCCTCAACAGGAACCCACTGATAAAAAATATAATCTAAGAAACCGTGATAATATTAGAAAACCTGACAGGTATCAGAATACTCATACACGTTCCTCTCATTCCTTTCAGGATTTGTCTGATAAGCGTTCGGAGAGAGGTGAACGGTCAGAGCGCAGATCAGAAGAGCATGTGAAGACGAAGAGGGAAACACATTGTACTTCAGACTACATTATTAAGGAGGACAAACCAAAGACTCAAAAACCTCAATCCAAAAGAAGAAAGTCGCAGGGATTAAAATAAGACATGCCCAAACTACTGAGGACTCTGCTTCTGAACGTGGAATGGGCAGTGAGGATGCTGGACAGCGCGGCAGAAGTCACAATAGCTTGCCAGAACCTGATGGATTATCTGGTGATAGTAGCGCTGAAGGAGCATATCACAGTGGAAACACCTGATACAAAGGTGAGTGTCCTACATAGTTTATATGAAATAATGCTCCAAATAGAGAGGGACATACCCAGGAACATCATGGCTCTCTTTTGGGAGGACCTAACATATGGTTACAACATTTTCTTGGCTGAAAAGGATTGGCCACCTGAGTACGTAATGGAGTGCCCTTTAGGAGAAACTGTAATTTTACCTGCTTTCTCTGACCTTGTTCCAGAATCAGACAAACATTCATATGCCAAGGAGTGGGCATTAGCGCTAGATCCTGGACTTTATCGAACTCATGTAGGGTGGGATGATGAGTCTCCTCATCACAAAATTTCATTAAAATCAGTTCCACAACCCTAGAGACAATACCAAATAAAGCATGAAGCTAAAAAGCAAGTTAGTGAAATCCTGGAACAACTTCAATACCAGGGTGCAATAGAAAATTGCACCTCACACATGAATAATCCTTTATTTTCCGTAATGAAACCGGATAATTCATATTGTCTAGTCTTAGACTACAGACATTTGAACACTTCCACATGCACATTTGCAGTTCAAAATGCACATAGTGCTGCACTAATGAATTACATTGTGCAAAAAAAAATACAAAACAACACTGGCTATCTCAAATGGATTGTTCTGCCAGAATATAGCACCTGGAAGCAGATATTTGACCGCATTTTCAGCACTAGGTTCACAGCTTCAATTTTGTCATTTACCTCAAGGGTATAAGAACAGCCCTGGGCTGTTTTCAGCCAGGTTAGCAGAGTTACTTCAAAATTTTGATGAGGAGGCATTGTCCTATGTAGATGATATTTATCTAGCACTTAGCTAGAGTAAACCACATAATTCTTGAGTTCGCTCACCTGGGTTACAAATTTAATTTAAAAAAATCTAAAATTGCCCATCTCAATGTTCTGTTTCCGGCATACAAGTTGTCAAGTGAAAGGAAAAGCCTGACAGCACATTTTTAGAAAAATGCACACTGCTCCAACCTCCAACAACTCTGAAAGGACTACAATCCATTTTAGGATTTTAAAATTTTGGCAGAACATATATTTTGGATTACACAGAACTAGTAAAACCGTTCTACGACTTCATCAGACCTGATTTTTCAATCCACCATTGGACACAGGAACATACAAACAAGTTATGTTCCGTACTAGCTGACATGATAGCTTCCAAACATGTGCACACAGGTGCAAACTCAACTAACCTAGTAATCCGCGTAGTCGCTGGACCAACTGCGTATACCTATATCACTTTCAATGAGGGTGATACAGTACCCATTGCATACATATCACATTTGTACACAAACGCTGAAATGCGTTTTGCACACACTGAGAAAATTCTCCCAGCAGTACAGACTGCTTTAGTGAGAGTGAGAGAGCACTGGCTCAGGGTAAGTGAATAATTGTAGTTACCCCATTACCAACCATAGAGGCCTTTACCAAAGCAAGCATTCCAAACGCCAAAGCCTTACATCCACAATAGATTCAATGGGAGACCTCGTTTAGTTCGCATTCGATACATTGCATGCCATTACCACACAGTTGTTACAACGACTGCGTTGTTACATCTCATACGATTACATCACAAGTTGTTACAACGACTTGCTGTAGGGGGCAGAAGGTATTGGATTTACAATCCAACACCTTCCCTGCTGTTGCACAAACTGGAGTAGGAATAGTAAATTATACTATTCCTAAGTCCAGCGCGCCCCCTACAGCAAGTCGTTGTAACGACTTGCGATGTAATCGTATGCGATGTAACAACGCAATCGTTGTAACGACCACGTTGTAATGGCATGCAATGTATCTCATGCGTTCTAACAACACATATTCAGATTCAATGGGCTAAATCTTTCACTGCAACAGATGTAGATACAGATTTAATTCTACACTACAAACACAAGCATTCCTGCAGTACGAACAAGAATATCCTCTACTGAATTAAATAATGCCTCTAGATCGATATGAATACATAATTTATACCAGTGGATCTGCTCAACCTGCCGTAGGGACACTCAACAATATTCCACGACGTGTGCAATCATAAAGGGGCATGACAGAAAGTTTTGTCCTGAAAAAAAACACACAGAGTCCCTAGGGGATTGTACAGTGCAGCTGGCAGAGCTAAAAGCCCTGATAATGGCACTACAAACTATGGATCCCGAATTCTCCACATTCATGGTGTGCGATTCATACTATTGTGTCCGGTTCTATAACAAATATCTTCACAATTGAGGCCAAAATGAATTTCGAGATTCAAAGGGTTGCATAATTAAGTAATTAAGCACAAGATGCTTTGGGAACAAGTGGCAAAGCTGAAAGAATGCGTGCCAAGGGCTCATGTTATCCATACATCGAGTCATCAGCGTGTTGGCGTTCACGCTGAAGAGAATTCCATGGCCGATGAGGCCTCAAAGGCAACAGTCTGCATTTCTGCCATCGCTGCAATCACTCGTTCTAGTGCAAGATTAGACAGAGACATCAGGGTGGCTGTCAATGCGACCCCCAACGACACTCACTTGCAGAAAGGCTTTCCACTCAAGTACTCCTTAGATGCGCAAAACTTTCTGTATGCTCAGATTCAATTAGTGGGGGATAGAGTAATATCAAACACTGATCGCAGATTGGGACTAATACTAGCTGCACACGAGGGTCTGAGGCACAGGGTCAAGACTGATTTGCATATGGCTGGGTCTAAACTGGGGTGGTATGGTGAGCAAAAGAACAATGGATTTAACCCAGATCTCTTGACTGGGGGGGTGAACGTTTGCTTTTCTCTGCATTCCCTCCATCATCTGTGTGTATTTTGGTCTCTTGCCCTAAGTGCGCCGGGTATGCCCAGACATGGTTCCCAGGCTCACTTTGACACTGGATTCAAGCTAGCCTGGCTGATGAGGGGTGATGCCCCGAAACCGGTCCAGGATGCTTGTTTCTGGTCCAGGGAGGACCTCGCTTGGCAGTTCGGGTTGGACTGTTCCCATGATGCACAGGATCAAGACTGATTTGCATATGGCTGGGTCTAAACTGCGGTGGCACGGTGACCAAAAGAACGATGGATTTAACTCACATCTCTTGACCGGGGGTGAATGTTTGATTTGCTCTGCATTCCGTCCATCATCTGTGTGTCTTTTGCTTTCTCGCCCTAAGTACGCCGGGTATGCCCAGACATGGTTCCCGGGCTCACTTTGACACTGGATTCAAGCTAGCCTGGCTGATGAGGGGTGATGCCCCGAAACCGGTCCAGGATGCTTGTTTCTGGTCCAGGGAGGACCTCGCTTGGCAGTTCGGGTTGGACTGTTCCCATGATGCACAGGATCAAGACTGATTTGCATATGGCTGGGTCTAAACTGCGGTGGCACGGTGACCTAAAGAACGATGGATTTAACTCACATCTCTTGACCGGGGGTGAATGTTTGATTTGCTCTGCATTCCGTCCATCATCTGTGTGTCTTTTGCTTTCTCGCCCTAAGTACGCCGGGTATGCCCAGACATGGGTCCTGGGTTCACTTTGCCACTGGATTCAAGCTAGCCTGGCTGATGAGGGTTGATGCCCTGAAACCGGTCCAGGATGCTTGTTTCCAGTCCAGGGAGGACCTGGCTTGGCAGTTTGGGTTCGAATGTTTCCATGAGGCACAGGGTCAAGACTGATTTGCATATGGCTGGGTCTAAACTGGGGTGGTATGGTGAGCAAAATAACAATGGATTTAAGCCATATCTCTTGACCGGGGGTGAATGTTTGACTTGCTCTGCATTCCGTCCATCATCTGTGTGTCTTTTGCTCTCTCGCCCTAAGTGCACCGGGTATGCCCAGACGTGGGTCCTGGGCTCACTGTGACACTGGATTCAAGCTAGCCTGGCTGAAACTGTAGAATGCTCACCCGAAATATGCTTATTGGGCCTGGTAAAAAAGTTTAAGCCATGCAACAGGCACATTGTAGCTGTCACTACCTCAGTGGCAAAGCGAATGGTTGCAAAGCACCGGGGTGGTAGAACAGCACCCAAGGTGGGGTAATGGCTGAAAGAACTTGTTTATTGTAAAGAACAGTTGGACACTTACGTGGAGGAATTGCTGGAGGCCTCTAGACCTAAAAACGTATGGGCGCCTCTTACATGCTATCTGTTAGAGCACCCGGATGCGGTATAAGCACATTGCCCTTGGGTGGGAAGCACAGAGTCGAATATACTGTTCAACTATTGTATTATACATGTTGACTGACAGCATCGGACTTGTAAACGAATACGGGGTACTGCATAGCACATATTCTGTATCTTTTGATTTTCTTTTATGTTTGTTGTTTTGTTGTAGCCCATCTGCTATAATACACAGAATATATCTGTGATGTCACTGCAACCATTGTGAAATGTATTGCATAATGTATCACTATATTATGCTTGATAAATACAGTTAATAAAACTCAATTAAAAAAGAAGAAGAATAAAAAAGCTAGCCTGGTTGAGGAGGGGTGATGCCCCGAACCGGTCCCAGGATGCTTGTCTCCGGTCCAGGGAGGGCTGGACTGTTCCCTTGAGGCACAGGGTCAAGTCTTATTTGCATATGGCTGGGTTTAAACTGAGGTGGCATGGTGAGCAAAAGAACGATGTATTTAACCCAGATCTCTTGACTGGGGCTGAATGTTTGATTTGCTCTGCATTCCGTCCATCATCTGTGTGTCTTTTGCTTTCTCGCCCTAAGTGCAAAGGGTATGCCCAGACGTGGGTCCCGGGCTCACTGTGCCACTGGATTCAAGCTTGCCTGGCTGATGAGGGGTGATGCCTCAAAACGAGTCCCAGGATGCTTGTCTCAATCCAGAGAGGACCTGGCTTGGCAGTTCGGGCTGGACTATTCCCATGAGGCGCAGGGTCAAGACTGATTTGCATCTGGCTGGGTCTAAACTGGGGTGGCACGGTGAGCAAAAGAACAATGGATTTAACCCAGATCTTTTGACTGGGGGTGAATGATAGATTTGCTCTGCATTCCGTCCATCATCTTTGTGTCTTTTGCTCTCTCGCCCTAAGTGCGCCAGGTATGCCCAGACGTGGGCCTCGGGCTCACTGTGCCACTGGATTCAAGCTAGTCTGGCTGATGAGGGTTGATGCCCCGAAACCGGTCGCAGGATGCTTGTCTCTTGTCCAGGGAGGACCTTGCTTGGCAGTTCGGGCTGGACTGATCTCATGAGGCACAGGGTCAAGACTGATTTGCATATGGCTGGGTCTAAACTGGTGTGGCATGGTGAGCAAAAGACCGATGGATTTAACCCAGATCTCTTGACTGGAGGTGAATGTTTGATTTGCTCTCCATTCCATCCATCATCTGTATGTCTTTTACTTTGTGCATTATGATAACTTCTCATCGGATTCAAGTGAAACTGAACTGCCAACACCACTTCTTTCTTTCAAGCTACGAGTGTATGCTCTCTATCTTTGGCTAAAAAAGACATACTTTGTTGTTCCATGGATACATCTCTGGATTACAATTAGATTACTTTTCCTGGTCCTCTACATTGGTTTGGTGACTGTCCTTTTCCTACTTCTGAATGGACACTATCTCCCAGAACGCTCTGCAGTACCACTTGTGAACTTGGTTCTGAAACCACATGCATCATCTCACCATGAACTAAGGGATCTGCCCCTGGTCAACATTACAGCAGATTCAGTTCCTGACGTAATAGTGTGGGACTGGGAATTGTATGATGTGTATGGTCCTACTGAACTTTTACAAATTCCATATTTGTTTAAGATTTCTTCGAATGATATTATTACTTCTAGTACCTTCTCTGATTATTGGGACATTGAAACTGTGCACAATTTGCTTGCAGATCTACAGCAATCAGCTGCGTTTTCTAATAATGAATTGTATGATGGTACATCTAATTGTGGATGCTTGTTCTGTTATCAACATTATGGTCACCATTTCTTACACAAAGCTAGCATCCCACGTGCTGTTTATAATTATACTCAATGGTAACAGTGCCCAACACTGCCGAAAGGTAGTTCGAAAACATTTGCACAAACGTTTGCTTATTTTTACGGTTTTGACACATCAGACCCAGCCTCCTATTATTATAGGCTTGCATCTACACCTGAAAGAAAATTATGCTAACAAACACCAAGCTGATATACTCTGCTTCCTTTATTTCCCAACTGTTTGTTCAGGGTTTTGGCGCTTGGAAAGACACAATAGACACAAAATCTGATTGGGGGACAAAAGATTGGCAGGTTCAGGGAACTGAGGCCTTATTCAGAGGATGCCTCATAGCTCATCAAATGATTTTCCTGGATAGAACAGGTCAACAAACTTCCTGTCATGGGATAGCCTAGATGAAGGATTTGAACACACCTCATTTTCCCACACTCTCACACTTCGAGAGCTGGCAGCGCTTAACACATTTCACTGAGGATACACTAGATACCATGATACATAATGGTTCTTTCAATTCACCAGACCCCAATTGGAAGGGATGGTTGGTTTGGCCTGTGGACACAAATGGGTGTCAATCTAGATTCCTGGTCAACACTGAAGGGTTTAAGATCTATAGGCCAGATCAGCGATATGTACAAACAGATCACTCTGAGGTGGTGACATCATATAGTTTGGGAAAGTGTGCCTACATTGGCTTAAAGCCTAAACACTTTCCCAGGTGAAGCGACACTTGTTCCTTCTTTCTGATGACATTGATCTCAGGGATTTTTTAATAGGTCCCTGGAACCCACGTCAAAAGTGCTTTTTGTACGGACTATACAATGAGCTGTGGAAAATTTCTCAACAGGAGGCTGCTGAAAGATTGCGCGAGATCGACAGGGTTAATTTAGAAAAGGCTTTGGCTGTGTGACCACATTGTCATCCAGAATTTATTCACTGGGCAATAAAGTATAGTCTTCAATTGACATAATACAGCAAGATATGTCTATATTACAGCATGGACAATCACAATTATGGCCCACTGTAATCCTAAACTGGACGTTGCAAATACTACATTCTGGCCACGTGCTGTGGTGTTACATCAATAGTACTAGTCTGTATTTTGAATATTATCTTACGGAAAGGCATATAGTAATGGCATGCAGAGATACGTAATATACCATGTTGCACATTGAAAAATTAGACCAATTACCTTTCACCATGGGTGAGACACCATCCACAGACTGGATAATCCATGGTTACATCACCCTACCGAACACAACGTTTCAATTCCAATATTGTCTTCAATACCAACAGGTAGGCAGATATGAAGTGCTAGGGGAATGTTAAACGCATGAGTATTGAGAATTACTGTTCAAGTTTAGATGCAGGAATGGAGACAGTGAAGTTTTCCTTAATGCTTCTGACTGTGAGGATGCTTTAAGCGGGTCCTTAATTTTCAAAGACATTTCTCTTCACAGGGCATGCAATGCTTCAGTGGCAAATCTGTCTTGTTATCTGAAGGGTTCTCCAGCTGCCATGATTCATCCGGTTTTTAAGCTGCTCTCAAATGGAAGCTATTTGATGCTGAATGATCAAGGTTGCTGCGGAATGGAACCAGGCATCGCTTATCTGGTAAAGGTTAGTTCCATAGTCACTTGTTGCACATAAGTACTGTGTCCACCTGCCTGCACAGTGAGAGAGGAAATGCTACGGCCTTAGATTAAGATTTCCAACATAGCCTTTGATTCTCTGAGCAAGCTGAAAGCCATGCTTTTTCAAAAGGATGCAGCTTTAACTTCGACCAGAGAGACGTTTGATCTCCAGATTACAAGGTCCTCACCTGAGATACAGACACTACTCCACACTAACTTCTCGCTGCATTTTTGGGAGCTGGTTCACCGTATCTTTAATATGTCTGATATGAAGGGAATAGTGCACTTTTTTAAATGTATCGGCTCTGGACTGGTTAGCTCCTTTCAGATGATTTTTGGAGTTATACCATCTTTCATACACTCCGTGTTGGGAAGCATTTTTAGAGGGCTCCCACTTGTCCTGCTACTTGTGGCGGGAATCCGGATTTAAATTTTTCTGCTCTGCAATGGACATCCCCATCCAACCTGAAATGTAGACAGCACTGTTTGTGCTGCAGTGCTGTGAGTGCATGTTACACTACTTTGGCACACCTCGGCTTCGAAAACTAAATGAGCACTGGTTCTTGTCCTTCAGGCCTGTTTGGCTTCACTGCGTACAGCCTGTATTCCACTGCCTGCTCAGCAGCCACAAATGCGTATTGAATCTATGCCTAGGATCACAATTGGTTGCGCCACTGGAGCAAACAGCTCTGCACCATAATTTATAATCCTGTCAAATTTCATGTAACTCCATTCAGCCTATTTCGCGCTACATCATATACAATAGTCTATGGAAAATGCATTGGTGGACAAGCACGTTTTGGGGCCCCCTTTCATCTTTTCTCCCTTTAGCAAATCACCACAAAGTTTGACATCATCTCAAAATTTAGAAAATGCTATAGGTCTGGAAAGTTTTGTGGTGATTTGTCAAACTGTTGGAAAGTTTTTAGGGAGCTAATACCCGAGGAATTCCTATCTTTGGAAATACTAAGTACAGAGTGTCAATTAGATTTAATGTGATTTCTTTCTTTTTAACTATTGTATAAGTTTATTGGTTTACATAATCATGTGACCATAAATGTGTCTTTTATTTGTTCATGTAGTAATTCTAAAACTTTACATATGCAGTCTAGTTTACTTTTTGGGCTTCCTTGTTACTTTTAGTAGGATTGTGCTACATATGAGGCCAAAAGTGAATGAAAGTGCATCATTGTTGTTCTAAAAATGTAGATTCTTTTTTTTCCTAATGGACAGCCATCATGTCCTCCATATAGTAGTTTGTATAGCTCACTGCTAGGTTACTTTTCTATTTTGTTGCACAGGAGTACATAAGGAAGATGTTTTTTGTTTGGCTTGTTGGGCACAGTTTAATTTATGAGTCAGGGACCATGCAAAGAAAACTTAAGTAGATTAAGATGTATTCTATTTGTTTATAGGTTTCCATTAGCATGTGACCATAAATGAGTATTTCAGATGTTCATGTATTAAATCTGAAATTTACATAGGTAGTCTAGTTTATTCTTAGGGCTTCCTTGCTACTTTTAGTAGGATTGTGCTACATATGAAGGCCAAAGTGAATGAAAGGCAATCATTGTTATTGTTTTAAAAATGTACATTATTATTTTTTCCTTCTGGACAATTATCATGTCCTCTAAATAGTAGCTTGTGTGGCTCACTGACTAGGTCAATTTTAAATTTTGTTGCTCAGGGATGCATAAGAAAGATGGTTTTTGTTTGGCTTGTTTGGCCAGTTTTATTTTGTGAGCCAGAGAGCATGCAAAGAAAACATATGTAGATTAAGATGTATTCTATTTGTTTTGTATTTGTTTATAGGTTTCCATTATCATGTGACCATAAATGGGTCTTTCAGTTGTTCATGTAGTAAATCTGAAAATTTACAGATGCAGTCTAGTATATTTTTCGGGCTCCCTTGCCACTTTTAGTAGTATTGTGCTACAAAGTATCACTAACGGGTTGGCTCCTATTACTTCATAACCAGTTCATAACAGCTCTTGCAATAGCAAAATATATCATCTACATAGTCTAGTGTACATTGCAGTGAATTTTCATTACAATTCATTAAGTTGTAATGTTATTAAGTGAAATACAAAAGTCTATCTAAAATGCATTGGATTTTAAGCTTGTCTCAGGAGGCCCCCATGATTTTATTTGCACCCCTTGACCAAACACAGCAAAACTTTCAATCCTCCGACAATGCAACAGGTGCAACAGGCTTGAAAAGTTTCATGGAGATTCATCAAACAGGTGCAAAGTTATTAAGGGACAAAAATTCAAGAAATCCCTATCTCGTAACCCTAAATATAACTACAGAGTGGCTACTGCCACTCTGTAATATACATATCTAGCTATATATATATATGCATACATACATTACCTGAAAAAGCAAAGGTTACAGCAACATTATAGTTAATCAATCAATAAATCAATCAGTGTTTATAAAGTGCGCTACTCACCCATTAGGGGGTGGTTTTATTGTTTATTTGAGTTACATTGATGCAGATAGGTTTGAACATTTAGGGGGTAATTTAATTGTTTAACTGAGTTAAATTGAAGTATCATGTCAGCAAAAGTCAAAGTTCCCCCAGTCTGTTTAGAGTTTGGGGGACACTATGCTTCTGACAGTGGAACCTCCTTTTGCGCTACCAGTTGAAAATTTTGACTGACAGCCCCACTGACTTTGGACCATTGGTCAAAGTTCCTCAGACCATCATCCCTGTTTATAGCAGATGCTCTGGCAATATTGTTTCTTTTTCAGGACTGCCAATGTAAGCCTGGTGATCCCCGCCCCAGCAAGAAAACAAAGCCATGACGCCCACACACTGGGGGAAATCTCTCAGCGTGTCAATACCATTTGTTTTTATTTTTCATTGACAAACTCCCACTTTGTGAAGAGGTACTGCCACAGAAATGTTTCAGTAGCTTTAGCATAGCTACTGTAGTTACAGCTGAAGACACATAGGGGCCTACTACGATGTAGGTCGGAGTTTCCTCCGAACGACACTGTGGCAAAAATGGGACCAGTCGGCCTCCGATCGGCGGTCCCGACCGGCTAGTTATGATGCGGCCGCACATGGTGCGGTCGCATTCCACATTTTCCTATGGGAGCATGTGTCACTGCTGTAAACCGGCTGTAACACAAGCTCCCATAGAAAATGGGAAGTTGTGGTAATCCCTGCACCCCGTGGCAGGCACCTCAAGGTGCCTGCCATAAAGTGCGGGGATTAAAAGGGGGGCACCATGGGTGCCCCCTCGGCCATCAACCAGAGACCGCAAGGGAAAGGGGCCCTGCTAGGGGCCCCAAAACACGCTTTCTGACAGGGTTTCCATGTTGAAAAGGCCAGATTGGAAACCCTGCCGGAAACCGTGGATCGTAATCCAGACGGCGTAAACCGCCATCCATATGGATTACGATACAGCCGGTCGGAATTGAAACTGACCGGTCATTCCGGCTGGCTTCCAATGGGCTCCAGGAGCCCGTCAGCCAGTTGGAACCGAACGGTTTTGATGCAGCGCGTACAATAAAAACTATTCTCCTCCTAGGTCACTTATAGGTCATCCAGGGGCGAACTATATTTCTCATATCCACATGACGATGGGGCCCATAAACATCGCCTAACACACACGCACACTCCTGGATTTCCTTTACACCCTTATGAAATTCTGTACTCCTAGGAGAAGCATGAGAACTAAATGGAGAACACCATTTATGTACCGCTGGAAGAGCCGGGATATCTTATTACCTTAATTTGTCACTTTCTTTTAGTTATTTCTTAAGATATTCCTGCTCATTGTTTTGTCGATGAATCATTCATGTAAAAAATTAGTTCATAGTGATTAAGACCAGCTGAATCACAATAACCAATTACTGATGTCACAATCATTTAGGAAAATAACCACTGAGTCATTTTGGGTTTAAAGAATCTTAAATTTTATATAATTTTTAAAAGCATGAGAAAGAATTTAAAACTTTATTCAATTATTCATTCTTAAATTCAAATATTTATTAAGCATAATCAATTTATTGCAGAAAGGACATTTTTGTCATGAAGCCAAAACCCTAATTACCTGCCTAGCTTCCTAATTTAGCCTAATGATTTCTAACCTAAGTTAAGAATTAGAAATAGCCTGATTCTCATACTCAACTGGAAAATTAAGACAGCAACAGCAACTTCAGCTCGTCAGCATCAGCTACCTGCAACCCGTCTCATCTAACAGTCTTTCAGCATCTCCCGCTCAGTAAGGGATCGATCAGGACCACCCAGCACTGGAAGCCACCAACACGACTCTCCAACTCCTCTCCTGACTGTGACTGCAACCGCGACTGACCCCCTCCCACTAAGAGTAGGCCCTCTTATACCCTAATTCTAAATTTGCTAACTAACTGTTGCAACATTAATAACACGCTTTTCTTTCATTGGTCCATGCATGTCATCTTATTCATTCTTTTAATCAAGTTCTCTTGGATTCAAGGGTCCTTGGATCATTTCCTTTCCCATACGCTCAAACATATTTTCATCCGTTTCGATCAGTACATTTGTAACTTCTTTCGATACATTCGAGAACTCCGCAGTCATTGTCCTTTCTCTTAAACTTGTTTCCCACGGGTCTTCTGCTGATCATCACGGCACACTATCAGTTCAATTAGGTCACATCAGCCTTGACCATTTCTTGCATCCTAGCGTCTCAGTAACCTCACGAGGTTTAGTTTTTTTCTCCGATTTCGTCCTGTGTCACATGTCCCCTTGCGCCTGCGCACATCTTCCCACTGGCGGCCATTTTATATCGCCACTCGGTTATACTTTAGAAGCACTAATTTGAGGCAAACAAAACATAATTAAAATAGAGAAAAATAGCCCTTTCGTTTCCCTCCCGTCATCTACGTACCCCAATTAGTTATTACCTAGCAGAAAGCAACATTTAAGCTGTTCCTTACTTACCATCACTATTGTTTTTGCAACGACACGCTTTATTTCTATGAAGCACAAACATGCATTTATTTTTAATTAGTACGCATTTATTTTTACGTTATAATTAGACACACGGACATCCATTAATAGATTATTTAGCACACACTTTGGCATGTTACCATTCCCACACATACAGTGTTGATTAATACATTTAAACGAACATTTTATTTAATTAATTATAAAATTTGTTAGGGGTTAAATTTTTTTTATTTTCCCTGCTCCATCAACTCCCCCCTTTGGTGATTTATAAATCACCACATAAAACCCAAGTCATACTTCTTTTCAGGCAGCATGTCTTTCATCCTTTGCCTTCTGTTATCTACACATCTGTTTCTTCTTCATCTTGCCTTTTAGTCTCCTTATACATGCTTTCTTTCATTTTCTCCAACTCAATTTCACCCATTTCTCTCTCTCTCTCTCTCTCTCTTTCATTATTCTGTTATTTCTTTTTATCTTATTTTGTCTTACTTTTCTTTTTATACATGTTATTACTATTTTCAATACCATGGCTAACAATATTACTACAGTTGCTATTATTATAACTTTCCCTATCATTAGTCTACTCATTCTGGTCAACCAATTTGCTACTGAAGAAAACCCTCTACCAAGTTTTCCCAAAACACTTTCAACCTCCAGTGGAACTAGTTCTTTGTGCAAATTTGTAATATTTGTAATATACTTCTGTATATTTTCACTTTTATCAGGTATGTAAGTACAACAATGTTGGACTTTCAACATTCCACAGACTCCACCCTCTTTTGCCAAAAGAATATCAAGGGCAAGCCGATTTTGCATCACCATAGCTCTCATGGCAACCATTTCGGTATTTACCATTAAGAACCCTCCCGCAGTATCTGTAGACAAACGATCTACTACTGTGGATAACTTCCGAATTTTAAATGCATTCAAAGATATTCCCACTGCTGGTATCAATGCTCCAAAAATATCACCTACAATTTCTGAAAAACTTTCCCTCTTTCTACGTGTAAATCTATTAATCATCTTGTATGTTCCCTTTTCTTCTCTGTCCATGTGAAATTTTTTTGGAAAGACCAGGCCTACATAGCAAGTTCCATACCAATGGTCCGGTAACCTGTAATAAGCTCTATTCCCACAAATATAATAGATACCTGGAAATATTGGATCTTTTCCACCTTTGAATCCCCAACCTCCCAGAATTTGATAATTGTCATGGCAGATACTGGAACCTACAAAGTAATTGTCATAGACTGTCTTATTTCTCCTAATACACAACTTTCCTGTTTGCGGCCAATCTAATGTCATTGCTGCATTTATCTTTTTCCCTTCATGATTTCCTTCCTCAAACGTCCATAAGCGTTTTCCTTCCTCTTTTATTGCTTCTTTTTGAAATTTCATTCTTCTGTCTTCAACCATTTCTAAAAATACTTTTTCTTCTTTCTTTAACTCACAGGTAAGGTTGTTACTAACTATTTCTTCTAACGTTAATTTTCTATGTTCTAAAAAGAATTCCCCTAAAACTTTTGCTGGTTTTACTTTGTTAAGTTCTGGTACTACTGGAATGTTTGCAAAGATCTTATCTATATCAGTATAATAAGATTCTAATCTACCTGTTTTATAAAATAAACTTGCTATTACACTACATGTTATCCCATAAGTTAAAGGTAGGTGATGATAAGTCACACCTTCTGACACTGATGCAGGCAACTGCATACAAACATAACAATCTCTCACATCCATTGTCTCTACATATTCATACAACAATTTTGTAAAAACATTCTTAGAAAAATCTGTTACTGACTTATCCTTATGCAACTCTGCACTACTTCTTAAAATAACTGGTTCTTTAATATTAGTTTCTTTTTCTGGTTTAGTATCATTTTTTGCTTCTATCACAGCTATACTAATAGGAATTGTGATTGCTAAAACTATCCATATGGTCATTAATAACCCTGTACAAAAGCAGCACATTTTGCACCATCTTTTTATAAACTCACATTTATCTCTTCCATCCCTATTATTTTCCATTTTTCTTTTTTTTTTTTCTATTTGTTAAGTTTCAGAAAATTGTGTCACTACACCTCAGAAATGACTTAGATGCCACTCTGCTCTCAAAAGTCTTTGCTTGGTACTTTCTTTAATTCTCTCCAGAATTCTTTCGTTGTCACATCCGGTGATTTGTCACATCCAGTAAAATTGTCATGTCCGGCAGAAGCACTATAAGTCTTCACTTTAAGTTTGCTGCATCTCACCTTTTCCCATCCGACTTCTCAGTCTCTGGTTCTCGTGAGTGTTTTCTTCTTCTTTGTAATCTGTTAGTGCAATATACAGCCACTCAGGTGACTTATACTTTGCATTCACTTTCTTTGTCCTTTTGGACTTTTGTAATCTTTTTCCACTTGGTTTTTCTTGTCCCTTTTGACTTGTTACTTCATTTACTTGTTCAGCACCTTCGTCTCCCGCTCTTATTATTCTATATCTCAATTTTCTTATATAGCTGTTGGGCCAATTATCTCCTTTTCTTGGCCTTTTGGCTTCACCTTCTCTTTCTTCTCTTTCTGATTTCCAATTTCTTTTTCTTGATTCAGTTTTTGCTTTTTCCTCTTCTCCACTTTCTTCTGTTTCTGTTTCAACTGTTTCACTATTGTCTCTTATTTTGAAACTTATGATCTCGTCATCTCCTACTGGTGGATCTGTCTTCTCCTTCTTGTTTTCCCTTATTACTGTCCCTCCTCGGTGTTCTTCCGATTTGGTGTTTTTCTCCCTTTCTGCTTCTAAATTTCCCTGTTCTTCTGTTTCTCTATCTGTACCTATTGCTCCTCGGGGTTCTTCTCGATTTTCTAACTTTTTGTGTACTTCTTTCCCTACTTCATCTATTAATATTGTTTCTGAAGGATTTCCACCATAACTTGTACTTGGTTGTTCATCTAACTCAATTTCTTGCTCAGTTTCTTCTCTAATTGGTTTATAACCCCAAGTTTTCCTTAGAAATTCTTCACGGTTTTCAACTGAATCATCAGATTCTGAAGTTGTGTCAGATATTTCCAGATGTCGACTTACAGGTCGATCTTCAAGTTCTGGAATTTCTGAATTTCTTTCTTCTTCTTCTTCTTCCTCTTCCTCTCTAGAGGTACTCGCAGTTGGGGTTTCCAGATGTCGACTTTCAGGTCGATCTTCAAGTTCTGGCACCCTTTCTCTTATCTTTGTTGTCCCAGCCGTTAAACTTTTATCCCACACTTCCAGACGTCGACTCACATGTCGATCAGTAGGTTCTTGAACTCTGATTGTGTGGCTGGCATGAACCCAGTTTTTCACTCCTGCACACTTGACAGCAGTCGTTGTCACCAGGATTACCTATCGTGGCTCGTCCCAACGAGGAACTAGACAGTTTCTTCTCCTGTGGACTTTTATGCGGACCCAGTCTCCTGGATTCAAGTCGTGGGCTTGTTTTCTTTCAAGAGTGGTCGCATCCGGTCCAACCTGATGAAACACAGAACGCACCACATCAGCCAGTCCCTTGCAATAATCCAGTACTAGATCATCAGTTATAGTTAATAACTTGTTGACAGGTACGTGTGCTTGTCTCATTGCTCGTCCCATGATCATCTCATGAGGACTGAGTCCTGTTTTCTTTTCAGGGATACTTCTGATGGTCATCAGAACAAGAGGCAGTGCATCCGGCCATTTGAGTCCTGTAGCTTGACACATTTTTCCCAATCTGTTTTTAATTGTTCCATTAATCTGCTCTACTACCCCAGAAGCCTCTGGTCTGTAAGCACAATGTAGTTTTTGTTTAATACTCAATGCTTCACAAATCAATTGGATCAACTCATTTTGAAAATGTGTTCCTCTATCTGTCTCAACCGTGACTGGAAAACCATACCTTGGAATGAACTCTCGCAGCATAAGTTTTGCCACTGTTGTTCCATCATTCCTTCTTGTGGGGTATGCCTCCACCCAACGAGAGAACAAACAGACGACCACTAGAACATATCGTAGTCTGTTACTAGGGGGCATCTCGATAAAGTCTAACTGCATTCTAGTGAATGGACCTCCTTCTCGTCCTATTGTTCCTAGACTCACTACTGTTTTTCTTCCTGGGTTAAACTGCTGACAAATAAGACATCTTTGACAAAGACTTTCAGCAATGGCTCTGAATTTTGGGTTATACCAGGTTTGTCTAAAAAGTCTGATCATTGCATCTCTCCCAATATGAGCTTGTCCATGGTACATCCGTGCCATGTCTGCAATCATGCTATCAGGCATAACTGGTCTTTCATCTCTGTATACCCACACACCATTATTTTCCTGTCTTCTACATCCTGCTTTTATCCAGTAATCTTTTTCCTCATCTCTTGCAGTTTCTTGTAACTGCCTTACTTCATCCCATGTCTCGACAGTATTAGTGAAAAGCAAAGGACAAGAGACATGCTCCCTTTCTCTATTTTTGTTCATGGACGCCATGTTCTCTGCACAATATTTAGCGATCTCATCAGCATAATTATTGCCGACCGCTATGTAATCTTCGTTTTTCTTATGCGCTTTGCACTTCACTACAGCTATTTGTTTAGGCAACTGTATCGCCTAAAGCAGTTTTTTAACATAATCTCCATTTCTGATAGGTGTTCCTGCAGATGTCAAAAATCCTCTTTGTGACCAAATCTGACCAAAATCATGTACGATGCCGAAACCATATTGGCTATCGGTCACAATCGTGACTCGTACATTTCTTCCCAATTTACATGCTTGAATCAAAGCAATCAGTTCCGCAACTTGTGCAGACCTAACTCCTTTCAGACAAGACGCTTCCATCACAGTTGCCACTGTGCATACTGCGTAAGCTGCGCTTAAAACTCCTTCTTTTGTTCTCAAGCATGAGCCATCCACAAACATGACATAATCAGATTCCTTTAACGGTTCATCTTTTATGTCAGCTCTTGGTTTCGTGCAATATTCCAGCACGTTCAGACAATCATGATCTACTTCGTCCTGTTCAATTATATTTTCCTCATCTGGCAATGATGTAGAAGGATTTACATTCATGCATCTATCTATGGTCACATTTTCAGCACTCAAGATGACTTTTTCGTACTTGGTCAGCCGACTATGTGTCATGTACTGTGTTTTTGTTCTTGTCAAAAGAATTTCTACTGAATGGGGAACATATACTCTCAGTGGATACCCCATCACTATACCTTCACTTTGTTCCAGACTTACACAAGTAGCAGCAACTGCTTTCAGACATCCAGGCAATGCTTTTGCTATAGGATCTAAAACAGCTGAAAAATAAGCGATTGGTCTTTTCATTGTGCCATGTTTTTGTACCAGTACTGAAAATGCACATCCATCTCTTTCACTGCAGTACAATTCAAAATCCTTCTCATAATCAGGCATGCCTAAAGCAGGGGCCTCACACAGTTTCTTTTTCAATTCTTTGAAAGATTTCATTTCTTCTTTGTTTAACTCAAAAGGGTCTTTTACATCTTTCTTGGTAAATTTTTGTAATGGTTTTGCAATCAAAGAGAAACCACTTATCCACTGTCGACAATATCCAACCATTCCCAAAAACATTCTTACCTCTCTCTGAGTCATTGGTGCTCTCATTCCTTGAATCATTCTTACTCTTTCTGTCACTATTTTTCGCACTCCTTTCTCAATTTTATGCCCTAAATACTGGACTTCTTTCTGACAAAACTGTAATTTTGAAGGAGACACTTTATGTCCTCTTTTCTCTAAATGGTTCAGTAAAGCAATTGTGTCACTTACACATGCTTCTTTGGTTTTCGATGCCACCAATAGGTCATCGATATACTGCACCATCACTGATTTTTCTGGCATTTTCAAATCTTCCAGAGATTTCTTTAGAATCTGATTAAAGATTGAGGGGCTTTCTGTATACCCCTGAGGAATTCGGCACCATGCCAAAATACGCTCTCCAAACCGGAACGCAAATAATGGCTGGCTATCTGGATGCAAAGGAATAGAGAAAAATGCGTGACACAAATCTATCACAGTGTACCACTCAGCTTCATGTGGAATTTGATATAGAATTACTGCAGGGTTTGGCACTATTGGACAACAGGGTACAACTATTTTGTTGATCTTTCTCAAATCCTGTACTATTCTATATGTTCCATTTGGCTTTTTCAGTCCCATAATAGGTGAATTACATGGACTGCTCATGATTTCTTTTAGAATTCCCTGTTCAATCATCTTATTTATTACAGGAGTTATTCCTTCAATTATTTCTGGAGTTAATTTGTACTGTGGCGTATTCGGGTAAGTTGTCCCTTCTTTCACTGTCACTTTTACGGGATCAACTTCTCTCATTAATCCAATGTCTTCTCCTGTAAAATCCCACACACTTTCTTTTACTGCACTTTTTAGTTCTTCTGGAAGTTTTTCTGCATCAAATGCAGGAAACAAACCATTCGTTTCAGGTTCCTGATTCATCAAAGTTACCTTATACAAAACATCTTCATCTGAAGTCTGAAAACCGATTCCATCTGGCGTACAATAAATTGTGCAATTCATCTTGCATAAAAGGTCACGACCTAAAAGATTTACAGGACTACAATCGCACACTACAAATTTATGCATTTTGCTAAAAGAACCAATTTTTACTTCCACCAATTCAGTAAGTGGGGTTTTAATCTGCTGATTGGCTACTCCTACTACTTGGATGTATTCACCTGAGAGAGGAAGGTTTGGAATTTCCACTGATCTAACAGTAGAACGGGTAGCTCCAGTATCGACAAGGAATGTTACGTTTGCACCATTCACTTCTCCATCCACAAAGGGACCAGACTGATCTACCTCTAGAGTTGCGCCAAGCACGCACTCTTTCCCCTCTCCTGCGCACCGTCAGAATCTTTCATCCGGGTCATCCTCATTCTGATGCAACAAATACTGAGAAATGTTAGCTGCTCGCGGCAACTGTGTTACCTGCTCTCCTCCGTAGAATCCTGTTTCTGTACTGTATCTTTGCTGGTTAACAGTGTTGGGAAGTGGTGGTTGTGGCACCTGACTTTGTTGAACAACTACCTCATTCTGCACCTGTGGAGTTAATGATTGATGTTCCGGATTAGGTTTAGGTGGGAACTTACACTCGTTTCTCCAATGCCCTAGTTTTCCGCAATTATGACATGGCCATTTCTTCTTTGCCTCTTCTAGACTCACTTGACCCTTTCCTTTACCTATGTTTGGTCGCATTTTATTCTGTCCTGATTCATTTCCATTATTATTGTCCAATTGAGCTTCTTGTTTTTCTGCCACCTTCACTTGTGCCCACATTGCCTTCTCTTTCAACTTACGCTGTTTACTCTCTATTTCATCACTACAATACTTAGCATATCTCAGTACCTCATCTACACTTCCATTCTGCCAGTTTATCATGTATTGCTTAATCATATCACTTATTTCCTGTTTCAGGCCAAACACAAATCGGTATACAAAATGACTCATGTCTTTTTCACTCAATTCTTCATAACCACTATACTGCTTGAAAACCAATAACAATCGCTCATAATATGCATGTACAGACTCCTTACTTTCCTGTGTAGTTCTATCAATTTTTACCCAATCTGTCTCTTTAGGAGGAATCTTATTCTTCAAAAAGGTAATCACCTTATCGTACTTCTTCATCACATCAGGACCTGGAGCTCCTGTCTTAGGATCTCTTGGATATTCTGTAGTTGGCCAGTCAACTGTAATCTTACATTCTGACCACAAATCTGTTGGTACCACTATGTCAAACAATCCATCTAAATCTATCCACAACACTTTTGAGACTTTTACAAACCTCTCTACTTGTCGGTACCACTCAACTGGCTTCTCTCTTAACTTTGGAAAGTCATTGGTAAATGACAGTATGTCCTGCCTAGTCCAGGGAACATGCACGTAACTACCACCTGGAGTTTCTCTCATGGGGTATTCTTTGGCAACAGATTCTTTTTCAGTTATCATAAAAGCCAATGAACCTTTGTCTGTGGTTTTCTCATTCTTCTTTGTCCATCTAACCTTCCATCTGTCCACATCACCCCATTTTCTCAACAACACAATTAACTCCTTTATCTGTGTCAGCCTTCCTGCCGTGTTCAAATTTTCAATATCCTTTTCACAAAAGTCTACTCTGTATGGTTTCTGCAACGTTTTCACTTTCGCAAAGTCTATTCCAATCTCACTGGCCACTTCTTCTAGTTTGTCATGTAAATTCTTTGCCCTCCATGTAATACTTTTGCACAGAAACATTATTTCATCATCCTGATAATTTTTTATCTTTTCGGTACCAATCGTTCCTAGAATTAATTCTTCCATGTCTATTTTTAATCTGATTACATCTAATGGTTTTTCTTCTGGTTCCTTTATTTTAAATGCCTTCATCCACTCATTTAACTCATCAGGAGTCGGACCTATGGGTGTATTATTTAGTTCTATCCAATTACCACTCTTTTCAGGGGTTTCTGTTGCAGATTCTGTTACCATATGCATTTTCCTACCATTGCACTCATTCACCGTCAAATTTGTAGGTGGACTTGGTCTGTAAGTACTAGCCAAATTACTTGTACTTGCACTTTGTTCCATCCTTTCTTTTTCTCTCTGAAATTGTGAACTCATGGGAATTACCAAAGATCGTTCATCAATTTTCTGATTCTCAAAACGGGTATTACTGGACCTATTGTTACAGGCACAGTAACTGCTTCCATATTTTTCGTTAATTCTCTAATCTTCTCAGTTAGTTCTTTTGTGGTCCTTGCTAATTCACTTGCATTGTCGCTTTCTATTCCTTCATTTTGAGAAGATCTCATTTGTTCTTGTGACCTATTTACTTCAATTCTCTTTTCCGGGCTTTTATTTTGCATAGTCTCTATTAGCGGCGCATTTGGTGTCACCACTGTAGAACTCTGCTGATACGGAGGTGGATTTCTATTTAAAATATCTTCCAGCAACTCGTCATCCGTTTCGCTCTCATGCATATACTTTTCTCTCTCTATATGTTTCTTTTTCTCAGTCCGCTTTTTCTTAGTCCCTTCCTCAACTGTAAAAGCTGGAAACAAACCTCCTGTCATGTTAGCACATCTCCATCGTTTTATTCTGTCCTCATGATTTACTCCCCACAATCTTCCAGGCATAAACTCATGATCTCTCATTCCTCTGAATCTCTCTCGTTCATACATCTCATCTTCCCATTCCGTCAAAGCCTCAAACTGTGTTGGTCTAGGTCTAGGTTCCAACTTACAAATTTTTTCTCGCAAATTTCGCAAAACCGCTACACTAAATGAACCATTCTCAGGGAAAGCTAAAGCACCATCATTCTTCGTATATTTTGCCCAATTTTCCAACCATATGCACGTATGATATCCATATTTCAGCATCATATGTGAAGCTGCTGATTTCGGCGGAGGAATTACTTGTCCCTCTCTAGTCACAACCTTTTTGTCTTTCTTAAAGAAATTCTTCAATTTCGTCGTCCATGACGTTCTCTCCCTTTCATACTACGTAATACGGCATGTTTTCTATTTGTTTTCTCTTTACTCTAACGCTGTTCTGTGTACGGAACTTCGACCAATTACAGCGCGACTCACACTAACGTACCAATCAGAACAATTCCCTCCGTCCGCAAACCAACCAATCCTAGCGCGGCACTTTTCCACGTCACTCCTGCTCTGTGTTCACGTGACTAGCGCACTATCCAATCCTAGCGCGGCACTATTCCACGTCACTTCTACTCTTTACCCCTCCTTTACAAAATTTATCGGCAATTTTTCTTTTCGCTGTTTTCTTCGTTAGTTACAACAATTAAAACAATTCCATAGTCTGATTCGCTAAACAAAAGTGACAGCTTTGTCCTTTTACACAAGAATCCTGTTTTTCCAGTAGGCAGCGCTTACCTCTACTCTACCACAGAATTATGTACTCTCGCCGATAAAGCAGCACTTCCCTCTACCTTACCCTTCTTTCAAACAAACAATTTACTCGTTTCTCTGGGGATAAGACACATGTGGAGACTAGGCTCCTGAGAATTAAGGCCAAAGTTTCACAAGTAAACGTGATTTGCTATTCCAATTACACACTTTTCGCACAGAAATCCCTAACATAACACAACCTGCGTTATTACCAAAATGAATTCAGACCATGTACCAAATTCCATGTGACTTCTCTTGCCACACGTGTTCCACTTCCTACATCCCAGAAGCGTGAAAACTCACATATAACATAACGCGACTCAACATATAGTGTTAGTCATCAAAATAATCAATAATCAATAAACAATAATCACTAAACTAATCTATAGAAAACCATAACTCTGCTACCAAGAAATCTGATTCAGCGCGTACAATAAAAACTATTCTCCTCCTAGGTCACTTATAGGTCATCCAGGGGCGAACTATATTTCTCATATCCACATGACGATGGGGCCCATAAACATCGCCTAACACACACGCACACTCCTGGATTTCCTTTACACCCTTATGAAATTCTGTACTCCTAGGAGAAGCATGAGAACTAAATGGAGAACACCATTTATGTACCGCTGGAAGAGCCGGGATATCTTATTACCTTAATTTGTCACTTTCTTTTAGTTATTTCTTAAGATATTCCTGCTCATTGTTTTGTCGATAAATCATTCATGTAAAAATTAGTTCATAGTGATTAAGACCAGCTGAATCACAATAACCAATTACTGATGTCACAATCATTTAGGAAAATAACCACTGAGTCATTTTGGGTTTAAAGAATCTTAAATTTTATATAATTTTTAAAAGCATGAGAAAGAATTTAAAACTTTATTCAATTATTCATTCTTAAATTCAAATATTTATTAAGCATAATCAATTTATTGCAGAAAGGAAATTTTTGTCATGAAGCCAAAACCCTAATTACCTGCCTAGCTTCCTAATTTAGCCTAATGATTTCTAACCTAAGTTAAGAATTAGAAATAGCCTGATTCTCATACTCAACTGGAAAATTAAGACAGCAACAGCAACTTCAGCTCGTCAGCATCAGCTACCTGCAACCCGTCTCATCTAACAGTCTTTCAGCATCTCCCGCTCAGTAAGGGATCGATCAGGACCACCCAGCACTGGAAGCCACCAACACGACTCTCCAACTCCTCTCCTGACTGTGACTGCAACCGCGACTGACCCCCTCCCACTAAGAGTAGGCCCTCTTATACCCTATGTTAGACTTGGCATCTTTTGGCGTGTTTCCCCTGACTTTTTGCTTTCTGACCTCCCGGTTTTGACTCTGTTTTTGCTGGTGTGATGATTCTGCGCACTTTCCTCACTGCGGTCCAGTGGGAAAGTGCAAGTGCTCCTGTATAAAATGTGTTATGGATTGGTGTTTCCATGATTGGCCTATTTGGTTTATCTGTCAGTCCCTTGTAAAGTGCACTGCGAGTGCCAGGGCCTATAGACCAAATGCTGTTGGTGGGCTGCAGCACTGGATTGTGCCACCCACGCAAACAGCCCGTAAAATGTAACTCGGGCCTGCCATCGCAGAGCCTGTGCGCAGCCTGGGGCTGCCATAGTCGACTTGGCAAGTGCACACACTTGCAAGTCCCTAAACCTTCCCTTTGCTACATGTTAGTCACCCCTAAGGTAGGCCCAAGGTACCCCTGTGGGCAGGGTGCGGTGTAGGCGAAAGGTAGGACATGCCCGGGTGTGTGCGGCATGTCCTGATAGTGAATTACAGCCTAGTTCGTTTTTCACTATTGCAAGGCTACCTGTTCCCCCTAGGCCAGAACGGGCGGTTTTGATTATTACAGTATATAATCCTAACTGACCCCGGGAACCTGGTAGAAATTCGAGTTTAGTATGCCTGGACTCAGAATGATAAAATGCATCTTTTAGTGAAGTTGGTTTTAACATTCTGCGTTTGAAAATACCACTTTTAGAAAGTGGGTATTTTCTTGCCTAACCATCCAAGCCTGCCTCTGCGAGGTTGTGTATTCCTTGTCTGGAATGTGAGTGACAGGGGCTGGGGGATGCCAGGAGACAGGGTGAGTCAGCGCAGGGCTGAATAGCCAGATCGACCTGTAGATGGGTGGGAGGGGTCGCACCTGGGCCCTGAATAGGACAGTGCCTTCCCTCCACAATGCTGGCTCCACCTCCTGTGGTGCGTCTGATGTCCCTGGCCTACTCACTGAAAGAAGGGACGGAGACTTGTCAACAAAGTGCTCCAGAACTGGTTTGGACTAGGCAAAGGCCTCTCTGCCTTCAGAGAACAAAGGAATTTGGGATATAAATATTGGGGCCCTGACCCCATGAATTTAGATCTCGCTGGAATCAAGGAACCTGCCAAGACGAAGAGCTGGAAGAGCTGCCAGGAGGAGTACTGCCCCTTTGCTGTGTTGTTGCTTTGTTGGGTTGGCCTGCAGTTGCTGCTTCTGTCTTGGGCAGTGAAAGGACTGGACTGAACTTTCTACAATCTTGTGCTGAGTATCTCCAAGGGCCAGGAACCGAGCTGGCCTCCTGTTAAGAAGTCTCAGGGACTACAAAGACTTCACAAGCCTCTGGGTACCGCTTCTGGAACGCTGTTTCAGTCGCCACAGAGGAAGGGAACTGCAACCGACTCCGTCAACCGAATCCATCCCTGGCCGGTGACCTGTTTGCACCGCAGACCGCATCGCCCCGCTTCGCATCGCAACCCTGGTCTCACCGTGGGCGACGTCCGACGCCGCCAACATCGAGCCGCTGCTTGCACCGTGACCTGTGGGCACCGCAGTTCGCATCGCATCGCTTCACTGGGCCAGCCGGACCAGACCGACACTGTCGCTGCAACTGGCTCAAGAGTCGAGACCGCACCGCATTTGGGGCACCGCTCGCACGTCTGCGACGCACCGCTCCGACTCGCACCGCTGTCCGACGCCAGCTCCCGCACTCCGGCTAGGTCGCCTGCATCGCAACCTGTCAGCACCGCATCGAGCATCGTCTCGCCCTGCATCGCACGCCTTGGACTCACCGACTCCGTCTGCCCGACGCTCATCGAGCCGCTGCCTGCACCGCATCGAGGGACACCGCACCTTGCATCGCTCCGTCTTGCACCGCAACCGCGACGAACGCCGACCGGCTCGTACACTCCATACCAGCCACAACGAGAAAAGGTACTGTGACCGAGTCTGCTCACGACTCTGCTGGCCCGTATCGACGCGGTCAGCTGGAACTGTTAGACTCTGTGGTTTTCAGCATCACGGTAGGCTCGGACGGAGCTACCGACTCGTACGAACTTTGCTTTTGTGCTATTCTTGCAAAGAAGAAGTTATCGTATCAAGCATTCATTTTCAAAGTACAGTATTGTGGATTTTTGTCGTAATTGGTCTTGTCTTGAGTATATAAAATATTGGTTATTTTTCTAAACTGGTGTGGTGTCCGTTTGTAGTGCTTACACTGTATTACTGTTGGTTATGTGCAAATGCTTTACACACTGCCTCTGAATTAAGCCTGACTGCTCGTGCCAAGCTACCACGAGGGTGAGCAGGGGTTACTTCACGAGTGTAACAACCCTTACCCTGACTAGGAAGAAGGGTCCCTACTTGGACAAAGGTGCAAGCCCTTGCCAACTAGAGATCCCATTTCTAACATTGGTTGTCAGCGGTGAGGATAGGACTTGCGTTTGCACTTGACTTACAGTGATTGGTGTGCACTACTACCATATCGCAGACCATTACGTACCACATACTGGTTCTTTTTCTTTTGGCCTATTTTTGATCTTGCCAGTTTTCAACTCACGACTTTTGTCATGCCTGAATCAATTGCATCATCCGTTGCATCCCTGGAAATTATCTTTGAGGAGGACAGGTTGGAGTCCTACGCCGTAAAGGAGTTACGAGCGATTTGTAAAAACCTGAAAGTCCAAATTAAAGGCCTCACAAGGAAGGAGGAGCTACAGAAGGCGCTGAGGGCCTGGGTAGCAGCCAGACATGCCAATGGGCAGCCTGGTGATCTCACTGAGGAGGTGGAGGAGCCTATTTCCAGGGTAGATGTGCTTTTGGGTAGGGGGGAACCCGCCAGGTCAGGCAGCAGCAGTTTGTCCCCAGAGGAGCTGGAGGACAGGCGGGAGGCAAGGCAGTTTGAGCTGCAGAAGCTCAGATTGGAGAGTGAGCGGGAGGAGAAGAGATTGGCCATAGAGGAGAGGAAGATGCTCTTAGAGCATGAGAGAGAACTGAAGGAGCTAGAACTTAGGAGTAAGTCAGGCTCAGATGGTGGCAGCAATTCGTCCAGAAAGGCAGACAGGATTGTGCACATTCCCAAGAACGTAGGCAAGGAGTTCAAGAAGGGGGATGACATACAAAGGTGGTTCCAGGGTTATGAGGCAGCCATACACATGAATGGGGTCCCTGAGGAGAATTGGGGAGCAGGATTGTGGCCACTTTTCCCGGAAGAAGCAAGGGATGCTCTGATAGCTTTGGGTAAGGGGTATCACCTCACCTATGCTGACATGAAGGATGCCCTTCTCACGAAGTATGGTCTTACTCCTGAAAAGTACAGGGATCAGTTCAGGTCCAGTAAGAAGTCTGATGTCAACACTTGGTTGGAATGTGTGGATGTGTTCTGCAGGTCTCTGGATGGTTGGGTGAAGGGCAGTAGTGTAACAGATTTTCAGGGGCTCTACAACTTGATTGCATGGGAGCACTTGTCTAGTCTATGTTTTGCAGATCTGCGCCAGCACCTAGTTGATAGTAAGCTAACTGACCCCAGGAAGCTTGCTATGGAGAGCGGACCGCTGGGTGAGTACCAGGGTCCACAAGAAAGCGTTTGGGGAGACTCAGCCAAAGGTGGGCAGGGTCCCCAGCAGAAAGGTGGGGGGACAAGGGTAAAGCACAGGAGTTCTCTAAAGGGCCCCAAACTAGTACCCAGGGTAAAGGTTCCCAGCCCCCCGGTGATAAGAAGAAAGGGGTCTCTACAGGGAAGCCTGTCGAGACCGGCCCCCGCAAGTGTTATGCATGTGACCAGGTAGGTCACTTTAAGGGGGACCCCAAGTGCCCGAAGGGGACACAGCCACCCACCGGTGGACAGTCCAAAGTGTTGGCTAGTGTAGCGCTTGGGGAGGAGGGGTGCCCACAGGAGGGTGGGGATCCCGCAGAAATGACCCTTGTCTCACTCGGGGACAGTGAGATGGTCCCAGGAAACCAGGTGCCCCTAACACAAAGAAATATAGCACCTGGGTGACCATCAATGGGAACAGGGTAGAGGCTCTCAGAGATACTGGAGCCAGTGTGACCTCAGTCCGGTGTCACCTGGTGTCTGAGAAGCAAGTAGTCCCAGGAGCATTCCACCAAGTAGTTGCTGTCGACAACTCTGAGCGCCAGTGTATGGTGGCGCAGGTTCCCTTTGAATGGGGGGGGTCTCAGGTCCCTTGAGGGTGGTTGTGAGCCCTACCATGCCTGTAGATTGTCTGCTAGGGAACGACCTGGAGCAGTCCTCATGGAAGGAGGTTGAGCTCAGGTCGCACTTGGAGATGCTTGGGTTGCCAGAGTGGGCATGCGTGTCTACTCGGTCAATGGCAGCCAGAAAGGGTGATCAAGAGGACTTGGAGCCTGAAACAGTGGCCCAAGTCCCTGCCAAGAGAAAGGGCAGGGGCGCTGGAAACTGGCCCCCGAAGTTCCCACGGACCGGGAGGAGGCGGACCTCGAGGGGACGCCCGGTGCCTACAGGGGAGCAGGTAGCCGAACTGGGAGACATCTCTGAGCTGACCCATTGGCAGCAAGAAGGGGGTCCCACCAGGGAGGAGTTCTGCAGGGAGCAGAACGAGTGCCCTACTCTGGAGGGTCTGCGGCTGCAGGCTGCAGACCAGGCAGCTGGTAATCAGTCCGGGTCACATCTGATCTACTGGGAGAGTGGTCTCCTATACAGTGAGCCTAAGGTTGCTGAGCCTGGGTCAGCCCGTGTGCTGGTGGTACCCCAGCGCTTCAGGACCTTCCTACTGGGTCTGGCTCATGACGTGCCTTTGGCAGGACATTTGGGGAAGGACAAGACCTTTGACAGGCTTGTCACCCACTTCTTTTGGCCCCAAATGCGAAGGCAGTCAGATGCACACTGCAGGTCTTGCCAAACTTGCCAGGCAAGTGGTAAGAGTGGGAGGAAGGTCAAAGCTCCTCTCCCACCTTTTCCGGTTGTTGGAACACCCTTTGAAAGGGTAGGGATGGATATTGTGGGGCCACTGGATCCCAAGACAGCCATGGGCAACAGGTACATCCTGGTCTTGGTGGACCATGCCACCCGGTACCCGGAGGCAATCCCTCTCAGGACAACGACGGCGCCAGTGGTGGGCCGGGCGTTAATGGGGATCTTTTCCCGTGTGGGATTCCCCAGAGAGGTGGTTTCTGATAGGGGGACCAATTTCATATCGAAGTATATGACATCCCTGTGGAAGGAGTGTGGGGTAACCTACAAGTTCACCACTCCTTACCACCCACAAGGAAACGGTCTGGTGGAGAGATTCAACCAGACCTTGAAAGGCATGATCAAGGGTCTAACAGAACCCATGAGGCGTAAGTGGGACGTCCTCTTGCCATGCCTACTCTTTGCATACAGGGAGGTGCCTCAGAAGTCTCTTGGGTACAGCCCCTTTGAGCTCCTGTATGGCCACTGTCAGAGGACCTCTGAGTTTGGTAAAGGAAGGCTGGGAGGCAGCTCCCAGGAAAACTCCCCAGGATGTATTTAGCTACATGCTGGCCTTTAGAAACCAAACTGCCCGCTTCAGGAAACTCGCTCAGGCGAACCTAGAAGCAAGCCAGGAAGAAATGAAGAGATGGTATGACCAGAATGCCACTCTGGTCGAATTTCAACCTGGGCAGAAAGTGTGGGTAATGGCCCCAGTGGCACCTTGTGCCTTGCAGGACAAGTGGACTGGGCCATATGAGGTAAAGGAGCGCAAAAGTGACGTCACCTACCTGGTGGATTTGCAGGCTCCAAGGAACCCGTTGAGGGTCCTTCACGTGAACCGCCTCAAGCCCCACTTCGAGAGGTCCGAAGTGAGTATGCTCTTGGCGACAGATGATGGGGTGGAAGAGGAGAGCGAGCCTCTCCCTGACCTCCTGTCTACCAAGGAGCATGATGGGTCAGTAGAGGGTGTGATCCTCTCCCCTACTCTGACTCAGGAGCAGCAGGGGGACTGTCGCCAGTTGTTGGGACAGTTCGCCCCACTGTTCTCTCTGACCCCCGGTGTTACTCACTGGTGTACCCATGACGTGGACACTGGTGACAGCCATCCTGTGAAGCACAAGATTTACAGGTTGACTGACCGGGTCAGAGCCAGCATCAAGGAGGAGGTCTCTAAGATGTTGGCGTTAGGGGTGATTGAGCCCTCCCACAGTCCTTGGGCCAGCCCAGTGGTCTTGGTCCCAAAGGCTGCGGCGCCCGGTGCCACTCCAGAACTCCGGTTTTGTGTGGACTACCGTGGGCTCAATGCCGTCACCAGGACTGACGCGCACCCCATCCCCAGAGCTGATGAGCTCATTGATCGGTTGGCAGCTGCCCGGTTCCTCAGCACGTTTGATTTAACGTCTGGGTACTGGCAGATTGCCTTAACCGATGGGGCCAAGGAGAGATCAGCATTCTCAACCCCAGAAGGTCATTACCAATTCCGGGTGATGCCCTTTGGGTTGAAGAATGCCCCTGCCACCTTTCAGAGGTTGGTCAATCAGGTGTTGGCTGGGCTGGAGGATTTCAGTGCCGCCTACCTGGATGACATTGCTGTGTTCAGTTCCAGCTGGGAAGAACATTTACAGCACCTTGGGAAAGTGTTGAGGGCTCTGCAAGGTGCAGGCCTCACGATCAAGGCCAGTAAGTGCCAGATCGGGCAGGGTTCTGTGGTGTACTTGGGGCACCAGGTAGGAAGCGGCCAGGTGGCGCCCCTACAACCCAAGATTGACACCATTCTGGCTTGGGAGCCCCCAAGACCCAGACAGAGGTGAGAGCCTTCTTAGGTCTCACCGGCTACTACCGGAGATTTGTTAAGGGCTATGGCACCATCGTTGCCCCCTTAACAGAGCTGACCTCTAAGAGGCAGCCCAGGAAAGTGATCTGGACTGAGTCCTGCCAGAAAGCTTTGATGCCCTGAAGGCAGCCATGTGCACGGCGCCCGTGCTCAAGGCACCTGACTTCTCCAAAGAATTTGTCGTGCAGACTGACGCTTCAGAGCATGGTGTGGGAGCGGTGCTCTCACAACTGAACGAAGAGGGCCTGGATCAGCCTGTAGTCTTCCTTAGCAGGAGACTACTTCCCAGGGAACAGAGGTGGAGTGCCATAGAAAGGGAAGCTTTTGCTGTGGTCTGGGCGCTGAAGAAGTTGAGACCATACCTGTTTGGGACTCACTTCCGGGTTCAGACAGACCACAGGCCCCTCAGATGGTTGATGCAAATGAGGGGCGAGAATCTAAAACTGCTGAGGTGGTCCATCTCCCTACAGGGAATGGACTTTACGGTGGAACACCGTCCTGGTACAGAACACGCCAACGCAGATGGTCTGTCCAGGTTCTTCCGCCTTAGTGAAGAGAACTCCAATGGGGTTGGGTAGTTCTCCCTACTTTCAGCTGGAGGGGACATGTGTTAGACTTGGCATCTTTTGGCGTGTTTCCCCTGACTTTTTGCTTTCTGACCTCCCGGTTTTGACTCTGTTTTTGCTGGTGTGATGATTCTGCGCACTTTCCTCACTGCGGTCCAGTGGGAAAGTGCAAGTGCTCCTGTATAAAATGTGTTATGGATTGGTGTTTCCATGATTGGCCTATTTGGTTTATCTGTCAGTCCCTTGTAAAGTGCACTGCGAGTGCCAGGGCCTATAGACCAAATGCTGTTGGTGGGCTGCAGCACTGGATTGTGCCACCCACGCAAACAGCCCGTAAAATGTAACTCGGGCCTGCCATCGCAGAGCCTGTGCGCAGCCTGGGGCTGCCATGTCGACTTGGCAAGTGCACACACTAGCAAGTCCCTAAACCTTCCCTTTGCTACATGTTAGTCACCCCTAAGGTAGGCCCAAGGTACCCCTGTGGGCAGGGTGCGGTGTAGGCGAAAGGTAGGACATGCCCGGGTGTGTGCGGCATGTCCTGATAGTGAATTACAGCCTAGTTCGTTTTTCACTATTGCAAGGCTACCTGTTCCCCTAGGCCAGAACGGGCGGTTTTGATTATTACAGTATATAATCCTAACTGACCCCGGGAACCTGGTAGAAATTCGAGTTTAGTATGCCTGGACTCAGAATGATAAAATGCATCTTTTAGTGAAGTTGGTTTTAACATTCTGCGTTTGAAAATACCACTTTTAGAAAGTGGGTATTTTCTTGCCTAACCATCCAAGCCTGCCTCTGCGAGGTTGTGTATTCCTTGTCTGGAATGTGAGTGACAGGGGCTGGGGGATGCCAGGAGACAGGGTGAGTCAGCGCAGGGCTGAATAGCCAGATCGACCTGTAGATGGGTGGGAGGGGTCGCACCTGGGCCCTGAATAGGACAGTGCCTTCCCTCCACAATGCTGGCTCCACCTCCTGTGGTGCGTCTGATGTCCCTGGCCTACTCACTGAAAGAAGGGACGGAGACTTGTCAACAAAGTGCTCCAGAACTGGTTTGGACTAGGCAAAGGCCTCTCTGCCTTCAGAGAACAAAGGAATTTGGGATATAAATATTGGGGCCCTGACCCCATGAATTTAGATCTCGCTGGAATCAAGGAACCTGCCAAGACGAAGAGCTGGAAGAGCTGCCAGGAGGAGTACTGCCCCTTTGCTGTGTTGTTGCTTTGTTGGGTTGGCCTGCAGTTGCTGCTTCTGTCTTGGGCAGTGAAAGGACTGGACTGAACTTTCTACAATCTTGTGCTGAGTATCTCCAAGGGCCAGGAACCGAGCTGGCCTCCTGTTAAGAAGTCTCAGGGACTACAAAGACTTCACAAGCCTCTGGGTACCGCTTCTGGAACGCTGTTTCAGTCGCCACAGAGGAAGGGAACTGCAACCGACTCCCTCAACCGAATCCATCCCTGGCCGGTGACCTGTTTGCACCGCAGACCGCATCGCCCCGCTTCGCATCGCAACCCTGGTCTCACCGTGGGTGACGTCCGACGCCGCCAACATCGAGCCGCTGCTTGCACCGTGACCTGTGGGCACCGCAGTTCGCATCGCATCGCTTCACTGGGCCAGCCGGACCAGACCGACACTGTCGCTGCAACTGGCTCAAGAGTCGAGACCGCACCGCATTTGGGGCACCGCTCGCACGTCTGCGACGCACCGCTCCGACTCGCACCGCTGTCCGACGCCAGCTCCCGCACTCCGGCTAGGTCGCCTGCATCGCAACCTGTCAGCACCGCATCGAGCATCGTCTCGCCCTGCATCGCACGCCTTGGACTCACCGACTCCGTCTGCCCGACGCTCATCGAGCCGCTGCCTGCACCGCATCGAGGGACACCTCACCTTGCATCGCTCCGTCTTGCACCGCAACCGCGACGAACGCCGACCGGCTCGTACACTCCGTACCAGCCACAACGAGAAAAGGTACTGTGACCGAGTCTGCTCACGACTCTGCTGGCCCGTATCGACGCGGTCGGCTGGAACTGTTAGACTCTGTGGTTTTCAGCATCACGGTAGGCTCGGACGGAGCTACCGACTCGTACGAACTTTGCTTTTGTGCTATTCTTGCAAAGAAGAAGTTATCGTATCAAGCATTCATTTTCAAAGTACAGTATTGTGGATTTTTGTCGTAATTGGTCTTGTCTTGAGTATATAAAATATTGGTTATTTTTCTAAACTGGTGTGGTGTCCGTTTGTAGTGCTTACACTGTATTACTGTTGGTTATGTGCAAATGCTTTACACACTGCCTCTGAATTAAGCCTGACTGCTCGTGCCAAGCTACCACGAGGGTGAGCAGGGGTTACTTCACGAGTGTAACAACCCTTACCCTGACTAGGAAGAAGGGTCCCTACTTGGACAAAGGTGCAAGCCCTTGCCAACTAGAGATCCCATTTCTAACACCCTAATTCTAACTTTGCTAACTAACTGTTGCAACATTAATAACACGCTTTTCTTTCATTGGTCCATGCATGTCATCTTATTCATTCTTTTAATCAAGTTCTCTTGGATTCAAGGATCCTTGGATCATTTCCTTTCCCATAAGCTCAAACATATTTTCAACCGTTTCGATCAGTACATTTGTAACTTCTTTCGATACATTCGAGAACTCCGCAGTCATTGTCCTTTCTCTTAAACTTGTTTCCCACGGGTCTTCTGCTGATCATCACGGCACACTATCAGTTCAATTAGGTCACATCAGCCTTGACCATTTCTTGCATCCTAGCGTCTCAGTAACCTCACGAGGTTTAGTTTTTTCTCCGATTTCGTCCCGTGTCACATGTCCCCTTGCGCCTGCGCACATCTTCCCACTGGCGGCCATTTTATATCGCCACTCGGTTATACTTTAGAAGCACTAATTTGAGGCAAACAAAACATAATTAAAATAGAGAAAAATAGCCCTTTCGTTTCCCTCCCGTCATCTACGTACCCCAATTAGTTATTACCTAGCAGAAAGCAACATTTAAGCTGTTCCTTACTTACCATCACTATTGTTTTTGCAACGACACGCTTTATTTCCATGAAGCACAAACATGCATTTATTTTTAATTAGTACGCATTTATTTTTACGTTATAATTAGACACACGGACATCCATTAATAGATTATTTAGCACACACTTTGGCATGTTACCATTCCCACACATACAGTGTTGATTAATACATTTAAACAAACATTTTATTTAATTAATTATAAAATTTGTTAGGGGTTAAAAAATTTTTATTTTCCCTGCTTTATCAGTTTCAATTCCAACCAGCTGTATCGTAATCAGCCGGACAGAATTGAAACCGACAATCTTGGTTGTAAAGCCTCCGACCTAAGGTCGGAGGCTTTATGACCGACATCGTAATCGGCCCCATAGACGTCAGCCTATCTGGCAGACATCTCTGCATTTAGAGCTCTGTACTGCACCAAGGCAGTGGAGTACATCCCTTCCCTAAAACGGTGTGATGCAATACAGCCCGCCAATCCTTAAATAGGCCTGTTAATCTGTAAACCTTAGGTTTATATAAAAGAAAAAAAATTGCTTCAATAATCGAAACATGTATTTTGAAAAAACACTTTCTGCTGTATATTTAGTTATAATGCATTGAATCCAGCCTCATTGTGTACCTCTTTTTCAAAAATGTTTAAAATTTAAAAAAAATTCTAATCATACTAGAACACATGAAAACATGGAAGAATACCCAGTGAAACTTAGAATGCATACGCACATGAAATAACATCAGTAAGACTTAAAGAAATTATTTATTCCTGAAACTGTGATTTGTCTATGGTTGCATTACCCGTTTCATGAATACTCTGTGGTGGTTGCTTCAGTGATATTCTGACAGGTCTAAAGGCAGTTTATTAATCAGAAAAAGAATTTCTCATAATGGAGAATAAAATGTTCCAGTGCTGCATTAAAAACTGCATAATTTCAATATAGAAATTTATTATTTGCAATTACTGTAGTGCCTTTGACGTAAGTGAAGAGTGTAGTGAGCTAAAGCTGTCTTTGCCTTTCTGCATCAGTGAGACAGAAAAGGATCATTAATTCTGATTGGCAGGATTTGTCAAAATAATATATGCAAAAGCTGTGCTGTATGTCATGGTGGCGGCCAATCAATACACTTTAAAAAAATTGCATAATAGTGCAGCCTTGTTGAAAGGCAGATGATTGAAATGTTAAAAATCATCTGCTCAGCATGTGATAAATACGTTTATTGTGAAATACCACATGAAGTAATGTGAACAAGAAGTAATACAGCTTACAATTGTACCCATTGATAGCACCAGTAGGATTGTCTTCACCACAAGAACAGGCACTGTAACAATACTAGTTATGACATCCTGCCACCCATTGCACTTTTGAGAGACCGTCCCCTCAAAACAGTTTTTAGAAAAAAATGAATGTTCAGGAATTGCCACAATTTAGCTACACTGAGTATCTGTTAGCCAGTCCTTCATATAGATTTGCATTCCACATCCCTCACCTAATTACCCTAGTGGAACATGATGATGGTTTTTGTCCACAGTTTTCCTAGAATGAAAATACAGTTTTATCTCTTCACAAGGAGGGATGTCACTCGTTGTTTATGAAGATGTTTTTTGGTCATATCTATACAAAGAAGGGGGACCAGGAGCCAGTTAAGGTCCAGTGCCCGTGCTCCTAACGTCAACCGTATTAATCAAAACAGAGGGCACTGTTCCAGATGAGGGGTACAAGTAGTCACCCACTCAAAATAGAGTAAGAAAAAGGTGTAAATAGTCCTAGGATTTTTGAGGCCCACTTGTGAGGGGAAAGAGTAAGTCTTGTCTCTTAATGCCCTCACACACCCCGAAGGATGTCATGCTTCATCATTGGGCGTTTTGCTCCTCGTCGGGCCGGCGCTGCAAATCCCTATGGGTCCCCCGAAGGGTCACTTTAGCGGAGATCTTTTAAGACAAAACGCCGTATGGTGCATGCGGGTGTGTGGTGTGGGTCCTCTAAGAGGGTGAAGTGGTGCGTGCAGAGTGAGTCTAAAACTGTCTAAGGGTTACCCAAAGAATGATTTTTAATGAAAAGGGCACCCTTGGCAGACTAAAAAACCCGTAGGTTAGGCGTTACCTATGTAGGCTTAATGAGCCCTAGGTAACTAGAGAGGTCGACATGTTTCACGCCTGTGTGGTCAAAACAGATCCGTGGCGCTTCTTCAGGACCAAGAGAACAAATTAAATAAAGTGTGGGGCATGTGATAAGTGAACAGGGTTAATACCCTCAATGGATATCCGGGCGGGCACGGTAACAGTGTACCCTGCAGTCTAACTGCAATAACTAGTTAGATATTGGCCGCTCCTGGATACCACCTAAAAAGTGTGAGGAGAGTTGCTCCATAGGCTAGTAAGAGTCGAGCGCCCGCACCTTACCGGGAGTTTTGCTCGGGTGCACTCGGGTGCACCTACCCCAACCGTACTCCTGCCTGCACCTACCCCAACCGTACTCCTGCCTGCATGCAGGCAGGAGTACGGTTGGGGTAGGTGCACAAGAGCCGGCACCTGAGCAAAACTCCCGGTAAGGTGCGGGCGCTCGGCTCCTACTAGCCTATGGAGCAACTCTCCTCACACTTTTTAGGTGGTATCCAGGAGCGGCCAATATCTAACTAGTTATTGCAGTTAGACTGCAGGGTACACTGTTACCGTGCCCGCCCGGATATCCATTGAGGGTATTAACCCTGTTCACTTATCACGTGCACCACACTTTATTTAATTTGTTCTCTTGGTCCTGAAGAAGCGCCACGGATCTGTTTTGACCACACAGGCGCGAAACATGTCGACCTCTCTAGTTACCTAGGGCTCATTAACCCTACATAGGTAACGCCTAACCTACGGGTTTTTTTAGTCTGCCAAGGGTGCCCTTTTCATTAAAAATCATTCTTTGGGTAACCCTTAGACAGTTTTAGACGCACTCTGCACGCACCACTTCACCCTCTTAGAGGACCCACACCCGCATGCACTATACGGCGCTTTGTCTTAAAAGATCTCCGCTAAAGTGACCCTTCGGGGGACCCATAGGGCATTGCAGCGCCGACCCGACGAGGAGCAAAACGCCCAATGATGAAGCATGACATCCTTCGGGTGTGTGAGGGCATTAAGAGACAAGACTTACTCTTTCCTCACAAGTGGGCCTCAAAATCCTAGGACTATTTACACCTTTTCTTACTCTATATTGAGTGGGTGACTACTTGTACCCCTCATCTGGAACAGTGCCCTCTGGTTTGATTAATAATTATGTTTTTTGGTCCACAGAGTTGCCACAATAAAAGAACACTTATCTCTTCACAACATAGGATGTCAATCATTGTTTATGATGATGTATTTCTTGGTCCACGGTGTTCCTGCAATGAATAAACACTTTTATCTCTTTACAAGGATGAGAGGGCTGTCACATTTTGTTTGTGAAGGTGCACATGAACAGTCTTTCTCTGTGTCCCCCCGAGCACAATGCTAGATACCCGCAGCGATGTCTCATCATTTTGACCACATTTGGTATATCTCTGGCGACTGTGGCACAAGATGAACCTACTGAGGAGTGATACCGGATACGTATTCCACAGATCCATTGTAACACAAACGAACCTGCACTCGGATCCCCGCAATACTAGCTCCTGAAAAATGTGGCTGACCATTTTTGAGGAACATGATGAACACTCACAAACACCCAAGTGAAGGCCCTTGTGGTTTGGGCCTGATTACGAGTCTGGCGGTCCGAGGACTGCCAGTCTCATGAAGGCGCAGTGGTGGTGGTCCAGCCACCACCGCACCGGCTGTCTGACCTCCCTATTAGGACTTTGGAGGTCGGACTGCCGTTGCACCACCGCAAACTCCAGGGAACCGTGTTACCTGGCGATCCCACCGTGGTTTGAGGGCCACAATATGCTTGGTGGCACCCTGAGGCACTGCCAAGCATATTACGACTTTCCTCACCGCTAGCGGTGTCATGGAGGTTCATCCTCCATTTAACTGCTGGCGGTGAGGGTCTTGCCCCTGTGCACAGGGGTGCATGCATGTGCTAACCCTGTAGTTTTGCTCCCCCAGTTCCTGCACTGGAAGGAATGCATGACATGGTGCATTCTTTCCCATACAGGAACGTGCACTGGCCGTCCCTTGGTGGTGCTGTTTAAGGCTCACAATGAGCCTTTGAACAGCACCCCCAAGGAACCGCCATGCCTCCCGTCTGCCAGACCTCAAAATGTATTGCAATTTGTGGGTGCAGGCGGCAGCGACTCTTGGCGGTGCTGAGGCACAACAGTGGCGTGCCGCCCACTCCCACACCACCAAAAGTCGTAATCAGGCCCTTAATGCTGTAGAAGGGGGGTTCTACTTCAGTTAATTTAGCTCATCCCCACACACACTTAATATTGTTACGAAGGAAGAAAGAAGATTCCTAGCCAACGTCCATGAAAAACACAAGGGGAATAAGCCAACAACAAACCTATCAAAACAAAGTTTCTTTCCCAGTGTTATGTTGGTGATCCCTATGATGGAGCAAGCCACACTATGTAGCTCAAGGACTTACTGGACACAGAACACAACGTACTTCTAAACATGAGAGCATGTATTGAATATAGATAATAGCTAGCTTTGGCAGTCATACCATATTGCAAGTTCACATTGGAAAACTGACATTATATGCAAAACGTATTAGCATGATGAGTTTTAGGACATTGTAAGGACATTCCATTGGCTAACATGCAATAAAGGCAAAGTACAGGACCAAAGGTTGGCTAAGGTTTTTATGTAAGCCTCATATAATGTAATTGAAAGAATAAGAAGAGAGAGTGATGTGGGAGGTGAAAGGTTGGACATAGAGTGTGAGATACTGAAGACTGTGATTCAAAGATTTGGGGAATTTTCAACCAGTAGAGCCAATCTCTAAACAACAGCATTATTTTAACATTCTTGACAATGGAGCTAATGCACTGGCAGATCTTTCTGGGATATGTTTTAAAAACATTACAGTCAAGTGCCAAACTGGTCGTGAACATATTTGCTACAACTTAGTGGTGGATTTAGAGCTGGGTGGTAATAGAAAAGCCACAGAATTGTGAAAAAGGGCTAAATCGGGTGGAGAATCCAATAGTAAAATTGTTCATTTTAGGAATAGTATTACTGAGCATGTTTAATCAGAGAATTCCCCTCCTAAAACATCACGACGTATACATTTTAGAATTTAGTAAGTTCTATGGACCACATGTATCAAAAAATTTAGCATTCCGTAATTTCACCCATTTGCGAATGCAAAATAGCCTTTAAAGATGTATGAAAGGCTTTGTAGTCTCAATTTTAGGTAATTGCAAAAATTGTGATTACCTAAAATTGCGACTCCAAATAGGGAATCGCAATTTGTGATTCCCTTAATACATGTACCAAGAATTTTCTAAATGCAAACTGTGCATTTAGGAAATGCTATTACCGATGACTCCAAGTCGATGTTAACCATGTGCAAATTTTGAAAAATGCACAAAAATGCAGTTTTTCAGAGTGCCGTTTACCGCACGTGTGCACTTTACATGTGCACATGTTTTTGGGGGTGATTCGGGGGCTTAGGCCCCTGGGCACCGTTGGTATTGCATTACCTAATTTGCGTTTACCAATTAGGTAATTGCAAATTAGGTAATGCAAAACCATTCACACCTATGGGCCTTATGGGCCTTTAGGCCCATAGGAACGAATAGATTACTATTAAATAATAGCGATTACCTAATTGCGAATCTTTAGGAATCGCCATTAGGTAATCTTTATTTTCTTACATACCATTTTGCATTCCTTAAATAGCGATTACCTAAAATTTAAGGAATGCAAAATGGATTTTTGATACATGTGGCCCTTAGTGTCCAACTAAACAAAGTCTTATGAACAGCAATGTTAAAAATGTACATTTGAAAACCTAGTTAAGTGTTGCAGTTTACAAGTTGAACAGATGTGGGCAGTGGAGCATATGTGCTATTTGTCACGTAAGATAAAATAGAACAAGGATAGAAAGAGTTTATCAGATTCTACATGCTGAAAAACATGTTTGAGGCAGCATAAAGCCAATGCAGAAATCTCAAGCTCGAATGTATGTGCCCATGATTAATCTTGAGTAACTCCTGGACTCCTTCCTGTTAGATTATCCTTTCTATGAACTTGAAGAACAGAAACATGCTCAAATTTATTATGTCACATAAAAAATATAATAATTTGAATTTGTGTCAGGGATTTTATAAAGATTTGAAAAGTTCTATGAAGAGGCCAATGACTGAATATATTCTGCGACAAAATCCCATCCTGAAATAATACCAATAGTAGTTATAAGTGACTTCTCCTTCATATTATTCTGAAGACTGCAAAATTATGGCATTGTACCAATATTAGCGCCGAGTACATAACAGCATCTCTTTCAGAAATTGTGCTATTAATTTAGGAAGAAGATAGCTGTACCAACTAAGTAAACACAAAGGGCTTAGGAGATGTGAAGATATGGGGCCTGATTCACAAAGGTAAAATTAGACTTTTGGTCTAAGTTTAGACCAAAAGTCTAACTTAACTACTTTTCAGTATTCACAAAGGTAAGTTACGAGTAGTATCTTTATGTCTGCACTCAGGTGGAGTTTCCGCACTCAGGGCGAAATCTTCGCACTTAGGCGGAGATTCTGCCCTGAGTGCAGTGATTCCAACCCTAGTCTGGAGATTCCACCCCGAGTGCGGAAACTCTGCCCCGAGTGCGGACGTAAAGATACCTGGCCTGATTCACAAAGGGCCTCCACACTCAAGGCGGATGCCCCGTAGTCATCGGGGAGTCTCCGCAACAAAGTAAACACAAAGGGCTTAAGAAATCTGAAGAAGTGGGGCCTGATTCACAAAGGTAAAATTAGACTTTTGGTCTAAGTTTAGTCCAAAAGTCTAACTTAACTACTTTTCGGTATTCACAAAGGTAAGTTACGGGTAGTATCTTTATGTCTGCACTCGGGCGGAGTTTATGCACTCAGGGCGGAATCTTTGCACTTGGGAGGAGTTTCTGCCCTGAGTGCGGTGATTCCACCCCTAGTCTGGTGATTCCACCCTGAGTGCAGAAACTCTGCCCCGAGTGCGGACGTAAAGATACCTGGCCTGATTCACAAAGGGCCTCCACACTCAAGGCGGATGACCCGCAGTCGTGGGGGAGTCTCCGCACTCAGAGAGGAATCTTTGTAATGAGTATTCTCATTACGGAGATTCTCCTCTGAGTGTGGAGACTCCCCCATGGCTGCGGGTCCTCCGCCATGAGTGCGGTGGACTTTTGTGAATGAGGCCCACAACTCATAACTTACCTTTGTGAATACTGATAGTCGTAAACTTAGACTTTTGGTCTAAGTTTACCTTTGTGAATTGGGCCAATGTTTTTTTTTTATGTTTTAAAGTAAAAAGTGCAAAAAATGCCAATGTGACAATGTAAGTACATTTTTTGTGGCAGACAGGACCTATACATGATTTCAGGTGGCCATGCTGGAGTGAAGAGAGAGCTAAGCTTAACGGCTCACATCAACATTTTTACCTTTGAACTTTGGTACTTTGCTGATACTCAAAATCCATCACTGGACAAGGCAAGATGGTGAAGCCAGCTATTGTCTCCAATTGCGACAAAGTTAGATTTCATAGCCACCAAAAACGGTTTGCTATTTGGTTAATTACTTTGCCATTGTAATAAGTTTAAGTATGTAGGACGTATGGCCTTATTTAGAGTTTGACAGATTGGATACGCTGTCAAAATGTGGCAGGTATATTGTCTGCTGTATTACAAGTGGCTTTGGCTATAATGCACTTGCAAAACGTCAAACAAGATATACACCACATTTCTAACGGAGTATGCCATTTGCCAAACTATAAATGAGGCGGTTAGTCACTATTTGGTTGTCGTTTCCTTCAGCGGGGTAATACTGGAGGCTGTAGCTAGTTAGTGAGCCAAGGGCATGAGGCTCCTCTGAAGCTGTCGTTCAGTACCCTCAAATGCCAAGTGAAGAAGTTCAGAGATGGCAAACCAGCAATCTGTAGTCATCTGCACTCCTCCTTCCCCGGAGAGCTTTGATGCCTTTTCCCAGTGCTCCGGAACTAAGAAAAAAGAGAAGATCTAAGTATTTCCTGATGCTGGGAAAACCAATCCTGGTCTCTACTACAGCCACCAAGTCATCTCTGAAGACTCCCATACACCAAGTCTCTCTCCAGCCAGGTCTCACAAGGTCCAGTGGATTTCACTCACAGCTGGTCAGTTGGCTCTTATTCACAGAATCGAGTCCTCCACTTCCTTTTGCATTCACATAGCAGAGAAAAGAAGACAAGTCAGATGAATCTTAGAGAGCAGTTTCACACCATGGGTGCTGATGAATATCGGGTGCTTCTTTCCCCAGCAGTCAAGCAAAATTCTTCTTCTTTCAGGTGTTCTTCCAGGTCAAGGAATGTTTAAAAGAGGAGGTGGTGAGATGTCACTTTTGTACTGTGTACTAGCCAGTGATTGGAGCATTGTCAAACCTTTGCTAGAAGAATTCTCACCAAATCCCAATCGCCTTTCAGTACTGCCCCTTTCATCATGATGTAAACCTTATCATGTTCCCTCGTTCATATGCCACTAGCCCGGCTCCCCCTTCAGGAGCTCTATGTCCCTTCCCAAGTCCATCCCATGAAAAAGAGGGAATTTCCCCTCTCCCTGGAATGGGAACAGAGTCCCATCTGATGAGATGAATGTCTGAGAGACTTCATTTGCTGAAATAATTTCTGTCACCTGAGTCATCATTTAGGATTTTAATGTAACAGAGGAGACTGTAGCTGAAGTCCTTTGTGATACTATCTGTTCCTATTGCTCTCTGGCGTCTCATCCCAGCTAAGTTGTCTGTGTTAGAAACTCAATAGTCTTCCTGCCTTTGGAAGTGGCTGTATTGTTCTTCAGTGGGCCAGTACTTCCTACCGAGTTGGGATGTTAATTACAGTGAATGGAGAAAAGGAAGCAAGCAGATCCGGTTTAATTTTTCGTGGCTTTTAGGCAACACACAGTGGATGCTTTAAAACTTACTTTTCCACTACACATACCAAAGATCTACTTTCACCACTAAGTTAGATTATCTTTGACATGTCCTGGGAAACAGTCATTGCTAGAAACTACTTCTCACCTGATGTGATTCTTTACATGGTTGCAGATGGGCAGCATAAGCTAATTTCACCTACAGCCTGCTCCCAGGTCATACCTACACATATTAAAATAATGACAGCACTCCACTACCTAGCCACTGGATCTTTACAGAGGGTCAGTGGCGATACCTTGCTCATGCCACTTGCAGGCTAATTACAATGCTTGTGACAGGTACTAACACCTCACAAGCAAAGTGTACCAGTTTATCATCTTGGCACAAACAGAAGTACTTCTGCTCCAGCTGTTAACTAACACAGAACTAGAAATTGGGACTGTATTTCATAATTCTCATAGGAAGAGTCAGTTAAAAACAAATTTTAACAGTTTAGCCTCTAGAAAGGGAGGTTTAGAGACTATGTATGAGAGACATTGGTTGATAACTGCCCAGCTGTGAAGGCTGCACACTATAGTATACAAAAAGGTGATGGATGGAATGCTTGAATCAATCTCAGCCACTGGTAATTACTTGGGCCCGCATCCGAATCCATCATTATATTGCACACCTTGTCACCTCAGTTTGGATTCAGCCATAAGCAAATCTGTCTTGACCCTGCTCCAATCGGAACAGTCCCGCCCGAACTGCCAAGCCAAGTCCTTTCTGACCCAAAACACAAGCAACCCAGGACCGATTTCACCCTAGTTATGGGCTCATCAACTGGGTACCACTTGGTTCCAGTGACACAGTGTTCGCGGGACCCGCATCTGGGCACACCCAACCACTTAGGGCAACATACTACAGTATACAAAAAAGTGATGGATGGAATGCTTGAATTAATCTCAGCCACTGGTAATTAATTGGGGCCGCATCCCAATCCATCACTATTTTGCACACCATGTTACCACAGTTTGGACCCAGTCATATGCAAATCAGTCTTGACCCTGCTCCAATCAGAACACAGCAACCTGAACTGCCAACCAGGTCCTCCCTGAACCACAGCACAAGTAACGCAGGACCGGTCAACTCATCAGCTGGGTACAGCTTGGTTCCAGTGACACAGTGTACACAGGACCCACGTCTGGGCATACCCGCCTCACTTAGGGCAACACACTATACTATACAAAAAAAAGTGAAGGATGAAATGCCTGAATTAGTCTCGGCGAATGGTAATTACTCAAGAACAAGGTCAAGATTGATTTGCATATAGCTGGGTCCAAACTGAGGTGACATGGTGTGCAAAATACTGATAGACTGTGTTGTAGCCCGTGTGATTACCAGTAGCTGAGATTAATTCAAGCATTCCATCCATCACTATTTTGTATACTTATTGTGTTGCCCTAAGTAGGGTGGGTATGCCCAGTCGTGGTTCCCGTGCACACTGTGTCACTGGAACCAAGCTGAAACTGGCTGATGAGCCCATAACTATAGCAAAACTGGTCCTGGGTTGCTTGTGTTCCAGTTCATGGAGGGCCTGGCTTGGCAGTTGGGCTGGACTGTTCCTATTGGAGCAGGGTCAAAACTGATTTGCATATAGCTGGGTCCAAACTGAGGTGGCCTGATGTGCAAAATAACGATGGATTGGGATGCAGCCAGAGTGATTACCAATGACTGAGATTAATGCAAGCATTCCATCCATCACTGTTTTGTATACTATCTGTGAAGGCTGGGCAGATGACATACTGGTTATGCAAGAACTAGTTGAGAGAGAGGGTTGTTGAGTTCAATGGTGTTCCCTTGAGCAGGTAGGCCATACAACAGGTTAGGGTGCATGAAGGTGAGGATCCACTTGTTAAGGGAAACGGAACAGAGAACTGATCTAGGTCAGCCTCCATTTTGCCATCTGTATCCTGGAGAAGTTCACCTTCAACATCCTTCTGTCATCCTGCCAATGTTTCTTGGCGTCCTCCATGGTCCGTAATAACTCCACCAAAGCATTGACATAGCCTGACAACTTATACAACATGGAGGACTTCTCCACTCTGGTGAGTTGTTCCTTATAATGAATAGTAATAAGGGTAATTGGAAGGTCTGTCTCCTCCTCAGTGAACTTCCCTTTCCTCTTGGGAATGGCTACATCTTAGAACCTGGAGGTGTTGTGTGATCTCCTTGGGGGTGAGACATTGCAAAAGGGAAGAGGGCACAGCCTGCTGGGAGGAGTAGTTAAGTGGTTGAAGTTTTAATTAGTGTGACAGATGTGTGACATTTGGGTCATGTGCATGGTGTTGATCCCTATTCCGTTTCATCTTGTGATCTCCACCCTGGTGGTGGAGTGAAGATCTACATCGCTAGGGTAGAGAATGTCAGGAGTCATGTCAGGAGGTATGGCTTATCACTTGCCATGGTGCAAAGGTGCCTGCATTATAGGCAGGGTTGTATTAGTGCAGAAAGGGTTACCTTCCTGCACAAAAACAATAATTAAAAGCATATTCTTCCTTCTATGCGTGCTGCATATTGGGCAACTAGTCACTGACATTGAATGGGACTTCTTTGTCTCTGGATGTGCACATTGTGTGTGAGCAAAACGTCATCCCACAAGTGACCCTATGTTCTATGTTGTATGCTTTTTTTGGGGGGGAGGGCAAAAATTAAATGACACTACATCATTTGATGGGGCAATGGACACTCAGATTTAAAACAGTTTTCAATTCATTTTAAAATCTCATTCTAATTATTATGCTTCTTTAAAATTGTGTCATACATTTAGCATGTACAAATATAACAAGCATTGGCATAGCCAATAGGTCTCGCCTTTGGGACCTTATGTGTTTAGCAATGCAGCACGTTATCCTGGGTGTTACAACATCTACTGTAATTTCATGTGCCACTGGTGATGTGAGGAGGCTATGTACAACAAGGATGCACGTATACTGAATAATAGATGCTACGAACGACGGGAACAATTAACAACAATCTGTCTTTTATTAAATAAAGCTGCCTAGAATGTTCTGAGGCCGGTGTTGTGCACTGTAGATAGAGATTACATCGAAAGCAGGTTTTCTTATTAGAGGTCTGTTCTATAGTTAACTGTCACCTCACGGCAACTTCTAAACATTTCACCGGAAATAATGCATATTGGTGTAGCTACATCTTTCGCCCATACAAGGAGTCAAGGGGGAGGATCAGTATGCGTACGGTATGACCATTAGTACAGTCAGTCCAGCTTCCATCTTGTTTGAGGATTACATCCCTTTTCCGTAGGCAGGAGTACGTAGTGCTGGGACCTGGGTAAATGAGTAGTGGCAACTAAACTCCGGTCAAAATGAACCGCAGTAATAAGTTACTTCCATTGTTTCACACTTAGTCATAGGTGTTTAAGTATTCTCAGTGCAATTTGTGCTTCCGTGAATGGCACATTCTTTATCTAAAAGCGCCGCTGCATATTTTGTTAGTTGGCAACTTTGTACAAGTTTAGGGAACTGTAGTATATGGGTGCCAGGGATGTCATTGGAAGCTACGTGCTTTATTGTTTAGAGAGTTTAGATTCTCTCCGTGTGTATTCCATGTTCTATGTTCTACCTTTAATTACTGAGTGTGGAATCTTGAGTTCAGATGCTGCGCTCTCTGTGTTAGAGTGAACTGTTAGTCCTGCGGGTTGGCAATAAAGGATATTCCTCTACTACAATTCTCCTGTGTGATTCCTTCACAAATGCTACAGAAAATTGGCGACGACTTGGGATGCCAACCCTAGACCCACAGCGAGTTTCCATTTCTTTTGGTTATCCTGACGCTCATCTTTGAACCCTCATCGACGACGCACCAGTGAAACCAACTCAGAGAAACGCATGGGAACTTTTCAATGATTTGCTACTTCAACGATTTCACTAAGTGAGTGCTCGCTTTCATACCAGTCGGGTAAATTGGGCTTGGATTTTTATTTTTTCCAACGCTCATTATACCGTTACCGTTGCCCGTACTATTTGAACTGGCTCACACTCACCCACAGTGTCAGCATTCTACTGCTACTCCGGCATTCTACCGCTATTCCGGCAGTCCTACGTTCTCTTGCTGGTGATTGTACACGATTCGGCGGACACCCAAGGTATTCTGGGATTCCTCTGGGTCACGCTGCGTGACCTCTACGTGCCGCCATATTGTTTCTTCGCATTACCTAGCAACGCTCCTGGCTCTTCATGTCAATTTCGAGCACGATCTACGGAGTTTCTTTTCTTCATGCCGGATGAGGTGACTTCAGCTCATGCACTATTTCACCCCAGCGAATCAGTTAGAACTATCGATTGGATGCTGGTTGGTTACTTCTATATATATATACATATATATTTGTTTTTCTTATCCTTTCATATTACTGTGCATATTTTTAGTGAACATGGAGAGAAGTTCTGAAGGGACATCTTCCTCTTCTAACGTGGTTAACAGTTTAGTTGTCGGTATCAATTTGAACACTCCTAAAGAGTTTCTTACTAACCCAGGTGAGCCTATTGTTAAGTGGGAAGATTGGAAAGCGTATTTACTCAATTATATTGCCACTTTAGAAGACAATAGTGGTGTTCTCTCACCTGACAGAAAGAAAAGAATTCTTATGCATTGTCTTGGACCGGAGGGTCTGAGAGCTTACAACCAAATGCAGAAAGTGGAAAGAGCTGGCGATGTTGATGTTTTTAAGTGTGCTATTCTGGATTTGGATAATCATTTCTCTCCCATCGTATGCGTAGCCATTTCCAGACGTACATTCTATAAAAGGAAGCAACAACCAAATGAGTCCATCGAGGATTATACTTCTTGCTTAAAAACTCTGGCGATTCCTTGTAAATTCGGAACACTTCACGATGACATGATAAGAGACCAATTGGTCGTTTGTCAAAAAAATAAAAATATACAAGACAAACTATGGATTGAAGGAGACTCTTGCCTTAAGGATATAATTATTCTTATAAAAAAGCGGAACTATCTGAAAGGAGCGCTAAGGCCATTTCAACTAGTTCAGAGAAACTTTCAGAGAAACTTTCAGTCAGTCTTGTGTCATCTAAACCTAAAGGAAAACCTTACTTATCTGTTCCGCAAGTTAACCACAAGTGGTCTGATAAAAGTACTTCTAAATCTCAAGGAAATGTTTATAATTTTGCATGTTACAGGTGTGGCAGCACCAAGCATAATGCCAGTTTTGATAAGTGTTTTGCTAGATCTACTAAATGCCTCAATTGTGGTGTCGTAGGCCATTTGGCTAAAGTTTGTAGAAGGAAAGTGAGTAAAAATCCAACTTTGTCGCTTGTCTCACAGAAAATTCAGATTCTTCGGAAAGTGATTCCGTGGATTCTGAAGGTATTCATCCTACCTCTATTTCTACTCCCAATTTAAAAAAGTCGTTCTTAATATCACTGACTCTGATAATGGTAAACCTTTGTGCATAATCAATTTTGGAGGTATTCCTTTACACTTGGCTGCTGATTCCGGATCTCCTTTCACAATTATTGCTCGTTCCATTTGGGATGAGAAGTTTGTATGTGTTTTAGGTTCACACTTAGAATCCTCAGATATCAATCCTGAAAGTTTTACAGGTGAAAAAATAAATGTACTAGGTTATCGTTTACTTAAATTTCAATTTAAAGGAAGACAAGCATATTGTAAACTCTATGTTGCTTTTGATGGTCCCTCAGTTTTAGGTTGGAAGGACCAAAAGGCTTTGAATATTATTCTGAATCCTAATAGCCCTGAACAAGTTTTGGTGGCTTGCGAGAGTGAAGACACAAAAAAAATGGGTTTTGAGTGAATTTAAAGAAGTGTTTAATGGGAAAATTGGTAAACTTAAAGGCTTCACTCATCTCATTAGGGTCAAGCCTTCTGCTATTCCCAAAATTTATAAAGTGCGTAATATTCCATTAATTGCAAGAGAGGAAGTTAAACTCGAGTTACTAAAGCTACAAGATGCTGGCATTATTGAGCCCATAGAGGCGTCTGAGTGGATTTCTCCGTTAGTGGTCGCTAGACGATCCAATGGAAAGATTCGTTTGTGCGTTGACCTCAGAAGCTTAAATGAAAGTATCATTGTAGACCAATTTCCTCTCCCGAGGATTGATGAAATGCTTTCTATGACCAGAGGTTCAAAGTGGTTCTCCACTATCGACCTTTCCTCGGCATATCACCAAATTGTTCTACATCCTTCTTGCAGAAACCTCACCTCTTTCTGTACCCCTTTTGGTTGCTACCAATTTCGCAGAATGCCCTTTGGTTTAGCTTCTGCAGCTGCTGTTTTTCAGAGGTTGATGACTCAGTTATTTGGTGATATGCCGGGCATTACGTTTTTCAAGACAACATCCTCATTATGGGCCAAAATAGGTCTGACCATGATGAGCGATTAAGAAAGGTTTTGAAGGTTTTAATGTCCAAAGGCTTAACAGGTGAAATCTCAAAATGCAAGTTTGCTGAACGCAGTGTAACGTATTTAGGGCATGAAGTAAGCTGTAAGGGTATCAAACCCAAAACCAAACTCATTGATGCTATTGTTGATGCACCAGCGCCTAAGTCCAAGGATGATCTAAGGTCATTTTTGGGCTTAGCGGAATTTTATGCTAAGTTTGTTGAGAACTTCTCAGAAAAGACTCATCCCATGAGGTTTCTTTTAAAGAATAAGGTCAGTTTTGATTGGTCTTTTGAATGCCAACAAGCTTTTCTTTCTATTAAACAAGCCATCAGTAAAGCTCCTTGTTTACAAGGTTTTGACCCGTCAGCTGACACGTGTGTTACCACTGATGCGAGTTCTAAGGGGTTAGGTGCTGTTCTCACTCAGTTTGATGGAGATAATAAGGAAGTTGTCATTGCTTTCGCTTCTAGGTCGTTATCTCCCTCAGAAGAAAAATATTCGGTAATTGAGAGAGAAACGTTAGCCTGCGTTTGGGCTTTGGAGCATTTTAGAAAATGTTTATGGGGCAGGCATTTTGTTTTAAGGTCTGATCATAAACCTTTAACTAAACTTCTCACAACTGAAGGTTTATCCAAAGCCACTTCCAGAATTGCTAGATTTTCATTACGACTTCAAGATTTTTTGTATACTATAAAGTATGTTCCTGGCGTTAAGAATAGAACTGCTGATTTTTTTAGCAGAATGGCGTTGCCTTTAACTGAGATTGATTGCAACTCATGGAACGAATTTTCTGTTGCTAATGTTTCTTATGTTGATGTGTTGCAAGGTAGCATTGATCGTGCGGAGTGGTTAAAAGCTGAAAGTGAGGATGTTAATCTCCTCAATGTTAAATCCAAAGTTATTAACGGTTGGCATGATGTTGAAAGAAGGAATATTGCGGATGAAATAAGAGGATTCTGGGAGGTGAGGAATGAATTAAGTATTGATGATCAATTTTTGGTTAGAGGTGATAAGGTGGTACCTCCTTTGTCCTTAAGAAAGCAAATCATCAGTTTATGTCATGATGGTCATTCTGGCATCACGCGTACTAAGCAGAGACTTAAAGCTTTATATTGGTGGCCAGGTGCGGATATGGCTGTGGAACGATTTGTAAGGGAATGCGTAAATTGTGAAATTGCTGATAAGTCTCTTAAAACTCTTAATCCCCCTTCTTTTCCTTTGCATTGTCCAAATTCTCCTTGGCAGGAGGTTGCTTTGGATTTCATGGGTCCTATTGTGTGGCAGGACGGTTCTACTAAATACATTATTGTTCTTGTGGACGTGTTCTCCAAGTGGTTTGAGTTATGTATAGTGGAAAGTGTCAATTCCATCACTGTTATAAAATTTTTGGACTCTGTGTTTATTAGGGAAGGTTTTCCTGCGTATATTCTCACTGATAATGGTGTCCAATTTAAATCTAATGATATGGTCTGTTATCTACACTCTTCTGGGATTAAGCAAAAATTTTGTGCACTTTATAGTCCCACTGGGAACAGCGTTGTAGAAAGAATTAACAGAACTATTAAAGGGATTATTCAACTTTCTAGTAAATCGGGTTTGTCTTGGGATGATGAGTTGGTGAAAATGACTTGGTCTTACAGAGTTACTAGTCATTCTTCTTTAGGTTGCAGCCCATTCTCCGTCATGAGGGGTAGAATTCCGTTTTCTAAGGAAAATCCTAGTTGGATGAATAGGAGCAGGTGTGTTCATTCTGATTGGGATAGTATTAAGCATCATATTAAAATTTCTCAATCTAAGAATAAGGCTTATTTTGATGCAAAACACGGTAGTAAACCTTGTGATCTTTCTGTGGGTGATTGGGTTCGTGTTAAACTTGCTAAGAAAACTCCCAAAGGGGATAGCAGGTTTAGTGAACCTCATCAAGTTGTCAAAGTTAATAATAATACTGCAGTTCTTGACAATGATGAAGTTTGGCATATGAACCGTTTGGCTATTAGTAAAAATGTTTCACAAGAAAATGTTTCACAGGATGTGACTATGCCTACCACTACAAAGAATTATTGGTGGATGTTGGAATGTGATCAGTGTTCTGACTCGTGCAATCTTCAAACTTCTGATCACGACAGTTTCCAACCATGCTCTAGTGATTCTATTCCAGGAGCTTTATCTACTGCACAAGACATTTCTGATGAAAGAGTTCCCTCAGGTTTTCAGGTTGTTTCTCAAGATTTGTCTCAACCTGTTTCCATTCAAACTTCTTTGCCTGTTGAAGGTTGTTCTACATTTAATGAACCAGGACCAAAAACTTCTAGCGGAAGGGTTATTAAGAAACCTTCCCGTTTTGATGATTTTATATGTGAATAAAGTTGTTTTTTTGTTGTTATTTTATTAGGAGGAGGGATGTGTAGTATATGGGTGCCAGGGATGTCATTGGAAGGTACGTGCTTTATTGTTTAGAGAGTTTAGATTCTCTCTGTGTGTATTCCATGTTCTATGTTCTACCTTTAATTACTGAGTGTGGAATCTTGAGTTCAGATGCTGCGCTCTCTGTGTTAGAGTGAACTGTTAGTCCTGCGGGTTGGCAATAAAGGATATTCCTCTACTACAATTCTCCTGTGTGATTCCTTCACAAATGCTACAGAAAATTGGCGACGACTTGGGATGCCAACCCTAGACCCACAGCGAGTTTCCATTTCTTTTGGTTATCCTGACGCTCATCTTTGAACCCTCATCGACGACGCACCAGTGAAACCAACTCAGAGAAACGCATGGGAACTTTTCAATGATTTGCTACTTCAACGATTTCACTAAGTGAGTGCTCGCTTTCATACCAGTCGGGTAAATTGGGCTTGGATTTTTATTTTTTCCAACGCTCATTATACCGTTACCGTTGCCCGCACTATTTGAACTGGCTCGCACTCACCCACAGTGTCAGCATTCTACTGCTACTCCGGCATTCTACCGCTATTCCGGCAGTCCTACGTTCTCTTGCTGGTGATTGTACACGTTTCGGCGCACACCCAAGGTATTCTGGGATTCCTCTGGGTCACGCTGCGTGACCTCTACGTGCCGCCATATTGTTTCTTCGCATTACCTAGCAACGCTCCTGGCTCTTCGTGTCAATTTCGAGCACGATCTACGGAGTTTCTTTTCTTCATGCCGGATGAGGTGACTTCAGCTCACGCCACTATTTCACCCCAGCGAATCAGTTAGAACTGTCGATTGGATGCTGGTTGGTTACTTCTATATATATATACATATATATTTGTTTTTCTTCTCCTTTCATATTACTGTGCATATTTTTAGTGAACATGGAGAGAAGTTCTGAAGGGACATCTTCCTCTTCTAACGTGGTTAACAGTTTAGTTGTCGGTATCAATTTGAACACTCCTAAAGAGTTTCTTACTAACCCAGGTGAGCCTATTGTTAAGTGGGAAGATTGGAAAGCGTATTTACTCAATTATATTGCCACTTTAGAAGACAATAGTGGTGTTCTCTCACCTGACAGAAAGAAAGAATTCTTATGCATTGTCTTGGACCGGAGGGTCTGAGAGTTTACAACCAAATGCAGAAAGTGGAAAGAGCTGGCGATGTTGATGTTTTTAAGTGTGCTATTCTGGATTTGGATAATCAATTCTCTCCCATCGTATGCGTAGCCATTTCCAGACGTACATTCTATAAAAGGAAGCAACAACCAAATGAGTCCATCGAGGATTATACTTCTTGCTTAAAAACTCTGGCGATTCCTTGTAAATTCGGAACACTTCACGATGACATGATAAGAGACCAATTGGTCGTTTGTCAAAAAAATAAAAATATACAAGACAAACTATGGATTGAAGGAGACTCTTGCCTTAAGGATATAATTATTCTTATAAAAAAGCGGAACTATCTGAAAGGAGCGCTAAGGCCATTTCAACTAGTTCAGAGAAACTTTCAGAGAAACTTTCAGTCAGTCTTGTGTCATCTAAACCTAAAGGAAAACCTTACTTATCTGTTCCGCAAGTTAACCACAAGTGGTCTGATAAAAGTACTTCTAAATCTCAAGGAAATGTTTATAATTTTGCATGTTACAGGTGTGGCAGCACCAAGCATAATGCCAGTTTTGATAAGTGTTTTGCTAGATCTACTAAATGCCTCAATTGTGGTGTCGTAGGCCATTTGGCTAAAGTTTGTAGAAGGAAAGTGAGTAAAAAATCCAACTTTGTCGCTTGTCTCACAGAAAATTCAGATTCTTCGGAAAGTGATTCCGTGGATTCTGAAGGTATTCATCCTACCTCTATTTCTACTCCCAATTTAAAAAAAGTCGTTCTTAATATCACTGACTCTGATAATAGTAAACCTTTGTGCATAATCAATTTTGGAGGTATTCCTTTACACTTGGCTGCTGATTCCGGATCTCCTTTCACAATTATTGCTCGTTCCATTTGGGATGAGAAGTTTGTATGTGTTTTAGGTTCACACTTAGAATCCTCAGATATCAATCCTGAAAGTTTTACAGGTGAAAAAATAAATGTACTAGGTTATCGTTTACTTAAATTTCAATTTAAAGGAAGACAAGCATATTGTAAACTCTATGTTGCTTTTGATGGTCCCTCAGTTTTAGGTTGGAAGGACCAAAAGGCTTTGAATATTATTCTGAATCCTAATAGCCCTGAACAAGTTTTGGTGGCTTGCGAGAGTGAAGACACAAAAAAAATGGGTTTTGAGTGAATTTAAAGAAGTGTTTAATGGGAAAATTGGTAAACTTAAAGGCTTCACTCATCTCATTAGGGTCAAGCCTTCTGCTATTCCCAAAATTTATAAAGTGCGTAATATTCCATTAATTGCAAGAGAGGAAGTTAAACTCGAGTTACTAAAGCTACAAGATGCTGGCATTATTGAGCCCATAGAGGCGTCTGAGTGGATTTCTCCGTTAGTGGTCGCTAGACGATCCAATGGAAAGATTCGTTTGTGCGTTGACCTCAGAAGCTTAAATGAAAGTATCATTGTAGACCAATTTCCTCTCCCGAGGATTGATGAAATGCTTTCTATGACCAGAGGTTCAAAGTGGTTCTCCACTATCGACCTTTCCTCGGCATATCACCAAATTGTTCTACATCCTTCTTGCAGAAACCTCACCTCTTTCTGTACCCCTTTTGGTTGCTACCAATTTCGCAGAATGCCCTTTGGTTTAGCTTCCTGCAGCTGCTGTTTTTCAGAGGTTGATGACTCAGTTATTTGGTGATATGCCGGGCATTACGTTTTTTCAAGACAACATCCTCATTATGGGCCAAAATAGGTCTGACCATGATGAGCGATTAAGAAAGGTTTTGAAGGTTTTAATGTCCAAAGGCTTAACAGGTGAAATCTCAAAATGCAAGTTTGCTGAACGCAGTGTAACGTATTTAGGGCATGAAGTAAGCTGTAAGGGTATCAAACCCAAAACCAAACTCATTGATGCTATTGTTGATGCACCAGCGCCTAAGTCCAAGGATGATCTAAGGTCATTTTTGGGCTTAGCGGAATTTTATGCTAAGTTTGTTGAGAACTTCTCAGAAAAGACTCATCCCATGAGGTTTCTTTTAAAGAATAAGGTCAGTTTTGATTGGTCTTTTGAATGCCAACAAGCTTTTCTTTCTATTAAACAAGCCATCAGTAAAGCTCCTTGTTTACAAGGTTTTGACCCGTCAGCTGACACGTGTGTTACCACTGATGCGAGTTCTAAGGGGTTAGGTGCTGTTCTCACTCAGTTTGATGGAGATAATAAGGAAGTTGTCATTGCTTTCGCTTCTAGGTCGTTATCTCCCTCAGAAGAAAAATATTCGGTAATTGAGAGAGAAACGTTAGCCTGCGTTTGGGCTTTGGAGCATTTTAGAAAATGTTTATGGGGCAGGCATTTTGTTTTAAGGTCTGATCATAAACCTTTAACTAAACTTCTCACAACTGAAGGTTTATCCAAAGCCACTTCCAGAATTGCTAGATTTTCATTACGACTTCAAGATTTTTTGTATACTATAAAGTATGTTCCTGGCGTTAAGAATAGAACTGCTGATTTTTTTAGCAGAATGGCGTTGCCTTTAACTGAGATTGATTGCAACTCATGGAACGAATTTTCTGTTGCTAATGTTTCTTATGTTGATGTGTTGCAAGGTAGCATTGATCGTGCGGAGTGGTTAAAAGCTGAAAGTGAGGATGTTAATCTCCTCAATGTTAAATCCAAAGTTATTAACGGTTGGCATGATGTTGAAAGAAGGAATATTGCGGATGAAATAAGAGGATTCTGGGAGGTGAGGAATGAATTAAGTATTGATGATCAATTTTTGGTTAGAGGTGATAAGGTGGTACCTCCTTTGTCCTTAAGAAAGCAAATCATCAGTTTATGTCATGATGGTCATTCTGGCATCACGCGTACTAAGCAGAGACTTAAAGCTTTATATTGGTGGCCAGGTGCGGATATGGCTGTGGAACGATTTGTAAGGGAATGCGTAAATTGTGAAATTGCTGATAAGTCTCTTAAAACTCTTAATCCCCCTTCTTTTCCTTTGCATTGTCCAAATTCTCCTTGGCAGGAGGTTGCTTTGGATTTCATGGGTCCTATTGTGTGGCAGGACGGTTCTACTAAATACATTATTGTTCTTGTGGACGTGTTCTCCAAGTGGTTTGAGTTATGTATAGTGGAAAGTGTCAATTCCATCACTGTTATAAAATTTTTGGACTCTGTGTTTATTAGGGAAGGTTTTCCTGCGTATATTCTCACTGATAATGGTGTCCAATTTAAATCTAATGATATGGTCTGTTATCTACACTCTTCTGGGATTAAGCAAAAATTTTGTGCACTTTATAGTCCCACTGGGAACAGCGTTGTAGAAAGAATTAACAGAACTATTAAAGGGATTATTCAACTTTCTAGTAAATCGGGTTTGTCTTGGGATGATGAGTTGGTGAAAATGACTTGGTCTTACAGAGTTACTAGTCATTCTTCTTTAGGTTGCAGCCCATTCTCCGTCATGAGGGGTAGAATTCCGTTTTCTAAGGAAAATCCTAGTTGGATGAATAGGAGCAGGTGTGTTCATTCTGATTGGGATAGTATTAAGCATCATATTAAAATTTCTCAATCTAAGAATAAGGCTTATTTTGATGCAAAACACGGTAGTAAACCTTGTGATCTTTCTGTGGGTGATTGGGTTCGTGTTAAACTTGCTAAGAAAACTCCCAAAGGGGATAGCAGGTTTAGTGAACCTCATCAAGTTGTCAAAGTTAATAATAATACTGCAGTTCTTGACAATGATGAAGTTTGGCATATGAACCGTTTGGCTATTAGTAAAAATGTTTCACAAGAAAATGTTTCACAGGATGTGACTATGCCTACCACTACAAAGAATTATTGGTGGATGTTGGAATGTGATCAGTGTTCTGACTCGTGCAATCTTCAAACTTCTGATCACGACAGTTTCCAACCATGCTCTAGTGATTCTATTCCAGGAGCTTTATCTACTGCACAAGACATTTCTGATGAAAGAGTTCCCTCAGGTTTTCAGGTTGTTTCTCAAGATTTGTCTCAACCTGTTTCCATTCAAACTTCTTTGCCTGTTGAAGGTTGTTCTACATTTAATGAACCAGGACCAAAAACTTCTAGCGGAAGGGTTATTAAGAAACCTTCCCGTTTTGATGATTTTATATGTGAATAAAGTTGTTTTTTTTGTTGTTATTTTATTAGGAGGAGGGATGTGTAGTATATGGGTGCCAGGGATGTCATTGGAAGGTACGTGCTTTATTGTTTAGAGAGTTTAGATTCTCTCCGTGTGTATTCCATGTTCTATGTTCTACCTTTAATTACTGAGTGTGGAATCTTGAGTTCAGATGCTGCGCTCTCTGTGTTAGAGTGAACTGTTAGTCCTGCGGGTTGGCAATAAAGGATATTCCTCTACTACAATTCTCCTGTGTGATTCCTTCACAAATGCTACAGAAAATTGGCGACGACTTGGGATGCCAACCCTAGACCCACAGCGAGTTTCCATTTCTTTTGGTTATCCTGACGCTCATCTTTGAACCCTCATCGACGACGCACCAGTGAAACCAACTCAGAGAAACGCATGGGAACTTTTCAATGATTTGCTACTTCAACGATTTCACTAAGTGAGTGCTCGCTTTCATACCAGTCGGGTAAATTGGGCTTGGATTTTTATTTTTTCCAACGCTCATTATACCGTTACCGTTGCCCGCACTATTTGAACTGGCTCGCACTCACCCACAGTGTCAGCATTCTACTGCTACTCCGGCATTCTACCGCTATTCCGGCAGTCCTACGTTCTCTTGCTGGTGATTGTACACGTTTCGGCGCACACCCAAGGTATTCTGGGATTCCTCTGGGTCACGCTGCGTGACCTCTACGTGCCGCCATATTGTTTCTTCGCATTACCTAGCAACGCTCCTGGCTCTTCGTGTCAATTTCGAGCACGATCTACGGAGTTTCTTTTCTTCATGCCGGATGAGGTGACTTCAGCTCACGCCACTATTTCACCCCAGCGAATCAGTTAGAACTGTCGATTGGATGCTGGTTGGTTACTTCTATATATATATACATATATATTTGTTTTTCTTCTCCTTTCATATTACTGTGCATATTTTTAGTGAACATGGAGAGAAGTTCTGAAGGGACATCTTCCTCTTCTAACGTGGTTAACAGTTTAGTTGTCGGTATCAATTTGAACACTCCTAAAGAGTTTCTTACTAACCCAGGTGAGCCTATTGTTAAGTGGGAAGATTGGAAAGCGTATTTACTCAATTATATTGCCACTTTAGAAGACAATAGTGGTGTTCTCTCACCTGACAGAAAGAAAGAATTCTTATGCATTGTCTTGGACCGGAGGGTCTGAGAGTTTACAACCAAATGCAGAAAGTGGAAAGAGCTGGCGATGTTGATGTTTTTAAGTGTGCTATTCTGGATTTGGATAATCAATTCTCTCCCATCGTATGCGTAGCCATTTCCAGACGTACATTCTATAAAAGGAAGCAACAACCAAATGAGTCCATCGAGGATTATACTTCTTGCTTAAAAACTCTGGCGATTCCTTGTAAATTCGGAACACTTCACGATGACATGATAAGAGACCAATTGGTCGTTTGTCAAAAAAATAAAAATATACAAGACAAACTATGGATTGAAGGAGACTCTTGCCTTAAGGATATAATTATTCTTATAAAAAAGCGGAACTATCTGAAAGGAGCGCTAAGGCCATTTCAACTAGTTCAGAGAAACTTTCAGAGAAACTTTCAGTCAGTCTTGTGTCATCTAAACCTAAAGGAAAACCTTACTTATCTGTTCCGCAAGTTAACCACAAGTGGTCTGATAAAAGTACTTCTAAATCTCAAGGAAATGTTTATAATTTTGCATGTTACAGGTGTGGCAGCACCAAGCATAATGCCAGTTTTGATAAGTGTTTTGCTAGATCTACTAAATGCCTCAATTGTGGTGTCGTAGGCCATTTGGCTAAAGTTTGTAGAAGGAAAGTGAGTAAAAAATCCAACTTTGTCGCTTGTCTCACAGAAAATTCAGATTCTTCGGAAAGTGATTCCGTGGATTCTGAAGGTATTCATCCTACCTCTATTTCTACTCCCAATTTAAAAAAAGTCGTTCTTAATATCACTGACTCTGATAATAGTAAACCTTTGTGCATAATCAATTTTGGAGGTATTCCTTTACACTTGGCTGCTGATTCCGGATCTCCTTTCACAATTATTGCTCGTTCCATTTGGGATGAGAAGTTTGTATGTGTTTTAGGTTCACACTTAGAATCCTCAGATATCAATCCTGAAAGTTTTACAGGTGAAAAAATAAATGTACTAGGTTATCGTTTACTTAAATTTCAATTTAAAGGAAGACAAGCATATTGTAAACTCTATGTTGCTTTTGATGGTCCCTCAGTTTTAGGTTGGAAGGACCAAAAGGCTTTGAATATTATTCTGAATCCTAATAGCCCTGAACAAGTTTTGGTGGCTTGCGAGAGTGAAGACACAAAAAAAATGGGTTTTGAGTGAATTTAAAGAAGTGTTTAATGGGAAAATTGGTAAACTTAAAGGCTTCACTCATCTCATTAGGGTCAAGCCTTCTGCTATTCCCAAAATTTATAAAGTGCGTAATATTCCATTAATTGCAAGAGAGGAAGTTAAACTCGAGTTACTAAAGCTACAAGATGCTGGCATTATTGAGCCCATAGAGGCGTCTGAGTGGATTTCTCCGTTAGTGGTCGCTAGACGATCCAATGGAAAGATTCGTTTGTGCGTTGACCTCAGAAGCTTAAATGAAAGTATCATTGTAGACCAATTTCCTCTCCCGAGGATTGATGAAATGCTTTCTATGACCAGAGGTTCAAAGTGGTTCTCCACTATCGACCTTTCCTCGGCATATCACCAAATTGTTCTACATCCTTCTTGCAGAAACCTCACCTCTTTCTGTACCCCTTTTGGTTGCTACCAATTTCGCAGAATGCCCTTTGGTTTAGCTTCTGCAGCTGCTGTTTTTCAGAGGTTGATGACTCAGTTATTTGGTGATATGCCGGGCATTACGTTTTTTCAAGACAACATCCTCATTATGGGCCAAAATAGGTCTGACCATGATGAGCGATTAAGAAAGGTTTTGAAGGTTTTAATGTCCAAAGGCTTAACAGGTGAAATCTCAAAATGCAAGTTTGCTGAACGCAGTGTAACGTATTTAGGGCATGAAGTAAGCTGTAAGGGTATCAAACCCAAAACCAAACTCATTGATGCTATTGTTGATGCACCAGCGCCTAAGTCCAAGGATGATCTAAGGTCATTTTTGGGCTTAGCGGAATTTTATGCTAAGTTTGTTGAGAACTTCTCAGAAAAGACTCATCCCATGAGGTTTCTTTTAAAGAATAAGGTCAGTTTTGATTGGTCTTTTGAATGCCAACAAGCTTTTCTTTCTATTAAACAAGCCATCAGTAAAGCTCCTTGTTTACAAGGTTTTGACCCGTCAGCTGACACGTGTGTTACCACTGATGCGAGTTCTAAGGGGTTAGGTGCTGTTCTCACTCAGTTTGATGGAGATAATAAGGAAGTTGTCATTGCTTTCGCTTCTAGGTCGTTATCTCCCTCAGAAGAAAAATATTCGGTAATTGAGAGAGAAACGTTAGCCTGCGTTTGGGCTTTGGAGCATTTTAGAAAATGTTTATGGGGCAGGCATTTTGTTTTAAGGTCTGATCATAAACCTTTAACTAAACTTCTCACAACTGAAGGTTTATCCAAAGCCACTTCCAGAATTGCTAGATTTTCATTACGACTTCAAGATTTTTTGTATACTATAAAGTATGTTCCTGGCGTTAAGAATAGAACTGCTGATTTTTTTAGCAGAATGGCGTTGCCTTTAACTGAGATTGATTGCAACTCATGGAACGAATTTTCTGTTGCTAATGTTTCTTATGTTGATGTGTTGCAAGGTAGCATTGATCGTGCGGAGTGGTTAAAAGCTGAAAGTGAGGATGTTAATCTCCTCAATGTTAAATCCAAAGTTATTAACGGTTGGCATGATGTTGAAAGAAGGAATATTGCGGATGAAATAAGAGGATTCTGGGAGGTGAGGAATGAATTAAGTATTGATGATCAATTTTTGGTTAGAGGTGATAAGGTGGTACCTCCTTTGTCCTTAAGAAAGCAAATCATCAGTTTATGTCATGATGGTCATTCTGGCATCACGCGTACTAAGCAGAGACTTAAAGCTTTATATTGGTGGCCAGGTGCGGATATGGCTGTGGAACGATTTGTAAGGGAATGCGTAAATTGTGAAATTGCTGATAAGTCTCTTAAAACTCTTAATCCCCCTTCTTTTCCTTTGCATTGTCCAAATTCTCCTTGGCAGGAGGTTGCTTTGGATTTCATGGGTCCTATTGTGTGGCAGGACGGTTCTACTAAATACATTATTGTTCTTGTGGACGTGTTCTCCAAGTGGTTTGAGTTATGTATAGTGGAAAGTGTCAATTCCATCACTGTTATAAAATTTTTGGACTCTGTGTTTATTAGGGAAGGTTTTCCTGCGTATATTCTCACTGATAATGGTGTCCAATTTAAATCTAATGATATGGTCTGTTATCTACACTCTTCTGGGATTAAGCAAAAATTTTGTGCACTTTATAGTCCCACTGGGAACAGCGTTGTAGAAAGAATTAACAGAACTATTAAAGGGATTATTCAACTTTCTAGTAAATCGGGTTTGTCTTGGGATGATGAGTTGGTGAAAATGACTTGGTCTTACAGAGTTACTAGTCATTCTTCTTTAGGTTGCAGCCCATTCTCCGTCATGAGGGGTAGAATTCCGTTTTCTAAGGAAAATCCTAGTTGGATGAATAGGAGCAGGTGTGTTCATTCTGATTGGGATAGTATTAAGCATCATATTAAAATTTCTCAATCTAAGAATAAGGCTTATTTTGATGCAAAACACGGTAGTAAACCTTGTGATCTTTCTGTGGGTGATTGGGTTCGTGTTAAACTTGCTAAGAAAACTCCCAAAGGGGATAGCAGGTTTAGTGAACCTCATCAAGTTGTCAAAGTTAATAATAATACTGCAGTTCTTGACAATGATGAAGTTTGGCATATGAACCGTTTGGCTATTAGTAAAAATGTTTCACAAGAAAATGTTTCACAGGATGTGACTATGCCTACCACTACAAAGAATTATTGGTGGATGTTGGAATGTGATCAGTGTTCTGACTCGTGCAATCTTCAAACTTCTGATCACGACAGTTTCCAACCATGCTCTAGTGATTCTATTCCAGGAGCTTTATCTACTGCACAAGACATTTCTGATGAAAGAGTTCCCTCAGGTTTTCAGGTTGTTTCTCAAGATTTGTCTCAACCTGTTTCCATTCAAACTTCTTTGCCTGTTGAAGGTTGTTCTACATTTAATGAACCAGGACCAAAAACTTCTAGCGGAAGGGTTATTAAGAAACCTTCCCGTTTTGATGATTTTATATGTGAATAAAGTTGTTTTTTTTGTTGTTATTTTATTAGGAGGAGGGATGTGTAGTATATGGGTGCCAGGGATGTCATTGGAAGGTACGTGCTTTATTGTTTAGAGAGTTTAGATTCTCTCCGTGTGTATTCCATGTTCTATGTTCTACCTTTAATTACTGAGTGTGGAATCTTGAGTTCAGATGCTGCGCTCTCTGTGTTAGAGTGAACTGTTAGTCCTGCGGGTTGGCAATAAAGGATATTCCTCTACTACAATTCTCCTGTGTGATTCCTTCACAAATGCTACAGAAAATTGGCGACGACTTGGGATGCCAACCCTAGACCCACAGCGAGTTTCCATTTCTTTTGGTTATCCTGACGCTCATCTTTGAACCCTCATCGACGACGCACCAGTGAAACCAACTCAGAGAAACGCATGGGAACTTTTCAATGATTTGCTACTTCAACGATTTCACTAAGTGAGTGCTCGCTTTCATACCAGTCGGGTAAATTGGGCTTGGATTTTTATTTTTTCCAACGCTCATTATACCATTACCGTTGCCCGCACTATTTGAACTGGCTCGCACTCACCCACAGTGTCAGCATTCTACTGCTACTCCGGCATTCTACCGCTATTCCGGCAGTCCTACGTTCTCTTGCTGGTGATTGTACACGTTTCGGCGCACACCCAAGGTATTCTGGGATTCCTCTGGGTCACGCTGCGTGACCTCTACGTGCCGCCATATTGTTTCTTCGCATTACCTAGCAACGCTCCTGGCTCTTCGTGTCAATTTCGAGCACGATCTACGGAGTTTCTTTTCTTCATGCCGGATGAGGTGACTTCAGCTCACGCCACTATTTCACCCCAGCGAATCAGTTAGAACTGTCGATTGGATGCTGGTTGGTTACTTCTATATATATATACATATATATTTGTTTTTCTTCTCCTTTCATATTACTGTGCATATTTTTAGTGAACATGGAGAGAAGTTCTGAAGGGACATCTTCCTCTTCTAACGTGGTTAACAGTTTAGTTGTCGGTATCAATTTGAACACTCCTAAAGAGTTTCTTACTAACCCAGGTGAGCCTATTGTTAAGTGGGAAGATTGGAAAGCGTATTTACTCAATTATATTGCCACTTTAGAAGACAATAGTGGTGTTCTCTCACCTGACAGAAAGAAAAGAATTCTTATGCATTGTCTTGGACCGGAGGGTCTGAGAGTTTACAACCAAATGCAGAAAGTGGAAAGAGCTGGCGATGTTGATGTTTTTAAGTGTGCTATTCTGGATTTGGATAATCAATTCTCTCCCATCGTATGCGTAGCCATTTCCAGACGTACATTCTATAAAAGGAAGCAACAACCAAATGAGTCCATCGAGGATTATACTTCTTGCTTAAAAACTCTGGCGATTCCTTGTAAATTCGGAACACTTCACGATGACATGATAAGAGACCAATTGGTCGTTTGTCAAAAAAATAAAAATATACAAGACAAACTATGGATTGAAGGAGACTCTTGCCTTAAGGATATAATTATTCTTATAAAAAAGCGGAACTATCTGAAAGGAGCGCTAAGGCCATTTCAACTAGTTCAGAGAAACTTTCAGAGAAACTTTCAGTCAGTCTTGTGTCATCTAAACCTAAAGGAAAACCTTACTTATCTGTTCCGCAAGTTAACCACAAGTGGTCTGATAAAAGTACTTCTAAATCTCAAGGAAATGTTTATAATTTTGCATGTTACAGGTGTGGCAGCACCAAGCATAATGCCAGTTTTGATAAGTGTTTTGCTAGATCTACTAAATGCCTCAATTGTGGTGTCGTAGGCCATTTGGCTAAAGTTTGTAGAAGGAAAGTGAGTAAAAAATCCAACTTTGTCGCTTGTCTCACAGAAAATTCAGATTCTTCGGAAAGTGATTCCGTGGATTCTGAAGGTATTCATCCTACCTCTATTTCTACTCCCAATTTAAAAAAAGTCGTTCTTAATATCACTGACTCTGATAATAGTAAACCTTTGTGCATAATCAATTTTGGAGGTATTCCTTTACACTTGGCTGCTGATTCCGGATCTCCTTTCACAATTATTGCTCGTTCCATTTGGGATGAGAAGTTTGTATGTGTTTTAGGTTCACACTTAGAATCCTCAGATATCAATCCTGAAAGTTTTACAGGTGAAAAAATAAATGTACTAGGTTATCGTTTACTTAAATTTCAATTTAAAGGAAGACAAGCATATTGTAAACTCTATGTTGCTTTTGATGGTCCCTCAGTTTTAGGTTGGAAGGACCAAAAGGCTTTGAATATTATTCTGAATCCTAATAGCCCTGAACAAGTTTTGGTGGCTTGCGAGAGTGAAGACACAAAAAAAATGGGTTTTGAGTGAATTTAAAGAAGTGTTTAATGGGAAAATTGGTAAACTTAAAGGCTTCACTCATCTCATTAGGGTCAAGCCTTCTGCTATTCCCAAAATTTATAAAGTGCGTAATATTCCATTAATTGCAAGAGAGGAAGTTAAACTCGAGTTACTAAAGCTACAAGATGCTGGCATTATTGAGCCCATAGAGGCGTCTGAGTGGATTTCTCCGTTAGTGGTCGCTAGACGATCCAATGGAAAGATTCGTTTGTGCGTTGACCTCAGAAGCTTAAATGAAAGTATCATTGTAGACCAATTTCCTCTCCCGAGGATTGATGAAATGCTTTCTATGACCAGAGGTTCAAAGTGGTTCTCCACTATCGACCTTTCCTCGGCATATCACCAAATTGTTCTACATCCTTCTTGCAGAAACCTCACCTCTTTCTGTACCCCTTTTGGTTGCTACCAATTTCGCAGAATGCCCTTTGGTTTAGCTTCTGCAGCTGCTGTTTTTCAGAGGTTGATGACTCAGTTATTTGGTGATATGCCGGGCATTACGTTTTTTCAAGACAACATCCTCATTATGGGCCAAAATAGGTCTGACCATGATGAGCGATTAAGAAAGGTTTTGAAGGTTTTAATGTCCAAAGGCTTAACAGGTGAAATCTCAAAATGCAAGTTTGCTGAACGCAGTGTAACGTATTTAGGGCATGAAGTAAGCTGTAAGGGTATCAAACCCAAAACCAAACTCATTGATGCTATTGTTGATGCACCAGCGCCTAAGTCCAAGGATGATCTAAGGTCATTTTTGGGCTTAGCGGAATTTTATGCTAAGTTTGTTGAGAACTTCTCAGAAAAGACTCATCCCATGAGGTTTCTTTTAAAGAATAAGGTCAGTTTTGATTGGTCTTTTGAATGCCAACAAGCTTTTCTTTCTATTAAACAAGCCATCAGTAAAGCTCCTTGTTTACAAGGTTTTGACCCGTCAGCTGACACGTGTGTTACCACTGATGCGAGTTCTAAGGGGTTAGGTGCTGTTCTCACTCAGTTTGATGGAGATAATAAGGAAGTTGTCATTGCTTTCGCTTCTAGGTCGTTATCTCCCTCAGAAGAAAAATATTCGGTAATTGAGAGAGAAACGTTAGCCTGCGTTTGGGCTTTGGAGCATTTTAGAAAATGTTTATGGGGCAGGCATTTTGTTTTAGGGTCTGATCATAAACCTTTAACTAAACTTCTCACAACTGAAGGTTTATCCAAAGCCACTTCCAGAATTGCTAGATTTTCATTACGACTTCAAGATTTTTTGTATACTATAAAGTATGTTCCTGGCGTTAAGAATAGAACTGCTGATTTTTTTAGCAGAATGGCGTTGCCTTTAACTGAGATTGATTGCAACTCATGGAACGAATTTTCTGTTGCTAATGTTTCTTATGTTGATGTGTTGCAAGGTAGCATTGATCGTGCGGAGTGGTTAAAAGCTGAAAGTGAGGATGTTAATCTCCTCAATGTTAAATCCAAAGTTATTAACGGTTGGCATGATGTTGAAAGAAGGAATATTGCGGATGAAATAAGAGGATTCTGGGAGGTGAGGAATGAATTAAGTATTGATGATCAATTTTTGGTTAGAGGTGATAAGGTGGTACCTCCTTTGTCCTTAAGAAAGCAAATCATCAGTTTATGTCATGATGGTCATTCTGGCATCACGCATACTAAGCAGAGACTTAAAGCTTTATATTGGTGGCCAGGTGCGGATATGGCTGTGGAACGATTTGTAAGGGAATGCGTAAATTGTGAAATTGCTGATAAGTCTCTTAAAACTCTTAATCCCCCTTCTTTTCCTTTGCATTGTCCAAATTCTCCTTGGCAGGAGGTTGCTTTGGATTTCATGGGTCCTATTGTGTGGCAGGACGGTTCTACTAAATACATTATTGTTCTTGTGGACGTGTTCTCCAAGTGGTTTGAGTTATGTATAGTGGAAAGTGTCAATTCCATCACTGTTATAAAATTTTTGGACTCCGTGTTTATTAGGGAAGGTTTTCCTGCGTATATTCTCACTGATAATGGTGTCCAATTTAAATCTAATGATATGGTCTGTTATCTACGCTCTTCTGGGATTAAGCAAAAATTTTGTGCACTTTATAGTCCCACTGGGAACAGCGTTGTAGAAAGAATTAACAGAACTATTAAAGGGATTATTCAACTTTCTAGTAAATCGGGTTTGTCTTGGGATGATGAGTTGGTGAAAATGACTTGGTCTTACAGAGTTACTAGTCATTCTTCTTTAGGTTGCAGCCCATTCTCCGTCATGAGGGGTAGAATTCCGTTTTCTAAGGAAAATCCTAGTTGGATGAATAGGAGCAGGTGTGTTCATTCTGATTGGGATAGTATTAAGCATCATATTAAAATTTCTCAATCTAAGAATAAGGCTTATTTTGATGCAAAACACGGTAGTAAACCTTGTGATCTTTCTGTGGGTGATTGGGTTCGTGTTAAACTTGCTAAGAAAACTCCCAAAGGGGATAGCAGGTTTAGTGAACCTCATCAAGTTGTCAAAGTTAATAATAATACTGCAGTTCTTGACAATGATGAAGTTTGGCATATGAACCGTTTGGCTATTAGTAAAAATGTTTCACAAGAAAATGTTTCACAGGATGTGACTATGCCTACCACTACAAAGAATTATTGGTGGATGTTGGAATGTGATCAGTGTTCTGACTCGTGCAATCTTCAAACTTCTGATCACGACAGTTTCCAACCATGCTCTAGTGATTCTATTCCAGGAGCTTTATCTACTGCACAAGACATTTCTGATGAAAGAGTTCCCTCAGGTTTTCAGGTTGTTTCTCAAGATTTGTCTCAACCTGTTTCCATTCAAACTTCTTTGCCTGTTGAAGGTTGTTCTACATTTAATGAACCAGGACCAAAAACTTCTAGCGGAAGGGTTATTAAGAAACCTTCCCGTTTTGATGATTTTATATGTGAATAAAGTTGTTTTTTTTGTTGTTATTTTATTAGGAGGAGGGATGTGTAGTATATGGGTGCCAGGGATGTCATTGGAAGGTACGTGCTTTATTGTTTAGAGAGTTTAGATTCTCTCCGTGTGTATTCCATGTTCTATGTTCTACCTTTAATTACTGAGTGTGGAATCTTGAGTTCAGATGCTGCGCTCTCTGTGTTAGAGTGAACTGTTAGTCCTGCGGGTTGGCAATAAAGGATATTCCTCTACTACAATTCTCCTGTGTGATTCCTTCACAAATGCTACAGAAAATTGGCGACGACTTGGGATGCCAACCCTAGACCCACAGCGAGTTTCCATTTCTTTTGGTTATCCTGACGCTCATCTTTGAACCCTCATCGACGACGCACCAGTGAAACCAACTCAGAGAAACGCATGGGAACTTTTCAATGATTTGCTACTTCAACGATTTCACTAAGTGAGTGCTCGCTTTCATACCAGTCGGGTAAATTGGGCTTGGATTTTTATTTTTTCCAACGCTCATTATACCGTTACCGTTGCCCGCACTATTTGAACTGGCTCGCACTCACCCACAGTGTCAGCATTCTACTGCTACTCCGGCATTCTACCGCTATTCCGGCAGTCCTACGTTCTCTTGCTGGTGATTGTACACGATTCGGCGCACACCCAAGGTATTCTGGGATTCCTCGGGGTCACGCTGCGTGACCTCTACGTGCCGCCATATTGTTTCTTCGCATTACCTAGCAACGCTCCTGGCTCTTCGTGTCAATTTCGAGCACGATCTACGGAGTTTCTTTTCTTCATGCCGGATGAGGTGACTTCAGCTCACGCCACTATTTCACCCCAGCGAATCAGTTAGAACTGTCGATTGGATGCTGGTTGGTTACTTCTATATATATATACATATATATTTGTTTTTCTTCTCCTTTCATATTACTGTGCATATTTTTAGTGAACATGGAGAGAAGTTCTGAAGGGACATCTTCCTCTTCTAACGTGGTTAACAGTTTAGTTGTCGGTATCAATTTGAACACTCCTAAAGAGTTTCTTACTAACCCAGGTGAGCCTATTGTTAAGTGGGAAGATTGGAAAGCGTATTTACTCAATTATATTGCCACTTTAGAAGACAATAGTGGTGTTCTCTCACCTGACAGAAAGAAAAGAATTCTTATGCATTGTCTTGGACCGGAGGGTCTGAGAGTTTACAACCAAATGCAGAAAGTGGAAAGAGCTGGCGATGTTGATGTTTTTAAGTGTGCTATTCTGGATTTGGATAATCATTTCTCTCCCATCGTATGCGTAGCCATTTCCAGACGTACATTCTATAAAAGGAAGCAACAACCAAATGAGTCCATCGAGGATTATACTTCTTGCTTAAAAACTCTGGCGATTCCTTGTAAATTCGGAACACTTCACGATGACATGATAAGAGACCAATTGGTCGTTTGTCAAAAAAATAAAAATATACAAGACAAACTATGGATTGAAGGAGACTCTTGCCTTAAGGATATAATTATTCTTATAAAAAAGCGGAACTATCTGAAAGGAGCGCTAAGGCCATTTCAACTAGTTCAGAGAAACTTTCAGAGAAACTTTCAGTCAGTCTTGTGTCATCTAAACCTAAAGGAAAACCTTACTTATCTGTTCCGCAAGTTAACCACAAGTGGTCTGATAAAAGTACTTCTAAATCTCAAGGAAATGTTTATAATTTTGCATGTTACAGGTGTGGCAGCACCAAGCATAATGCCAGTTTTGATAAGTGTTTTGCTAGATCTACTAAATGCCTCAATTGTGGTGTCGTAGGCCATTTGGCTAAAGTTTGTAGAAGGAAAGTGAGTAAAAAATCCAACTTTGTCGCTTGTCTCACAGAAAATTCAGATTCTTCGGAAAGTGATTCCGTGGATTCTGAAGGTATTCATCCTACCTCTATTTCTACTCCCAATTTAAAAAAGTCGTTCTTAATATCACTGACTCTGATAATAGTAAACCTTTGTGCATAATCAATTTTGGAGGTATTCCTTTACACTTGGCTGCTGATTCCGGATCTCCTTTCACAATTATTGCTCGTTCCATTTGGGATGAGAAGTTTGTATGTGTTTTAGGTTCACACTTAGAATCCTCAGATATCAATCCTGAAAGTTTTACAGGTGAAAAAATAAATGTACTAGGTTATCGTTTACTTAAATTTCAATTTAAAGGAAGACAAGCATATTGTAAACTCTATGTTGCTTTTGATGGTCCCTCAGTTTTAGGTTGGAAGGACCAAAAGGCTTTGAATATTATTCTGAATCCTAATAGCCCTGAACAAGTTTTGGTGGCTTGCGAGAGTGAAGACACAAAAAAAATGGGTTTTGAGTGAATTTAAAGAAGTGTTTAATGGGAAAATTGGTAAACTTAAAGGCTTCACTCATCTCATTAGGGTGAAGCCTTCTGCTATTCCCAAAATTTATAAAGTGCGTAATATTCCATTAATTGCAAGAGAGGAAGTTAAACTCGAGTTACTAAAGCTACAAGATGCTGGCATTATTGAGCCCATAGAGGCGTCTGAGTGGATTTCTCCGTTAGTGGTCGCTAGACGATCCAATGGAAAGATTCGTTTGTGCGTTGACCTCAGAAGCTTAAATGAAAGTATCATTGTAGACCAATTTCCTCTCCCGAGGATTGATTAAATGCTTTCTATGACCAGAGGTTCAAAGTGGTTCTCCACTATCGACCTTTCCTCGGCATATCACCAAATTGTTCTACATCCTTCTTGCAGAAACCTCACCTCTTTCTGTACCCCTTTTGGTTGCTACCAATTTCGCAGAATGCCCTTTGGTTTAGCTTCCTGCAGCTGCTGTTTTTCAGAGGTTGATGACTCAGTTATTTGGTGATATGCCGGGCATTACGTTTTTCAAGACAACATCCTCATTATGGGCCAAAATAGGTCTGACCATGATGAGCGATTAAGAAAGGTTTTGAAGGTTTTAATGTCCAAAGGCTTAACAGGTGAAATCTCAAAATGCAAGTTTGCTGAACGCAGTGTAACGTATTTAGGGCATGAAGTAAGCTGTAAGGGTATCAAACCCAAAACCAAACTCATTGATGCTATTGTTGATGCACCAGCGCCTAAGTCCAAGGATGATCTAAGGTCATTTTTGGGCTTAGCGGAATTTTATGCTAAGTTTGTTGAGAACTTCTCAGAAAAGACTCATCCCATGAGGTTTCTTTTAAAGAATAAGGTCAGTTTTGATTGGTCTTTTGAATGCCAACAAGCTTTTCTTTCTATTAAACAAGCCATCAGTAAAGCTCCTTGTTTACAAGGTTTTGACCCGTCAGCTGACACGTGTGTTACCACTGATGCGAGTTCTAAGGGGTTAGGTGCTGTTCTCACTCAGTTTGATGGAGATAATAAGGAAGTTGTCATTGCTTTCGCTTCTAGGTCGTTATCTCCCTCAGAAGAAAAATATTCGGTAATTGAGAGAGAAACGTTAGCCTGCGTTTGGGCTTTGGAGCATTTTAGAAAATTTTTATGGGGCAGGCATTTTGTTTTAAGGTCTGATCATAAACCTTTAACTAAACTTCTCACAACTGAAGGTTTATCCAAAGCCACTTCCAGAATTGCTAGATTTTCATTACGACTTCAAGATTTTTTGTATACTATAAAGTATGTTCCTGGCGTTAAGAATAGAACTGCTGATTTTTTTAGCAGAATGGCGTTGCCTTTAACTGAGATTGATTGCAACTCATGGAACGAATTTTCTGTTGCTAATGTTTCTTATGTTGATGTGTTGTAAGGTAGCATTGTTCGTGCGGAGTGGTTAAAAGCTGAAAGTGAGGATGTTAATCTCCTCAATGTTAAATCCAAAGTTATTAACGGTTGGCATGATGTTGAAAGAAGGAATATTGCGGACGAAATAAGAGGATTCTGGGAGGTGAGGAATGAATTAAGTATTGATGATCAATTTTTGGTTAGAGGTGATAAGGTGGTACCTCCTTTGTCCTTAAGAAAGCAAATCATCAGTTTATGTCATGATGGTCATTCTGGCATCACGCGTACTAAGCAGAGACTTAAAGCTTTATATTGGTGGCCAGGTGCGGATATGGCTGTGGAACGATTTGTAAGGGAATGCGTAAATTGTGAAATTGCTGATAAGTCTCTTAAAACTCTTAATCCCCCTTCTTTTCCTTTGCATTGTCCAAATTCTCCTTGGCAGGAGGTTGCTTTGGATTTCATGGGTCCTATTGTGTGGCAGGACGGTTCTACTAAATACATTATTGTTCTTGTGGACGTGTTCTCCAAGTGGTTTGAGTTATGTATAGTGGAAAGTGTCAATTCCATCACTGTTATAAAATTTTTGGACTCCGTGTTTATTAGGGAAGGTTTTCCTGCGTATATTCTCACTAATAATGGTGTCCAATTTAAATCTAATGATATGGTCTGTTATCTACGCTCTTCTGGGATTAAGCAAAAATGTTGTGCACTTTATAGTCCCACTGGGAACAGCGTTGTAGAAAGAATTAACAGAACTATTAAAGGGATTATTCAACTTTCTAGTAAATCGGGTTTGTCTTGGGATGATGAGTTGGTGAAAATGACTTGGTCTTACAGAGTTACTAGTCATTCTTCTTTAGGTTGCAGCCCATTCTCTGTCATGAGGGGTAGAATTCCGTTTTCTAAGGAAAATCCTAGTTGGATGAATAGGAGCAGGTGTGTTCATTCTGATTGGGATAGTATTAAGCATCATATTAAAATTTCTCAATCTAAGAATAAGGCTTATTTTGATGCAAAACACGGTAGTAAACCTTGTGATCTTTCTGTGGGTGATTGGGTTCGTGTTAAACTTGCTAAGAAAACTCCCAAAGTGGATAGCAGGTTTAGTGAACCTCATCAAGTTGTCAAAGTTAATAATAATACTGCAGTTCTTGACAATGATGAAGTTTGGCATATGAACCGTTTGGCTATTAGTAAAAATGTTTCACAAGAAAATGTTTCACAGGATGTGACTATGCCTACCACTACAAAGAATTATTGGTGGATGTTGGAATGTGATCAGTGTTCTGACTCGTGCAATCTTCAAACTTCTGATCACGACAGTTTCCAACCATGCTCTAGTGATTCTATGCCAGGAGCTTTATCTACTGCACAAGACATTTCTGATGAAAGAGTTCCCTCAGGTTTTCAGGTTGTTTCTCAAGATTTGTCTCAACCTGTTTCCATTCAAACTTCTTTGCCTGTTGAAGGTTGTTCTACATTTAATGAACTAGGACCAAAAACTTCTAGCGGAAGGGTTATTAAGAAACCTTCCCGTTTTGATGATTTTATATGTGAATAAAGTTTTTTTTTGTGTTTTTTTTTTTGTTATTTTATTAGGAGGAGGGATGTGTAGTATATGGGTGCCAGGGATGTCATTGGAAGGTACGTGCTTTATTGTTTAGAGAGTTTAGATTCTCTCCGTGTGTATTCCATGTTCTATGTTCTACCTTTAATTACTGAGTGTGGAATCTTGAGTTCAGATGCTGCGCTCTCTGTGTTAGAGTGAACTGTTAGTCCTGCGGGTTGGCAATAAAGGATATTCCTCTACTACAATTCTCCTGTGTGATTCCTTCACAAATGCTACAGGAACCACGGAAAGCACTGCGATTAGTTGCTTTGGTTGTGTGACACGTGGTCATGTTAATTAGCTTTCAGCTCCGTTGCGGGGTTAAGAAACCCCAGAATGAACCGCAACGGTAAATTACTTTCATCTTATGTTGTCTAACACTCGGTTATAGATGTTTAAATGGCCCCAATACAAATACTGGCTCCATGCACAAGAATATTTGAGTTGAAACGCCGTATTACGTTAATACGCCTGCAGCTTTAAAAAGGAAGGGGGTGGGTGTTTGTGTAAGCAAGGATGCCAGCATGATAGAAAACGAAACCGACATCTGACACAAACCTTTGGCAGTATGAGCTGGATGGAGGGCCCCCTTGCTGCAGTGCTGCCACAAACATATGGGCACCTATACACAGAACAAGCGGAAGCGCGAGAACGAGGCTGCAGTGCAGCCTCCACTGCAGCACTGGGCCGAGGCTCCACCTGAAGAATACAGCGCTCGGCGAGGTCTACAAGAGAGTGAGGGGTCCCCAGGTAAAGAGTGAAAAAAACACAAGCGCGGCCCTGCGGACCAGCGGCCGCGAAAGTTAATTGTTGTGAGAGAGAGGGGGAGCAGGAGGTGAGCCCGCGAGTGGTGCACGTGCGCGTGCTTGGGAGAGTCTTCACTTTTCAAGCACTGCACTCGTGCTTGTGGCGCGCCCCTGCTCACTCCCGCAAGGTGGATGCCGCCACAAGCACGAGTGCAGTGCTTGAAAATGAGCAGAGCGACGGCTAAAGGCCCTCCAACGCAGCGCATGCGCGCTGCGTAGGCGAGACCTAAAAATGACACCTGTACATAATAATCAGGACCATGTATCACCTAACAGATGAATGCGATTGCTGCCGCAGGCAGCGTTGTTTATGCTTTAGAAGAGACGAGTTTTTAAACTGAAAACAAAAAGATTACTGTACTGCATTGTAGAATTGCAGAATGTACTCAGTGTTTAAAGTCCCGAGTAAGTGCACGTAGGTTTCACGTAATCGACCAGAAATCGCCCTCTGCGCCTGCCGCAGCAGACTTTATGAAATCCATCCAAAATGGCCTCCTCTTACCACTTAGGAATCTTCGCGTTGCCTAGCAGTACTTAATAATGATAACAGATCTAAGGTGACAAATGGGATTCACATCATTGGGGGGTCATTCTGCCAAGAAATCAGTAAAAACGGCCACCCATATGGTGTGGCTCAGACTCTGTTAATGAGCTACGTCAATAAAGACAGGAGCCCTAAATAGAGCAGAGGCTGAATGTACCATTTGGAAGAAGTGTTTATCCTCCTACATCACGGGTGCTTCCCTGTCACCAGCATGAACTGCTCTGGCCTTGAATACATTAAACCACTATAGTACACAAACCCACATAAATAGGGTTTCCTTCATGAATATTATTACCGAAAATATAAATGCGTTTTCATTTATGGAATTCTCTTGAGAGCAAGTCTGAAGCGTGAAAGGGGTTGGACTAGCAGCGTGTTTAGAACAGCAGCCTGCTGCTACAAAGGCTTGATTTGATGGGGGTGCGTTTAACCTTTGCCCCAGAGATATGCAAATAGAATTTCCAGGGCTGTCTCTGTTGGCAACCATTGAGCAAGGATAATAACGGGAATATGTCGAGCTCTATTAATAGGGAGAGGGGGACAGGGAGTGGGTGAACAGCAGTGAGGGGCGGGGCAGGGTACCATGGCTTCCACTCAAGTACGCATTGATTTGTTGACTAATGGAATCAAGGGAGCCATGATGGGTATTACCTTGAGAGGCTGCAAACATTTCAACAGAATAGTCCAGTATTTATTTTACGCGCAGTCTTAATGCAGAGAGAGAAACTCGTTCTGTGCATGCAAGCTTTTAAAAAAAAAAATATATATCCATAAGCCTCAAATCCTGAATTTACGAGACCATATTTCATACAAGATGAATGTTTCAATCAAACAGCACATTTTTTGTGTGAAAGCTAGACCTTTCCAGGTCCACAAAAGATAAGCACGTCATCACAGATCAAAATTTTAAGTAAAAATATATTGGGCATTTTCAAATCATGGTAGTATTGTTGGGTTTTCAGAACTCGCTTTCAAGTAGAAGCCATCGTTGTATGACAAGGAATTATTCTGATGTTCCATGTCATGGAGCTTATACGCGCTCCACTGGCCTTGCCTAATAGGAAAATGTTACCTTGACCCAAGCAAAATCATTTTCACCTCGGTTCCACTTATGTTTTAGGTCTTTGTGTCTCATTCGTGTTTGTCACAGGTCAAGAGCAAATGTGAAATGGGATTTTTTTTCTTTACAAACGCCACAAGAATGCATTATTTGCTTTCTAAAAGCAGATCAGGTCTTACTTCTGAGTGCATATTTTTGCTGTTTATTGTTCACGTGAAGAAATTATAAAGATTAATTAATTTGGACCATATATCACTCCAGCTGAGCACAACGACAGCATCATAATGAAAAGCCTCACATTTTCCTTTCACTTACATTTGTGTTTTCACAGTCTAACAGCCCTGGTGCCCACATCTGTGATTTCAGCGAAATACTTCTCTCACACTGCTCTGAACCAGTTTTAGGCTGTTTCGTAAGGTCGCGACTGTGTGAATGCAAAATGTGCAGGCACTCGCTAAAGGTTAAAATATGCCGGGGGACATTTCTCTAATGTTATAAGCGGTGTTTTTAAATTGGAAACCAGCGCATCTGAGAGTTTTTTTCCCACCTGAATTCTGCCTCCCCTAGAGGCGCTGCAATTGGAACAGTGTTACAGTCACGCTAAGTGTGCCAGAACACGTGACTCTCATTTCATTAGTACTGAGGTTGTCCCCTTTTTGGAAAAAAAAGAACCATACTATCGACTGCCATCATTTAGAATTCCTTCAGCTGCTGCACCTCACGTTCTGTTGTTCTCAGGCTCTACTGTTTGACATTCATCTTCCCGAGGGCGATACATTCAGTATCTTTAAATCGGATAATGGTAATACCTGTTCATTTACAGCATCGAGAAACGGCCAAAATTACAGTAATGCAAACTGTAAAAAACAAACTAATAATAGCAATAATAATAAAAATAATAATAATAATGTGTATTATTGCAGTTGACCAAGTGCATATGGTTTCTACTTGATCCGTTTGCCGGCCTATCATCTTTTGGATCTCAATGGAACTGCTGAACTGAAAATTCCTTTTAAATTCTTATTCTTTCTGAATTCTCGTGTGATGGTGAAATCAGGTTGGTATTTTTATTTAACCCGAGAATTCGCCAAACTCTTGGGCCTTGAAAAAAACTGTGGGCGGGACAGCCTAATTGTGCTTTGTATTCCAGCTGTATTGTCCTGCTGCCATGCGCGCCTCCTCGTGCCGCCGAGCATCTGCTTGGTGTGACTGCTGGAACGATTACTTATGACGTAGCACCACCGCCAATACAGAAACTCCATGCGAAAATGCACTTAGAATGCACCACAAAACTGCTGGGTGCAGTGCTTTAAATGGGAAAAAATAAGTGCAGGTACTCATTAAAATGAACTAGAGGTGAGGCAAGTGGGCGGGGCTATGGGCGGTGCTAAGGCCAAGATATGATGATACATAATAACTTCTATACCAGTTGCAGCACATAACAAAACACAACAGAAATGCATTTATGTTAACAAAACAGGTTACATCATTACACAAAATGAAAGCCAAAAAGGATAATATGTTAAAAATGTCCTTGTTTTGTAATATTTGCAACTTCTTAATGTCATACCGTTATTTGTTGTTGTTTGGCACAATGCTGTATATCCTCAAGCGTGCACACACACAAAGAAACAAGCAGATGTACACAAAAGCGGCTGAGCTAAGGACTACAGAAGCGCCTTGGCTGTCAGAGACAGCTTCTTCTCGGACAGCCTAGTGCTCACCACCACTAGCAGCCAATGAGCTTACCATTCATGAGTAATGGTACTCTCCTAGGCAGTGGCGAAGTGCCGGTATTAACAGTGATAAAAAAAAGAAGTGCCAGTACTTAGTACCTGTGAGTACCAGCCCATTTAAAGCACTGCCTCAGCCCTTTTCCCCACGGCCAGGCTCTTCCTGTCTCTTTCTGGTTCAGTGTCTTTACATCCACATCTACTCTCCATTCACGATTAACCTCTCATTTCTACCCAGCCTCCAACCTTCTCTCCCTGGTTCTGCCCCTCTTACTGCCACCTCTCGCTTACTTTCTCCACAAGTCTCTTACATTTTGTCACTGTTTTTTCCCCCACTTGCCTCATCTTCTCTCCTCCATGATGTACCCATACCCTACATTTGCCACCTGGCCAGTAATTTGTTGCCCTATATTTCATTATTTGTGTTGATAGAGCACACTTACTGTTGAGGCCTGTAGTTTTAAATAAAGACTTGCAAAAAAAAAAGACTTGCTAAATCAGGATTGATATTTTTCCCAGTAAATAAAAGCATAAATCATTTTTTCACTTCAAAAGTACAAAACTATTTCCAATCTGTGAAAGTGTGTGTGTGTGACTGTGTGCATGTGTGTGTGATGACTGTGCACGTGTGTGTGTGTGTGTGTGAGTGTGTGCTCGCACACTCCGTCGCGCCCTGTAAATTCTGCAAGGCAGCGTTTTAAACTAAATTTCAGGCTAATGGTTAGTTCCTCTCTCTTTATCAGACTGCTTCCCTGCATTAAAAGAAGTGATTCGATTGAAATTGCATGTGGTTCATCAATAGCTAAACCCATTACCTCAAGAAATACAGCAGATTTTTTACTTTACACGAATTTGTGTTAAAATACAATTCCTAAGGACCCATTTCAAAACTGAACAAATATCTGGTATTTTTATCTGAAAAAAGTGGCAACTCTAACTTCAGCTGTCATCTCACTTTTTTTACATTCCTCCCTCCCCCTTCCTTCTATGTTCATGTCGTTTCCCCCCAACCAGATCCAGTTCCTGGAGTGCTGCAACGTTCCCTGCTATTCATTGCTCTTTGGGCAGGGCTACCTTCACACCCATGGATCCGTCGCTGTTATCATGTAAATGCAGCGATTAGTGTTGCTAGGGCACACAAAGGAAAGCAGCTCATGTGCTGAAAAAAAAAAACATAAGAAAACCAGCTTTGGGAAAGATGTAGGTGGTGTTAAACTGCCACTCGCTTTAGTATGGCCAGTGCAATACCCTAAATGGACTGGATTACTGACCGGCAGCCCCAGGCCTGGCCATTTCACGCACCTGACAGAAAGGGGGGGGGGGCCTTGCAGCAGAATGGTTGTTGAACGCCTAATCAACAGTGCAGGGTCTGCCTAGACCATGTCATGTTAATCACAGCGTTAAGCAAGCCCTCCCCAACTCCTGCAGTGTGGGGAAATTCTAATAGGCACTACTGGACGTTAGCAGCATCTGTGCAAAAGGCTACTTCAGGGGCTCAGTGCGACTGCGAGATGCAGAAGCAGAGCGGCATTTGTCCTGCATTGGAGGCGATAGCAAACCTTAGCCTGCATGCCATCAATCAGGGTACCGGTACTGTCCCTGATTAAAGAAAAGTGCCGGTACTGACGGCTAGAAAATTTGGAAGTGCCGGTACTCAGTAACGGTGAGTACCGGCCCATTTAAAGCATTGGCTGGGTGCCATAAAGGTCCAGCACCTGAAGCGTCTTCCTGTTTTTCCTGTCTCCATTGGGACCATTGCACTAGCTTGTGTAGTTCAGGAGGATGCTGGGAGTGCCATGCCTCCATTGGCACTTAGTGGGTTGGTGAGGCTTGAACTGTCTGTATTTGGATCTTGAGGTCTTGTGTCGAAGGTGGGGCCGCCGAATAATTCATAGCTAGAATGAGGAAAAGCATGACATGGGGTATTGAAGATAACTGGTAAGTAACAGAGGCGTTATCTGCAGCCTGATGTCCCATCCATGCCAGGCAGAATATCCAACAGCAGGGATAGAGTGTCTGAAACTTTATTGCGAAGTCGAAAAACCTCGCACTTCTAAGCAAAAATGTAAAGTTTCCTGACTTTGCAACACTGCAGTAGCAAACCTATTCGCTTCACTCTCCCATACTCTTTATCCGAAGATATTTGTTCAATAAACAACTTTTATAGAGTGACATGTCTTAGTCGCATAGGAGTCCTATATGATTAAACAAGACAGAGATAGGATAAATTGACCATTGGTTTGCAGGAATAGGGAGATTTTGCCGGGGACCCGGCCGCTGGGTGTTATTCTTCTCGTACGATGGGTTATTTTTATCTTAAGCATAAATGCTCCTTTTTCCTTAGGCTTGGAGGCAGACTTGGTCTGGAACCCTCACTGCTGTGACAGTGCTATGCATTGTTTTGTTATGTCTGAGGCATCTGGCTAGTGAGAACACAGAGTTGTCTTTATTTTGTCTGTAGTGGGTCTCATTCTGTTGCTCGAGCTTCTGTGCATGTGTGGACTTTCATTTTCAGCTCCTGAGTGCATAGGAAATTGAGAACCACTTTTTAGGTTTCGTCTATCTATTGGTTTTAATATAAACTCAAAAGGGACTTACATCCCACCTCCTCTTTTTCCTGGCTTCTCATTGGTTCCTCTGCGTACCACTTAATTTTCTTTCATTTCTATTGGCTGTAGCATGTTTTCCTGCATTTACCAATGCTTGTTCCTCGTCTGCTTCTCTTATCAGTTTCCCACCACCGAAATACTGTTAACATCCACTTCGGTGGAACTATATTTCCATAAAGATTTGTCTTTTACTCTTGCAGCATATTTATATAACAATTTGTCACCCAGAGAGATTAAGTGATTTGCATAGAATCACAGGATGTTGCGTGGCGCTGCCGGGATTCCCAGCTCTTGAGTCAGCAGCTCTGGCAGCTGTGCCACATCCTCTCCACTCCCGTGTTATCTGTCAGGGAGCTCTTTCCTTCTCCCAGAAGATGATTGAAGAAAACAGCTCTTTATTCATTACATAGGCGAAACCAATGCATTACCAATGCTTGTTTAAGTGAAGCAAGAGGTTCAGCTAAGTAGCTCAAGTTTGTTGTTTGCTTCTCTCACCACATTGGTTTTAAAGCTGATTAAAGAGGATCTTAATGTAAAGCTGTGCTGTATGGTTGCTGAAGTAATGGTTTCTCTTCATAATTCTGCTCTGCCTACTTCTTTCAGGACTGGCCAAAGGAGAGGTTTGATTTCTGGATCTTCTTGTGAAGATGAAGAGGATGAGGTTCCTACTTCAGCTCGAAGGGCAGGTAAAGTCACAGACATCTGCTTCCAGGTATCATAATCAGGGCCTGACTGGGAACCGCAACCAGCCCTGGCAGATTGCTGCTCGACCGGCCCTGGGAGCGCGGGAGGAGGGTTTGGAGGGTGCTAGTAAGAAGCACCTCTCCCGCTTTTGATACAGGGGGCTGATATTGCAGCACTGGTGCAAAACCGGCTCCCGCAGCCACAAAACTGGCCCCACCCCTCTTGCTCACCGGGGAAACACCCGGTGCCTGCTATGGCCAGTCCGGCCCTGATCATAATGATCATTTAGGAGAACATTGGATTCCTAATTTCTATGGCTCTGAGTGCTTCCCTTGAACTTGTCCTCTGCCAATTCCAGCATGCTCCTCTTCTAGGCTTGCCACTTCATTAGCATATTGATATTATCTTTCTGTGGGAATGGAAATATCCTGACTGCGCCAACCTGCCTAGATTTATATCAAGATTGTATCCCATGGAAGATGTGGAGAAGACTATTCCTGACTTTGCCTGTGTACTCTCATGTTTCTTGTACTCTCTGTGACTTTCTAAAATTCTTTAGTTCTCTCTGGGACTCTCTTGTTGCTAACACTTTGCTAACTAAGATGACCATTCTTAAAGATCCGCCTAACAAAAAAGTGCCTACACTTCACAGTCTTTAATCTCAGACTCCAAGGAACTCTTTCAAGTGACAGAAGAAAGGTTTTAATGCTCTGCCTTATTGGAATTTATAGAACATTAGTAAACTTTCCTATCAGATCTCTTTTTAATGCAGTTTGTGCTGCTGCTCTGGCTGAAGATGAGGTGGCAGCCTACTGAAACTTGTCTCTTAAAGTTTGGCCTAATAAAGCTTCACAGACGTCTGTTGTTCTATTTGCCTGTCTTTTGTAGAGACTATAGATTGTGGCACTGAAGTAGAAGATAAGCTCCATCGTTTGCTCAAGGAATATAAACATTCCTCATCATTTTGTCAGCATCTTCAAGCTTCGTCTTCCTGTACTTTCTCTAAATCGCATCTTCAGTAGCCTTCCATGAAAATGTTTACTCCACAAGAGAACCATATAGAGCTAAAGGTTTCTCTGGTCACTTTGACGCGAAAAGAAAATTCTCCTCTTTAGGGAAGACCAAGTTGTTGTTCCCAATGGCCTGTTGGGGGATCAGTCAAAAAGTTCATGGTATGGTGGGAAAGGTCCACTTCTGATTCCGGGGTCTTCCACATATTGAATGCTCTACTCTTCCTTCAGACCCTGTAACTTATCCTACTCCATTGCCACAATCCTGTCTCAAGAGGCTAACTATGTTTCAGGTTTTTTTGTCCTTAGTGCAAATGCAGGCAGTGGTATAATTGCACATCGATGGCAGAGATTGGAACATACTCCATTATGTTTCTAGGACCCAAGATGCCAGAAGGATTTTGATCCTCAACATCAGGGGAATTTATTGCTGGATTCTGAAAGTTCCTTTCAAGCTTGAGACCCTACAGCATATATTTTCTCTTATATTGAAGATTCCCCATAATAACTAACAACATCCTGGGCAATTGCTTGCATAATCTTGTGGAAACATGCCATCAGAAGCAGGGGTGTAGTTTTGGGGGGTAGGGGCGGTTGGGGTGTTACTCCCCCCTAATAGATGGATTCTGTAGTAAATAGTTGGGTACAGGTGGTTTAAGTGGGGTATGGTGAGGTGTTTGTCACATTTCACTTGTGACTTTTACATACACATGCAGACAACACACACTATCATCTCTGTTTGAAAGGTCTTAAAAATGGTTATTTTACAAAATATTTAGTTTTAAGTACTTCTCACAATCAGCGCTTCTCTCCCTTCCTATTGCTCTTTAAGCCCCCCCGCCCTGCTTCTCATATAATGTATTTTAACCAGTATGTCTTTTGGGAAATCTGAAGTCCCCCCCCCCCCAATCTTACTGACCAAGCTACGACCCTGATCAGAAGTTCCTATGGTTCTGTATTATGGGTGAACACTTTGGACCTCATTTATGAGTTTTTGCCGCAGGGCAGTGCCGCAGGCCATTCTGCGGCACTGCCCTACGCCAAAAGAAAAGGGCAGGAATGTGCCGTATCTATCAGATACGGCGCATTCCTGTCCTTTTCCCCTGCACTGGCGCACAATGGGCTGCCGTACGCCAACGCAGGCACCTTTGCACCATGGTGTAAGGATGCCTCCGTTGCGGGCATGATTATTTTTGTGCAGGAAGGGAAACCTTCCTACACAAAAACAATCACAAGAGGCTTTTTCCTCTTTCTATGTGACCTGCAGAATGCAACACACATAGAAAAAGGAAAAACAAGGAGAAATAAAGATATTTCTCCTCATTGTGCCTCCCTTATGCCTCCCCTGGGAAGGTGTAAGTTTTTGGCGCTGCCTCAGAGTTACAATTTCTCATAAATCTGGGGCAGTGTCAAAAAGCCATGGATGTTGCTGGGAATGCCCCCAGCAACACCCATTGTATGCACCTTTAACGCAAAAAACTGTGTTAAAGGGAACAATATTTACAAGGCAGCATTAAGCCAAAAAAAGGGGCTTAGTACTGTCTGGTAAATATGGAGCAGGCTCCTGAGCCACTGGAGAGGCACAAAAAGTGACGCACCGGTGGCACAAGCAGCTTATAAATAAGCCCCTTTCAGTTTTGGGTCTTGCTCTTTGGTCTCCGATCTGCCAGTTGAGTATTTTTCAAGATGGTCACATCCATTGTAGCCCTCATGTACAAGGCTTTCCAATATTACTTTTTTTTTTTTGTTAAATATTTTTATTGATTTTTTATCAGGAAAAACATCATAGGTCGGCTTAAACCAGCCTTAAACTGCAACATAAATTATTCCATATGAAATAAGCAAAGGCATAATATCCACAATAATTCACATTTCCCACGCCCCTCTAGCATCGTTTGGCTACTAGCTGTATCTCACAGGAAATGTGCGTATAATTCCACCAGCACCTTACAACTTGCTCGCTGTTGCCCTCCACCCATACCCGTTTCCATCCTAGAGTTAGTTTTCAGACTCATGGATTGTCCGTGCTTTCCTCAGTCGCTTCCCCTTCCGCAGAGCGTGCCAATAGGTATGTTCGCAGGGGCTCCCAAATATCCCTCAGCCGGGATGTGGGCGGCATCAGTTCTGCATATATAGTTAGTTGCTCCTGGCAGAATATAAGGTCCTGTATCCAATCCTTAAACTTGGGTGCCCGTCCCCTTCCCCATCTGCAGCCCACCCTGCGTTTAGCAGAAGTAGTCCTAGCGATACGTATTTTCTGAATGAAATGTTGAGATCATTCATGTATCCTAATAGTGTGATGAGAGGGGTGTTAGCTATATGAGTCCCCGTCATCTGGCTAAGAGCTTCGAGTACTGTATCCCAGTATGTCTGGATGGCAGCGCATTCCCAGGCTAGGTGCAAAAAGTGGCCCCCCCCCTGCATCTGTCACAGTTGTCGTTATCCCTAAGGTGAAAGCAGAACAGTTTTACGGGAGTGTAATAAAGGTGGTGAAGGTATTTAAAGTGTATGATACGCAGTCTGCTACTAACGGATATTTGTCCCGTTTGCTGACAACAAAATGTCCACTGATCATTGCTAAGAAGAGTATCCAGGTCTTTCTCCCAGCTGGCTCGTGCAATTTGGGCAGTGCATGGGCTGTCTGCTTGGGTAGTCCGGTACAACAGGGATATCACGTGTGTCGGGCGGATCGTTGAAGCAAGGCGTGTAGTGGGGCTAGAATAGGGGGCTCAGCTGGTAAGTCAGGAGTGGCAGATTTGACATCATGGCGGAGCCTTACATACAAAAACAGTTCCATAGCAGTGGGTTGGCAATCTTTAAAAAACTGTTCTCGTGTGTGAAAGGTGCCCCTTCGTATAGTGCTCCCTAAGTTTGTGGCTGGCCAATATTACTTTATCTGGATCACTAGCCACTTCCTGCCCCAACTCAAGAAAAGGATTTGAAGAAGCTGGGCATTCTCTGTTTCTGTCTCAGTCAGCAGTTTTCTTCTCAAACTTCCCACATGTCAGCTTCTTTCATCTCAGGACAAAATCTTCAAAGAAGCCCATTTTCATACCAATCTAGATAATGTCTTTTTGCACCTGGACAAGATCAAATAGTTGTGGTTTACATAACCCTCCATTCTGTCTCTCCACTACACCCTAGCCAACCTGCAGGTAAAGGTTGAGCATCATATGACCTCATTTATGTACATGGTACCTTGGGATTGTATGCACCTTCAGTATCTTCTAGCACATCTTAAACACTGATGTCTGGCTTCCCAGGACTTTGAAAAACTGTTTCTAATGCATGGCTGTCTTTATCTTCAGTTGCGGTGGTAGTTGGTTCCCAAAACTATAATCAAGGGGATATTTTTTCATCCAGGTGTGCCTTTACTGGTCAAGAGAAAGGCCAGCTCTTTGGGATGGTAGCGACTTTTAGAAACCTCTTGTCACAGAGTCATTCCAACGTGTTGGGAAGTCACCACACTTTTAATTGGAGGGCAATATCTACAGTTCTTCAATCTCTCCATGATATCCAGCTACAACTAAGAGGACATTCTGTGCTGGTGCAAACAGACGTCTAGCTGTCAGTTGCATTTGTCAACAGGCAAGGCACCACTCCGTCTAGATCTCTCAGTTTGGAAGCAATGTAGCTGGGGTTGTGAAAGGTAAAATGCCTTTCCGAGCCTATTTACAGTATAACATATGACAATATAGCTGCTCATCAAGACAGAGTTTCACCTCACCAAGCAATTGGGCATCTGTGAGAAACTGGGTTGTTGGTTGAGTGGGGTGTGAGACCTTCTCAAGCAACAGCCACAATCCTTGTCAGGATGAACCACAAAAAGTCACCAAATTAACCTGTTGTTAACACTCTCATAGCTTGGCACAAAAGCAGACAGGCTTAACTTAGAAGCAATGTGTAAAGTATTTATGCAGCACACAAACAGTAATAAAGTGAAACGCCACACAAAAACATCATGCACTAATGTAGGAAAATTGAGCAATATTTAGTAAATTATTTGACACCAAATTGACAAAAATCCAATCAGTAGAACAGGAGACATGCAGTTTCAAATATTTAGGTAAGTTTAGCGCCTAAAAGCATAAAGTGCCTGTTAGACCTGTCAGCCCTAGGGTGGTCTTCCCCTATATTTTTTCCCTTTTTGCCTCGTCATGGACCGCCATTTTTGCTGGACATAGAACTCTGGGCGCCTTACCGCTGCTAAACAGTGCGGAGGCGCAGGTGCTCTCTCCTAACAATATGGTTGCCACAGGCCCCTGCTACTGCGGAGTGGCCATTGTCATATCTGCGCACTAGTAGTTGGGATGGCTGGGACATAATGCTACTGTAACCCTGAGCGTCCCGCCTCTTGTCACCAGAGACAGCCACCACAGAGTCCCCAGAGCGTTCTAGAACCTTCCAAACCCCCCATCTTGCCGCCTTTTTGGCGAGTCACCTGACCTAGAGGTATAAAAGGAAAGGAGGGAAATCTGACAGTTAGTTGGTGCACTACGGGACCTGGGGACCCTCCGCCGGAGTATAAGCTGCTGAGCCAGGGGGAAGCTACACTACTGAGGTTGACTGAGCTTAGGCCCTGCTGTTCCCCTGCTGACCTTGCCCAGTGTGAGGGGAACCAGGGATACCAACTCCAGTGGGCCACCCGGGACTACCAGATTTCCTCCCACTGCCAATAATTACTGCCACTGATACCGGCCATCTCCTGCCAGCGCTGAAACTGAGATTGCTGGGGATCTGATGCCTGAAACACCTACTAGCTGCGCTGTGACTTCTAAGCGCTGTGAGTTGAATGAGCTGTGGACCTGTCGCCTGAAACACCCCAACCAGCGCTGTGAGCCTGAGAGTGCCCCCACTGTTTGGGAGCCCTGAGGTACGAGGTATGCGCTGCTACTACAATGCGCTGTGACCTATAGGGGCTGAGACTTCAGGGCGCCGTGACCTGCATGTGCTGGGAGCGGGGAGTGCTGCGAGCTCCCCCAAAGCGATGTGTGCCCAAGATCACCGCCGCTGGGCGGGTACCTGCCTGTGAGTGCTTCGCCTGGAAGAGACGCTGTGGCCGGGATCACTGCCGCGGCCCCGGTGCCGCTGAGGGAGGTAGCGCTGTGTCCCACGTCACCGCCGCCGCCCGGGCGCTGCTGCGGAGGAAGACTGCGGGGGAGACTGAACGCCGCGGCGGCCCCCGAAGCCAAGGGAGGGCCGCCGCAGCTACCGCGAAGGCCGCACTGGGCCGGGAGTGCGCGAGAGAGCGTTGCTGGGCAACCGGGGCGCCGGCCGCATCATCGGCCGCGCCCCACAGGAAGCTGCGCTCCCATTGGCTGTTGTGCGCCGAGGCAATACGGAAGGCCGGAGCCGGCCCAGGCATCGAGGAGGAGGCTCCGAGGAGAGTGGGAGCTTCTGACCTCTCCAGGCCGGGGCTGAAGAAGCGGAGCGGCGGGAGGAGTCTCGCCTTCTTTCCCCAGCGCCAGGTAACAACCCGGGGAGGGAGGCGATCCCCTGTCAGAAGCGGGGCTGCCAGGGAGCGAGACGGAAGTGGAATGGCAGCCCTGTGACCGCCCCATTACTGAGAGGGATTTGGGGCCAAGCAGCGGAGGCCGTAGTTAACTCCCTACCTGCCAGAACTGACATTGGGGGCCCCAGACTGTCACCTGTAAGGGGGCTCAACCCAAAACACTGAGGAGACGGCCCCAGTGGCTCCTGGGGACCGGAGTACATCGTCACCTGAGGGAGCATTGTTGCCCGTAAGGAATAAGCGAGAGGGGGCTTGGTACTGATATGAATATATGCCGCAGGAGACCAGTTGTTTATCGTGATACCCCCCCCTGCAGAGGCAATGTTGCCTGTCATGACCATGTGCATAGGAAATGTTGCCTGAATGACCATGTGCCTAGGAAATGTTGCCTGTAATGACCATGTGCATAGGAAATGTTGCCTGAATGACCATGTGCCTAGGAAATGTTGCCTGTAATGACCATGTGCATAGGAAATGTTACTTGTAGTGACCTGATGTTATAGAAACCGGTTATCCTGCACCCTGTGTGAGCTTTGCGTACCTAATCCTGACAAGAAATAGATAAAGGTACTTGTTTTTGTCAATGAACTTGAAGTGGTGTCTATTTATTGCGTGTGCTTTACTGGTTCAGTGTGAGGGTGTGCTGCACAACTACTTAACACATAGCTTCCGGCGTGCCTTCCCGCCTCGCGCCAAGCTACCCCGTCGGAGTCGGTGGTCCCTGGGACCTTCCGGGTCTAACATTGGTGTTCAGCGGTGGGATTAGGACTTGTGCAGCACCCTACAGTGACTCAGTGTGCGCCGCAATCTGACACCTGTTTGAATGCAAGCTTAAAATTCACCCTGATTGCCTGATTGTAAATGCTTTTGTGTTAAGCCTGCTACCTACGTCCCAGTGGTTGTCCCTGAAATTGTCCGAGGCCCTACCTAGCAGGATGGAGTTCGAGCTGGCCAACCTAAAAACGTACACGGTGGCGCAGCTTAGGGAGCTCTGCCAGGGGAAGGGGGTGTTCTTCAAGCGAGGCGCCAAGAGAGAGGCGCTTCAGAAGAGCTTGAGAGCATGGGCATTGGCCCACCCGGAAGGGAGAGGGGACGAGGGGCAGGGAGAGCATGACGCTCCAGGAGGGCTGGACCTACTGCACATAGATACTAGCGAGAATGTATTGCCAGGAAGACGTTCCAGGGCAGGCAGTAGTGTTTCAGTAAGGAGCCTGTCTGCAGAGGAGTTCGAGGACAGGAGGGAGGAGCGACAACTTAAGATAGAGCTTGCCAGGCTAGACAAGGAGCGTGAAGAGAAGAGGCTGGCTATGGAGGAAAGGAAGCTTGCCCATGAGCTCAGCCTGAAGGAGCTGGAGATTAGAGCCCTACAAATAGGGGCTACCAGCAACGCAAATGGTGGCAGCGTACCTACTGAAGCTTCACGGGAGTCTATGTTCTACATGCCCAAAGATGTTGTGGCCAGTTTTAATGTGGGGGACGACATTGACAAGTGGCTAGCCGCTTACGAGGTGTCCCTGAAAGCCCATGGGGTCCCCGAGAGTTACTGGGGGGGTAGCCTATATAGGTACATGCCTCCGGTGGGGAGGGACACACTCTTGATGCTAGACAAGGCAGACCAGACCAACTATTCAGTTATGAAGGAAGCGTTGATTAAGAAGTTTGGCCTGACCCCTGAGAAATATCGACAGAAGTTTAGAAATAGCCACAAGCTTCCCACACAGAACTGGGTGGATTTCCTGCACTATGCCCGCAAAGCATTGGAGGGTTGGGTGCAGGGCAGCGAGGTGACCGATTATGAAGGGCTGTATGATTTGTTTTTAAGAGAGCACCTTCTCGATAAATGTTTTCCAGAGCTGCACCAACACCTGGTTGACGGCAAGTTGACCGACCCGAGGGAGCTTGCGGAGGAGGCGGATACCTGGATCAGTACCAGGGTGTCCAACAAGGGATCCGGGGGGTGGACCCCCAGAAGGGTGGACAGGGTTTCCCCAGAAGAGAGAGGGGGGAGATAAAAAGAAGGAGTTCTCCAAAGGCCCCCAAAACAGACCGCAAGGGAGAGGGTTTGGATCCCAGCCTCAACTGGTTACCAAAAGCCTACTTATCCTGACAGAAGTCAGCAGCCCAAAACTGTCCGGTGCTACGAGTGCGGGGAGGTTGGACACTATAAGGGGGATCCCCAGTGTCGTAAAAGGACCCCAGCCCCTACTGGAGGTAAGAACCCCGGGGTGGCGAGTGTAGTGCTGGGGGAGGAGTTGTCCCTAGATAAGGGGGGTGAGTGGGCAGGCTTGACCCTAGTTTCCCTGGGAGACAGGGAGATGGTCCCACAGATTCAGGTACCCTCGAATACTGCCAAGTAACGGCAGAGGGTCCGTGTTAGTGGGGAGGGGGTGGAGGCTCTGAGGGACACAGGTGCCAGCATGACGATGGTAAGGAGACAGCTGGTGTCCCCGGAGCAAGTGATTCCTGATGTACTCCACTCGGTTGTGATGGCTGACAACAGTTTGGGTCACTACCCCTTGGCCCAAGTTCCCTTTGAGTGGGGAGGGGTTTCAGGCCTGTTGAGAGTCGCAGTGAGCCCTGCCATGCCAGGTGTCTATTTATTGCGTGTGCTTTACTGGCTCAGTGTGAGGGTGTGCTGCACAACTACTTAACACATAGCTTCCGGCGTGCCTTCCCGCCTCGCGCCAAGCTACCCCGTCGGAGTCGGTGGTCCCTGGGGCCTTCCGGGTCTAACAGTGCCACTCATGGTTATCTGGTCATACAAGACCGGGGGAAAATCACCAGTTCAGGGTGACCACGATGGAGCTTTGTCTGGATGTAGGAACCATGTTAGCCCTGCTGAAAAAGATACCTTCCCAAAGTCTTCTCGAAGAGTCCAGTTCGCGATGGAGGGGGCCGCAAGGAGCAGGGAAATCATTGCGGATGGTCGTCGGTGTAGCACGAACAGCAGACCGGGCATTGCAAATTGTCATCGCTGTAGTGCAAATATCCTATCAGGTATCATGGATAGTCGTCGTTGGAGGTTCGCGTTGGTGGTCACTGCAGGCTGTCAATGCTGTAGCGCGAAGTGCAGATCTTGCTTTGCAGGTCATCGCTGGTGGTCATGAACAAAGAGTCGGGCTCGCCAAGCTTCCTTTTGGCGGGCAACATGGGTGGCAAGATCTCACTTTGAAAGGACCCATTTGTGGTAGAAAAAAAGAACCCAAAACTTCAGCATTTCTCATTGATGACCAATGGAGTGCACTCTGATGCCAACCAAGGGTTTAGGACCTGGGGAGGTGCCACCTGGGGATCAGGGACGCACTATTACAGAGGCCAGCAGGGCTCAGGCAGGTCCAGTTGCAGGTTCAGGCAGATCCAGTTGCAGAAGGTCAGCAAGATAGTTGAAGGTTACCCTCTGGAGCTTGCTGTGTCCCCGTAGCTCAGACAGGAGGTCAGGCAACTGATCCTTGGAATCCCCCAGGTAGCCTGGGATGAAGGGAGCAGGTCCAGTCTTCCTTCTCAGACACCAGGGCAGCCCTCTAGCAACAGGGCAGTCCTTATTCTGTAGTATCTCCAGGTCCAGGAGTGTTCTGAAGAGTGGGTCTCAAGGTCCAATATTTATACCCGCAGCCAGTTTTGAAGTGGGAGAAACTTCTTGATTTCCCCTCACATCTCGTTCTGGAATTTCCTTCCTTCCTCTGATCAGACCCCAAGATATCCTTTGTGAGCGTATTGAGGCAGCTCCTTTGAAATGTAAGTGGTAGGTGACAGCTCCACCCCCACCCATCCTATTCAGATGACTCATCCTGCCAACACCCTTTCCCCCTTTGTGAAACTGTCTGGGAATAATATACAAAGCCCAACTGGCAACCACACCCAGTCATGTGGCCCACGATACAACTTGCAGACATCAAATTGTTAGGACAAGAAAATGCCAACTTTCTAAGAGTCAAACAAGATACATGGTGCGTCGTCATGCACCAATCTCATGCCGCACTGCATAGAAGCAATTAGCTCAGTAACAAATAACCAATCCAGTGTTCTTGTCAGTAATCGTTTTCATCCATTTGTATCTCTCTTCCATTCAAAATTCAGACGGAGGCAATATGTTTTAAAAACCTTTTAATGCTCCCAGAGTGCCCATCCAGGCTTCTTCCAACAGCTCGGTAAAACATATTTCAGTTTGAGTAACCAGAAGTAATATCCACCCAATGCATTTCGGGCAACATGCCCTTCGTCAGGGGTAACTGGAATATAAAAACGGGCCATAAGACACCATATATAAATTGTTGAACATTTCCAAGTTCATTACATATGCTATGCATGCTGTATTCAGACAATTGTCATGCCGAAAGTGTGCGTGCCTCCTGCCAAGTAATGAAATTACCCATGCTGTGAATGTGTGCCTTAACACTGCCAAAACAATAAAGCACTGAAAAGTGAATGAAGAAAAACATGAAGAAAATGAATAACTGAACCCCGTGCTAATGGGACAAAGCACTTTTCGAGCACGCAGGCAAAGACTTGCCTCGAGCATGACCTAAAATTGTTCGAAATTTGTTGAAAATGGAAGAGAAGGAGTGCAAACTACCTATCTTTGTTTATGAACTTTCTAAGAGTGGCATTTTGGGAATTGTGACATAAAAATCAACTTTATCATTAAAAAGGATTTTAAATTGCAATTCTTTAGAGACCAAACATGACATCTCCGTCTGTTCCCAAGCAAAAGTTATCACTTATTAAATAATATGTAGTAATAAGGTAACCCAATGTTATCCTGTGAGAGAGGCGGTAGCCCTTGCAGTAGTGAAAAATAAATTTAAGGTTTTTTCACTACCAGGACATGTAAAATTTAAAAGTATATGTCCACTTTTCATCCAACTTTTTAAATACAATGCACCCTGTTCTAATGGCTGTTTAGGGCCTACCCTAAGGGTGACATTTGTATTAAAAAGGAAGGTTTAGGTCCGGCAAAAGGTTTATTGTGCCAAGCTATAATGGAAGTCTAAAACTGCACATCCAAGCAGCAAAGGCAGGTCTGAAACATGTTCAACAAGGCTACTTAAGTGGTTGGCACCATAAGTGCTGTAGGCCCACTGGTAGCATTTAATTTAAAGGCACTGGGGAAATATAATACCGCTTTACTAGGGACTTACAAGTTAATTAAATGTGCCAATTGGGTAATTTAAAGGCCCCGGGCAATATGTAATATCACTTTACCTGACACTTACAAGAAAATTAAATGTGCCAGCTGGGGGTAAGCCAAAAACACATTCAGCAAAACAGGAGGGTGAAGGCAAAAAGCCTGGGGTGGCCCTGCAGAGAGGGCCAAGTCCAAAAGCATCTAATTCTAGCTCTTCCCCAAATTTCCTCAAATTGTATAAAACAATTTCACATAGTCTGTTGAAACAGCATGCAAGTGACAGAAACTTGAAATTTGATACTGGTACTAATAACAGGTGTCTGGGTTTCTCATGTGACTAATGAAAAAGAACCTTGAGAAGAGATACAACACTGTAGGTCTCAAACATTGTGCTAGCTTAATTGACAATTGTCGCTTCACAATTTCAGGCCTGAAAGTGAAGCCATGCACACCAGAAGCAAGAGAACTGAAGTACACTAGTGTAAAATGAGCGTACAAAATGGCTGCAGATTACACGTCATGCCAAATGTGTGCTTAAATCATTTGCTTATGGCATCATGAATTCACAATCTTTTTTCTTTTGCATCTTCTAGGTGCAGACCTAAAGCAGAGCTATTGCCATTAAAGTACCTATTTCTATTTCAACGTAATTCCATTGCATTTTTCCGTTATCAATTCATCATGACTGATTTTCTCATCTTCTGCAATGATAGATGGAACTGAAGGAGCGGTGCCTTTATTTGCCTTTAAACGACAACTAGTACTCACGCTTAATTGTATGGAAATATAAATGATCACCAATACAATGAACACTGCAAGCGTTATTTCAGAAATCTTCATTCTTCATTCCTTGAGATACCTTTCAACCAGGAACAAATGTTATTTACATTTAGACCAAATCCACCATAGCCTTTGTTCAGTGCCCCAACGCTGTCTCTAATGTGGTCTATCTGTTCATGGATACCAAGCGATAAAAGTACAACATTGAAAGACCACTGTGGCACATACACAATCGTTGGCAACCAGGATGACATCCAAAGCCTTTCTATTTGGCAAATTGACTTTTCATCGATCAGAAACAAGTTTCAAAGACATTGCAGGAGCATTTGTAACCTCTTTCTGTACTTGGGAAGTAATTTGTACTTCTGAAAGAACTTAACTTATCATTTACCTTTGGAACAGGGTAGAAAAAAGAAGTTTATTTCAGACATAGCATGGGCAGTCTTTTCAATGGGGCACTAGTCAAGAGTCTGACAGATAGCTAGTACATTGGCAGGGCAGCAAGTCGCATGTCAATCTACATATTAAGTGGGATAAACTTGTTTACCACAGACAAAATATATTCCATACTCCTCATTGGCCCGACTGCGCAAGTACAGGAGTTCTAAGCAACTGAAAAGTTAAACAGTGGAACATAATCAGGAATATCATCCATGCCAGTCTCACAGTTTCTACTTCCCACAATGAGGCTTCTGTTATGGGTCTCACAGATGCAGCCACATTCAGCAAAAGTGAGGTGAATGTCAGCAAGCATGATAGTTTCATCAGAAATTGGAGACCATTGTGTTCTATAGGTGTCCTTGCTGAGTAGGTGCTGCACTCTTTTATGAGATGCCCATGAAAGTAACAGTCAAGACAAGTTGCTTCTTTACCAAGGGACATTGGAATCATTGGCAAGTCCCCTTAAGCATTTGTAGGCAAGTGAATGCAGATTCAGCAAGAAGAAAGGTTCAGGCCCTCCCGGTACCCCTCCAGCCGAGGCAAATATGTGTTATCCTGGTAGAGTGGCAGTCCCACAAGAGGGAAGCAGGCAGTATGCAGGTGCTTTGAACACATGTACCATCCCTTACTTCGATGAGGTACCAAACAGCGATCCAGAAAATAGGGCTAGAGGTAAAGATGTATGGCCAAAATAACAAAGGGTTCCTGTAGCAGGTGACCAGCAAGTCACTGCAGCAAAGTAGGTAACATTGAGAAGGAGGGGATGCATCCTGTTACAGTTGAGGCTTTGAATTTGCAGACACTGGAACCTTGCTCTGTGTTCTGAGTGCAGACTTATTCAGCAGAAAAGGTCCTGCAGCTGGGGGCTGAACGGAGGACAATGGCACAACAGGAGCAGCAGGAGTGGTGTATGAAGGTTCTCTCTTACAGTGAGATGAATGGATCTAGGTGAGGAGTACTTGGCACTTTTCAGCACTGTTGCTGGTTAGCTGCACTTGAATTGGTCCTGTCCACCATGGCTAAATGGTGGCTTCCGTGGGTGCCACTGTCTGGGCTGCGGGTGATGGCAGGCTATGGAAGAGCATTCAGGCAGGGTATCTTGGACCTGAGAATGGAAACTGCAGAAACAGCAAGTCAGTTCCCTGAAATATTTCAAAACTATGTAATTCAGTTGCAGGAATAGAGCAGCTTGTGAAACTGGAGGATTTGAAGGGAGCATTATCGGTTTGCGCATGGCCACCTTCTAGGAGTGTAGTTTAGTTCTTTTGTGGCTTGGATTGACCAGTGTACCAAGGGCAGAGAATCAAGCCATTTCAGTTGGGTCTCTGAACATATCTTAGCTATCTCAATCTTTAGAATGGATTTACACCTTTCTACCCTACCAAATGATTGTCGGTGATCTGCACAGTAGAAATGTTGTTTAATTGAGGCAGAAACAATATAAATACATATAAGTAATTATTGGAACTACATGGTCGTGGAGCCAGTAGAGAACAGCTCCACCAGGCTCAGCAGAAAGGACCAACTGACATCATGCATTCAGTCCCTTGGCAACACAGAGATTCTACAGGTGACATCATAGAGAATAAACTATATACAGCAAAAACACATTTAACACTACAACATTACTACATACCTTCCTTTGTTCCAAACAAAATATAACAGAAACAAGAAGAAAGAAAAACGTATTGAAAACGAGCAGGAAGAGTACGAGGTCTTGTACTCCTTCTCACAGAACGAGTAGGCATGGGAACTTGTTGAACAACAGAATCAAAAGCAATACATTTTCTCTGAGTTTCAGAACAAGCATCTGACACGTCGTCAGGATTGTGAGAGTTTGAAGGACTAGCGCGATGAACAACTTTAGAAACTTTTGACAAATTCCACCAGTGCCCACCTTCAACTTGAACAGCATTGCCATAAATCTTAACAACACGAAGTGGCTTCCCAAATTTGCTTTCCCCTTTCTTGGCATAAATAGGAGATTTAATTTTGACAGAGTCACCAACGTTAAGATAAGACAATTTGACACCTCTCTTGGAGTCAAACCAATTTTTCTGTTTAGACTGTGTGTCCGACACATTATCTTTGACCAGAGGCATGAGTTTATCAATTCTGGTGTCAGATTTAACCCATTTCATCATCCACCCAGGTCTAAACGAAGTATTGGCTTTTCTACCGCTCATAAGAATGAAAGGTGCAACTTTAGTTGAAGAATGCGGTGTGGTTCTATAAAACCAAATCATGTCATTAAGAGCACGCACAACATCGTCATGTCCCACTCTGGCCCATTTGACACAATCACCAACAACACGATTCATTCTCTCTACCATACCGTTACTCTGGGGATGATAAAGTGAGCTCTTAACATGTTTGATACTTGAAGACTGTAGAAATAGCTGAAATTCCCTGCTGACAAATTGCTTGCCATTGTCAGACACAACTATCTCTGGAAAACCTTCCCTCAAAAATACTTCAGTGAGGAAATCAAAGATTACTTTGGCATTAGCTTCTTTGAGAAGTTTTATCTCAGGCCACTTTGATGCATAATCCATAAGGACAAGAATGTACTTATTCTGTCCACATAAAACATCATAGGGCCCCTGGATATCAATCCCTACTTTAACCCATGGTCCACCCAGACACTCAATGGATAACAAGGGAGGGGTAAACACCTTCAGAGACTTATCTGAAGTCTTGCAAACACAGCACTCTCGAACCATGTCCTCTACGTCAGTATCCGTGGACGGCCACCAAAAGGCATCCCGAATACGACGTTTTGTGAGTGTGGCACCTAAATGGCCTTCGTGAGCCCTTTTCAAAATGTTAAGCCTGAGAGAAGAAGGGGGAACCAGTTTCTCACCTCTCATCAATAAACCATCCTCTAAGGATAATTCACTTTCAATCTTGCAAAAGGGTTGTAATGATGGAGAGAGAACTTTTTCATGTGGCCAACCATTCTTAACTAATTCACAGACATCATGAAGAATGGAATCAGCTAGAAAAGCGGATCTCCATTCCTCTTCTGAACCTTCTTTAAGTTCAGGGATATCAAGAGTAGCAACAAAACAATCTTCACAATCTTCGTCAACAAGATCCTTATACTTAATGTTGTCTTGTTCATTGTTGCTAACTGGAAACCTAGAAAGGAAATCTGCCCTGAAATTTTTCCCACCAGCAATGTGTTTGACATCGAACTAATACTGTAACAGTCTAGTGACCATTCTGAGAATCCTGGGCGTGCAGCACTTACTCATGTTGTCACCCAGAATGTTCACAAGGGGCTTGTGGTCGGTAAGGAGTAAAAAATGCTTACCCCACACATATGGGCGAAACTTTTCTATGGCCCAACGACAAGCCAACAGCTCCTTCTCAATGACTGAATATTGGTGTTCGGCTGCTCTCAGAACTCTAGAGGCAAATCCAATGGTTTGCTCAACACCCTCAACAATTTGAGTTAACATAGCCCCTAGACCGACTTGGCTAGCGTCAACAGTGATACAACAGTCATGATTGGGATCAAAAGGTTTAAGAGCCTGGCAATTAGACAACAACGATCTCACACGTTCCAATGCAAGGACACACTCTTCACTCCACTCAAAGTGCACACCTTTTTTTAATAGGGCACTTATGGGGCGAACAATGGTGGCGAAGTCAGGAATTAATTTTGAATAATATTCACAAAGCACTAACAAGGACTTAACACCAGTCTTGTCTGATGGAGCAGGAGCAGTTGTGATGGCTTCCAATAACCCTGGTTTGTGACTGACACCTTCTTGGGACACAACATGTCCAAGGTATTCCACTTTGTTACAAGCAAATTCACACTTTTCCGATTTGAGAACAACACCATGCTCTTTGAATAAAGATAAAACTTTATGAAGAACAATATCATGAGTTTGGGAGTCTTGCCCAAAGACCAGAACATCATCCTGAAACACCAGAACGGAGTCCAAGTCTCTAAGGATGTTGCTCATGACCCTTTGGAAGACGGAGGCTGCGGAGGCTAGCCCGAAACGCATGCGACGGTACTGGAAAGTCCCTAAAGGAGACACGAAAGCAGTGAGATGTCTGGATTCCCGGTGGAGCTCCAGTTGATTTTTTTTTTTTTGTCCTCATTTATGCGATCTTATTGTAAAAGCAACAGGGACACCTCTCACTAGACGCCCTCAAGGATGAGGTGGGAGCCATGCCTTAATACCAACATTGCCATTTTACCTGAGTTAGTACCTCACTGTACCGGCCCCAGTAAAACTCAAAATGACCATAATCGCAGTAGTTTAAATCACTGGACAGCTCTTCCTATCCTACCGTCTATATAAATCCCATAAATTCCAGTGTTTTGTACATTTACATTCCCCTCTGGCTCTGTCCATATTCCTGAATTTATCTACAGACCGAACCCAGTCTTCAACCTTAGGGGGAAGAGGGAGGATCCAATTTATACAGATCTCACGTCTTGCAATTAAAATGAATGTAAACAAAAGATATTTCTGCATCTTTGTTAATGTGATATTGGGGTTATCGATATCCACTATGCCAAAAATAACATTAAAGGCTCTTACCTTAATGGTTGTATTTAGGCTTCCATCAATAATCTTACCAATTTCACTCCAAAATGTGTCAAGGTAATGACATGAATAAAACATATGGATATCATTTGCTTTCCTCTCACCGCACTTTGGACATTTCTTAATCATCTGGATATTCATCTTGATGATATGCGCTAGCAAGGTCAAGTTTGGAAAAGCACTTAGCTCCCTTGGTGGCAGCAAACAAATCGGATATTTTCGGTAAGGAATGAGAATCGATCCATATCTCCTTGTTGAGGGATCTCAAGGGTGGACAGTCAAAATATCGATTTTTAAATATCGAAGCACAGTTATATTGAGTTTTAAATATCGTAGGGACAAAATATCGAAGTCAAGAATATCTACAACCAGAATATTGAAGTTAAGGTAAGAAATATCGATGTTAGTAATATCTATAGTTAAATTATCGATGTTAATAATATCGATATTTATATGAGTGTTATGTATTTTAGTATGTATTTAATATGTATGTGTTCTATATTTTTGTTAAGTATTGTACTGTTTTTTTAAATATATGTATAAATGTTTTAGAAGTTAGTAATTTTTTAAAAGTAAATTTTGCGTTTTAGTGCCGTAGCGGGTTGTGGGTTTATAGGGGAATAGGGTGGGAAGTAATTTAATTATAGTAAATTAAATAATAATTTTTAGGAATTATTAATTTATTTTAATTAAATTTTGTGTTTTATTTCTGTAGCGGGTTGTGGGTTTATAGGGGAATAGGGTGGGAAGTAATTTAATTTTAATTAAGTAATTATACATTTTTAATTATTGTTATTAATAATTAATTTATTGGTAATTAATTATTAATTGGTAATTAATTATTATTAATTGTTAATTATTTTATTTGTATTAATTTATTATTGGAGTGGGTTGTGTGTTTTTAGGGGAATAGGGTGGTAAGTCAATTATTTGTAATTAAGTAATTAATTAAGAAAAATTGAGTATTGATAATTTTTTTATTAACTAATTTTTAATTGATTATAATTTTTTATTAAATATTGTTTATTGGTATTGATATTTGTTTTGCTAATTAATTATTAATTGGTTATTAATTTGTATTAAATATTATTTATTGGTATTGACATTTTTTTAAATTTAATTATTAATTGCAAATAAATTTTTATTAATTGATTAATTGAAAATTAATTTAATTGTGTGAAATTTTATGTGGAGTGTGTTGTGTGTTTATTGGGGAATAGGGTGGGAAGTATTTAATATTATTAAAGTAATTATTATTTTTGATATATTTGTAGGTTTTTTTTTTCTAAATTTTTTAATAAATCATTATTTAATTACAATATTTATTTCATTTATATGTATGTTATTTTTAACATCTACATTGTCCAACGCTTTCCCTACTGTTGCACTCACTGGAGTGGGAATAGTAATTTTACCCCTACGCTATCCAGCGCTTTCCCTACTGTTGCACTCTCTGGAGTGGGAATAGTAATTTTTACCCCTACGCTATCCAGCGCTTTCCCTACTGTTGCACTCACTGGAGTGGGAATAGTAATTTTTACCCTACGCTATCCAGCACTTTCCCTACTGTTGCACTCTCTGGAGTGGGAATAGTAATTTTTACCCCTACGCTATCTAACGCTTTCTCTACTGTTGCACTATGTGGAGTAAGTATATATATTAATTTATATGTATATGTTTAATTTATTTAACGTTTAATGTATTAGTTATTATTTTTAAATATCTTTTAATATTTTTAACTATATTTCTTTTAATTATATGTATTATTTACTTAATTTTACATTATTATTAAAATATTTTAAAATACGATATTTTTAACTTCGATATTTTTGACAACTATATATTTTTTTCGATATTTTTGTACTTACCTTTATGTAGATTGGACGTCGATATTTTTGACTACTATATTTCTGTGTCGATATTTTTGCAGGTCGATTTTCTGTCCGTCGATATTCTGTCATACAGTCATCTCAAGTCGACACAGACCCTGAGTTGACCATTCTTCTTGCGGGCCACCACCAAGGGAGAAAGCCACAAGGAAGTCTCTGCTGGCTCGATGACTCCCTTAACACATAACTCTTTGAGCTCCTTCTCCAAGTCAGACCTGACGCTAAATGGTACTCCTCTAAGTTTGTGTTTCACAGGTACAGCACCATGCTTGACCACAATCTTGTGTTTGAAACCACTTATCTTACCTAGATGATCCCCAAACACTGAAGGAAATTTGGTTGTCCACCTTTGTTTAGTGTCATTTTGTTTTGTGTCGTCGTGACACTCCACCACTAACACCTGTTCAAAAGTGCCAGGCTTCAATATCATACCAAATAACCCCTGGTGGAACCACCCAAGAATGTTTAAACCTTTGACAGCAACATAAATTTTCCCTTTTATGCACCTCCCTTTGAAAGACATTTGGTCTTAGAAAAATCCAAGAAGATCAATCTTGCGTCCTTCATAAGACACAGGTGATCGATCTGGAGGGGACAACTCAATTGAATTTCCCCATGTCTCCAATTTCTTTGTGATCATTGTAATACGAGCACCTGAATCTACTAGTAGGTGAATTTTGTCCCCAACACCAATGTCTGCAATAGGGTCTACACAATTAGAAGGATCACCTTCAACAGCACCAGAAGAGGAACTGACATGCTCAATTGCATTCTGTGAGACTAAATCAGACTCTTCGCGAATTACAGAAACTACTTCTGAATCACTTTCGGAATCAGAATCAACCACACACACAACAGGTTTCTTTGAGTTTTTCCTCTTTAGACAAACCTTCGCAAAATGTCCTACTTTTTGCAGTAGTTGCATGTAACGGTAATAGCAGGACATCTACTACTCTTGGTATGAGTGGGGTTACCACATCTAGGGCAAATATTAGGATTAATTCCCTCAGGTTTGACAGACTTTGTAAAACTTTTGTTAGAAACATTCTTTGATTTGGTATGAGGCTTACAAATCTTAATAGCGTTGACACTTTCATTAAGTTTGTCACCATGTTTGTCCTCAAGTTCTTTGAGAGACGTCATGGAAATCTCGATACTTTTAGCAATTTTGATCGTCTCATCAAGCGATGGATGACTTAGGCTAAGGAGTTTTTGTCTAATGCTTTTGTCTCTGCAATGACAAACAAATTGTTCTCTTATGAGTTGGTCCGTGAAATTTTCAAACTTACAAACTGCAGCCAGTCTCCTCAAAGCAGAGATATATGAATCAACATCTTCATCGTCCAATTGCTTCCTCTTGAAAAATGTGTGTCTTAACATCATAAGACTGGGTTGCTTATCGAATCTCTTTTTTAACTTCAAGACAGTTTCTCGAAACTCATCTAGACCATCACTTTCTTCTGGAGATAGGGTGGGTAAATGTTTGAAAATAGATCTTCCTTCAAACCCCAGTGAGTGAAGAAGGCATTTTTTTATATCAGCAGCCTATCTAGATGCTCCTATAGCTCCTAAGTACGTTTCGAAAGCATCAAACCAGATTTCCCATCGGACTGGAGGTTCACCTGGACTGTCCAGGAATGAAGGAGGAGGGTTAACAGCTTGCATTGTACACATTTTAAGAAATGAGAGAGAAAAAAAAATGTGAGGTAATGAAGTTATTATGTATAAAATGGAAAATGGAATTAAAATTGGACATATAATAGTAACACACGTTATGCAATTGAATTAAAGGATACTGTCACTGTGGAGAAAATGTGAAGATGTAACAAAGGTGTGTGTCACTGTTTAACACACATACTTACATGTAAACCCATATTATTAATATAATGTCATTAGAAATGGATAAATGGTGAAGCTAAGAGAATAATTGGTGTGTGTATCACCGCATAATACACAAAAGAAGGAAAGTACACTTGAATATTGAAGAATGTGGAGCAGTATATGGTGTGTGTATCACCGCATAGTATAGTGAAATGAAGCAAAGTTATTTTAGTTGGGTGTGCGTATCACCGCGTGACACACAACTGGTTGATTTTGAAACAAAAGCCGTTATAAAATCAAGGTGGTAATGATGCAAGAGGTAGAAAAAGTACACGACTTGAAAACAAATTAGTGGGTATGTGTATCACCGTGTGGTACACAAGGCCGTTGTCACAGAAACTACTTCTTGAAAAAAATTGCAACGCAAACTGAAACTGTGCACGTCTTGAAAACAATGAGAAGGTGTGTGTATCACCGCGATACACGAAGCCGTTGTCTTGGTAACGACTTCCAAAATGGCAGCTGGAACGCAAAGAGACGATCTCAGGAGCGTCGATCGTAAGACGTGAGTTGGAGCGCTGACGCTGTGCGCTGACGTAAGACATAGAATTACCAGCTTGAAGAGAATCCCAGGATAGGAATGTTCGCGTGGAGCAGAAATAATGGTCTTCGTTCCCGGTTACCAAGGGAAGCAGAGAAAGTAGTGGCCGTTTAGACTTTGAAAAATGCCAAGTGCATGGCGATGTGAAATACACTGAATGTTCAATATTTGTGGGAAGTGGCCGTTTAGACTTTGAAAAATGCCAAGTGCATGGCGATGTGAAATACACTGAATGTTCAATATTTGCGGAAAGACAGACAGCGCTGAGCCTGAGATGTAGTGCGAGGTGAATGTCTTAGTGCGCAATACAGCAGCCAACAAAAAAAAAAGAGCAAGCGTCCTACCAGTTCGTAGTCTTCAGGAGAAATGCACTTGGAAACAAAATCCGAAACTCCCAAACAGCCGAAGCGAAGAGAAAGACGATCTTTTCTTGACTTTCAAATCGGTTGGCTTGCTTGTTTCTTCTTGCTCCATTTAAGCAGAAAACTGCTAATGTTTTTGCACGCAGGGTAGGAAGAGTGACCATGTAGTTGGAAGAATCGTCACCAATCAATTTGTAGTAATTGAGGCGGAAACAATATAAATACATATAAGTATTTATTGGAACTACATGGTCGTGGAGCCAGTAGAGAACAGCTCCACCAGGCTCAGCAGAAAGGACCAACTGACATCATGCATTCAGTCCCTAGGCAACACAGATATTCTACAGGTGACATCATAGAGAATAAACTATATACAGCAAAGGCACATTTAACACTACAACATTACTACAAAGTCCCTCAACACATTTATGGCTACAGTAATGGCATCAGCTTGCCCACACAAGTAAACTTCAACCCACCCTGAAAACATACACACAATTACGAGAACCATAACAGGGGCAACACTTGGGCATTTGAATAAAGGCCATTTGCGAATACATAAAAGGCCATCCAAGGAACAAGTGGATAGCAGGAGTCGTCTTGATCTCTTTCACAATGTTGTGGGCTTGGGAGGTGACATAGGAGTGGCAATCAGTCTGAGGAACACAATGACAAAGGGGCACATACTATTGGTTTGCTGTCGTATGAATCATTCTGTCCCTTCTGGCATGGGCAATAAAATGATACAGGCTGGTCAAGATGGGGAGTAAGAATGTTGGGGCCACAACTCTCTCAATGCCATCCCTCAACACTCCTTTTGGGTCCTTTTTACAGTTGTGTTTGATTCATGCCTGTTTTTCAGCATCAGATGCCTACTCTGTAACATAGCATATAGTTACAACAGGATCTGTTGAGAAAGGAATATTTCTTCAACAGTTTATACTTTGTTTTTCCATTTTGACATATTAATAAATGATTACCTACACACAAGTCTGAGTTTCCTTCGTATGTTGTCATTCATATATCAAAGTTACAGAAAAGAGTCACGCAAGGCTGCTTGTGATGGTGATAAAAAGGTGAATGCTCGTACAGTGTGATCCAGTGATTTTATCAAAACAACAAAGACAACACATTTATTGACATAAATCAATTACATCAATACAGCGCTGTTTGTTTTTTTCAAAAAATTGTACAATAGTGGCTAGCTTTGCTAATTGTAGGTGCTTTCTACTATGTTCAGAGTAGATGTGGGCACAACATATATAACATCGACGTTTCGACCCTTCTTAGTCATATTTAATAAAAACATCAAAATAGGTCTTCCTCAGGACTAAACACACGTGCAGCCTGGAGTCACAGGAAAATAATTTTACAGCCCAGTTTGAATCCGGGATCAGTGAGCACAAGCTATGTGCTGGATAGATGAGGCCATCCTGGCCGGGATGGGATCATATGCGGGCGGTGCAACTTGTGGATCCAAGAGGTATTGAAATGTCGACGATATATATGTTGTGCCTCGTGTCTACTCTGAACACGGCAGAAAGCACCTACAATTAGCAAAGCTACCCGTTGTTTTACAGATTTAAAAAAAACAAAAAACGGCACTGTATTGATGTAATTGATTTATGTCAATGAATGCTGTCTTTGTTGTTTTATTTAAATCACTTGATCACACTACACGATCACTTCACCTTTTTTTCACAGTCCGAAGCAGCCTTGCTTGTCTTTTTTCTGTAACTTTGATATATGTATGACAATATGCAAAAGAATCTCAGACTCATGTGTGTTGGTAATCATTTACTGATATGTCAAAATGAAAAGACAAAGTATAAACATTGAAGAAATATTCCTTTCCCAACAGAACCCAATGTTACTATACACTGTTGTATACCAAGTTTTTGAGGGACACAGGGTCACCCCATTGTAACAAATACTCTGTAACACAGACAGATCTTTGAGAGTAGGCACAGGTAATACATCCGTTTGCAAAGCGTGTATAGTTGCTTCGCCATTAAGGGGTTAATGCAGCCTTCTATCCTTCTATGCTGGTTTATCTGCCAATTCATTCTCTAAGTACACTTCATCTTATGTGGATTGGAGAGCAATATATTTCACAATGGCAACTTTCAATGATAACAAGAGCACATTCAACATATTTCACAAGTACATCCCATTTTTGATGAAGGTCCAAACAAAATGTAGGAGTCCCCATTGCATCCATAATAATCCATAGTCATGTATACCTTCAAATGTATAATTAGGTTCAGGTAATATGGTAAGAAGTTTTTTTCATGCAAGCATACAGGCACGAGTCATGGCAACATGCTCTGCCACATGGGCCAAGTGGACCTGGCAAAAATGTCAACTTGCAACAACTTCATGTTAGGTACATACAGCATGTCCAGTTTAAAGAGAGAAAATCTGTTGCCAAACCTTTTTGTAAAGGGAGTGAAGCACCCATGTAGCCACACCTCTGGGATTTACTCTACATACCAAACCAAGTTTTGAACTGAAAAGTAAATCCCAAAAAACACTTTGTGCCGATTTGTGTCAGTTTAGGTGTTACTGCACCAGTTCAAGGCGTAAATAAATCTGGCCCTTAGTTTGCTGCCCAATGCAAAGGATGCACAGTTGATTCTGTACACCAGGTAGCAATTCCCGCACAAAGGAACACCCACAACCCCCTGAGCTTGCTCCATAGGATGGGTTATTCCTTAATAATGTCTGAAAATCACTTTAGCCTATCTAAATAACCTGCTGGTGACTCTCCTTTGTTGTGTGTACTTTTAGAATGTTTGGCTCAGTCTGCCTTGACAGGGCACACCTCCATTAGAACATTGAAAAACCTCTCCTTTGCTGCTGTTAAAATTACATTGCCCTGAGTGACCACTAGTGACCAGTCACTCTTTTCTATCAACCAGTCTCTCACTTCACTTAGCACAACTGATCTCAGCAACTGATTCACATCTGCTTAATACAATTAAAAAAACATTTGCAATTCTTCAAAGAACGTATTGTCACATTTGTTGGGTAATTTATCTTTATATTAATCCAATCTTCAGGAGACCAAGGGACATGGATGGTTACTATGCCTTCCGGCCATTGTGGTCTCTCAAAGGGAGAAGGGCATTAGGGGATTGTGAGAGGGGTTGCTCATCTCTGACATCACTGGGCGATGACGAGTCATGATTCTCTCATTGTTATTTCTTTTTATTTCTCAGTCTATGTGCCATACTGTGTGTCTAAAGTTGTCTCAGGTAATAGTCAGGCAACTGGTTATAGACTCAATCCACCCTGCACCTGCCAGGAAAGGAATGAAGGTAGGGACAGGAGCGAGGGTGTGGGGTAGTGGAGGTTTTTGGCTCTACTTCAACCAGTCTTCGAGCGACATCGACCTCTGTGGACAAAGTTGCCCCACCATGTTCATGGACCAAGCAGTGGCCCAAGGAAGATCCCCATCACTGTATCAGAAACTTAAAATCCATCCGCTTCTTCAGTGTTGGACCTGGTCCTTTCTGCAGGGTCACCCCCAAACTTTTTGCCTTCCTCCTCCCTTTTTTACTGAATTCATTTTTGCTGGCTTTAGGATTCTGGGCACTGTACCACTGCTAACCAGTGCTAAAGTGCATGTGCTGTCTGCCTAAAACATGGTAACATTGGCTAATCCACAATTGGCATATTTAATTTACGTAAACGTCGCAAGTAAAGTGCACTACATGTGTCCAGGGCCTGTACATTAAATGCTACTAGTGGGCCTGCAGCACTGACTGTGCCACCCACTCCAGTAGCCCTTTAAACATGTTTCCGGCCTGCCATTGCAGAGCCTGTATGTGTAGTTTTAAACTGCTATGTTGACCTGGCAAGATAACCCACTTGCCATGTCCAAACCTATCTTTTTAATACATATACTTCACCCCTAAGGTAGGCCCTGGACAGTTCCAAGGGCAGGCTGCGATGTATTTAAAAAGTTGGACATGTACTTTCAAGAATTACATGTCCAGGTAGTGTAAAACTTAAATTCGTTTTTCACTACTGCAAGACCTATCTTGCCCATAGGTTAACATTGGGATTGCCTTATTCCATTTTATAAGTGTAATTCCAAATTGGGACAAGATAGAAATTTCGAGTTTGGTGTCTCTGGACTCACAATTTAAAATCACAACTTATGGTGAAGTCGTATTTTAAATTGTAAGTCTGAAAATGCTACTTTTAGAAAGTTGACATTTTCTTACTCTAACCATTCTGTGCCGCTGCCTGTCTCTGAATACACGTCTGGGGTGGGTGACAGCTGGGCTTTGTGCTTTCCCTCTAGACAGTCACACACAAAGGGAGCCGAGGTTGGACATTCACAACTTGATGGCGCATCACCAGGCTGATGGTCCTTCCTGAGCTAGATGGGAGGGAGGAGTTAACACTTGCACCTGAATAGGGCTGTACCTGTCCCCACACAAAGAGCTGCAAACCCCCTGTAGTGGGACTGGAGCCAGGGCAGGAAGGGCAGGGACCTTGTGGACCTCAAAGGCCTTTCTTTTAAGTCACCTCCACTTCAAAGGCACAACGGGATGTAAGTACTGGACTCTTGACACTGATCCAGCGGGTTATTAGCAACAAGCATTCATACACTGAATACTCACCTGGGCCCATTCATTCATACTAACTAATAATCACCGCTGGTGAGAGTCAGTTGTACTCTTTATCAAAATCCCTGCTACCAATTACCTTTTCTGATTGAAGAGTAATGACTTACCAATGGACCTTTGATAACTGGGGTTGAAATGAGATCATACAAAACATAATTTTCATTAGACTCCTGAAATAACCACTGACTCAGAAAGTTTTAAATTGTTTATCTAAAATTATTTAGCAGAGTAAATTACAATTCACATAATACTTAATCGCATATCAAGGAGGAAGCATAATGTAGTCCCCTATTAATCACAAATGACGGTCCCTCAGAAAGGAGACGATAGAGACAGCAGTACAAACTAAAGATTACGCATTTATAGTTACCTAAAGGTGTGAAAACCAAACCCCTTGGCCAAGGAGTTGGAAAAGGGTCCCCAGGATAAAATGAAGACCAAGACCTCCGGACCGGATTCTGGACAGGATAGATGACCTCTCTACCAACGACGCCAGCGCCGTTCCCCTCTCTGACACTTGGTTCCTCCTCGGTTCTTCCACGTCTTCCTCTAATAGAGTCCGCTGCCCCCACCTCAGGACCTCTTTGGACAGCGGTTCAGTCTGCAATCGATCAGCTCTCGTCTGTGGCAGCATCTGAGCCTAAGTGCTCCAGAATCTCGCACTCCTCTCTGCTAGCTAATTAGCTAATTCTATATCTATTATACCCTTCTACGCCCATGTACCTCCCATTAATGTTTCAAAATTATGGGCCCACTCATTCTGATTGGACAGGGACAGGGGGTTGATCCTCACACCATGTCATTTTAGTTCAATTTTCTTAAGCCCATTGTTTTAGAATCCCGCCCCTCTCAATTAATACATTTGCTTTATTTCCCACCCGTTTCACACCATGATTTTTACAAAATATATACAAAATATATCATTTTATTAAGACATTTTAGTTGAGCTCTGAAGGTGATCAGCGGGTCATGTCCTTGGACATCCTCCAAGTTGATTTCATCGCTTTGCTTTGCTAGTTTTTAGAGCGCATGCGCAGGTCACATGGATCTCAAGCCGCTGTTTAGCCAACCCAGGCCCACTTTACAAACTAATAGAAAATTAAAGAAGAAACATATTAAAATCAAAAATAAATGTTTTCACTGTATACCCCCTACTTCTACTCTACTCCCATTTAATTATAAATGTCTATCCCGCATTAGTAGCGTTAGAATACCACATTATTAATTGCAGCAATGCGAAAGCTTTAGCATGTGAGAACATTAAGCGGCCATTTTAGCATACACTGCGCAGAAGCAAAAGATTCCCTCCAAGCAAAGAAAGACGTCATACCACGTGACATGGTTGACACATGCGCAGTAGAATTCCGCGCTTTAGCGGCCATTTTGGATTAGACAAGGATTGCTTATTAGTGGAAAACACATAGGCAAGCATCTTCTAGATAAAAATGTTGTGTTTGCACATTATTAATAAAGACATTACAGAGTTTTAGTACAAATTAATTAATACTGTGAGAGGATGAAGTCTCATTGTGAGTCCTTGCTCCATCAATCCCTCTCTGATGGCGTTTCTGAGCCATCAAAACTACCTACAACCAGATGCCAAATTTAGCATATTTCAGTCACATTTTCATTTTTACACTGTCCATTCTTATCTTTTCCCTTCAGTTTCTTGTAAATTTCACTTCGCAGGTCTTCTAATTCAATCTCTTCAAATTTTCTTTTCTTACCTCTTCCTGTTACCCTATATGTTTCCTTCTTTCTACAACATTTACACCATATCATTATTGACAATACTATTATTACTATCCCTACTAAGGGTACTATTATTTGACCTATAAGTCCTTTTCCTGCATTAGTAAACCAGGTACCAAATGACGCAATGCTATTTGTCAATCTTTCCCATACACTATCAACTTCCAGTGGTTTCAGTTCCTTCTCAAGTATAGTAATATTCTTTATATATGTTCCAATTTCTGCACTTTTGTCCGGAATATACATGCAACAATGTTTCGTTTTCAACAATTTACAGACTCCGCCCTCTTTTGCTAACAATATATCAAGAGCAAGTCGATTTTGCATAACCATATATCTAATCGCAACCATCTCCGCATTAATCATTAGAAATCCTCCAGCAGTATCCGTTGATAAACGATCAACCACTGTAGACAATTTACATATTCTTCTTGAGTTCAGAATTACTCCCACTGAAGGTATCAATGCACCAAATATGTCACCTACAATTTCTGAAAAACTAGCTCTTTTACTACGTGTTAATTCACTATTATTTTCATTGCTCCCAGTGTTTCTTTTTACGTGGTATACCTTTGGAAAAACTATTCCAAAATAACAACTTCCATACCACCGTGCAGGAAGCCTAAAGTAAGCCTTATTCCCACACACATAATTTATTCCAGGAAAAACTGAATCTGTTCCTCCCTTTAGTCCCCAACCTCCAAGAATTAAGAAATTATGTTCACATTCACTGGTACCAATAAAAACATTGTTATATTCAGTCTTTAACCTATGAAGACAAATTTTCCCTGTCTTTACAAAATCTAGAGCCATAGCAGCTTGAGCCTTGCCAGGTGTATAAATACCCTCTTTCTCAGCCCAAGGTGGAAGATGAGCTTTATGCTCAGACGCTTTCTTTGGAAATTCTGTCTTCTATCTTCAACTAAGTTTAAAAATATCTTTTCTTCTTCACGTAATGAACATGTTAGATTGCTTCTATGTGCATGTGTTATGTCTATCGACTTCATCATTAAGAAAAATTCTCCCATAAATTGTGCATCTTGACTACTAAGCACTGGGTTCAGATTCTTTCGAATAGGAACCTCTGAAAATATCACATCTATATTTGAATAATAATACTGAAGTTTCCCTGTTCTATAAAATAAACTAGTTAGTACACTACATGATATACCATAAGTTAAAGACAAATGATGATAAGTTAGACCTTCTGCTACTGATTCAGGTAACTTCATACAGACATAACAGTCACTAACATCCATTGTATCTACATACTGAAACAATAATTTAGTAAAAACATTTAGACTAGTATCGTTATCTGTTACAACATGATGAAAATCTGGTTAATCTTCTGCTTCTATTTCTACTCTATTACTTTTCAAATTATCTATACTTCCCTTAGTGTCGTTGTTATTCTTTTTGTCCATTATCATAAGGTAAGGAATTGCTACCATCACGACTAACCACACTATAAGCACCACTACCAAACTACATATGCATATAGCACAGCATCTTCTACAACATTTCCGTTTCGGTCTCCCAGAAACTCTGGGGTCGATTCCGATCTCGGCCGGAAGCGCACCGAATACGATTCGTCCGGAAAAAATACGAGCTGAACGTGTTTTTCCCGAACGATTCGAACAGTCGTTCGAGCGAGCAAGTACGATGCGCATTACTGCCAAAATTCCGAGCGAGCCGTACGTACCCATTCCAGGTCCAGTTCCCCGACCGAGCTGGATCCGGAAACGCCGATTCGAGTCGCACGGAAGTAAATACACAGCACCTTCTGGCCGGAATAGCACGATGCGCACTCTGTACATGCCGAACTGGTCACTACGGCCGGCACGTCAGAGCATCCGGGAGAGCTGCACATAAGCTCCGATTCGCGCCACAAGACGATCCACGGCTACGAGACGAACAAGCCAGCTACGAGTACGAGTCGAAGCCACGAGAAACCCAAATGAGACGAACCAACCATGAATCCCATCGTGCAGGTCCTACCAATACTGTACATCTATTACCGGAACCGGTACGGACGCGTACGGCGCAGACGGTAAGTCAAACACCCACTACACAAACAAACGACACGTACCCGACATATGTCACACACACATAGGGATGCAGAAATGATGTACACTAGCAACAGCAGAACCATAGGGGCGGGATGGCTAACACCAATGCCATACACACCCATAGGGGCCTGATGGCTACCACTACCACCACCCCTACTCATGGGGGGATGGATGCCTAGCACTACTACCATCCCCACTCATAGGGGGATGGATGCCTACCACTACCACCACCCCTACTCAGGGGGGGCTGGATGCCTGTCACTACCACCACCCCTACTCATGGGGGCCTGGATGCCTACCACTACCACCACCCCTACTCATGGGGGGCTGGATGCCTATCACTACCACCACCCCTACTCATGGGGGCCTGGATGCCTACCACTACCACCACCCTACTCACGGGGGCCTGGATGCCTGTCACTACTACCATCCCCACTCATAGGGGAATTGATGCCTACCACTACCACCACCCGTACTCATGGGGGCCTGGATGCCTACCATTACCACCACCCCTACTCAGGGGGGGCTGGATGCCTACCACTACCACCACCCCTACTCATGGGGGGATGGATGCCTAGCACTACAACCACCCCCACTCATCGGGGTATGGATGCCTACCACTACCACCACCCCTACTCAGGGGGGGCTGGATGCCTACCACTACCACCACCCCTACTCAGGGGGGGCTGGATGCCTGTCACTACCACCACCCCTACTCAGGGGGGGCTGGATGCCTGTCACTACCACCACCCCTACTCATGGGGGCCTGGATGCCTACCACTACCACCACCCCTACTCATGGGGGCCTGGATGCCTATCACTACTACCATCCCCACTCATAGGGGAATTGATGCCTACCACTACCACCACCCCTACTCAGGGGGGGCTGGATGCCTACCACTACCACCACCCCTACTCATGGGGGGATGGATGCCTAGCACTACTACCATCCCCACTCATAGGGGGATGGATGCCTACCACTACCACCACCCCTGCTCAGGGGGGGCTGGATGCCTACCACTACCACCACCCCTACTCAGGGGGGCCTGGATGCCTGTCACTACCACCACCCCTACTCATGGGGGCCTGGTTGCCTACCACTACCACCACCCCTACTCAGGGGGGGCTGGATGCCTGTCACTACCACCACCCCTACTCATGGGGGCTTGGATGCCTACCACTACCACCACCCCTACTCAGGGGGGGCTGGATGCCTGTCACTACCACCATCCCCACTCATAGGGGAATGGATACCTACCACTACCACCACCCCTACTCATGGGGTCCTGGATGCCTACCACTACCACCATCCCTACTCAGGGGGGGCTGGATGCCTACCACTACCACCACCCCTACTCATAGGGGAATTGATGCCTACCACTACCACCACCCCTACTCATGGGGGCCTGGATGCCTACCACTACCACCACCCCTACTCAGGGGGACTGGATGCCTGTCACTAACACCATCCCCACTCATAGGGGAATGGATGCCTACCATTACCACCACCCCTACTCATGGGGGCCTGGATGCCTACCACTACCACCACCCTGACTCAGGGGGCTGGATGCCTGTCACTACCACCATCCCCACTCATAGGGGAATTGATGCCTACCACTACCACCACCCCTACTCATGGGGGCCTGGATGCCTACCACTACCACCACCCCTACTCAAGGGGGGCTGGATGCCTACCACTACCACCACCCCTACTCAGGGGGGGCTGGATGCCTGTCACTACCACCACCCCTACTCAGGGGGGCTGGATGCCTGTCACTACTACCATCCCCACTCATAGGACGGGTAATGCATGACACAACCAGCATACTCCAACATAAGGAATGTCAGCAAAAGACATCCCCCCAACATCATGACAAGAGTGTGTAGTCTGTGTCAAATGCCTACAACACTGAACATGACATTGAACATACAATGTGACCCCCTATCACATGTGTCACACAAAAATGTGTGTGGCCTTCACAATGCAAGCAGACCATGACCACTGTGGGAATGGGGTCTAAACCCCCATCATCACAGTGACCAAAAGGTAAGTGTGGGGACCATAGCTGAAACACATTTTGAACATTGTGGCAATGGGGTCCAAACCCCCATCATCACAGTGACCAAAAGGTAAGTGTTGTCATGGAAAAAGCTGCAACTGCCAAACAGCATGGATGATTCCTGGTCACAGAACAACTAACACATCAGTGGCAAAGTAGTGGTTGTGTCCCATAGCAACATAGATTGGGTGAGGCAAACAGTGCAGTGCAAATAAAACATACCTTTGGCCATGTGCAGACAAACATCACCCATGCGGACTGACATCGTCTCCATTTATCAATTACACAATGCCAGAAGTGACCATCATAATGCAGACCCACATATCTGCACTAATGGACACACAAATGTAGATATCCTGTGGAGACTGTAGATGTGAGGTGAACAAATACCATACCATGGCAGCAATGGGACATACAAACCATGATTATTGTGCTGACTGATGACCTAGGAGTCCCAGGGACAGCATGGGAAATCCTCCAAACAACATACAGGCAATGGCACACTAAAGATATGCCAATGCAGTGGTGCAGATGCACAAACACAAACAGGCAGCCCCACACTGCATATCAAACACAACAGGTGATGGGGGGATGTGCCAGTGTCCCCAGGCAACCACACAACACATGAGGAGGCCTGAATTCCAATTACACAGATGTGTATACAGTGCCATACAAAAGTAACTCATGGATCGGATTCCCCTATGTGGGCAATCAGGCATTGTTAGATGAGAGGGAGCCCAAATTACACATGTCACACAAGCTTGTAGGAACAGCAACTAACACAGCAAGAGACAGACCCACCACAGCACTACCCCCAGGGACCCCACATTGTGGTGACACAGCCTGCATGATAATCCCACTGTGATGACAAAGGTAGATGTCGTTCACACTGTGAACCACAGCCATGTGCCCTGAGCAACAAACTACCATCACACCTACACAAGCACAAATCAATCAGCACGGCCTGTCAGCCAAGGCCAATATGGAGGTAGGGGTCTAGCCGTGCAACAACTCACATTTGCACACACTCAACACCACACACTTTGAGCTCCACCAATGTGCAGCAGTGAAGCTCAAATGGACAGGTGACATTGCACATGCATCCATGACAATCCCAGGGGTGGTTGTGGGAACTAAGGTGCAGAAACCCATCACACCTGGCCAGTCAACAAGACTCGTGAATGTCTGACACACTGCACAGTACGCGGTACATGGGCATGACGTGAAATCCACCCCAATCAATGGGATCCCGGCCACAGTCACACACCAATGAAGAAGCCAAGGTCACCCACAAAGAACACACGTAGACAACTTCCAACATTGCAGCTCTGACCCTGAGGAGTGGCAGCAGTCACATACACAACGTGTCACAATCACTGAAAGCTACCACAAACTGTAAATTACATGACTTGTGTAACCAACAAGTGCCAAGGGGAATCCTGACTGTGTCTCATCTGCGTTTGCCCACATCCCCAGCACTGACAACAAAGACAACTAGGGATGACAACCTGATGAACATTAGTTTGCCATGCACCCACATCACGGAGAAACCAGGTACAAGATGCTGGATGAACACAGGACAACTCAGCAAGCATCACAAACAGGAACATCCGTAGGGACACAGCCGGTGTAGGAAAAGGGAAGGGAACACACACAGACATGCTTACACAACACACAACACGGGCCCAGGCAATGTCACGGGATTACACACTGCCATGAGGGCACTCCACTCCTGTGGAAGGTCCACTGTGCCAAACCTTTTCTGTGCACGACTCAAACATGTCAGCAGAACACTCGGTCAGTGAGTCAACAATTACAACACACTGAAGGCTCTGCTCACATCAGCCTGGGTACGGGAGTGTCACTTCAGTCACCTGCATATACCCAATACACGTGTCAAGCAAGTTGCACTGTATACACAGATGAGTCCTTCAACATTGATGTGCTAAACTGCATGTCCAGTGGAGATGGGCACACAGTCAGGGAAATAGAAACATTGAACAGTGGTAAGCACACCAGATGTGCATCAGTGTAAGCCACAGATGTTAAATTACAAATGCAAAATGTACATCCCTGTGTCAAATGCTGAACATTACACCCTCAGACTGCAGCAAAGGATGCTATGGATCCAGACTCGATTAGGACACATATTCCATGGACCACATGGAGTCCATCACAGCAACACTTCATTTTCCTGATCTGAACACTATTACAACAGCAAATGCATGATGATACTCATCTACATCATGTACAACAAAAGCAAAACCACTAGTAAACAAAAAGACGCTTTATTCAGCCAATGTAAATGAAAAATTGGAAGTCCAAAAGAAACTAAGGCCAATGGCCTGTCCACATTCACAGTCTGAACAGGGTGACATGTGACAACTTGTCACCCATTGCTTGCCTGCACTGGTACGGACAGGGGACATCCCCTCGGAGGGGCATACAAGGGGCAGGCCAGGCACCGCAGGGACAGGATCAGGGGATGCCAGAAGGAGGCAGTGAAGGGGTGGTGGGTGCAGGAGTGTCACCGGCAACTGCAGTGGAGGTGTCTGACTCAGTGGGGCCGGCACCACTGTAGGGCACAAGTCAGATGGTGTGGGTGCTGGCACCACTGCAGTGGGCCGGTCAGATGGAGTGGACTGGGTCCCCACTGCAGTGCCCAAGTCAGACGGGGTGGTTGTAGACTCCACTGCAGTGCATAACTCCAAGGGAGTGGAAGGGGGGCAGATGAGGTGGGCAGGACAGAGGTGGGGGACCCGGTCACCACACCAGTGGCACAAACAGGCCGAGCGTCTGGGTTGGGGGTGGAAGAGCAAGTGGTAGGGGGGAGGGCCTAAGCATTTTGGGGATGCGGTATGGGTGTGTGGGGGAACCTGGGACAGGGTGTGGCGGGGGAACCTGTGGAGTGGTGGCCTAGGGGATGGAGGAGAGAGACTGTGTGGTGGAGCTGCGTGGTGGTGGTGGTGGGGTCTTGCCCTTCCTGGTCCGGGGGGACTTCCTAATGGGGTCCTCAGTCTGCCTGTGCCTGGGGGAGGGTGTCCGGGTGTGAGGGGCACTCCCCTCTGTGTGTGGTGGTCGCCTCTTCCGCCTGTGCGTTGGGTCAGATGGATCTGTGGGGAAGAGGCCAAGCTCACAGAGGAAGAGCTTCTGGGAGGGGGGGGTTGCAGGTGAGGCAAGGGAAGGGGTTTTGGAGGGAGAGGCATCTGAGGACTGCGGAGTGCTCGTGGATGCGTGTGTGTGTGCCTGGCCCCCATCTCCTGTGAGTGAGGTATCAGTCCCCTGACTGTGCGTGCGTGTGCGTCTGGATTTTGGCGTGTGTGTCTGTGTGCTGCTTGTGTCTGTGCTGGTGGGTGCCTGTGCCGGTGTGTGTGTGCTTGGGACAGGTAGGGTGCTGGGGATTGTGGATGGGGCAGAGGTAGGAGGGGTGAGGGACTGTTGCAGGAGGGACACTGCTGCCGTCAGTGAGGAGGCCATGGACTGATTGGTCCGATGTAGGGCAGACATGCCAGATGACATGCCCTCCATGAATGACACCAGTTGTGTCAACAGACCCGTGTGTGCATGGAGGACACTCAGCATTGATGTCTGCCCTACATGGATCTGTTTCAGCAAGTCCACAGACTCCACACTCAGGGCAGCAGGGGAGACAGAGGCAGGGGGTGCGGTGCCTGGCATGAAGGAGACACGCTCCCCTACACGGGAGCCTCCACGGACATGTGGGATGGGAGCAGATGGGAGGGTGGAGATGGTGGTGGTGGTGGTGGCGGGGACAGACTTGCTCGATTTTGTCTGTGGTCTGCTGACACCCGCCTCCACAAGGGAGTCCTCACTGGAAGTGCTGTGTTCCCCAGCCGAGGTGGTCATAGCTGAGGTCTCCTCAGTGTGGCTCCCCTCACCCTCCGTGCCACTGGGTCCCTCGGTCTCCCCTGCAGTGGACCCAGTCTGGCTCTGCCGCTCCTCTTGGTCCGTGGAGCTGTCTCCTCCTGTGGCCGTGGATGTATCTGCAAACAATCAGGATAAACAGAGCGACATTAGTCACCTGTACTGACCACACACACCACAGTAAGTACAGCACATCACAGAGCAAGCCCTGCCATCATTTGCTAGACATTGCAATAAGTGCTGACACTGATTTGAAGAAGCCCATTGTCTGCCTGACAGTCATTCATGCCACACATATCCTACCTGTCCATGCACCCATCTGTCTGGTGCCTGTTGTATGCGACTAATCATATGTGCACACATGCACCACATACACAGTTGTTGGACATCCAAGAGAACATATGGAAATGTGTCACTCCAAACACATGCCATCTCCTGCCACTGACTCAGTACATGTGTCAGGAAAAGTGATGGGCAGAGTCTCTGTCGATATGCGGGTTTTGGTTCCATCACCAGACACAATGATGTCCTCATGTCCTGATAGACAATGCGACAATGGTGTGCATGCAGGACATATCACACTACTGCTGGATCACCCTTTGCAAGTTGAATGTCATGGCACAGGCCTGTCTGGCAAGTCAGTCATAACTGTCTCCTGTCACAGGGGCAGTGCATACACACAACACCAGTCTACACTGTGTCACAATCATGGAAGTTTTGGGAATGCAAGCCCTGTAGCTGACAGGTGCACATGTGCACCCCTGGCCACCCACATCATGAGGACTAAGATGATCCCACGTCATTCAAATGAGACATTTGAGTGACTGCAAACACAAATCCATACACATGAGCACTTCACCGTCTGATGAGAATGAACCAAAGCTGCCTGCACCTCAATGTTTCATACACCATTGTGCACAGTCAAGGGATCAGAGACCTATGCATTAACCAATGTGCAGATCCTATAGTCACAACTCAGATGGCTGGCCACCCCAAATTGTTAAACACTCCAGGAGTCCAAAAAGCAAGGCCACACCACGGTGACACAGAGGCAGACACCTGAGTGCACTCTTCACAATGCCCAATATGTATGCTGACACACGGGAGTGGGAGAACAGAGTGCCTTCGATGTCCTGAGTAGGCATTACAGTCCTGGTCCATGTGCAACATGGTATTACCCTGAACACTAGGCAGGTGGCTATGCATGTGTCACACACATGATGTACATACTTCTGAGGCTCCTACCTTGGTCTCTGCTGCAGCATGGGTGTGTGGCACATACCCCAGACATGTGGTGAGTCAGAGCAGCAATTGGAACACATATTAAAGCCATACCCAGAGTACATGTCAGATCACAGGCATTGTGTGAGCAATTGTACCACCCATGCAGCCCACAACAAAGTTCCTGTAAATGATGATGTCCCCAACTTGAACCACAGGTAACTGCAAGTACACAGTACCCAAGTGACCTAAGTCACAGACTGTAAGGGCCACACCTGTGTATCAGATGAGGAGGGGGCATGACACAAGTGAGGGACATGAGTCCAGGATGACAAGACAGTCGTACTGTGGAAGTGGAACCAGGCTAAAGGAGTGCATAGAGCATGTTAGTCATAGTACCCAGAAAAGGCTAGCACTTACCCCCTCCTTGCTGCTGTCTGGCCTTCAGCTGCCCATCCAGGTCAGGGAAGACCACCACCAGAATCTGGAGCATGTGGGGGTCAGGGTCCGGTGTCCGCCCCTCCTGCGAGGAGGCGACAGCTTCAGCTGGACCCTTGCGATCCTCCGGGTCCAGCCACGAAGGTCCTGCCACCTCTTCTGGCAGTTGCGGATCCTGCGCCTGTAGACCCCCACAGATCGTACTGCCCGGGCGATGGTCAGCCAGATCTCCTGCTTCTGGTGGGCATCAACCTGTGAGGATGACAAAGTGAAAAGGCCATAACTACACATGCAACATATCCGTGCATCACACAGTTGGATATACATGTCTCAATCACAGGGGCATATGATGTACACAGGTAGTGCAACTATGGCTATGAACAGTTGTCCAGCAGTTACTAAATGGTATCATTGCCTGGGAAGTAAAACCTTGTTGGAATGCACTGTTACTGCACTATACCTGTTCAGTGCATGTGACTACACACTTTGGGGGGTGACAACTACTCAGTGAGCATGCTAGCCACTGGTGTACACACTGTAAGTCTTGCTAGTCAGACAACATGTAAGTAAAGTAAAAGTAAGTCAGTTTTTATATAGCGCAGCTACTCACCCTTACAAGTCTCAAGGCGCTGGGGGCCGTCGTGGAAATTAAGTGAGCTATTGCCCAGAGTCACTTGGTGCTGAGCTGAGCTGCCGCCGGAGCCGGGGATCGAAGGGTGAACCCCGTGCTCCGAAGTCAGCTGCCCTGGCCGCTGCACCACACCTCTCCACCATGACATGCACAATTAGTAAGGCAGTGGACAGCACACTCACCTGCTCCCCTGGTTTCCCATACAGCTTGCTGTACTGTGGAAGGAGGCTGTCCAGCAGGGCCTGGTTCTCCTCAGTGCTGAAGGCTGGGGCTCTCTCCACAGTACGTGCCATTGCAGTAGCCAGAGGATGCAGAGACAGCAGCAGTGGTGGTGGCAGATGTCGTCCTGGAGCATGTAGTGCAGGCAAGTGAGCTCTCAGGGGAACAGCCAGCATTATATGTGTGCTGCAGAGGCAGATACTGTCCCATGTGTCCAAAGTGATAGGTCCAAGTCGTTTGCATCTTCTGAATCTGGCCAATCCATGGAATTGCACCACTTATACACGCCCACAGCCTCCTTCAAAAGTTCAACTTCATGACACCCATGAATTTGCAACATTGTTGTGGGTGGCCAACTGAATTCACTGCATCCGACTCGTAAAAGCTTCGAAAACGCGTCCGTTACCATGTCAGTCCATAGCCAATGCGTGCGCACCGATCGGTCCATTGCTGTACGATGTGTATTTCGGGACGCAACACGCATCCGTCACCATCATATGCAATGGCCAATGCGTGCGCACCGATCGGTCCATTGCTGTACAACGCGTATTTCGGGACACAACACGCATCCGTCACCATCATATGCAATGGCCAATGCGTGCGCACCGATCGGTCCATTGCTGTACGACGCGTATTTCGGGACACAACACGCATCCGTCACCATCATATGCAATGGCCAATGCGTGCGCACCGATCGGTCCATTGCTGTACAACGCGTATTTCGGGACACAACACGCATCCGTCACCATCATATGCAATGGCCAATGCGTGCGCACCGATCGGTCCATTGCTGTACAACGCGTATTTCGGGACACAACACGCATCCGTCACCATCATATGCAATGGCCAATGCGTGCGCACCGATCGGTCCATTGCTGTACGAGGCGTCCCTGTACAAGTCACTCGCATATGTCACCATGGTTGTCACAGGTGAACGTATGCCAGCCACAATTACTTGCCAGGGACTCAGGGGCACACCTACAACACCACAGCCTGTCCACTGTATCCTAAGGCATGGGAGGCTGCATTACCTGTGTGTGTATGGGGGTCAACATGTGGTTTGTTGGGTGGCACTTGGGGGCAGCCACTCCCAGGCTGTGCACATGTTCATGGGGACAGAATCCTTTGTGTGTTGTGCACATGACCACTGTGATGTGCAACTGTTCAGTTCAGAGCATATGGCATGGTCACATTTCCAGGTTGTATTTGTGTATGTTATGTCACATACACCCTGAGTCCCATGTGGGATGGTATGTACGTCACAGGGTGACCCATTGCCACAATTGTGATGGCCCTCCACAGTCTGTGTGCATGTTGTGTTTCAGATGTCTCTGATTCCATCTGCACAATGGGAGACAGTCTCCACATCCACGTTGTTTGTGCATCGACTTTGATGTTGTGCGTGTGTGTGTCACAGATGTACATGTCTGTCCTGCAGTGGTGACAGGGGCCACTACCTGTGGGAGTCATGGTTGTTTTGCTGGCATGTACATGATACGCCATGTCATGCCAGTGTCCATGTGGCAATACAGGGTCCCTGGGAATCTACCTGTCAAAGAGCTGTGATGCCTGGGGCACATCTGTCCTCACTTGTCACTGTGGTGTGTGTTTGGTACGTGACAGCAGTATATGGGTACTGTGACACAGCCGAATGATTTCCCATAGCACAACCTGGAACTTGTTGTCAACACATGTTGAACTGAGATGTTAGATGTTGGCCATGTAGGTGCCATATATGTCCATACAGAACGGCACACACATCAAGTACTTGTGTCTCGTAATGATGTATCATGTGATATTGAGTATGGTCAATGCCACATATGTGGGGTGACTGACAATCTTTCTTTGTTCACCTATGTACTGCAGGGCACCAGCTGTCCATAGACCATTCCCTGACCTTGCAACCATGGTGGAACGTGACTGCATCCGACGGTACCGCTTCACCGCTGATTGAGGAATTGGTGGGGCGGTTGGCCCCACATTTGCTACCTGGCCAGCCATACCCTACAGCGCTGACCCCCAAGGTGAAGGTGATGGCAGCCCTACACTTCTTTGCCACTGGTACCTTTCAACACACTGTGGCGTCTGCTGGTGGGATGTCACAGACCATGTTCAGCCGTGTGCTACGCGATGTTTTGGAGGCAATGTTAACATACTTGAACCAGTACATCTATTTCCCTAAACGTCAACAACTCACTGACGTCAAGAGTGACTTCTATGCCCTGGGGAGGATGCCACATGTCATTGGCTCCATTGATGGGACACATGTGGCTTTGGTACCACCACAGGCATATGAGCAGGCATACAGGAACAGGAACATTTTCCATTCTATCAATGCTCTGGTGGTATGTCTTGCAGATATGAGCATCTCACATGTGTGTGCACGTTTCCCCGGTTCTGCACACGATGCCTACGTGATGAAGAGTAGTCGCATCCCGAGGATGATGTCACAGATGCAGAACCAGCGTGCCTGGCTTGTCGGTGTGTACTGACTTTGTACCATTGTGTGTGTTCTGCAATGTTGTATTCCACCCTCTTTTCCAACTCAGCTAATGTGCAATTGTCTATATGTAGGTGACTCCGGATACCCCAACATGCCGTGGTTGCTGACACCCCTCAGGAACCCTGTGACACCAGCCCAGATGCGCTACAATGAGGCACATGGTCGGACCAGGAGAGTGATCGAGCGGACATTTGGTCTCCTGAAGAGCCGCTTTCGCTGCCTGGACAAGACAGGAGGGGCCCTCCCATATGCCCCTGCAAAGGTGTGCAAGATTTTCATCGTCTGCTGCATGCTACACAACCTGGCAGTGCGGAAGGAGTTGCCTCTCATCCTGGATGACGATGACCAACATCCGCCACCTGTGGAGGATCCTGGCCTGGGCCACGATGCCAGTGATGATGATGATGATGAGGGTGATGTCCGCACACAGCTCATCACCAACTTCTTCAGCTGAATGTGAGTATACAGAGATGTAATGTCAATGATTTGAGTTTGCATGATGTGTGTTGGTGGTGCTCAGTTGCTGTTTGAGTGTGGCCATGTGCTACTTGACTGGATGCGTGCAGCGATGTGTCCTTACAGGTTGTCTGTACTCCCCAACAGTGTTGACATGCTAACTTGGTTTAGTGTAGGTATCTTGTGACATGTATTGGGCATGAGTATTGCAGTTCTGTCCTGTTCTTCAGTGCTTTTGACTGTGTGTCATGTCTGTCCTTCACAGGGTACTTTCAGAGTTGTTTGGTCAACTGTGATCCCCCGACACCATGATTCAACTTCCAGGGTGGAAGCAGTCGTTTCCCTACAGGTGATGTGCCACACACCCCTGGACTTTATTTCTTCAACACTTGTTGACTGTGTGGCCACTGCCACGTGGGATTACCTTGCATCTGTAGTGGAAACAACATGTTGCAAATGTGTAATAAACCTGTGCTTCACTTTGAGATGTGCATTGTCTGTGGTCACACATCTGACTGACATTTGCTTACTGCACCTGTGGGCTAGTTAACACAGACTCTGAATAGGTGTGGTGTCTGTGCATTCCACTGTATTTCCTGGCAACATCAGTGTAGGCGATGAGTCAGATGGCCCTGGTGTGTATGTGTTGTGTTGCCCTAGTGGTGTGTCTCCCTCATATGTGTCACGTCGCCATGACTCACATGACGGTGTTGGAATTGCTGTAGCAGTTAGCATGCACAGTGTCATTCAGCAGATCATCATCTCCATGACAAAATACCACGTTGGAATCACAACAGAGGCAAGTATGGTGTATTAGTGAGTTTATTTACATACATGTGTGAGGATAGTGCACAGGATGGTGGGTGCTGTACATTGGGATTGGAATCCAAAGTTCCCAGATGAGTTGGAAGTGTTGGTAGCAGAAATGTCCTGAGTAAAGTCCACAGTCATCTGATACATTAGTCCAACTTAAACACCCCATGTCATGTGGGAGAGTTGGGTTGCATTCGACAGGGTGAACAGTTTGCACACAAAGGAGAATTTCCAGAACAGGTGTTGGGTTCCTGGGGGATGTACATGGCCATCTGCCTCTCAGTTGTCCTTCCTCGGACGACCCCTCTTATTTCTGGGGGGACCCTCACGTGAAGGCCGCTGCGGTGCAGAGGACTCTCCACCAGAGTCATCCTCCCTCCCTGTGGCAGTTGCAGTTGTTGCGGCACCAGATGTTGTGGGCACACAGGGAGGTGTGGACATGTTGGTGCTAATCTGGCGGAGGCATGTCAATATGTCCCTCTGCACCACTGTCAGTTCTTCCAATGTGTCCCACTTGGACTCCATGCCAGACATGTGTGTCTCCACACGGGACATGTGGGAGTCCAAGCGGGCATGATGGGCAGCCTGCTGCTGTTGAATGTCCTTGAGGATCCCCACTACCTGGCTGACCTCTCCGGGGCTATTCTGGTACGCATCTGCAATGTGTACCAGTTCTGGGTCATCATGCAGTCCAGACCCCTCTGCAAACAGCGACCTCTGCCTACCACCCCTCCCACCACCCCTGGCCACACGTGCGGGACCTGTGGTGGCACGCACAGGTGACTCTAGGCCCCCTTGGGGGTTGGTACTGGGGTTGTTGTCCGTTGCTTCCCGGGGGTCCGGGGTCCGTGTGCTGTTGTCATTCAGTGTCCTTGGTCTGTCCGTGTCGGCGGGGATGGTCTGTGTGTTGGCAGATGTTGGAGGAGTGGGTGCAGGGGGTGAAGATGGTGTTCCTGCTGGTGCTGCATGATGACTCACACCGGAGGGGCCAGGTAGGTCTTCGCCATCCGAGGAGGGCAGAGGCTGTTCCACACCAGAGAGCTCAGGGGCCAACGGAGCCTGGGACAGGGACTCCTCATCATCTGCTGCTGTGTCCCCATTATCACCTGTGTTTGGAAGAGACACACAATGTATGTTATGTTTCTACAGGCATCAATGGTTCAAACACATGACAGTTGTGACTGTACATCTGGATGCGTGCCTGTACATTGCATTGTGCTAAGTTGTCACAGCCAGAGGTTGATATTGTTGTAGCACATTGTCCTGCCAACCTGAAGCATTTCAATGTGAATGTTGAGGTGTGTGCATGACCAGCTCATGTATAGATTGGCTGTACATGGCCATTGCTACTCAAGGGCCATCACGTGCCTGACACAGGTGTGTCATCCTTGTCCACATTTGTCCTTTAACAGGGACATACGTGCAATTCCACTTAGGATATCTTTCAAGATTGGGACATGTGTGGTGGCAGTTTTTGCCAGTCTTTGTGCGTCATATTGGTGTGTCTGGACAACATGGTCACAGTCCGGTATGCCTGGGATCTCTTGGGAGTATCTGCGTTGTTGTCTGGGTTCCTAGTTCACGTCTCATTTCATACAAGTGATGTTGTTAACGTAGCTAATGATGTTGTTGCTGAGTTTTGTACGTGCAAACGTGATTAATCTTGTCAATGTCCTCCATGGTGATAAGGATTGGGCACAGCAGCTCTCTGGCTTTTCCATTGTCATGACAGTGATGGCCAGTGGTGTGTGTTGCAGTGCTGCTGCTGTGAGTAGCATGTCTCCTCAAATGCAGTCCAGCTTGGTGCTTGTGTCTACAGTGTCTATGACAGTGAGTGGTGTGTTGTGTGAAGGATGCATATGTTGCCGAACGATGTGGGAGTGGAATGCAGCTCACAACCACAACTTGTGTGACTGACACCATGGTACAGTGTCCGGTATATTGGTGTGTCCATTGCATTCACTGTCAGGTGTCCCCTGTCAATGATGTCTCTGTGACTTCCTGTGTGTTTTGTGCTATGTAGTTTGTCTGATTCTCCACAGTTGTCATCTGCAAGTCACACCTTCACAGCCAGGCCAGGGGGCACCCATGGACACTGCATCCCCTGACAGTGTGTGTAAACATACAGTTGCAATGGCTGTGAGTGTGTAGGTGTTTGGGTTGGCCAGTGCATGGGTGTGAATTGCAGGCACATCATTTCTCATGCCCATGTGTCAGCCATCTTGCCAGGGCTTTTACTTTGGGAGTGACTGGTCCCACGTGTGCAATGTGTTTTTGCAGAGTAGGTGTGTGTATGGCCAGCATTGGTGGTATTTGGTTGACATCCGGACCTCCTTCGACCCCCAGCCCAGTTATCCAACCATGAAGCATGCCACCCTTGCAATGGATGCAGGTTAACTCTCAGGATGTCAGTCAGTGGTGTCTTGCTGTTGGTTGGTGCACAGTTCCCAGCAGGGCCTTGTGCTCCCCACAACAGAGCAGCATTGTCAGACATCTTGGAAGTGGCTTTTCACTCCCTGTGAGGAGTGCATGCTTCAGTGTGAGCTTGCCGGGCCATGCGGGTGGGGGATGTTGAGCTGTGACTACCACTCCCATCATGCTATTGCCTACACCCCCCTTCCCAGTATGCCCATACTTCCTTCCTTTTGAGTGGACTTCACTGTGTGTGAGTGTGACAGCAATGGCAAGATGGCTGACAGTGTGGTCCTGTTGTTTGTTGGTGCACAGTTCCCAGCAGGGCCTTGTGCTCCCCACAGCTGAGGCCAGTGTCAGACATCTTGGAAGTGGCTTTTCACTCACTCTCTTGTGGAGCACGGTCCCAGGTGTGTTGTTTGGAGTTAGTGGAAGTGGTGTGTGTGTAAGGGCCTGCTGGTAGCTGTAGTCGGAGCTGGCACTCCTCCTCCCCCAGGCCAGACATCCCACCATGAAACGTGCTTCCATTGCAGGGAGTGCAAGTTGGTTGTCAGAATGTCAGTCAGTGGTGTCCTGCTGTTGGTTGGTGCACATTTCCCAGCAGGGCCTTGTGCTCCCCACAACAGAGCACCATTGTCAGACATCTTTGAAGTGGCTTTTCACTCCCTGTGAGGTGTGCATGCTTCAGTGTGAGCTTGCCGGGCCATGGGGGTGGGGGATGTTGAGCTGTGACTACCACTCCCATCATGCTATTGCCTATACCCCCCTTCCCAGCATGCCCATACTTCCTTCCTTTTGACTCTGCTTCCCCGTGGGGTAGTGTGCCTGTGCTGACAGGATGACTGACAGTGTTGTCCTGGCGTTTGTTTGGCTACAAGTCCCAAAAGTGTCCCTGTGCTTCACACAGCATAACCCAGTGTGGTAGTTCTTTGTGGGATATTTAATTAGAGGGTGAGGCAATGCATTCTCCCAGGTGAGTTATGTAGAGTTTGTGTTAAGGGGGGTGTGAGAAAAGCAGCTGGTAACTATGGTCAGAGCTGTCAGTTCTCCTTCCCACCCAGCCAGACATCCCACCATGGAACGTGCTTCCATTGCAGGGAGTGCAAGTTGGCTTTCAGGATGTCAGGTAGTGGTGTCCTGCTGTTGTTTTGAGCACAACCCCCAGCAGGGGCTTGTTCTCCCCACAGCAGTACCCAGTGTCTGCCATCTTGTCAGTTCTTTTCCACTCCCTGTGATGTGAGCATGGTTCAGAGTGGTGTTGATGGGCCAATTGTGAGGGTGACCAATATCTGTGACTACAACTCCCATCATGCTATTGGCTACACTCACTTCACCAGCATACACACAATTCCTTCCTTTCAGTCAGCTTCCCTGTGAGGTGGTGTTCTAGTGGTGGCAAAATGTCTGACAGTGTTTGTTGGTTAGATTTGTGCCACTGCCTTGCTCTATTTGTTGTTAGGTTTGTACATGTCATGACACAGTTACATATCACTATGAGATGGCAGGTATTGTGTTTGTCTGACTAGCATACACATCTTGGGATGATTATGTTTTGGTTACTGTGGCTTTGCTAACGGTGCATGGTTTCACTATCCCCTTGACAATGATGTGTGTGTATTGTCACACAATATTGGGTATATTGGTTGCGTACTCACCAGGCTCTGGGATGTCTGATAGTCCATGTACGCTCTCTGGTGGTAGGATGGCCTGCACCTTCTCCTCCCAGGACCTGAGGTATACTGGTTTGGCAGGAGGGCCACTGCCGGTGCGATGACTCAAGGCGTATTCCTTCTTGAGTAGGTCCTTGACCCTCCAGCGCACGTCATACCTCCTGTTCTGGATGTCTTCCTTTGTGCGCAAACATGGTGATTGTGCGTTCACCCTGTCGACGATCCTCTCCCACATCTTGGTTTTCTGCGACATGGGGGTCTGTTGGACCAATGTACTAAACAACTGTGGCTCTACTCTTAGGATTTCATCTACCAGGACTTCCAATTCACTGTCTAGGAACTTTGGATTCTTCTTTGGGGGCATGGTGATGGGTGGTGGTGGGGATTGATGTGTGTGTGAGTGTGCAAGTGAGGGTGGGTGAGTGTCAGTTTTGCTGGGTGTATGTGAGGGTGCTATTAGGGAAGTGCTAATGGTGTGTGGCTTGTGTGATGGATGAGTTGTGAGTGTGTCTGTGGTTGCTGTCTGATGGTGTTCTGTGCTGGCAGGTCAGTTGAATTTGCAAAGGATCATGGTAGGGATTTGTGGCCTTTATATGGGTGGAGTTGTGGGTGTGTCTTTGTTCCATGTTTTTTTCCCCCAGTATTTATTGACTTTGTCATTGCTTGTTTGGCCCTTTTTTTGTATTTTTTCCTTTGTATTTTTTGGGCATGTAGGAGACGTTCTTCTGACCGAGTAGGACAGTGCAGTTGTCTCGTGCGAGCTTCTCCGAGTCTTTCACGCTGTCTTTCTGCTGGGTTTCATGTGCGGCGTACGCGTCGGTCGCGGAGTATTGGGTTGCTTCGGCTCCCTGTTTTGTATGCGTGTCGGTCGTACGGCTCGAACTCCGTGCGACTCGGTCTGGTTTTACACGCATTGCATCGTACTGCGTGGGTCGGAGTTAGCGGGTACGTATCTGGCGGGTTCATTCCTGGTGCGTGTCGGTCGGTTCGTATCGCGTAGATTTTCCGGCCGGATGGCTGCTTTCCGTGTGGTTCGGTCGTTCGGCTTGTGTTCCGTACGAGTCGGTCGTAATTCACATGCATAGCATCGTACTACGCGGATCGGACAGCGCCAGTATGTGTCGGTCGGACTAAATTCCCGTACCGAGTCGGTCGGTACGTTTTCCGGCCTGAATCGGAATCGGCCCCTCTGTCGTCAGCCATTTTGTCCAAGAAGATTTCTCTTCTTTTCTTTTTCCCTCAAAACTTTAACGTTATCAGGGTGGTTTCACGTCTTTTTCATAAGTTAGTTCTGCACTTGATCCTTCGTCACCACTTTCACTATTTTCTGAACTTTCACAGTCCTCGAGAATTATATAAGTCCAATCAGGGCCTTTAAACTTATTGTTCACGATTTTCAATCTTTTGGTTTTTCAGCCCCACTTGTTTGTCCAGATAAGCTTGTTACTTCATTTACTTGTTCTGGGTCTTCACTTTGTGTTGCTATATGATATTTTACTCTTTTAATAACACTGGGCCAATGATCACCCTTTCGGACTTTCTTGGTTTGCACTGTACTTTCACTTTCTGAGTGTTTTCCAAATACTCCTTTATTCACATTAATGTGTGGCACAATTTGTTTGTCTTTGTTTTCAGTTTCCTCTCTATCTGCTCTTGTTCAGGTCTTATTGTTGGTTCTTCATTTGCCTGAATGTGAGTCTCTGTTAACGTGCCCTGTTCAGGATTGACGTTTTCATGCTTGATATTTTCTTGATCACTATTTTCTTGGTTTTCTTCTTCCTGAACGTGTTTTCCTTGTCCTAACTTGTTCTGATCAGGGCTTATTGCATTCTGTACTTCTGCAGCCTGACCACGTTCTTCTAAACCTGTCTGTCCCTGCTCAAACCCTGTTGTTTCGTTGATAGTTTGAGCCCAATTTCCTTTCCCTATCTGAGCCTGCTCAGGTTCTTTTATAGTTTCAACCTCCCTATCCTGAGCTTGTTCTTCTTCACCTATCTGGTCCTCTCTAATTTCCTCTAATCTAGCTCTGCTCCTTGTTTTGATAAAGACTTCAGGTATATCAACCACTGGTATCCAGTCCTGACTTGTGCTCGGTTGTTCTTCTTCAGCTACTCCTGAATCTATCACTTGGGATTCTTCAGCTGTCCAACCTTCAGCTTCCTCAGCTATTGATGCTGACTGAGGATCTCTTTCTTCAGGAGCTGGCACCCTTTTGGTGTGGCTTACATGAATCCAATTAGGTAAACCTGCACATTTCACTGCTGTGTTTGTAACCAATATAACCTGACAAGGTTCGCCCCACCTGGGTGATAAACACGTTTCTCTGGTGTGATGCTTCACTACCACCCAATCTCCGGGGTTCAGATCATGCTCTTGTTCAGGCTGCCTGGAAACTGCTTCTTCTCCAACCTGGTGAGAGACAGAACGCACTAGGTCAGCCAATGCTTTGCAATAATCTAGAACCATGTCATCAGTTATGTTCAGCAGTTTATTGCCAGGTACATGGGCTTGTCTCATTGCTCTTCCCATGATGATTTCATGCGGACTCAATCCTGTATTCCTATCAGGAATGCTCCTGAGTCCCATTAAGACAAGAGGCAATGCATCTGGCCAATCCAACGATGTGGAGGCACACATTTTTGACAATCTTGATTTTATTGTGCCATTCATTTGTTCAACCACTCCAGAAGCCTCTGGGCGGTACGCACAGTGCAATTTTTGTTCGACTTTAAATGCTTCACAGATTATTCGAATTACATCATTATTAAAGTGACTTCCTCTATCTGATTCCAAAGTTACTGGGAAACCGAACCGTGGAATGAGTTCTCGTAACAACAGTTTTGCAACTGTTATGCTGTCATTCCTTCTGGTAGGGTAAGCCTCCACCCACCTTGAAAACAGACACACTATGACAAGTACATATTTCAGCCCTTTACATGGTGGTAACTGAATGAAATCTAACTGCAATCTCACAAATGGGCCTTCTGCCTTTCCAATTTTTCCCAAACCAATTACTGTTTTCCTTCCTGGATTATTCATTTGACAGTTAAACATCTCTGGCAAAGGCTCTCTGCTGCAGCCCTAAATTTTGGATTATACCAACTTTGTCTGAAAAGTCTAATCATGGCATCTCTTCCTACATGTGTGTCTCCATGACACATTCTAGCCATGTGTGAAATTAGGCAATCAGGCATGACTGGTCTGCCATCTCGATAAACCCATGCATCATCATCTGTCCTTCGAGTACACCCTATTTTCATCCAAACATCCCTTTCACTCTCTTCAGCATCATCCTGCAATTGTCTCACATCATTCCATGTTTCAGGTGTTGAACATAGCATAAGTTGGCAGCTGAGTCCCATTCTTTCAACTTTTCTGTTTACTGCCATTCTATTTCTGGCACAGTGTTGAGCGATTAAATCTGCATATCTGTTACCGGCTACCACCCAATCATCTCCTGACTGGTGTGCGGCACATTTCACCACTGCCAATTCCTTTGGCGATTGTATTGCCTCCAATAATTCCTTTACAAACTGCCCATTTTTGATTGGGGATCCTGAAGAAGTCATGAAATCCCTCTGCATCCACAGTTGGCCAAAATCATGCACAATCCCATATCCATATTGACTGTCCGTAAATATGGTCACTTTTAGATTCTTCCCAATTTTGGAGGCTTTAATCAAAGCAATTAATTCAGCTACTTGTGCAGATTTGACTCCTGGTAAATAGGATGCTTCGACTATTCCGGTAAGTTCACATACAGCATAAGCTGCACTCAATTTGCCATCTTCGTGCCTTAAGCATGAGCCATCCACAAACAGCTCCCTGTCTGCGTTTTTAAGAGGCATTTCCTGAATGTCAGGGCGCAGCTTGGTACATAATTCTGTGACTTCCAAACAGTCATGATCTGTGTCGTCCCTATCTTCTTCACAATATGGATCTGGTAACAATGTTGCAGGATTTACAACTGTGCACCTAGCTATGGTCACATTCTCAGCTCCTAGAATTATTCGCTCATATTTTGTCATCCGACTAGGGGTAAGATGCTGGGTTCTGGTTCTTGTCAACAAAATCACAACTGCATGTGGGACGAACACTTTAACAGGGTGTCCCATTACTATTGACTCACTTTGTTCAATGCTCATACAGGTAGCAGCTACTGCTTTTAAGCAGCCTGGCAATGCTGCAGCCACTGGGTCCAATGTAGCAGAAAAATATGCTATAGGACGCCTGTCCAGTCCATGTCTTTGGGTTAAAACTGAAAGTGCACAACTTTCTCTTTCATAGCAAAATAATGTAAATTCTTTTGTATAGTCAGGCATGCCCAGGGCAGGTGCCTCACACAAAGCATTTCTTAATTTTACAAATGCACTGGCACTTTCATCATCCCATTCAACTGGATCCTTTGCTTTCTTTTTGGTTAACTGAATTAAAGGCTTCGCTAGTAGTGAAAACCCTACAATCCATTGTCGACAGTATCCTACTATTCCAAGAAACATTCTCACTTCTCTTTGTGTTACTGGCATTTTCATTTGCTTAATTATTTTTATTCTCTCAGAGGTTATTCTTCTCTTTCCTCTCTCAATTTGGTGTCCCAAATACTTAACTGCTGTTGTACAAAATTGTAACTTCTCAGGTGACACTTTGTGTCCTTCCTCAGCCAAATGATTGAGTAATGCAATTGAGTCTGCGACACACTCGTCATGAGTTCTTGATGCGATTAACAAATCGTCTATATATTGTACCAAGACTGAGTTCCTGGGCATTACTAATTTTTCTAGGCACCTTTTCAGTATCTGATTAAAAATGGATGGACTTTCTATGTACCCCTGAGGAACACGATTGCACACATATACATGATTTTCGAATTTGAACGAAAACAAATACTGACTATCTGGATGCAATGGAATTGAGAAAAATGCTTGGCACAAATCAATTACAGTAAACCATTCTGCGTTCCATGGTATTTGGTATAGGATTACTGCAGGATTTGGTACTATAGGAGAACAAGGTACCACAATTTTATTAATTTTCCGTAAATCTTGAACAATCCTATATTTTCCACTAGGCTTTTTCAAACCTATGATTGGCGAATTACAAGGCCTACTCATAACTTCTTTTAATATACCTTGTTTTACCATTCTTTCAATTTCTTCTGTAACCCCTGCTTTCACTTCAGCACTCATTTTATACTGTCTGGTATTTGAGAAAATTGCGCCTTCTTTTACAGTTATTTTTACTGGGTCTATATTTGCCATCAGACCTACTTCTTTTCCAGTAAAATCCCATACTTTTGAACTCACTGTAGTTTTTAACTCTTCTGGTAATTCATCTTTGGTTATCAAGGAAAACATCTCATCTACTTCCGTTCCTTGCTTGGCTATCATGAATTTGTAAACATGATCTTCATCCGGGGTCTGTATTGCAACACCATCCGGTGTGCAGAAAATAGTGCAGTTCATTTTGCACAGTAAGTCTCTGCCCAGTAAATTTACTGGACTAGAATCACACACCACAAATTGGTGCATTTCTCGGAAGTTTCCGATTCTTACTTCAATGGGCTCAGTAAGGGGTGTTCTAATCTTTTGATTTGCTACACCTACAACTTGGATAGCTTCTCCAGAGAGAGGGAGGTCTGGGATGTCTGCTGTTCTCACAGTAGAACGGGTAGCACCAGTGTCCAACAGAAAAGTGATATCATTACCTTTTACTTTCCCTTCTACATATGGACCTGACTGATCTACCAGCAAGGATGCGCCAAGTACGCACTCCTTCTCCCCCTCTCTTAGGCACCGTCATTGATAATCATATGGATTGAAATCATCCTGTAAAAGAAACTGTGAAGTTACATATTCGTTCTTACCACTTCCTCCTTGATATCCGACGTCTGTACCGTGCTTTGCTCTGCTTACATTACCCTGTATAGGGGCAGGTGGCAACTGACGCTGAGGATTTACACCCTGCTGTGAGTCATTCTGCGTCTGTGGATTTAAATTATGATTTGGGCCATTATTATTTTGAATCTTTTTACATTCGTTCTTCCAATGTCCCAACTTTCCGCATCCATGACAAGGAAATTTCTTTTTAGCCTCTTCTCTACTCATTCTTCCTCTTGCCTTTCCACCATTTCCTGTGTCACCATTCGATCCAGATTCTTTTCCCTGACTTTCTGTTGGATTATCTAAATTAATTCCCTGTAACTCAGCCATTTTCACTTGAGCCCACATCACCTTTTCTTGTAGTTTCTTGTGTTTATCCTCAATGTCGTCCCCACAATATTTAGCGTATTTTAAAATCTCATCGATAGGCTTTCCCTGCCAGCATAACATGTGTTGCTTAATCATCTGACAAATCTCTGGTTTTAGACCATAAACAAATCTATAGACAAATTGACTCATATTTTTGTCTCCAATATCCTCAAAACCACTATACTGTTTGAACACCTGTAATAGACGTTCATAGTAGGCATGTACCGATTCATTTGCTTCTTGGGTAGTTCTGTCTATTTTCACCCAATCTGTTTCTTTTGGTGGTATTTTCCCTTTCAAATAAGTTATTACCTGGTGATACTTTTTCATCACATCATTTGATGGGGCACCTGTCTTTGGATCCCTAGGATACTCTTCACTAGGCCAGTCGATTGTAATTTTACAGTCTGTCCATAAATCGGCAGGTACCACTATGTCAAACAAACCATCCAGGTCTTTTAACAAAACCTTTGAAACCTTCACAAACCTCTCAACCTGCTTGTACCATTCAATTGGTTTTTCTCTCAATTTTGGGAAATCATTTGTAAATGACAAAATGTCTTGCCTGCTCCATGGGACATGAACATAGCCTCCTCCTGGAACCTCCCGCATTGGGTACATCTGTTCTACTTTTCCTGTTTCCTTCAATAAATACTCAGATGTCATTCTATTCGAATGTGCTTCTTCCTTTTTCTTTGTCCATCTAGTTTTCCATTTATCCAATTCTCCCCATTTCTGTAAAACTGTCATTAATTCTTTAACTTGTAATTTTCTGCCAGATGTATTCATATTTTCTAAGTCTTTGTCAGTAAATTCTGCTCTGTATGGTCTCTGCAACACTTTTGACTTCCTTATTTCAATTCCCATCTCTGAGGCTAAATCCGTTAACTTTTCATGGAATATTTTTACATTTCTGGTTATGCTCCTACATACGAACAATAGTTCTTCTTCACTGTAGGTATTTAAACGATCTACTCCTACATTTCCAGCTATCATTTCTTCTAACTCGACTTTTAATTTATAAATGTCCAAGATCTTTGGGGATGAACTCTCTCTGTCTATTCCTTGTGCCCATCTTTCTAAGTCTTCTGGAGTTACTACTGTTGCACTTTTAGTTCCTGAAGAGGTTATTATATTTACATCCCTTGAGCAACTAGGTGTGGCTCTTCTGGGGGTGCTATTTGCAGATTCTCGAATAGGCATATCCATTAGTGAAATCATAGATTCACAATCACTGATATGATCATCAGTTATTACAACTTCATTTTTAGGGTTTTCCATAGGTGTAGGCATAACTAAGGGCTTTGGGCAATTTATTTTGTCTCCGTATAGAGGAACTACGGGACCAATTGTTACAGGTATAGTCAACGAATCAGGATGTACATTCAACTGTGTTATTTTCTGTATTAATTCTGCTCTGTTTCTGTCTAAGGCCTCTCTTTCCTTATCCTGAAGTACCCTATTAACTGGAGGATTATGCAGTACTTGAGGTACCAACCGTGTTCACAAAACAGGTGCACTTGGGGTACATCCACCCAACCCTTCCTGGTATGGTGGAGGGTTCTTTAATATTTCTTCCATAAATTCATCTTCAGATTCTCCAAACCCTGTCAAGTGTTTAGTCTTTTCTTTGCATTTGCTCCCTAACGGCTCATCTGCCATGAATACTGGATACAAACCCTCGATAAGCATCGCTCGTCTCCACTGTTTCATCTGACTTTCTCTTGTCTCATTCTGGTGTCTAGGGAAAAATCCCCTATAACCCCTATTACTCCTAGGTCTATCACGCTCAAATGCTTCTGTTTCCCATTCCTCTAGGGCTTCGTACTGCGTTAATCTTGGTCTGGGTTCTAATTCATTCATTCTCATTCTTAAATTTTGAAGAACTCTCCCATTGAATGTGCCATTCTCTGGAAAAGCTAGTACTCCATCATCTTTTGTATATTCTATCCAATTTTCTAACCATACGCAAGTATGATAACCCCTCTCCATTATCATGAATGAGGTGGGCGTTTTTGCTGGTGGAATGAGAATTCCTTCCCTAGTTTTGATTGGCTTATCCTTTTTAAAATAATTCTTAATCTTTTGTAGGAATGACAATTTTCTCTTTTCTCCATACATTTTGGGTAAATATCTATTTATTGAATTATATTCTGCAAAACCTAAAAATCTCCTGTCTGGACGTGTTCCTGTCAAAGTCGGATCGCGTTTCCACATATAATCTACACTGTCCACTAAGATTACAACTTCTATGCTGACAACCAATCAAATTCAAGCTTACGATTGTCTCGGAACCAATCCTAGCGCGGCTTTCTGTGACGTCTATCTGACGACCCCTCCTTTACAATCTGCGCTTCTCTGTCCCTCGCTGTTTCAACCAATCCCAGCGCGGCACCTGTGACGTCAGTTACTCCTTACTACTGACCCCTCCTTTACAAGACTCGCTCTACGCCCGCTGTTTCAACCAATCCCAGCACGGCGCCTGTGACGTCAGCTACTACTCCGACAGCTGACCCTCCCTTTACAAAATTCGTACGCAAGACTTTATTTTTCTCAACACTTCTTAATACAATTCAGTAACAACATAAAACATTCGCTATTGTGCCAGTTTCCCTAAATTGAAAAGGATAGTTTTTCTCACACTTAGTAAAATCCTTCCGTTTACTAGACATACACTACGAGTAAAACCCTTTCGTTTACTCTTCACGTAAGCTTCGGAAATACCTGCTACTCCTTCAATGTTACCCTTTCTAGGTGATATAACATCAAATTTTCACCAGCGTATTCCTTTGCTGTCACTCACACACACACAGAGTCCCTAACCAGTACTGATAGCCCTGCTTAACTTTTCAGTCCTATTTCTGCCTGACAGATCACCTCACTGCAGTATGGCTTCCACTTACCATCCGCTATTCAAATTCCCCGGGGATTCTAGACAACATAAAACAAAACTTTTTAAAACGGATGTTAGTTCATAAAAATAAAAATCTCATTACCCAATTAACAAAGTATAACCATCCTCTGATAGCCAGAAAACTGATCCAGCGGGTTATTAGCAACAAGCATTCATACACTGAATACTCACCTGGGCCCATTCATTCATACTAACTAATAATCACCGCTGGTGGGAGTCAGTTGTACTCTTTATCAAAATCCCTGCTACCAATTACCTTTTCTGATTGAAGAGTAATGACTTACCAATGGACCTTTGATAACTGGGGTCATACAAAACATAATTTTCATTAGACTCCTGAAATAACCACTGACTCAGGAAGTTTTAAATTGTTTATCTAAAATTATTTAGCAGAGTAAATTACAATTCACATAATACTTAATCGCATATCAAGGAGGAAGCATAATGTAGTCACCTATTAATCACAAATGACGGTCCCTCAGAAAGGAGAAGATAGAGACAGCAGGACAAACTAAAGATTACGCATTTATAGTTACCTAAAGGTGTGAAAACCAAACCCCTTGGCCAAGGAGTTGGAAAAGGGTCCCCAGGATAAAATGAAGACCAAGACCTCCGGACCGGATTCAGGACAGGATAGATGACCTCTCTACCAACGACGCCAGCGCCGTTCCCCTCTCTGACACTTGGTTCCTCCTTGGTTCTTTCACGTCTTCCTGTAATAGAGTCCGCCGCCCCCACCTCAGGACCTCTTTGGACAGCGGTTCAGTCTGCAATCGATCAGCTCTCGTCTGTGGCAGCATCTGAGCCTAAGTGCTCCAGAATCTCGCACTCCTCTCTGCTAGCTAATTAGCTAATTCTATATCTATTATACCCTTCTACGCCCATGTACCTCCCATTAATATTTCAAAATTATGGGCCCACTAATTCTGATTGTACAGGGACAGGGGGTTGATCCTCACACCATGTCATTTTAGTTCAATTTTCTTAAGCCCATTGTTTTAGAATCCCGCCCCTCTCAATTAATACATTTGCTTTATTTCCCACCCGTTTCACACCATGATTTTTACAAAATATATACAAAATGTATCATTTTATTAAGACATTTTAGTTGAGCTCTGAAGGTGATCAGCGGGTCATGTCCTTGGACATCCTCCAAGTTGACTTCATCGCTTTGCTTTGTTAGTTTTCAAAGCGCATGCGCAGGTCACATGGCTCTCAAGCCGCTGTTTAGCCAACCCAGGCCCACTTTACGAACTAATAGAAAATTAAAGAAGAAACATATTAAAATCAAAAATAAATATTTTCACTGTATACCCCCTACTTCTACTCTACTCCCATTTAATTATAAATGTCTATCCCGCATTAGTAGCGTTAGAATACCACATTATTAATTGCAGCAATGCGAAAGCTTTAGCATGTGAGAACATTAAGCGGCCATTTTAGCATACACTGCGCAGAAGCAAAAGATTCCCTCCAAGCAAAGAAAGACGTCATACCACGTGACATGGTTGACACATGCGCAGTAGAATTCCCGCGCTTTAGCGGCCATTTTGGATTAGACAAGGATTACTTATTAGTGGAAAACACATAGGCAAGCATCTTCTAGATAAAAATGTTGTGTTTGCACATTATTAATAAAGACATTACAGAGTTTTAGCACAAATTAATTAATACTGTGAGAGGATTGCTTCCGAGCAAGTCTCATTGTGAGTCCTTGCTCCATCAACACCACCATCTCAGTACACTCTGGACCTGAGGACACTCTGCCAAGAAGAAGGACTGCTGTGCTGCTGAAAGACCTGACACTCTGCTGGATTTGCTAGACTCCTGCTCTGCTGTGCCAGTCCTGCTGCCCCCTTGTCTGGTGGTTAGAAGGACAGGACCTGACTCTCTATATGCTCAGAACTAAGTGGCTCGAAGGGCTTGCCTCCTGTTATGAAGTCTCAGGGACATCAAAGACTTCATTCAACTCTGCTCTCACTGCTGGACTCTGCCAACTGTGAGTCCTGCTCTCCTTAGAGGTGCCTTCAAGAGGGGTTCTGCAGCTGTTTTTCTGCCAAAATCAACGCATCGCCTGCTTTACGCAAGTCAGAACTGAAGTATTTGCCTTCGACTCCAATGCAGTGCTGCTTCAGAGATTCCACAGTGTAGACAGCGCAGCTCAACAATGACACAGCACCTTAATCGTAAGGGGTTCGATGACTGCACGGGACCCAACTGCAAGAAACAAAGACGACGCAGTGTCTTCATCGTAAGGGGCTCGACGATGACGCTAGATCTGATTGCAAAGCTCATCAACGATGCAATGCCTTCATCATAAAGGGGTTCGGCGATGACACAGGACATGACTGCGTGACTTGGAGCTGACACAGTTGATTCTCAATGTCTACATATCCTCGGGAGAGATATTGTTTTCAGGTTGGCCTGCGTGGCTTCTGTATCTGACCCGCGCTCCATCGCGGTCAGCTTGACTTTTCAGATTTGACTTGGTTTAGCGCATCCAGATGCCCCCGGTTGGGGCTTTATACTTTTAAGAACTATATTTCAATGTAATCTTTCAAAATTCATAGCTCCAGTTCCACGTATTGGATTTTTTTTTTGGTCTTGTTTTGTTCATTGAATTATGCTCTGTTTTTCTAAGCTAGTATGGATTATTTTTGTGAGGTGTTTTCACTGTTTTACTGTAATAAGTGTTGCACAAATACTTAACACATTGCCTCTGCCGGACTGCTTGGTGTCACGCTACCAGAGGGTGAGCACAGGTTAATTTAGAGTGCGTATCTGACTTACTGTGACTACAGTGGTGGTCCCCACTTGGACAGGGTGCATACCTCTGCCAACTAGAGACCCTATTTCTAACATTAAGCATCCTGTATCCCCTGTCTTTGGACCACTCTATTGATGTCTATGGCGGTTTTCCAAAAAAACCTGGAACTGGACTGGAGACTGCTCTGGATGTAAGGTAACTGTCCTACCAAGCCTCATTGGCCCCAGTGTCTCACTCCTTGCCAGATTTGGTTGCCTAAAGTGGCGTGAGTAGTCATTTACAATTTTACAAATCTTTTTTAAAGTTTTCTAAGTAACTGCTAACTGCAGTAGTTGTCAATGCTTGTTTGCGATTTGAATGAAAAGCAGTGATTTATTATTTCCTTAATAATTTATATCTCCGGAACCCTTTGGGGTATTTTGTTCATTTTGTTGTCTAAAAATTCATAAGAATAAGAGCTATTTTTATAAATTAGTGTCATATTTTCTTTGTGTAGTGTCTCTTTCTTGTTCACCTGTTTTAGTACTTGTAAATAATTTGCACTTGTTCCTTTGACAAAGCCTGACTGGTGGACGCCCCAGCTATCCAGATTTGAGCTAAGGTTTTGCAAACAAGCCTGACTAGATCTAAGACGGGTTTATGAGTTCATTACACAGTGAAGCCACACAACCAAACAATATCATAAACTGCTTTCCTCACAATAACAGTCACAACAGGTGCCTGGCCTTTTCATGAAAATGAAAAAGGATCTTGAGAAGAGATACAACAGTGGAGATCTCAGATGCTGAGCTGCTAGCTTAATTGCAAATCCTTGCTGCCCAATGCCAGCCACGAAAGTGAGACTGTGCATGTCAGAGGTGAGTGAACTCGGGCCCATTAGTATAATATGATCATACATACTGGAGGTATGTTACTCAAAATGGCAGTTTGCAAATGTGTCATTACACCATTATAAAACTGAAAAGCTAGTTCACAGGATTTTGGGCAGAACCTCATTTGTGGGCTTCTGAGGTATTCTTAATGAAAGTTTAGAGAAATGTTCAAGTGGACAGGCTCAGTAGAGTTATCCCATCCTCTCAGTATCTATCCTTTTTTCCTTCTATCTTCAAGGCACTATGCCTCCAGAGAAAATGCTAAGCTTTTTGTGTCTGCATTCCACGGCTTCAGGGCTACAATCTTTTGAGCCCAAAAATTGGCATGCATCTTGTGCACCCTATTTAGTGCACATTCACTTAATAGGGATATCCATCAATTTTTATACACTGGGGGCATATTTACTAGAAAATGGCGCAGCACTCCAAGCCATTTTGCTGTGCCGAGCTGTGTCATTAGGAAAGTGCAGGGATGTGTTGTATTTACAGTAATACTATTCATCCCTGTGCTTTCCTCTGTGCTGGTGCACATTTGGATGCCTAGAGCCAATGCAGGCACCTTGCACCAAGGATGATTGTTTTTGTGCAGATAGGAACACCTTCCTGCACAAAAACAATCATTGATGGCGTTTTCAGCCTTTTATGTGTGGTGCAGAATGCAGCACACATAGAAAGAGCAAAAAACAAGGAGAAATACATTTATTTTTCCTCCTTGCCCCACTTTAATGCCTCCCCTGGGGACGCATTAGAATCTGACGCATTCCCAGGTTTACGAAACCTTGTAAATGTGGGAATGGAATGTGTCATATTCCATGGGTGTTCCGTTGGAACACCCATAGCAACACCCATGGAATGCCCTTTTCACGCAGAGCAATGCATGACAGAGGGCCATATTTACAAGGCCATGAAAAGCCACACATGGTGGCTTTACCTGGCCTTGTAAATATGGGCCAGCACACTGCGCCTCCGTATCGCCAATAAAGTGATGCTCCGGCAGTGTAAAAGTGCTGCAGAGGCATTGTAAATATGCCCCTAATTTGGGCAGATATCCCATCCGTCTTGCTTAGTGTGTATATTTCTGTGTACATTTGGTCCCTGGGTTGTCTATCAGTGAGGTGCTTCTCATTTTTTCTCTGTCTCTGTATGAAATCCGTATGACGTTTTTGAGGAAATGGTTATAGACTATGGGGCTCTCCATGCTGAGCCATTCTAAAATGCCAACTTCCCTACACTTTAATGATCTTTTAATGTCACAGGGGCTTTTCAACATTGGTGCATATTTCATTCTCTATCTCCTGTTTGGTGTTGGCTTCCTTCTGTTATTCAGTTTCTCTGAGAAAATTCTAAGATTAATATTTTACTTTCTAGCTTGAGTGTCCAGCCGATGGCATTTAAAGCTTTCTGTGAATGCTGAGGCTGTGTTGGTGAAGATGAGGTGCTTGCCTCCTGAGGCATTTTTCCTTGTTCATGTATATGGTTTATCCTCCCACACCCCCATCGGATTTTCCTTTAGGTTTTCAAGCTCCATGGTTCTCCCTTTTTGAACCAATCAATTCTGTGGATCTTAAATATTTGACTATAATGGTGGCTTTTCTAGTAGTTATTGGTGAGCTGCGAGCTTCATTGTGCAGACCTCCTTTCATTGGGTTTCCTGATGATGGGGTGGCACTACACCCTGGCCCTTCGGAGTATAGGAAAAAATATCTTGCCTATGTTTGTCTCTTCTTGTTCCTCTCTGAAAGAAAATGAGTTACATTCTTTAGATATAAAAAAGGCAATCCTGGTTTACCTGGAGGGTTCTAGACCTTCTTACACTTCTGATCATTTCTTTGTTACCTTTGAGGCAGCTGGGTAAGATTGCATGGATTGTTACGTTATGTTATCTTATGCTATGCTATGCGTATTTCTAGCATGTACAATGCACCCGGGAGGGTGTTCGGTCAAGGAAAATCAGGAGCAACGCGGGCTGAGACTATGCGATGAGCCATGTCTTCCGTTGCTTGAAAAATTCAAAATCTGAGTGGACAAGGCTCTGTTGTGCAGAGGTAGGTCCTTACAGGTTTATAGAACAAGGTAGGGAAAGTCCCAGAGGCCGGATCTGGTTCTGCATATGACGGGTTTGTATGTAAGTAGGAATCCAACTGAGTGGAGGTGTCTGATAGGTATGTGGAATTTAATGCGATTGTTAGGGTAGGTGGGGCCAATGTTGTGCAAGGCTTTGTTTGTGTGCATTGGAGTTTGCAGAGTGCCCTTTTGTGGCTGGGGAGCCAGTTGAGGTCTTTGAGATGCAAAGTGATGTGGGTGCAAGGGGGAAGTCTGAGTATGAATTTGGCAGCTAAATTCTATGTGGTCCTAAGTCTTCTGGTTGCACGTTTATTCCTGTGCAGTTGCAGCCATTGCAGGTAAGTGCAGTGGGGTGGGGTGGGGTGGGGCGGGGGTAGTCGACAGATGACGTTTTTATTTATTTGTTTATTTTAATTTCCCTATTCCGTCATCTGTCGACTTCCCACCCGCCCCCACCCCATTGCATATTCAATCAATCAATCAATCACGGCATTTATAGAGCGCACTACTCACCCGGGAGGGTCTCAAGGCGCTGGGGGAGGGGTAAGTTACTGCTCGAACAGCCAGGTCTTGAGCTGCTTCCTGAAGGAGAGATGGTCCTGGGTTCGCCGAAGGTGAGTGGGGAGGGAGTTCCAGGTCTTGGCTGCCAGGTAGGAGAAGGATCTTCCTCCGGCGGTGGCTCTGCGGATGCGTGGTACGGTGGCGAGGGCGTGGCTGGTTGATCGTAGCTGGCGGGTGGGCGTGTAGAAGGTCATGCGGTCGTTGAGGTACTTGGGGCCCAGGTCATGGAGGGCCTTGTGTGCGTGGGTGAGGAGTCTGAACGTGATTCTCTTGCTGACGGGGAGCCAGTGCAGGTCTTTCAGGTGTCCGGTGATGTGGCTGTGTCGGGGGATGTCCAGGATGAGTCGTGCGGAGGCGTTCTGGATGCGCTGGAGTCTTTTTGAAGTTTGGCTGTGGTTCCGGTGTAGAGGGTGTTCCCATAGTCCAGTCGGCTGGTGACGAGTGCCTGGGTGACGGTCTTCCTGGTTTCAGTGGGGATCCATCTGAAGATCTTGCGGAGCATGCGCAGGGTGTTGAAGCACGAAGATGAGACGGCGTTGACTTGTCTGGTCATCGACAGGGAGGAGTCCAGGATGAAGCCCAGGTTGCGTGCGTGGTCCGTTGGCTTGGGCGCGGTGCCCAGGGCCGGGGGCCACCAAGAGTCGTCCCAGGCGGAGGGTGATGAGCCCAGGATGAGGACTTCCGTCTTGTCTGAGTTCAGTTTAAGGTGGCTGTTCCTCATCCAGTCGGCGACGTCTCTCATCCCGTCGTGTAGGTTGGCTCTGGCGGTGGTGGGGTCGTTGGTGAGGGAGAGGATCAGCTGGGTGTCGTCAGCGTAGGAGATGATGTTGAGGTTGTGTTGGCGTGCGATGGCTGCGAGGGGGCTCATGTAGACGTTGAAGAGGGTTGGACTGAGTGAAGATCCTTGTGGAACGCCGCAGATGACTTCGGTGGCCTCGGATCTGAACGGGGGAGGCGGACTCTCTGGGTTCTTCCGGCGAGGAACGAGATGATCCATTCCAGTGCTTTCTCTCTGATTCCGATGTTGCTGAGGCGCTTCACTAGGGTGCGGTGGCAGACGGTGTCGAACGCCGCGGAGAGGTCCAAGAGGATGAGGGCTGCTGTTTCCCCGTTGTCGGTTAGGGTTCTGATGTCGTCGGTGGCTGCGATAAGGGCGGTCTCGGTGCTGTGGTTGGCCCGAAACCCGGACTGCGAGGGGTCGAGGGATCCATTCGTCTCGAGGAAGGCGGCAAGCTGTCTGTTGACGGTCTTCTCGATGACTTTGGCCGGAAACGGAAGGAGCGAGATGGGACGGTAGTTCTTGAGGTCGGTGGGGTCCGCCGTTGGTTTCTTCAGGAGGGCGGTAAGCTCGGCGTGCTTCCAGCTCTCCGGGAAGGTGGCGGTGTGGAAGGAGGAGTTGATGATGTCCCGGAGATGGGGTGCGATGGTGGCGTCGGCTTTGTTGAAGACGTGGTGTGGGCAGGGGTCGGTTGGTGATCCGGAGTGGATGGAGTTCATCGTGCGGGTGGTGTCTTCGGTGCTGATCGGGGTCCAGTTGCAGAGGGTGGTGGTGGCGGGTGTTGGTTCGGCGGTAGGGTGCGTGGTCTGTGCGTCGAAGCTGTTATGTATGTCGGTGATCTTGCGGTGGAAGAACGCGGCGAGTGAGTTGCAGAGGTCTTGCGAGGGGGTGATGTTGTTGTTTCCGGCGCTGGGGTTGGAGAACTCTTTGACGATGCTGAAAAGTTCCTTGCTGTCATGGGCGTTGTTGTCCAGTCGTTCTTTGAGTGCCGACTTCTTGGTGGCACGGATCAGCTGGTGGTGTTTGCGGGTGGCGTGCTTGAGGGCGGTCCTGTTGTCTGTGGTCTGGTCGAGTCGCCAGGCTTTCTCGAGAGTGCGGCAGTTCTTCTTGGATTCCTTGAGTTCGTTGGTGAACCAAGGGGTTTTCTTGCTTCCGGGTCTGCTGGGAGGGTTTTTAGTGGTGCGAGGTCGTCGGCGCAGGCGGTCAGCCACTTGTCGAGGTTGCTGGCTGCTTCGTTTGGGTCCGTTGTGTTGGTGGGTGTGTTCTGGCTGAGGGAGGCGGTGAGCTGCTCGGGCGGTGATCTTGCTCCAGCTCCGGCGGGGAGCCTGTTGCGGGTGGTGGTGGGTCGCAGTCTTTCTGAAGCTGAAGTGGACGCAGCTGTGGTCGGTCCAGTGGAGTCCGGTGGCGTGGCTGAAGGAGATGTGCTTGCTGGAAGAGAAGACGGGGTCAAGCGTGTGGCCGGCGTAGTGGGTGGGCGTGTTCACCAGTTGCTTGAGTCCGAGGTTGGCGAGGTTGTCCAGCAGGGCGGTGGTGTTTCTGTCGTTGTTGTTCTCCAGGTGGAAGTTGAGGTCCCCTAGGAGGATGTAGTCGGCGGAGGGCATGGCGTGCGGGCTGATGAAGTCTGCGATGTCTTCGCTGAATAGTGTGCGTGGTCCCGGGGGTCTGTAGATGAGGGTGCCTCGGAGGGTGGTCTTGGGGTCAGTGTGTATCTGGAAGTGTAGGTGTTCGGCGGCGGTGAAGGTCTCGTCGGAGTTAGTCGAGATGCGGATGGTGTTCTTGTGTACGATGGCGATGCCTCCTCCCGTCTGGTTGACGCGGTCCTTCCGGGTGATCTTGTATCCGTCCGGGATGGCTATGGCGATGTCGGGCGCTGAGGAGGCGTTCATCCAGGTTTCGGTGAGGAAGGCGACGTCCGGTGCTGTTGCGTCGAGCAGGTCCCAGAGTTCCACGGCGTGCCTGTGGACGGAGCGGGTGTTCAACAGGATGCATTTCAGGTGGTTGCTGCTGGTGCTCGACTTGGCGGAGGTGGTGCACGTCCGGGGGCAGGTGAATCGGCAGGCTTGGCAGGTGAAGGGTCCGTGGGTGCGTCTCGGTGAGGCTCGGTAGCAGGCAGGGGTTCCGGCCGGCATTGAGTGCGGTGAGGGTGGCGGCGTCGTAGGTCCGTCGAGTAGTGTTGCATCGGTGGGATCCAGGGGTCCTGGCGCTGGGCGCGGGCCAGGCGCGTACGGGTGCAGACGGGCTTACCTTTGGCGCACCTTCGGCGCTCCGTCGGTGCTCCCACTGCGCGCGGCCGCTGCGCGGTCGCTCAGGGGGCGTCATAAGTAAGGAGCCTGGAGGGAGGAGCAGCTGGGTGGCGGGAGCGGGGCGGCGAATGGAATCACGGGGGGGCGGGGCCGCAGGGAGGCAGTGGCGGGAAGTCCCAGGAGCAGCGGGCAGCGGGAAAGTCCCAGGAGCAGCGGGAAAGTCCCAGGAGCAGCGGACAGCGGGAAAGTCCCAGGAGCAGCGGGAAAGTCCCAGGAGCAGCGGGCAGCGAGCGAAGGAATCTCCAGGCAGGAGGCGGCAAGGCAGGCAGGAGCGGCAGCAGTGAGTGGGGCGACCAAGCCCTGTGGAGGGCTTGGTCGCATATTACTTGGCTGTAATTCCATTTCCTGAGGGGATTTAGGTTTGGCCCAATAGGGTTCTTGCTGCTACCTTTGTGGAGGTTCTGTAAGTTCCTTCAATTGAAATGTTTATGGCCGAAACATGGCCTTCCCCTTACCTTCATGTAACATTACCAGCTTCAGGCTATGGAGTTCAATGGATGTTCTGATGGACAGAGAGTACTTAGTTCCATCCTGTTGTGGTCATATTATTGTTTGGCAATAATAAAACCACTGGTTACTGGTTTCATTGGTATTCACAGCATTAGCAACTTCTTTCTACATTTTCTTTATTGTTCAAAGGCCGGTTTTGGCTTTGGTATTCTATAGGAGTACAAGTACTGATTGGGACAAGAAGGAAAGACATAGAGATAATGTCCTGATTACTTACCATACTCTTAATTGCTCCTTGCTCGACTCATCCTATTCACAGTCAGCATATTTTGGTACCCAGCAGTGTCACAGGAACGTATACTTCCTAGTATGCTTCTGATTTTTCTTCCTATCTCGAGGCAGGAAAATCTCATGAGCAAAGACTGTGATGAGTTCCAATATGATTAAGCGTAACAAGCAACTGGAACATCACTCATAGGGGCATATTTACAAGCCCCTATCGCCACAGGAAAGTAATTTTTTCAACGTTCCTGTACTGATACGGGCTTCGCTTTATTTACAAGGCAGTGTTAAACCACTTAACGTGGCTTAACGCTGCCTTGTAAATAAGGCACCCTCACACAATATACTATCAATGGGTGTTGCGGTGGGCATTCTGCCGCAACACCCATTGATTTTGACACTGCCCCATATTTACAAGGTTGTTGTAAATATGGGGCAGCACCAAAATTAAGACCAAAAAAAACCTGGCCTTAAAATGACCCAAAGAGTAGAAAGGCTTTATTTCTCCTCGTTTTTGCTGTTTTTATTTGTGCTGCATTGTGCAGCACACATAAAAACAGCAAAACGCCATGCATGATTGTTTATGTGCAGGAAGGGGACACCTTCCTGCACATAAACAATCATTCCCACAATGCAGGCACCCTTATACTACGGTGCAAGGGTGTCTGTGTTGGTGCTAGGCCGCTGTAATTAGCGCAAGGGGAACCGCAGGGCCACACCATATTGTTGTAAATACGATGCAGCCCTGTGTTTCAAAAGTGGCGGAGGGCGGCGTTAAGCCAAGAAGGCTAATGCCACGCTCTGTCACTTTTCTCGTAAATATGCCCCATAGTGTTTAGATCATCTGACTTTACTCTTTCACATAGTATTGATTTGTTCTATTATCTGGACATACCATTTCCCCTTTTATTACAGTCACCTGAGCAACTCAAGCATTTTCTGCTTAGGTGTGTTAATCAAGTTAGACATACCAACATTCAGGCAACACCTCTCTCGAATTAGGTTTGACTCTTCTAGTCATATAGCAAGGTTATATCTTGTACTCATTCCTCTAATCCACTTTCTTGGGTCCTGACCTCTAAGCCAACACAGGTCATGTGGAGTGCTAAATATTTTCCGTTCTGCACTACTGTACTTCTGTGTTTTTTTCCCTAATATGCAGTGAAAATTTAGTTGGTGTTTGGGCTGGATTCTTTCTCGCTTTTTGCTGTAAGATCGGCTAGAATGAAAATGATGTTATGCGAATCATGCAAAGTTTTTTTTAATTCAAATCAAGTTAAGTAAACATTATTCAAACAATGAACCACTATTGATAAGTATATCTGAAAACAGATGTACATTCACTTCAAGAACTTGTTTTAAATGGCAACAGAAATAGTGGAGGGATTTCGTTGAGCAATTTCCCTTAATCACGGAGAATTTGTCTAAGTAGCATTATATTTCTTGTGTTTACCTCCTCTGTTCCACCATAGAGGAGAACTAATCATAGGCACATGAGTGTTGGCCTATCTTCAAAGGTGGAATTCAGTCCAAACTGTTAGATCACATCTGCCCCGCATTGAAGCACAAGAAGCCCCACTCCATCTGCAGCCCGTACAGGTAAGAGGGGTGGGGCCAGGTGTGGGGGGATTTTGACAGACGACAACGAGGGAAATTTAATTATTTATTTAATTTCCCCTCGTGGTCGTCTGTTGAATCCCCCACTACCCGGCCCCACCGCTCTTACCTGCACGGGCCGCAGCAGCCCCACTCATGAGTCAGCCGTACTGGTCCTGAGTGATTTGTTGGCATGTAAGCTCTTGAGTACAATAAGTGTGGGAGCCAGATCTGGGCAAACCTTTCCCTAATAAATTGATAAACTAAAATCACTGATAGTTTGAAATCCTTAAACCCACGTTTCTTAACCACTATGAGAACCTCTCAGCGACATTCAATTCTTGAGTTTATTTTTACCTCATATAGACCATATAGACACATAATTAACCTTAAAAACTTTGCGGCATATTTACAAGCACCTAGCGCCACAGGACCGTCACTTTTTCTGACGTTCCTGTGGTGATAGGGACTTCTACTTCACAAGTTCCCAGGACCACAAGGTCCAAGGCGGGTAGAGAGGTCCTCGGTCACGAGGATAAAAAGGACATGTCCTCCCTTTTCTATACACTTTCACTACTAAGAATGTCCTTCCTGTGGTCTCAATTAAGTACCCCTACAGTGATGAGGGGGACGTTTGAAAATGAGACAATCAAAACTGGGAGGGGGGTTCCTATATGTATAGTGGTGACTCTCTCAAGTACTAAGTTACTGAGAGGATCAAAGAAACATGAAGCCAACCCACAACTGCTGGTGGAAAGGGAAGAAGACCCTTTTCTTTTAATTGCCCTCACTCACTCTAGTAGTGACATGCTTCATCATTGGGCCATCCCGACTCCTAAAAGTGGGGGTGGGCTCGACCGTCTTTCAGGGAGCACTTAGGGATAATTTGTAAGGGGGCTTACCATTAAAGATAAAATTCCTAACCCACTCCTAAAGAAATCTTTAATAGTGGGGTGGGTCGAAAGGTTAAAATATAAACAAAACGGGTATTAAGGATGTGATGGTCCTATGACCCTAAAAACAGCACCTACATGTTTCAGCCCTTCTTAACTGGCTTTCTATGAGTCCTGGGCTTTCGTCAGGGTGGGACGTAATGAGGTTACTTCCCCCAAAGACGTGAGTGTGATATGTGCTATTTGCCAAGTGCACTATAAATGTTTATAAAAAATGGAACAAGCCTACTACTTGCCACCGGTCTGGATCAGGAATTACCTATGCAGAAAAGATAAAACATACATTGCAACCGTTAATATGTCCAACTTTCTTACCATTTAGTCACCATCAATACACCGGTACCCCCGAATTCGTAGTTGTGATGGTGTCGGGATTTCACCCATATATCAGTGCTTTTACCTCACCAGCATATTGCTGTGGTCACAAACACACAGCTATCGCAATCTTATCACTCCATATACACTATAGTGGCTTTCACAAGTGCTATGGGTAGTGCATGCATGCATTTTTTCATCCACAATATGCTTCCATACTTCACTTAAATGTCTCACCAGATTCATCCACATCACCAATAAGTATTTACAATACGTATTACAGTGTTCCATAGACTTACCCCAATGACTCGGGGTTATTGATTCTCAAAGGAGCGCTGGAGGGAGGCCTTGTAGTCACACACTGTGGGTGACATATTAAAAGCAATGGTATTGTTAACAAAAAGCTTTAAATAACGAGCGAGACTGCTGGTAAAGCATAGATCCTGTCTTGCGTCTCACTGTAAATCTCGCCGCTCGAGCATATGCTAGTTTGAAACAGTTACTGGCACTTACTTTGTCAAAGGTCCTTCCCTGCCCGAACCTACGTCTGCTTGTGCTCACCGGCTTGTGCGGCTTGTTCTAAATCTGTCCGCAGGTTAAATGCTCGTGTTTTCGCGCTTCCGCGGTCTCTCGTCACTTAATTAGTTCACGCCTCTTTTGCGCAATGCTGCCTGTGCATTGGCTGTTGCTACGGACTCTGTTTGTGTCGTAGCAACTGCCCAATGTTCTCTATGGGCTCACAATCACATGTGGTACGGGAGGCTCATAAACCTGGGTGGTATGGAGGCAACACCACCCACGTCCCGGGTTTCGCCTCTTTTTTGTGATAAAGCTAGAAGATCATTGGCTGTTGCTACAGACTCGATATCGCCGTAGCAACTATTCCGTAGTCCAGGAGGGCTACCGTACGTGCCTCGTTCTCTCATGCTAGAATGTTAGTATTGCCCTCAGTCTTCCGTTTACATAGTTACTCGGTTCTTCTAGGCAGACTGTGGTATTGGAACAGTGTTTTCATGCTAATGGAATAGCGGCACGTGACTTAGCGCGTCGTGGCCGGTCATTCGCCCTGTGCTTTACCCTCTAACACGTAGTTCTTTATGCGGGCATTCCCAGAACCGCGATAGCGGTCTTGATAGTAAACAGAATGTGCCTCTAGTGTATAAGACCTCCTAGAATAAGGGTTACAAAAGGATTCTTTACACATATTCAGACATTGGCTGTATTAAAGCCAGATTGTTGCACCGGTACTTCGTGTGACATATGATGTGGTCCACGAATCTTCACACGTCCTCAGTTTTGTGAAAAAATGCGCTCACTGTCCTGCATTTATTTCCAGAAAGGCTCATGGATGCATTCTTGCCCAATCTATTTATTACAATATACAGGAGTTTCATGTATTGAGAGACACAATCAGACAGGTAAATTACTCATGTATTACTAGGTCTAGTTTACGGAATCTGCCCATCTCTTGTTCTATTTATTTGTTAAGGGCGTTCAGTTGGTTCCACGGTATGTCGTCATTTAAACCCTGGACATGGGTTTTGAGACGGTGCACCCACCGTTGTTCCCTGAATAGAAATGTTTATTTAATATTACTTGAGGGGGTGACTTTTATTGACTTTATTCAAAGAAAAGGGTCTTCTTCCCTTTCCACCCACTGTTGTGGGTTGGCTTCATGTTTCTTTGATCCTCTCAGTAACTTAGTACTTGAGAGAGTCACCACTATACATATAGGAACCCCCCACCCAGTTTTGGTTGTCTCATTTTCAAACGTCCCCCTCATCACTGTAGGGGTACTTAAATGAGACCACAGGAAGGACATTCTTAGTAGTGAAAGTGTGATAGGGACTTCGCCTTTGATGCAGCGGAAGCGTTGTGGGATTTTTGTCATCTTACTTATCCCCACTAACCACTATATACTAATCGTAACGTAACTCTAATGACGGGCCCATAAGTTATTATCACTCAGCAGTATCAAAGGTCCTCCGATGAATCTTTAGTAGAGCTAAACGGGACTAAATAATGAAAGACGGAATGCTATTTCTCTACGAGGACCTACAATGAAGAAATACGCGAAACATTAGTCATTATAAACATGTCCAAATAACTTTGAAACTCAGTAATAAAGACAAACACTATTCTTTTCTATTTAGTTTTCCTTGTTATTACATAATAATGAATGGTCAAACACAATTACAAATTAGAATGTCATTACTTTGGTTTTCAATGATACAGCTCAGATTCACAATAATCATAACAGCACATTTATGAAGATATCAGATCATCAGATATAGAGGAGTGAGAGGGAGAGGAAAACACCAGCGAAACACAGTTCACTTACGTAACGGAAATACTAAAGCACAGCGTGCAATTAGTCTGAAGAGCTAACCCCACGGCCGTTATGGAATAGCAAGAGCAGCACCACCAGCCGATGATGTGCTAAGTCTCTAGTAAAGTCTTTAGGATTTGCAGGATACGACAGCCAGAGAATCCGGAATCAGCACAGCATTTTTTATTTTTTTTTACATTTACATTCAGCATACCACGAATGCAGGGACAGGTCACCAATCTTGTGAATGAGCTGAGGAACACTTTCCCACAGGAATCTTTATAGTACACTACTTCCTTTCTTTCGGTAATATGTTGCATTCTCTTACTTCAGCAAGTCTCTCTATTGGTTAATCACTATGGTGTGACAGTCTACCGACAGTGACTTTACTACTATTTTCTAAACACTCTTTGGGCCTGATTCTGATGCGGGTTGGAAAGCTTCCCGACCGAATCGGTTTGGAAATGGTTTCCGACCCACTCGGATCGGGAGAGTCCGACCGACGGAGTACGATGCATCCGGATGCTTCCAGATACGATTTGGTTGGATTCCCATTGACTTCAATGGGAGCACATGTTCCTAACCGCATCATAATTGGGCCCTGGGTCGGGAAGACACGTTCCCGATCCGATTTGGAAGGAGCAAATGCCATTAGGAGGCCTTCCTAACCGCATCAGAATCAGGCCCTAGGTGGGAATGCTTTCCTAACCGCATCAGAATCAGGCCCTTTGTCTAAATATTGTATAATTTCCAGAAGAGGAAGGAACCTAGTTACAAATGTATTTAAAATCTTGAAATAGTTACATTCATGTCATCTACATTCCTCGCCTAGACAGGAAAGAACTCTAAAGACTTTTTCAGAATTAGGCAAAATATCTGTATTCTAAGGAAACATTTGTAACATTTGAAGGACAGGAGCATGGAAAAGCACATCCTCTAACATTTCTAAGGCCTACATTCTTTTAGCAAAACAGAGAATAATTTCTAAAAGCCTACACTATACTTTCACGAAGAATAAAGCTTTTTCTTTTGTTGTTTATTTTTCTGCAGTTAGGAAAACAGAATGACATCCAGTTAGCATTATTCTTATTATTTTAACAAAAAATCATACTGTCGTGCCTGGTGTACATTTCACACATTGTAAACTCTAATATTATATGTTAGTAATTCCACACATATTATTAAAAGCATGCATTAGGGTGGATTACATCGAGCAGATTTTGTTTGCAAAAATCGTGCTGCATCACCTTATTCACAAGGCGGCGTTAAGCCACTTAACGTGGCTTAATGCTGCCTTGTGAATAAGGCCCCCTTTCACGCTTCACTTAGCATGAAAGGGGTGGGAAATGGGTGTTGCGGTGGGCGTTCCGCCGCAACACCCACTGATTTTGACGCTGCCCCATATTTACAAGGGTAGCGAAAATATGGGGCAGCGCCAAAATTAAGACCAGGGAAAACCTGGTCTTAACATGGCAAAACGAGAAGAAATGCTTTTTTTCTCCTGCTTTTTGCTGTTTCTATGTGTGCTGCATGGTGCAGCACACATAGAAACCGCAAAACACCATTGATTGTTTATGTGCGGGAAGGTGTCCCTTCCTGCACATAAACAATCATTAAAAACAAATGACGAGTTGCAACTTCCATGTGAGCTGCATTCTGCAGCACACATAGAAGTTACAAAAAGCCATTACTGATTGTTTATGTGCAGGAAGGGACACCTTCCTGAACATAAACAATCTTTCCCTGCAAAGCAGGTACCCTTGCACAATGGTACAAGTGTGCCTGCATTGGCGCTAGGCAGCTACATTTAACACCAGCGCTAAGGGAAAAGCAGGGGTGCACCATATTCTTGTGAATATGGCGCATCCCTGCGTTTCGAAACTGTTGGAGCGCTGCACTAGCCTTCTTGGCTTAACACCGTGCTCTGACAGTTTCCTAAAAAATATGTCCCTTTATGTCCTTACGGAGCTGCTTTTGTGTGGTACATTTTGAGTTGCAAGCACAGCAAGTTGAGAAACCACCCCTGCCATAACCTCTCTACTTGCAGATACTCACTGAGACAACATGAAAGCGATGAACTAACATTTATGTATTTAGAAAAACCTAAGTTATGTTAGCACATCATTGTGCAGACAACACATACAGGAAGTACAACAACCAACATACCAAGGGGAAAGGAATAGATCTAAATTTATGGGGGCATATTTACTAATCTTTCGCACAATGCAAGGCATCAGGCTAAGTTGTTGCGCTGCAATGCGTGAAAGGGGGTGAACAGAAATGCTCCATATTTGCAAAGATACAGAGCATTTCTGCTGTCTCCTTGCGCTGGCACACTTTGTGCTGCCTAGCGCCAATGCAGGCATGCTTGCATCATAGTGCAAAGGTGCCTTCCTTATGGGCAGGATTGTTTTGTGTTGGAAGGGACACCTTCCTGCATGAATACAATCCTTTGAGGCATTTTACTCTTTATATGGGTTATGCAGATTGCATCACGTATTGAAAGAGAAAGTAACCAGGAGCAAAAAAGATATTTCTCCTCGTTAAGCCTCACCAGGTTTACTAGCTTTAATAAATGTGGGAATGCACCAAAATCCATGGGTAAATACGTGGGAACGCCAATGCTCCACCCATGGAACTCCTCCCAGCTTGAAATGTAACGTAACGGTGGACAAACCGCTGCGTTCCAATGCATTTCTTTACAAAGCCCCGAAAGGAAGCACAAATCACCCCTTGCGTGGCTTTGTAAATATTACCGAAGCCTATTGTTGACCTTGCGTTGTCTGGCGCGACACAAATACAACACAAAGGCTTGAGAAATCTGGCCCTGTGGATCATAGGCTAGGGAAAATTACTGCATAAGAAGATATTCCTTGAAAGGTAAGTGTTCTTGCAGAAAAGCATGGAAAGCAATACTCTTATACTCTCTTCAAGGAGGTTATAAAGTAAGTTAAGGTTGGCATGGAATGTGAACCCTAAGAAGTGAGCATACATCACTGTTGGAGGGCTGATTCCTAAGGGTTTATATTGGTCCTGACAGAGCTGAATGGCTGTGGGAGTTTAGATTGAGTGGCAGAGAAGAATGTTGACATTGCTCGAATTTAGGTTCAGGGAGTAGTCAGAGATGTATTTCTCAAGGTCTGAAAGTATTGTTTTCAGTTTCTTAATATCCTTTCTGCAGCCCCGAGGTATAGATGGATGTTGTTTTTTGTTGCTGAATGGTCACAGCACACTCTTGAGGGCAATTATATTAGCTGGTCAGCATAGAGATGGCAGATCATAGGGTAAATAGTTGATCTTTGTGGAATCACACGTTCAAATGTTAGCATCAGAGAGCAAGAGTTTTCCACCTGAACACATTGGGTTCTACCTTTGAGTGATGAAGAAGACTGGTTCAGTATGAGGCTTTCCTTATCCATTCCTTGGATTGAATGCAGTGGTGGTTTCGTGGTCACCAGTGTCAAAGGCTTCAGAGAGATCAAGAAAAGAAAGAGGTAAGCCTTACCATGTCGTAAATCTGGCATGTCTTATCCGGAACATACAATGCAGCTGTTCCATGCTGTACCAGGTCCTGAAGCCAGGAGGACCAGTTGTACTATAAATTAAATTCAGGCCTCATTTCTCTAACAAAGTGCAATTTTATCAGTACTTTTGTGCTATTGCACAAACTGTGCATGTCTAAAGGGTCAAGCATTAGTACTGACCTGTAAGATAGCCACAATTTGCTTGATTTTACCCATCATTCCAAGTGTGTGGAGATGTGTAATGCACTCACAGCAGTTTTGCACAACATGAGGCCCTCAGAGTGACAGGGGGCATACCTTCCAGATGCAAACTGGGGTAATCTGCCACAGGCCTAAACATTTAGCATTCAATTAGTGATACTTATGCTTTTAAACAAAACAACTTTGAAAACAAACTAAATTCTTGAGAATTTAAGCATTGTTCTATAACCACTGACATTTGTAATAAAGCAATTTATTTTCAATTTATTCTTAAAAGAGTCCATAAAATTACAGCTGTAAAATCACTTTGAGTATGGATATGCGGAAGGAACCTTAAAAGGGGTTGTAGAGTCTGGCATATCAAATAGGGAATCTCGTTATACTTTACTATCAAAGTCAAAATAGCGCGGACAAAAGTATTGAAAGGTAGGTGCATAGGGTGAAGTATGGATTTATTATTCCTAATTCCACATCTAAGTAACTTGACGATATATATCCTCAAGGTGCATAGACGTGGAGTTAGATATAGACAATCTATACATACTTACCTGTCAAACGTTTTGTTCTCAATATTTTAGCTACAATATTAAGGAATAATGATATTCCCCTCTCAATATTCAGGAACCACACCCTTAACCGCTTGCCTGCGGCAGGAATTCCAGCCAGGTGCTGGACATTCCAATCGCGGGCGTGGTCGTGATGGCACCACGCCGTCATGAGCACAGCTCAACCGTGACTCATGTCGGCGTGGTGCCGTCATGAGCATCGAAGAGGCTAAAGGGGCCATGGAGTGTTGAGAATAAGAACGGTTCTCTTTGCTCCGTCCTGGATCTTTAACAATCAGCAACAATAGGCAATCCAAAATGGTGGTTTATCTGATGATGTTAGTAGGAGTGTGGAGAACTATGGTGATATCATTCAATGGATAGCCCCTTTAGTGTGTTCCAAAATAAATCATAATTTCTCTGTGTGTGAGGTTCCACAAAATAGAAAAGACTGGCAAACATCACACTGATTTAAGAACTTTCACACATTATTTTCTAAGCAGTGACAATGATGGCTGATTTTAACATACAAAGATAATACATTTATCTGCTCATCTCTTTAATTTCCAGATCCTTAAAAGCAAAAAAACAATGCATCACTTAAAATAAAAAGTAATTGAATTTGCTTTAAATTTAATTGTGGGAGAGTTTATTCTCCAACATTAATTCATCTGTTTGCATCTTAATTGGCTATCAAAATATTTGACTCCTTTTATAACTATTGTTTTCTCTTTTTTCTTTGTTAATTAACATTCCAGACTTTTTCAGAACCCTGAAACTACTTGTTTTCCATTATAACTGGCAGATGCAATTATTTAAAGCTCTTAATTATTTTGTTTTGGGATCATGATTACATTGCCACCAGGCTTTGCTTCTTGAAAGTAAAAGGAGACCGAAACATGAGAAACATCTGGCCCTTGTCTGTTTATGGCAGCTCTGGATTAATAAGAACTGTGCGATCACATTCTGTATGCCTCGCAGGAGTAGACGGTCTTTATTCCTAATTTCTACTTGCTGCCCCATATTTACAAGGGTGGCGTAAATTTGGGGCAGTGCCAAAATTAAGACCAGGGAAAACCTGGTCTTAACATGGCAAAACGAGGAGAAATGCTTTATTTCTCCTCGTTTTTGCTGTTTCTATGTGTGCTGCATTGTGCAGCACACGTAGAAACAGCAAAACGCCATGAATGTTTGTTTATGTGCAGGAAGGTATCCCTTCCTGCACATAAACAATCATTACAAAAATGATGAGTTGCAACTTCTATGTGTGCTGCATTCTGCAGCACACATAGACATTACAAATCGCCATCACTGATTGTTTATGTGCAGGAAGTGACACCTTCCTGTACAAAAACAATCTTTCCCTGCAATGCAGACACCCTTGCACAATTGTGCAAGAGTGCCTGTGCTGTCGCTAGGCAGCTGCATTTTGCACCAATGCTAAGGGAAAGGCAGTTCTTTAGCACACTATGCCACCCCAGTTTGGACTGAAACCATATGCTAATCTGTTTTGATCACTGGATTCAAGCTAGCCTGGCTGATGAGGGGTAACACCCAGAAACTGGTCCCAGGATGCTTGTTTCCGGTCCAGGGAGGACCCGGCTTGACAGTTGGGGCTGGACTCTTCTCATGAGGGGCAGAATCAAGACTGATTTGTATATGGCTGGTCCACATTGGGGTGGCGTAGTAAGAAAAAGAGTGATGGATTTAACCCAGATCTCTTGACTGGGGGTGAATGTTTGATTTACTCAGCATTCCGTCCATTATTTGATGCTGCACCACTTTTAGAAAGTTGGCATTTCTCTGCTCTTAAAGCTCAGTGTGCCTGCAGCCTGTCTCCAATACACGTCTGGGGTGGGTCACCGCTTGACTTTGTGCATTCCCTCTAGACAGCCACACACAAAGGAAGGTTAGGTGTATCTGAGTGCTAATCTGCATCCTGATGGGTCATCCTGGGCAGGATGGGAGAGAGGAGCTGACACTTACACCTGAATAGGCAGTGTCCTGTCCCCACATAGAGAGTTGATTACCCCCTGCAGATAGTCTGGAGCCAGGGCTAGAAAGAAAGGACGTATGTGCACTTCAAAAGACCCTTCTTCGAAGTCACCCCCACTTCAAAGGCAAAAGTGGGTATAAGTACTGGGGGGCTTATTTACAAAAGGTCTGCGCCACTGTAGCATCACTTTTTTTGACACTCCCGTGGTGCAGGCCTCTCAATCTATGAGGAGAAGAAAAGCGACCCTGCATGGCTTTGCATGGCATCATAGATATGGCGTTAGGCAAGGCAGCACAAAGTACTGCATTGCCTTACTCTGCGTCAATGAGGCTTACCATAGGCGTTGCGGTGGGTGTTCCATTGATTTTGAGGTTGCCCCAGATTTACAAAATCACATAAACCTTATGCCTCCCCACAGCAGGTGTAATGAGCAGAAATATTTTCATTCCTCCTTGCTTTTTCCTCTTTCCATGTGTGCTGCCTTCCGCAGCACACATAGAACGAGGAAAACGCCTCTCTAGATCGTTTTTGTGCAGGAAGGTGTGCCTTCCTGCACAAAAACAATCTTGGCTGCAATAGAGGCACCCTTGCACCATGCTGCAAGGGTGACTACGTTGTTGCTAGGAATCAAATTGTGCACCAGATCACGGGGAAAGGGCAGGGATGCACCCTATTTCACAAATATGGTACATTCCTGCCCTTCCACAATGGTGTAGGGCACCGCAGCAAGAGGATTTGCAGTACTGTCCTATGCCAATTCCTCATAAATGAGGCCCTGGGTCTCTGACCCCACCAAATCAGACACTCTGGACTTGTAAATAAACTTTGTCAGGAGGAAAGACTGCTGTGGTGCTACAAGGACTGTCACTCTTCTGAACTACTGCTCTGAAAGAACTTCTTTTCTGCTGTGCTGCCCTTCTACCTGCTACCTTCTGACTCTGCTTGAACCCAGAGTTATCTGCAAGGGTTTGTTGGCTTGCCTTCTGTTTCTGAGACTCAGGGATATCAAAGTCTCACCACCTGCTCCTGTGCCTGGTCCATTGCTCCTGTGCCTGGTCCATTGCTCCAGTCAAACCAAAGCATTTCCTGTCTGCATGTAGCAGAACCAATGCATCATCGCTGTTGCAGGAGTAGAATCAGTCCATCAAACTTGGAACCAGTGAATTGCCTTAAAGAACAGATGCATCGGAACCAAAGCATCACCGCTGCTGCAGCGTGGGAAGCAGGGGCGGCTCCTCCACGTGGGTGGAGGAGCGTCCCCCCACTGCATTCTCGCAGTGCGAGAAGCAGAAACATAAAATGGTATTATGAATTACCAATTTATGTTTCTGCTTCTCGCACTGTGAGAAAGCAGAAGGCAGGGTTTGGTTTGGGGGCGGGCGAGTGTACGGTCCTTCTCCAGGCAGGGGAGGAGTGGCTAGCCCACTGTTGTGGGCGCTGACTGTTTGGTCGGCCCCAGGGTCGACCAAACCAGTCATGCACACACTGCATTTTCTCTATGTAGGCTGCATGCCGCGATGCGACGCGGGACCGGAGACGAAGGTAAGTTAATTTTTTTTTAATTAACCCTCCACCACGTGCGACCCCCACCACCCCTCCACCCACGAGTCATGCTGACCACGACTGGTGAGAAGATCGACGCATCCCCTTGACTGCGTGGTGAAACCTGGTGCATCGTCTACAGAACTAACGCCTCTCAACTTGGTGCATCATCTCTGGAACTGGCGCATGGCCACCCCAGCGTAAAGAAAATCAACGCATCACATCAACTGCGGGATCGACATAGCGCCCGGCTGCACAACGCATCTGGCTGTTGCGACCAAGATCAAGTCAAGTTCAGTAGGCCTTGCATCACCGGAACGTCACTTTTTGTGACGTTCCGTGACGCAGGAGCCTGCTCCATATTTACGTGGCAGCACTAAGCCACTTTTTTTGGCTTAATGCTGCCTTGTAAATATGGCTCCCTTTAACGCAGTTTTCTGCATTAAAGGGGCGTGCAATGGGTGTTGCTGGGGGCGTTCCCAGCAACATCCATGGCTTTTAAACACTGCCCCGGATTTACTAGAAATCATAAATCTGAGGCAGCGCCAAAAACTTACGGAGGCACAACGAGGAGAAATAATTTTATTTCTCCTCGTTTTTCCTTTTTCTATGTGGGCTGCAGAATGCAGCCCACATAGAAAGAGGAAAAAGTCCCTTCTAATTGTTTCTGTGCAGAAAGGTTTCCCTTCCTGCGCAGAAATAATCATCCCTGCAACGCAGGTACCATTGCACCATGGTGGAAAGGTGCCTGCGTACTTCAAAATATAGAGAATGGGTTACCATCAATGCGCAAGGTGTTGAGGCTCTGAGGGACACAAGGGCCAGTATGACTATGATAAGGAGTCAGCAGGTGTCCCCAGAGCAGGTGATACCCAATGCATTCCACCAGTTTGTGGTGTCTGACAACTGGGATGGTCACTATCCAGTGACCCTTGTTCCATTTGAGTGGTAGAGGGGGGTCTCAGGTCTTCTGAAAGTTACAGTAAGCCCTGCCATGCTGTGGACGTTTGGTTAGGTAATGACCTTGTGCACACTTCCAGGAAGGAAGTGGAGCTGTAGACACACCTGGAAATGTTAGAGTTGCCTGAGTGGATATGTGCTGCCACGAGGTCAATGGCTTCCCAGGATGGGAGTTAAGATCGGGTGGAGCCTGGGAGAATGGCCCAGCCAGCTCCTAAGTAAAAAAAGGGCAGAGGGCATGGGAAACTAGCCCCTGAAAACCTCCCAGTTCAGGTGGATGGAGTGCCTGCGGTGGCCACCACGGAGTCCACTGATGTGGGCATTGCTCCCTTGGTGTCCTACTTGCTGGATGGCAAGTGGAAGGTGAACTCACCAAGGAGGAGTTCTGTAGGACAGAGAGAGTGTGTCCAACCCTGGAGGGCACGAGGCAACAGGCCGAAGTACAAGCAGCAGGTGATGCCTTTGGGAGTTATCACATTTACTGGAAGGACACCCTCCTTTATAGTGAGCCTGCGGTTTCTGTGCATGGGACAACAAGGGCCTTGGTGGTCCCCCAATGCTACAGGACCTTCCTACTGGAGCTGGCTCACGACGTCCCCCTGGTGGGACAACTGGGCCAAGACAAAACCTTTGCTAGGCTTGTTCCTCACTTTTCTTGGCCTAGGATGAAGATTTCTTCAGATCCGTTCTGTAGGACTTGCTTAACCTGCCAGGCCAGTGGAAAGACAGGGCAGAGGCTCAAAGCCCTCCTTCTTCCCTTGCCTGTCATTGACACACCCTTTGAAAGGCTGGGCATCGACATTGTAGGGCCTACTGATCCCCTGAAATCCTCTGGCTGCACATTATTCTGGTACTGGTGGACCATGCCACCAGGTACTCAGAGATCATACCTCTGAGGACTGCAACTGCACCTGCAGTGGCTAAGGATATAATGGGGATTTTTATCAGAGTGGGTTTCCCAAAGGAAGTGGTGTCTGACAGAGGCACAAACTTCATGTCTGCTTATATGTTGTCAAGTTGGAAGGAGTGTGGAGTAGCTACCATCCGCAAACCAATGGGCTTGTTGAAAGGTTCAACAAGACCCTGAAGGGCATGATCAAAGGCCTGACTGAGGCCTTGAGGCGTAAGTGGGAAATCCACTTGCCATGCCTTCTCTTTGCTTACAGAGAGGTGCCACAAAACGGGGTTGGCTTTGGCTTTTGTACTTCTGTATGGACACCCTGTAAGGGCACCTCTGAGTTTGGTGAAGGAAGGGTGGGAGCAGGCTCCCAGGAAGATTCCCCAGGATGTAATTAGCTACATGCTGGCCTTCAGAAGCCAAATGACCAAGTTGTATAAGCAAGTTTCTGACAATTTAGAGGCCATCCAGGAAGTGATGAAGCAGTGGTATGACCTAAATTCTCCCCCTGTGGAATTTCATCCTGGGCAGAAATTGTGGGTGATGGAACCCGTGAAGCCCAGGGCCTTCCAAGATGGTTGGACTGGGCCCTATGAGACTGTTAAGAGGAAGGGTGAGGTCACGTACCTGGTGGACCTCAAGATCCCCCAGGAACCCCACAGGGTGCTCCAAATCAACTGTTGCAAACCATGCTTTGAGAGGTCTAAGCTCACCATGCTGTTGGTGACAGATGGAAGGAGGAAGAGGATAGTGAACCTCTCCATGACCTCTTAGCCTCCAAGTAGAAAGATGGATCAGTGGAAGGTGTAAACCTTTCCCCAGTCTGACTCCTGAACAGCAGAGGGACTGCCACCAGTTGCTGGGGAAGTACTCCTCTCTGTTTTCCCTCATCCCTGGGACTACCCACCTGTGTGCCCATGATGTGGACACAGGAGACAGCCTCCCTGTCAAGAATACAACTTGTATTGTCTGATAATGTTAGGGCCAGCATTAAAGATTAGGATTCCTAAATGCTGGAACTGGGGGTGATTGAACCCTCCCGTAGCCCATGGTCCAGTCCTGTGGTACTGGTACCAAAAGCTGCCCCACCAGGCACCACACCTGAACTCAGGTTTTGTGTGGATTACAGCAGGCTCAATTCAGTATCTAAGACTGATGCTCATCCCATCCCCGGCCTGATGAGCTGATAGACAGGTTAGGGGCTGCCCAGTTCTTAAATACCCTTGATCTTCCATCAGGATGCTGCAGATTGCTCTAACAGAAGGAACAATAGAGAGGTCAGCCTTCTCCACTCAAGAGGGCCACTATCAGTTTAGAGTGATGACCTTTGGACTCAAGAATGCTCCTGCCACCTTCCAGAGGTTGGTGAACCAAGCTCTGACTAGAATGGAGGCCTTCAGTGCTGCTTACTTGGATGAAATTGCGGTCTTCAGTAGCAACTGGAAGGACCACCCTTTTCACCTCCAGGAAGTGCTTCAGGCTCTGCAACAGGCAGGCCTGACTATCAAGGACAGTAAGTACCATCTAGGGCAGGGGACTGTGGTGTAGTTGTTACACCTGGTGGGCAGGGTTAAGGTGCAACCTCTCCAGCCCAGTGAAAGATAGAGATTATCATGGGCTGGGAGCCCCCCAAAACCCAGAATGTACCCAGGGCCTTCTTAGGCCTCACTGGGTATTATAGAAGGTTTGTCAAGATCTATGGCATCATTGTTGCTCCCCTGACAGAGCTGGTTTCGAAGGTTCAGCCCAAGAATGTGATTTGGACAGAGGCATGCCAAAAAGCATTTAACTCCCTAAAGCAGGCAATGTGCACAGCCCTTGTGCTAAATGTCCCTGACTTTTCCAGGGAATTTATTGTTCAGACAAATGCCCCAGAGCATAGCATAGAGCCAGTACCTTCACAACTTAATGAAGGGGGCCTAGACCAACCAGCAGCCTTCATTTCTATGAGGTTACTTTCCTGGGAACAGAGGTGGAGTGTTATTGGAAGGGAAGCCTTTTCTGTGGACTGGGCACTGAAGAAGTTGAGACCATACCTGTTTAGGACTCACTTCCTGATTCACACAGACCACTTGGCCCTCATGTGGCTAATGCAAATGAGGGGCTAGAATCCAAAATTGTTGAGGTGTTCCATTTCTCTACAGGGTATGGACTTTAGGGTGGAATACAGACCAGTGATAGACCACACCAATGCTTATAGTCTTTCCATGTTTTTCTGCCTTAGTGATGAGAACTCCCTAGAGCTCTCTGCACTTTCAGCTGGGGAGGACATGTGTTAGACCTGTCAGCCGTAGGGTGGTCTTCCCCCAGACCTTTTGTCTCCTTACCTCCTCTTTTTGCTGATTCTTGTTGTTGGCCTTAGGACTCTGAGCACTTTACCACAGCTAGCAAGTACTAAAGTGCATGTGCTCTCTCCCCTAAACATGGTTACATTGGTTTATCCACAATTGGGATAGTAAATCTATCTGTAAGTTCCTAGTAGAGTATCCTACATGTGCCCAGGGCCTGTAGCACTGATTGTGCCACCCACACAGGTAGCCCTTTGAACATGACTCAGGCCTGCCACTGCAGAGACTGTGTGTGCTGGTTTACTACCATGTCAACGTGGCACTTAAACCCCTTGCTGGGCCTTAAGCTACCCTAGGTCACCCCTATGGTAGGCCCTAGGTAGCCCATTGGGCAGGGTGATGTGTAAGTTAGAGGTAGGATATGTACTTTTAAGTTTTGCATGTCCTGGTAGTGAAAAACACCTACATTTGTTTTTCACTACGATGAGGCCTACTCCTCTCATAGGTTAACCTTGGGAATTCCTTATTACACTTTTAAGCTATAATTCCTGATTGAGACGGGATAGCTCTATCATGTTTCATATCATTGGTATGGTAATGATGAATTCTCTTTACTAGTAAAGTTGGATTTAACATTAATTTAGAAATGCCACTTTTAGAAAGTTGCTGCGGCAACGAGTGATGGTGGAATTCTGAAAAAATCGAACATTCACCCCCAGTCAAGAGATCTGGGTTCAATCCATTGTGATTTTGCTCACTACGCCTCCCCAGTATGGACCCGGCCATATGCAAATCAGTCTTGACCCTGCTTCTCATGGGAATAGGCCAGCCCAAACTGCCAAGCCAGGTATTGCCCCTCATCAGTCAGGCTAGCTTGAATCCAGTTGCACAGCCAGCAGGTGACCCACATCTGGGCATTGGATTTAACATTACTATTTTAGATTGCTCTTAAAGCTCTGTGTGCCTGTGGCCTGTCTCCAATACATGTCTGCGGTAGGTGACAGCTTGACTTTGTGAATTCTCTCTAAACAGCCATACACAAAGGAAGGTTAAGTGTGTGTGAGTGTCCATCTGCATCCTGATGGCTCATCCTGAGCAGGATGGGAGGGAGGAGCTGACACACCTGAATAGGCAGTGTCCTGTCCACACACAAAGGGTTGATTACCCCCTGCAGATAGTCTGGAGCCACTGCTAGTAAGAAAGGGCATCTGTGCACTTCAGAGACCCTTCTTTGAAGTCACCCCCACTTCAAAGGCACACCTGAGTATAAGTACTGGGTCTCTGACCCCCCCAAATCATACACTTCTGGACCTATAAAAAAAACTCTGTCAGGAGGAAGGACTGCTGTGCTCCTACAAGGACTATCACTCTGCTGGACTGCTGCTCTGGAAGAACTGCTTTTCTGCTTTTCTGCTGCCTTGCTGCCTGTTACCTTCGGACCCTGCTGAGGAAGAACTGGATTCTGCTTGAACCCAGAGTGATCTCCAAGGGCTACTGTTTCTGAGACTCAGGGATATCAAAGTCTCACCATCTGCACCTGGTCCATTGGAAGTGGATCCAGGTGCTTGCTCCAGTCGAACCAACGCATCTCTTGTCTGTGTGTAGCAGAACCAATGGATCGTCACTGTTGCAGAAGCAGAATCAACACACTCGGAACCAGCGCATCGCCTTAAATAACTGACGCATTGGAACCAGCGCATCACCACCACTGCAGTCTGGGAAGATTAAGGCATCCCCACTGCTGCGAGGAGAAACCCAGCGCATTGTCTACTTAACCAACGCCTATTGGCTCGGCACATCATCTTCGATACCAGTGCATACGCCTGTATGAAGAAAGCGACGCATCACCTCGACTGCGGGATCAACATCAGCGTATTGGCCGGCTGCACACCGCATCTCGCAGTTGTGACCAGGATGAAGGCACTTGTTCAGCTGGCCTTGCGTGGCTCCTGTATCCAGCCGGCGCTCCATCTAGGTCGGCCTGAACTCTTGACTTTGCCCTGGTGCAGCGCGACCAGATAACCCCATAGGCGCTAATCACTTCTAAGCTTTATTTTTATATTTAATCTTTAAAAATTCATATCTCGACTTTTGGATTGTTTCTGTTTTGGTCTGTTTTATTTATAGAAATCCTATATATATATATATATATATGAACAAACCATCCCGCTTCCTTAGATACTTCCAACGAAGAAGGCACGGACTTCAGGCTGTTAGGAATATGGCTTCTTTTATTGTTTCAGGTCACCCTCCACCCGGACATACGAGAGACGCGTTTCGGCTTCACAGAAGCCTTTGTCAATCTGAATGGCGCCAACATCAGGTAAGTATATATAGTGTCCTTCCCACTTAAGACATTGATAAACACAGAAGAAATACTTTCAAGCAATGCTTTGATATACACATGCTGTAACTCGTAGAACAAAAATATGTAATTAGCACAGTGCTAATAATCAATCCGAATGTTTTACCGTGAATTTAAAAGCATGAAAGATTATAGATGCATTTCGAGACTATTTATAGTATCCGCCTTAGTAGGAATATTTTATACATTGAAAATATGGCACCCATCACTCGTGGTATGTTACCTGTGCATTCAACACTCAATATGGAAAATAGTTAAAAAGCGGCGCTGCTACGTGTTACAAAGTTGTCACTTAAAATCAACCCATAACCCTAAATGTTAATACTTCAGGAGTGCCCAGACCACCAAAGCAAACCTCTGACCTCGGTTGCGGAACAATGTTCAAAGCTGTGTATTAAAAATACATGGATTACAGCTAAGCTCACAAAGGTCTAGAGGTTCGCAAAACATGCCCCAAGACTGAACTGTGAATGGTTTAAACACTGGACCGACTTAAATGCCGATCTCCCAGCACCCGCCTATATTTTCAACGGGACTGACTGTCCCATAATGCAACTTGGCGGGTACATATTTAACAGTAGTTCATGGGCAGATGTCCGTGAGCAAGTCAGAGGCATAATATAACGGGGCCACAAAACACTATATGGATAAAAAGGACAATGAAATATCATCTCTTGATGGTGAAAGTTGCAATGTCAATAATGACGAGCAGAGCCGAATATGAGAATAAACCAAGCACAAACTCCGGGTAGAGGGGGATCGGTAATGAAAAAGTTTCCGTGTGCCAAAACAGACCTCACTGCTTCGGCGTAGGCGGTACCCGGTCACCAGAGGGCGCCAGTCTCATGGGCAAGGCATTTCTTTCAGGGGAAATGCTGACCCTGTGCTGGCAGTCGGCAAACCGCCCCGCTGCAGGCTCTTAGTCTCCCCTTGCTGCCCTCCTTGGTCCTCTTTCTGGCTACCATTCTGGGGGTTCTCCCAATAGCACTTCCGTACTGCTCCAACACTTGATTCGGTCATAGGGGAGAGCCACAAAACGACCAGTGTTCCGTGAACAGCGTTGAGACCGTTAACGCTGAATTTGAATGAACAAACCATCCCGCTTCCTTAGATACTTCCAACGAAGAAGGCACGGACTTCAGGCTGTTAGGAATATGGCTTCTTTTATTGTTTCAGGTCACCCTCCACCCGGACATACGAGAGACGCGTTTCGGCTTCACAGAAGCCTTTGTCAATCTGAATGGCGCCAACATCAGGTAAGTATATATAGTGTCCTTCCCACTTAAGACATTGATAAACACAGAAGAAATACTTTCAAGCAATGCTTTGAAATACACATGCTGTAACTCGTAGAACAAAAATATGTAATTAGCACAGTGCTAATAATCAATCCGAATGTTTTACCGTGAATTTAAAAGCATGAAAGATTATAGATGCATTTCGAGACTATTTATAGTATCCGCCTTAGTAGGAATATTTTATACATTGAAAATATGGCGCCCATCACTCGTGGTATGTTACCTGTGCATTCAACACTCAATATGGAAAATAGTTAAAAAGCGGCGCTGCTACGTGTTACAAAGTTGTCACTTAAAATCAACCCATAACCCTAAATGTTAATACTTCAGGAGTGTCCAGACCACCAATAGCAAACCTCTGACCTCGGTTGCGGAACAATGTTCAAAGCTGTGTATTAAAAATACATGGATTACAGCTAAGCTCACAAAGGTCTAGAGGATCGCAAAACATGCCCCAAGACTGAACTGTGAATGGTTTAAACACTGGACAGACTTAAATGCCGATCTCCCAGCACCCGCCTATATTTTCAATGGGACTGACTGTCCCATAATGCAACTTGGCGGGTACATATTTAACAGTAGCTCATGGGCAGACGTCCGTGAGCAAGTCAGAGGCATAATATAACGGGGCCACAAAACACTATATGGATAAAAAGGACAATGAAATATCATCTCTTGATGGTGAAAGTTGCAATGTCAATAATGACGAGCAGAGCCGAATATGAGAATAAACCAAGCACAAACTCCGGGTAGAGGGGGATCGGTAATGAAAAAGTTTCCGTGTACCAAAACAGACCTCACCGCTTCGGCGTAGGCGAATATATATATATATTCCCATTGGTGGGTGTGCAATATGAAAATGGCGAAGTGGGTTCAGCGTTTGCACACACTGTCTCCGTTCAAGCCTCTGAAGAGAAGCATATGGAGCTTCGAAACGCGTCAGGCATTTCCATTACAGAGCAGCTTCTACAAGTGAATCCTCGTCCCTGCCTTTCATAAACAAAGCTGCTGATCGAGTGCTACTCACCTGGTGGACAACCTTTGGAGCAGAATGTAATACGCGGCCGTCCTGCCGAGGAGTGTGCACCACCCCGTAATGTCATGGGGGCTACGTGGGTCAGCAGCCGCAAACAGGATTGAGGACGAGTCCACTTGCAGGGTCCGTACAGGACAAGATTTGTGTGCTATCCGGACCACATTTCCCACAATGCACAGTCTCATTCGAGCTTCCCATTGGTGGGTGTGCAATATGAAAATGGCGAAGTGGGTTCAGCGTTTGCACACACTGGGGCCGATTCCGATTCAGGCCAGAAATCTCCCCGACCGAGCCGGACCCGGAGAGATTTCCGACCGAATTGGACTCTAGCAGTCCGACCGAACGAGTACGATGCGTTTGCATGCAATCGGACTCGATTCGGTCGGACTCCCATTGAAGTCAATGGGAGCCGGTCATACAACGCGTACGCGGGCTCCCATTGACTCAATGGGTGCGAGGCGAACAAGGCCGCCCCCTACAGCGGGTACGCGTCGAAGTGACTCGCGCCGTACATGCACAGGTAGGGGGACCCATGGGTCCCCCCTGTGTGCGACTCGCGTGGCTACGCATACAGAGGGGTCCGACACGGACCCCCAAAGTGCGGCTCCGACTGCTCTTTGGAGCCGGACTGCGCGAGTCGGTCGGACTGCTCGAGGCGCGCAAAGAACTTACCCGGCCGGGGAACGTCTCCATTGCGCGGTGCGAGTCGTGTCCGTGCGAGTCGGTCGGAGCGGTTGGGTCCTGCAAACGAGTCGGTCGGCGATTTCGCGAGCGCTCGCATCGTACTCGCTCACCCGGACGCACGTTCGAATCGGTCGGGAAAGAGGGCTCCGAATCGGATCCGGTAAAGCCGAATCCGATTCGGTGCCCTACCGGCCGAGATCGGAATCGGCCCCATTGTCTCCGTTCAAGCCTCTGAAGAGAAGCATATGGAGCTTCGAAACGCATCAGGCATTTCCATTACAGAGCAGCTTCTACAAGCGAATCCTCGTCCCTGCCTTTCATAAACAAAGCTGCTGATCGAGTGCTACTCACCTGGTGGACAACCTTTGGAGCAGAATGTAATACGCGGCCGTCCTGCCGCGGAGTGTGCAACACCCCGTAATGTCATGGGGGCTACGTGGGTCAGCAGCCGCAAACAGGATTGAGGACGAGTCCACTTGCAGGGTCCATACAGGACAAGATTTGTGTGCTATCCGGACCACATTTCCCACAATGCACAGTCTCATTCGAGCTTCCCATTGGTGGGTGTGCAATATGAAAATGGCGAAGTGGGTTCAGCGTTTGCACACACTGTCTCCGTTCAAGCCTCTGAAGAGAAGCATATGGAGCTTCGAAACGAGTCAGGCATTTCCATTACAGAGCAGCATCTACAAGCGAATCCTCGTCCCTGCCTTTCATAAACAAAGCTGCTGATCGAGTGCTACTCACCTGGTGGACAACCTTTGGAGCAGAATATATATATATATATAACATGGTGTGGAGTCTTTTTGTAGTGTTTTCATTGTGTTACTGTGTGTTGTGTTGCACAGATACTTTACACATTGCCTGTTAAGTTAAGCTTGCCTGCTCTGTGCCAAGCTACCAGAGGGTGAGCACAGGTTAATTTATGGTGTGTATTGTACTTACCCTTACTAGCATTGTGGTCTCTACTTGGACAGGGTGCATAGCTCTGCCAACTAGAGACTCAATTTCCAACACCTCTTCATCCTCAATTGTAGAGTCTTCCACATTTTGTTTCTGCTCATCATAACATTTAGAGGAAATAGTTTAGTCAATTCATTTTTGGTACCGTTATGTGTGAGTGACGGCATTCTGCCCAAGGACAATATCATCATTCAGAAGGGGTCTGCTACCAATTTAAGAAATACATATATATTTCCTTTTTAATTTAAAAAAAATAAATATTTTATGGGTCTGGCAGCATACCAAACACTGCCACTGCTCTCTTGCTTCCAATGCAATTTGATGTATCCTATGCAAATGGCAATTATATTTGACTGAGATATAAACCATTTTAAGATGGCCATCTTTCTGCACGTCCACACACAAATGCAGCCAAATTTCAATATTTTTTGTTATACTTTAGTAAAAAAAAAAAATTAAAAGATGGCCGAGAATGTGTGTGCATGTGTGCTCAATTTTAACTAAACTATAACTAAAACCATCCAAAGAAGGCAATCTCAGCTTTACCTAACAATGCACTAAATTACATCTTTGTGGGACCATCTCTGAGAAAAAACAATGTTGTTTTTTTACAGTAAATCACTAATCCAAGATAGTTTCACCAGATATGGCCAGGTTTAGGTTAGACCAAGCACAGTTTTGAACCAGCGAGATCAAATTCTATATTCTTGCCATAGCCCTGAATGAACATTGATGTATGGGTTACAGCATGCCAGCATATGACTTCTGTAGCCCCTGTTTGCATTAAAGTGTCCCCTGCATGAGTTCAGTTCCTGGTGCAGACGCACACATGTAAATTAGTGGTAAGCAAAGGCCTACCACAACCCTTAGGGCAATTAATTAAGAGTCTGGCGGTCCAAGGACTGCCAGACTTGTGGTGGCGCGGCAGTGGTGTATCGGTGGTGCGGCAGTGGCGGATCCAGCCACTGCCTCACCAGCAGTCTGACAGCCCGATTATGACTTGGGCAGTCATCCCACCCTGGGAAAACAGGCTCTGCCAGGGAACCGCCATTCCCTGGCGCTGAAGGAATGGTCAGAGGCCGCAATATGCTTGTCGGGACCGCCACGGTCCCGCCAAGCATATTACGAGTTTCCTCATCTCCAGGGTTTACAAGGAGGTTCTTCCTCCATGTAAACCCTGGTGGAGAGGAAATGAAGAGTGCCATACAGGGCCCCCTGTGCCTCAAACCGCATGTGCATGCACACGGGGGCATAACATGTGCCCCCCTGTGTGCATGCACATAGGTTCCTGCGTGGCGTGGACTTTTGAGTCTATGCCATGCAAGAACCTTGTAGTGCGGTCCCATTGCGGTGCCTTTTTTAATGGCACAACCACCTTTAAAAGAGGCACCGCCTTGGGATCACACACCAACCTCCTGCCAGAATACTTGTAAGTCGTAATCTGGCAGGCGGGGCGACATTCGGCAGAGCGGTGGCGCGGCGGTTTGCACTGCCACACCACCACTCCTCTGAAAAGTCATAATCGGCCCCTTGGTGAATAATGAATGCATCAGCAATCCGCACCTACCAATCTTCTATCCATGTCCCATGTGCATGAACTGACAATGATTAGCTTGAGTGCTCATAATTAGTTGCACAAATGCATTAAAATTAACACTCGTAGAAACTGATTTTGTGAGTTAGGCATTCCACAGAATACATTTGTTTTACCTGTTCACACACATACAAATAAAGTTTGCAAATCTCGCAATCATGTCTTAACAATGGTACACGCCCCTCAACTTAGCGGCAGAGGTATATTTCACCAGCATGATGGCAGATTACTTTTGTAAAGCAGGGTGAGCATAACCAACAGTACTTCACTAAAGATTGTTCCTGTACAGCATTCTGATTCCATGTGTCTGTGCCTAACAACAGCCAGGGATAGGAAAATAAATAAATAATTGGAAAGCTGAGGAACATTATAGAACAGAGTTTCACTCTAGAAGAACGGGCACCAAAGAAATGTCAAAGGCAGTGCCCATAGGTAACTTTGCAAGACCTATTACCAGTGGAGACTAGCAAATGTGGATCTGCATTTGCCACCACTTCTATAGGCCGAGGTTCATGCACCACATTCGTATTGTGGGATCTAATGGGCTCATAAATTCTGTGTGGCCGTAATGCTACATTTAAAATGATAATTTTAAGAATTGGAGAATTCCACTTTACTAGTTTTGAAATCTGGTAGATAAGACATGATTCTTGTGTGTAAATCTTTCATGTGAAAGCTGGTCTTTACATTCTCATGAGACTAGCAATGCAATTCATTCCAATGCATTTTGGGCTAAAACAGAAGCCCTTCATCAGGGGTATCTACAATCAAAAATAAGAATGCAGGATTTTATCTCTAACGGGTCAATATCAAATATCTTACTGGATTTAAATGACCTCCCACACCGTGAGGACAATTTCCAGATGTTTGTGAAAATGAAGGAAAGATCTGCCACCAACCAATGCATGAAAACAAATTGTAACTGAAGGAAAGTTCTTCAGACAGTGAATACGATATCACTCTGTAATCCTTCATATATAACGGCGTGCTGAGACGATCGGCTCACTAGTTGTTAGGTAAAAAGGTAAAAGAAAAATGTGTTATGCAGTGTAGTCGCAGTTACGATCTGATATAGGCAACCGCAAAGGGGATCGAGTGCGGTATCTTGAATTAATTCACAGGGTGTGTTACTGAGTTCAAAGAAAGACATTCCGCGAGTTTACATAAAAAAGTGAGAAAAAGAAAATTACAACCCCCGACATGCATCAATAGATCGTTTAACGAGTTATTTGTGTGGTGACTTGCTCCTAATGAGAATGGATGGTAAATGGCTCTAACCTTTAAAAAGTCCGATCCCAGCCAATACGACGAAAAGTTGTGACCATGGGTAGAGGGAGCTTGCTGGTGAAATCTCTAAACCCGGCTGTCAAGAAAAGAGTCGCCGTAAGAAAGTAATCCTATATGTACTCCTAAAAAGTTATTAGCGAATTGCCATTGTTGCATGATTATGCTAGCCCCAAAGTTAAATCTTACCCGGTTGCAGTCTAAGTTGTGCCCTGCATGACGAAGCTTGAAGTGAACTGCGTCGCAGCTGTTACGTTAAGAAGCATGCTGCAGATTACGTGCTCAAGCGTGAGAACGTGCATAGAAAAGAAAAAAAGACTCCTATACTATTCTGGAGGTGCCCTACCGAAGAACAAGCAATAAAGTTGTTGAAAAAAAGGCTATTAAGAAAAAGTTATTTAAGAACAAATGTGTTGACTGAGTGAATGAACATTAAGAATGGACATAGGGTAGACATTGCACATAGAAACCATGTTAACAATACATTTATGGTAACCCTGGATCATGGTACATGAATAAGAGTCTAAGGATTAGTGCTCTTTTTTAAGGATGTCATATAGTACAATACAGGATCCAATGTTGAAAACAATGTTCAATGAAACGGAATTATGTGAAAGCAACCATCTGTATGATTTTTTCAGATTCTGACAACATGAAAAGCATGAGATAGTGGCAGGATCTTGTTTGTGAAAAAAACGTGCATTAGATAAAAGTGTATACAACAAAAACAGGAAATATTTACATATTAGTGCTATTGTTGCTTATTAGTTCACACTAGCAGCGAACATGATTGCATTCACAAGGTAACTTGCACAAAGATTAAACATGAATGTTGAAGGGACTAAGTGCGTAATAACGATTGCCTGTCAATGACAGTGGTTTCTAAATAATTGGAGCCCAATTCAAAGCGGAGCAGTAAGTTAAGAGTGAATGTGCTTTGTGACATGTGATAACAATCGTCATTAGAATGCTCACTGTATGTATATATATAAAAAATATATAAAATACTACTGTGAACAAAGTTGTAGCAAATTCTGTGGCAGGACCAAAATCTTTACAAGAGTGAGTCTGAAATGTAAGAGCTAATGTGAAAAATGAACAAACTAAGGTGTGGCGAAAGGTTTCTCTATGATGGGGCTAACTGTGTTTCAACAATTGTGATGAAAGAGTTAGAAACGGGAAATCTGAACTGCGAATGGTGCTGGACAGATCAAAGCAAAGGTGGTCTTGGTTGATAACTGCAGATGGAAAGGAGTTTTAAATAAAACAGGATAATTCCAATGTATCATTCAATCCTTTGGGGTTGAGTGTATCCAGGAATCATATCCAGTAGGTTTCTCATTGTGCCAAAAACCTCGTCAGGTCTTTATCTGGATGCTGAACTACTACTTCCAGGATTGTGAAGCGTAATTGCGCAATGGTTTGTTTGCTCTCATTTCAATGAGTTGCCAGAGGTGAATTCAGAGTCTTGTTCCTTATGCGACTCTTATGCTCAGTGATCCTTCTCCTGATCTTTCTTTCCAACTTGCCCACGTAGAATAGCCCACATGGGCACTTGATGGCGTAAATTACAAATTGCGTATTTCAATCCGCTGTGTATTTGAGACTGATCTGTTTGCCTGTCCATGGATGGAAAATGCTCTTCCCTACCAACACGTTATTGCAGTGTGTGCAATTGAAACATTTCATCATGCCTCTATGGACCACGTCATCCGTCTTCTCTGTCTTAGATAATAGTTCCCTTAAGTTGCTAGACCTTTTGTAAGCAAATAGAGGCGGATACGGGAATATTCCTCTAAAATAAGGTTCCGTTTGGAGTCATTCCTACTGTTTTTGGGAGATGCTCTTAATGGTCGCCAATTTTGTGGAAAATGTAGAGACAAAAACTTGCCTTTCCTTTGTCTCTTTGGGCTGCTTTACCAGGAGTTTAGCCCTGTCTTTTTTATGTACACGTTGTTCGGCTTGATCTAACACCTCTTCCGGGTATCCACATTGTAGAAATTGTTGCTTGTATTCGTGGATGGTTGAGGCGCAGTTGTCATTATCTGATGTGAGGTGTTTGACCCTAGTGAACTGAGAAAACGGTAAATGCTGTTTGAGAGTTGGTGGATGGAAACTGCTATAAAGTAGTGTATTATTCCTGTCGGTGGGCTTTTTGAAAACCTTGGTTTGAATGCCTGTCTCCACAAGCATAATTTCCATGTCCAGATAAGTGATGCTGAGTTTTTCAATGTTGGATGTGAATTTTTTTCTGGAATTCTTTCGGTTGAGATCCTCCAGGTGTTCTTTGAGGTCCTGTTGTTTGCCTTGCCAAATGAGGAAGATGTCATCAATGTATTGTCTATACATAATGAGCTTCTGCATCCAACTTTCTGTGCTTAAAATGTGTTCAGTTTGAATTTGAGCATGAAGAGGTTGGCATAGCTGGGAACTCCAGAAAAGCCATGGACGTGCCATTAGCTTGGAGATGATAAGTCTGATTCCATTTAAAGAAACTGTGACAGAGGCAAAAGTGGAGTAGTTCAAGTAGAAATATTTTGTTTGCTTGCATTTCCTCCTCCTTGAGGAGTGCCCACTCTATTGCTTCTATGTCTTATTTGTTTGGAATTGAATTATAAAGAGCTACCACGTCCACTGTGCATAACCAGTCTTCTTGGTTGTTTGTAAAGTGAATATCTGCTAACAATTTCAGTAGGTGTGTGGTGTCCTGTAGGTATGACGGGCTCGCTTGTACCAACGGTTGTAGAAAGGAGTCCAAGTATTGACCAAGTGGTTCGTGAATCAACCCACACCCTGAGACAATTGGTCTAAAGGGCGGGTCAAGAAGATTTTTGTGGATCTTGGGGAGCATGTATAGTGTGGGCCGTCTTGGGTGTTCTGTGTATAAGAAACATTTTGTCTTATCACTAATTCATTCCATGTCCAGAGCTCTTGATAGTAAGGAGGCCAAAGTCTCCATGAATATTGGCATGGGATCTTCTGGCAATGGTAAGTATGTGAGGTTGTCCCTCACGTGTTCCTCCACCTTGCGTTCATAAAAGCAACGGTCCATAACTACTAGGGCCCGCCCTTGTCTTCAGGTAAAAATCTCAATGATTGATTGTTCTTTAATGCTTTTAGAGCTGCCAATTCGTTCTTGGACATGTTGTTGTGTTTGGTGGTAAAGCTCGACAATTTTTATAAGTCCTTCTTGACCAATGCCACAAAGATGTCAATTGTTTTGTGAGTAACTGGAGAAATGAATGAACTCTTAGGTTTTATTCTCGGTACCTCGGTTCCTCTTTGTCAACTTGGGTTTGGTCTAGATTCTCAAAGTAGTATCAAAGTTGTAGTTTTCTGATAAATATATACAATGCTATGTCCATATCAAGAGCAGTTGTGTGGAATGTAGGAACAAAAGACGTGCCTTTAGTCAAAACAGACATCTATGATGGAGTCAAATTAGATGTTGAGATGTTGATCACGAATGTTTCTTCTGCTGTCTTCTTGTGGATGCGATGGTTTTTACTGTATCTGTGACATGGACACACTCTGCACATTACATCACCACAAGAGGATTGCTAGGGGCATGCTGCAAGCACTGGCTCCACTGCTGAAGTCTGTACTAATGCCTGTATGTAGTGCACTTGTGTGGCAACGGATTGTTTGGCATACGCAGGATAGCCCTAGCCATTAACCTTGTGGGCAGCAGGTTGCCACCAGCATAGGTCTCCCACTAAAGATAACACCAATCATACTCTTGTTAAAATTTGCTCGCATAGGCTTCATCTTACTTACATTGACTGCATTACATATGAGAAATTACAACAGAACATGATGTTGCTTACAATGTAGGTACCTACTCTGTCACTATCATATATGTTTTCGATAATCAAATACCAAGGTTTGGAAAACTGGGATAAGTACGACAATCTGCCTGGAGAACGATCACATTCCAATTCATCTTCTTTTTTCAAATCTGAAATATGCGTCGTTAATAATTTAAAGTTTGTATGTGGTGTTGGAGCTACAGAGAGCTTCCCAGCAACGACATGGACTAATGGCATCTGTTCCCTATTCAGAAATATTATCGGAAAACAACAGGTCGAGATCTCCACCTCTGCACAAGGAGATCTCCACCTCTGTCTGCACAAGCCTTTCTGACTTTACACTCTTCACAAAGTTCCCCACAGCACTTCCAGAAAGCTGCAGCAGACTCATGTTTCCAGGCACGCTCTTCTAATGGTCAAGTGTTTTTTCAGTCAGGGTCCTATTCTTTCTGTACAGAGTTCTGTGTACCAGAGACATCACAAAAGGAAAATTGGATCCCGTGTGCAAACACACACTTCTTCTCCATGGAGAAATACATGCCCCTGCTCTAGTGGCGCTGGCATCTATGGGGAGTGGTGGGGTGGGCAAATGGGTGGTGGGTAAAATAAATAATAAAAACACTTACCTGTGACACCTCTGACTCCGACCCCTTCCTCGCTCACACGTCTTGCTCCTGCAGCGAGATCCCCTGAGAAGTGCCTTAACCAATCCTGGCGCTGCTCTCATGCTGTGAGAGCAGCGCCCTGATTGGAGGGAGCAGCCCCACTCACTGCTTTCAAGGACACTGGAGCCCTGAACTTACTCTAACCCAGCTGTCATAAGACAGCTGGGTTAGAGGTTTCAAAGTGTGCATGTCTGGCTGGCCGTAGCAAGACTGCCGGCCAAAAAGACATGCGCACTTTGAAAAGTGCTGAAGCAGCCCACCCTCCTCCCTGCTGCTGTCACTCAGCAGTGGCCCCGCCCACATCCTGACTCGAGCGTCAGGACGGGGTTATATTGAAAAATAAAATGGTAATAAACCAACTTTATTACCATTTTATTTTTCAATTCTGGGGCATGGAGGGGCATTTTAACCAATGGGGCGACTCTCCGTTCAAACGGAGGAGCCACCCCTGCCCTGCTACCACAGCAAACATGAGGGTGATTCATTCCCCTTTCTACCTTAGAAAGGGATTCAAGCCAGCCCTAGGCTAGAGTAGAAATCCTACAGTTTCCAGTACAGAAAGGGGAATGAGGGGAGTTTGTGAATGCCCACAAAAGTACTTCCAAGGTGAACCCCCGAGCAGCAGTCATGCATGCAGAAATGTCTGCACTTGTGACAGAGCTCTCCTCACACATAAATTGATTTAAGCCTGACAGGAATCCCTCTGTGTATTCGTAGAAGGCATACAAAAGTAAATTCGGTCTTAATCTTATGTTTACGACTGAATTTACCTATGCGAATATGGCTAATCTGCATTTAAACATTTTCCAGTGACTCCTGTATATCTGTATCTTAAATATTGCAGAACAATTCAAACCTAAATTATAACAGTGTTTAGGCAGTACACGGATGAATTATTTGAAAACAACAAATTAATTCTTAAATTTTTACCTGCTGGGCATATTCAATTTTGTGACAAGTGAAAGACGAGTAAAATGCAGCTGCTGGTGCGTGTAGTAAAACAAGAAATATCCAGAAGGTACTGTAATTTTAACTGTGACTTTGCCAAAGGCGGCAGCTCTTAACGAGTTTTAATGATTATACATGCATTGTGCAGTGAGATTACTCTCAAAGCCTGTCAATTAAATCTCAAGAGAAGTCAAAAATGGGATGATCTACTTTTGTGATAACAGAATATCTTTGCAAGATGCTTGCCTTTAGCTGAAAAAGACCCACAGCTCCGTGTTATTGTGTTATTAATCTGAAATTTCGATTTGTAGAGTTAATTCTCAGGCATGGGCATTCGTCATTGTACATCATAATTCTCGCTTTTTCGTCGTTTCCTGAATCTGTGATAAATTCCCTTCAACAATCTTCATGGAGGGTTGAGGTGAATGGTATTATTTTTTAAAAGAAACAGTGGGAGTTGCATGCATATAAGTTGAGACAAGTTACTGCGCCACTGCAGGATTTAGGGCAGGATTCTGGGCAGGACTTCAAAGCCCACACTGCTGCTGTTCCCTGGAGGCGGGGCTAGTGATTGTACCCCTTTATAGCCAGCACATCTTGCCCGTGTCACAAGACGTGTCACTGCAGGACCTGGGGCAGGATTTAAAAGCCCGCACTGCTGCTGTTCCCTGGAGTCGGGGCTTGTGATTCTGTCCCTTAATAACAAGCAGACCTTGCCCTCAGCGCAGGATGTGCCACTGCAGGACCTGGGGTAGGATTCGGTGTAGGACTTCAAAGCCCACACTGCTGCTGCTCCCTGGAGGCAGGGCTAGCTATCGCACCCCTTTATAGCCAACACACCATAGCTGTGGTGTGGGACAGGATCGGATTGGGATCACAATTAGGCCTGGGCACTCCCAAAAAAATGGCCCACATTCGCAGATCGTACCTTTCATGGATCACCATCTGTTAGTCTCATTGGAATCTGGCCGGTTATTTTTTTGTAAATTCATTTCTTGTAGTTTTATATAGTGTGAACTCAGCCCTAAGGCATTAGAGCAATGTACATGAGCACCAATTACCTTACACAATTCATTCCTATATTAGGTACAGAGATAGAGTGATTTGGTCAGAATCACAGGTTGTTGAGCTGACGCTGGGACTCGAACCTGGTTCCAACATCGGCAGCTCGAACCACAATGCCACATCCAATTTTATGCAACCCCCCTCTCCCCTTCCCAACAAGACCGAAAAAAACACTGGGTACGAGGTGACAACACCTGGCCCCTAGAGAGGCCACTTCTCTTACTCGCCCCCTCCCCAGCTGACTATAGCCCCAGGGCGATGACCTGGCAGGGGAAGGGTCAATCAAAGCACACTGCCCCTGCTGCTCGAGGGGGACTTAGGTGAGAATGGGCAAATGTTGCAAAATCACCTGCCTCCCCCAGCAAGGCCCCTGCATACTACCACCTTCCCCACACCCATCATGGCCTAAACGCTATGGCCCAGCGGGGGATAACATTACTTCTGGCAGGGCAGGCCACACGAGGCAGGGCGCTGAGGTGCGAATACCCCAAAGGCCAGAGCAACGCCTGGACCCCAGCCTCAGTTTACAGCATGGCAGGGGAGTGCCCATGATGCTGGTGCCACATTACAGTGACTTGGAGGGGACTGGGGAAGAAATTAAGTCTCTGGGCTGGTTTACAGAGGCCCAAAACACTGGCCCCCAGGTGACCCTGAGGCACCGGCCCAATGCCCGACTGCCCACCTTCCCAATCCGACCCTGGTGTGGGACTTGTCACTGCAGGACCTGTGGCAGGATTCGGGGCAGGACTTCAAACCCCACACTGCTGCTGTTCCCTGGAGGCGGGGCAAGTGATCTTGCACCTTTATAGCCAGCACACCTAGCCCATGGCGCTGGATGCGACCGGGCAAAGACCTGGGCAAAGACCGAGCCAAGAGCAGGCCCTTCTTAGTCCATCATCAGCCGCAAGAGGCTGGGCTGGGCCACCCCCTTTGACTGCAAGTTCGGATTTGGAAGGTATTTGGCTTGAAGTACCAAAAGCACTCTGTTAAATTACAAATCACACAGTTTTTGTGCTAAGGTTATAACTGTTGCATTTTGGAAAGTTGTGTGGGTTTTGAGTGGATCACTGACAGAATATCGAACACAAAAATATAGATGTTAATAATATAGAGGTAAAAATATAGAATGCAAAAATATCGACTCCTATACTTAAACAGGTAAGTACAGAAATATCAAAAGAAAATATATAGTTTACAAAAATATAGATATATTAAATATCGAATTTAAAATGTATATCATTTAAAATATTAAAATAAACATAAATTAGATACTCACTTTAATTTCTAAAAATATAATGAAATGAATATTTGAACAAATACAACAAATAAACTTCTTTAAAAAAATTTAAACACACACAAATATATATATATATATATATATATATATATATATATATATATACATATCACATCAGGATCCCAGGGGTACAACCTTCCAAAGGAGCTGCGCAGCACCAGGAAACAGACTCCGCAGGCAAAACTAAGAGAATTAATGATGATTTATTGCAGCATCAAATGTCCAAATGACGCGTTTCGGCCGCCAGACATGCGGCCTTGTTCACATGATATATATATATAATCACTGAAAAAACCACAGGTTTCAGGGATGTTATAGTTAGTTGTACATTTCACTCGTACAAAACCAGAGAAATTCGGCCGTTAGAGTTAGTTGAGCGAACTATAACTCGCGCCGCCGCAATGCACTGCTGATGACATCACATATTACATCACTCATGACATGGTCAGTGACATCACTCATGACATCACTCATGACATCTCAAATTACATCACTGATGACATCATCCAGTGACTGTGTGTTTCTGTAAAGTTTAAATATGTTTTATGTATATAGGCCAAGGTGTATTGAAGAATGAGTGAGTGTATGAGTGTCTGAATGGATGATTTAGTAGGTGCGTGACTGACTATATAAGTGAGTGATTAAACGTGTCTTACTGAATGCATGGGTTAGTGACTAAACTGTGTGAATGTTTGTATCTGTCTGTCTGTTGGTGTGTAAGCAGCTGCATGGGTTGGTGAGTAGCTACATGAGTGTCTATATGGGTTATTGATTGGTTGTCTGAGTATCTGTATGGGTGCCTGAGTGTCTGTGTGGGTGGGTGGGGTGTGTGTTACTCCCTGCATGGATGTGTGAGTGGGTGGTTCACTGGGTGTATGTGTTCAAGAGTGCATATGTGAGGGACTAAATGGGTGGGTGAGTGTGTGTATGGCTGTGTTGGTGAGTGAATGGACATCTCAGTGGTACATGTGTGAGTAACTACATATGTGAAAGGCAGTATATGTGAGTGTTGGAGTATATAAGTGACTGTAAGTGAGAGTGAGTGATGGTGAGTGTGGCTGTATGGATGAGTGTGTGTTTGTGTCAGTGATTGTATAAGAGAGTAAGTATGTGTTAGTATCTGTATAAATAAGTGAGGTGGAGTGTGTATAACTGTGTAGGTGAGTAAATGGGAGTGTGATTGATTCTTTGCATGACTGACTAGCTGAGTGAGTAACTTTATGGGTGAGTGGTGGTGTGTGAGTGTCTGTATGGGTGTATGAGTGCATATGATAGTGGCTGTATTGATGAGTGACTGCATGTATGAGTGACTGTATGGATGAGGCAGTGGATGTGTGTGTGTAGACCTAGGAATCAGTGAGTGGATATATAGTAACTGGTATTGGTGTGTCTATGGTTTCGAGAATGGCAGTCTGTATTTTAGAGTGGGTGTATCAAAGGTTATATTAGGCTGTGAGGAGGTGCATCAGAGGATCACGTGGATGATGTCATCAGTGATGTTATCAGTGATGTCATTTGAGATGTCATCAGTGATGTCATCAGTGATGTCACTGACCATGTCATGAGTGATGTAATATGTGATGTCATCAGCAGTGCATTGCAGGGACACGAGTTATAGTTAGCTCAACTAACTATAACGGCCGAATTTCTCTGGTTTTGTACGAGTGAAATGTCCAACTAACTATAACGTCCCTGAAACCTGTGTTTTTTCCAGTGAATTTCTATGGTTTTTTTAAATGCTAATTTCTAACTATAACGTCCCTGAAACCTATGGTTTTTTCAGTGAATTTCAAAGGTTTTTTAAATGATAATTTCTAACTATGCCTACATAGGTAGGACATGTGCAGAAAAGAGGAAGAAAGGCGCAGAAAGAAGCAAGAGAAATGCAGAAAGAGGCAACAGAAGTCCAGAAAGAGAAAGAAAGGTGCAGAAAGAAGCAAGAGATATGCAGAAAGAACCAACAGAGGTGCAGAAAGAGGCCTTGCTGCAAAGTCAACCTGTGCCTGGGCACCCCCCAACTTTTTGCTGACTGGTACTGGTGGTAACTGACTCTGACTGACCCTGGGCTCTGCCTAACCAGGCCCGGAGCCAGTGCTATGCTGAAAGACACTTAGAATACAGTGAAAATACCTACATACACAAGGGTAAACTATGGGTTGGGCTACCCCTGTGATGGGCTACCCCTGTGATTGGCATGACCTCCCCTATTATGCCCTATTATGTACTAGGGTACATAATAGGGCAGGGGAATTAAAACTACCTCTAAGTCCCTAGCGTATAATGGGGCATGGCAGTTTAGAGGCCAGCAACCCTTTTCTGCACTTGCATGTGTGCACTGCTGAGCCTGAGGTCAGTTTAAAAGTAGGCCTATGTGTGCAAAAGAGGCAAGAGAGGTGCAGAAAGAAGCAAGAGAAGTACAGAAAGAAGCAACAGAGGTGCAGAAAGAGGGAAGAGGGGTGCAGAAAGAGGAAAGAGAAGTGCAGAAAGAAGCAACAGAGGTGCAGAAAGAGGCAAGAGAAGTTCAGAAAGAGGCAGCAGAGGTGCAGAAACAGGCAGAAGAGGTGCAGAAAGAGGGAACAGGAGTGCAGAAAGAGAGAAGAGGGGTGCCGAAAGAGGCAAGAGGGGTGCAGAAATTTACAAGAGAGGTGCAGAAAGAAGCAAGAGCAGTGCAGTAAGAAACAACAGAGGTGCAGAAGGAGGCAAGGGGGGTACAGAAAGAGGCAAAAGAAGAGCAGAAGCAAGCAAAAGAGATGCAGAAAGAGGCTAGAGGGGTGCAGAAAGAGGCAAGATAGGTGCAGAAAGAAGGAACAGGGGTGCACAAAGAGGGAAGAAGGGTACAGAAAGAGGCAAGTGGGGTGCAGAAAGAAGCAAGAGAGGTGTAGAAAGAAGCAAGAGAAGTGCAGAAAGAAACAACAGAGGTGCAGAAAGAAGCAAGAGCAGTGCAGAAAGAACCAACAGAGGTGCATAAAGAGGCAAGATGGGTGCACAAAGAGGCAAGAGAAGTGCAGAAAGAAGCAAAAGAGCTGCAGAAAGAGGCAAGAGGGGTGCAGAAAGAGACAAGAGCAGTGCAGAAAGAACCAAGAGACGTGCAGGAAAAGGGAAGAAGGGTGAAGAAAGAGGCACGAGGGGTGCAGAAAGAAGCAAGAGAGGTGTAGGAAGAAGCAAGAGAAGTGTAGAAAGAAGCAACAGAGGTGCAGAAAGAGGCAAGAGGGGTGCAGAAAGAGGCAAGAGGGGTGCAGAAAGAGGCAAAAGAGGTGCAGAAAGAGGCAAGAGGGGTGCAGAAAGAGACAAGAGCCGTGCAGAAAGAACCAAGAGACATGCAGGAAAAGGGAAGAAGGGGACAGAAAGAGGAATGAGTGGTGCAGAAAGAAGCAAGAGAGGTGTAGAAAGAAGCAAGAGAAGTGCAGAAAGAAGCAACAGAGGTGCAGAAAGAGGCAAGAGGGGTGCAGAAAGAGGCAAAAGAAGTGTAGAACGAAGCAAAAGAGGTGCAGAAGAGGCAAGAGGGGTGCAGAAAGAGGCAAGAGCAGTGCAGAAAGAACCAAGAGAGGTGCAGGAAAAGGGAAGAAGGGTGCAGAAAGAGGCACGAGGGGTGCAGAAAGAAGCAGGAGAGGTGTAGAAAGAAACAAGAGAAGTGCAGAAAGAAGCAACAGAGGAGCAGAAAGAGGCAAGAGGGGTGCAGAAAGAGGCAAGAGAAGTGCAGAAGGAAGCAACAGAGAGGCAAAAAGAGGCAAGAAAAGTACAGAAAGAGGCAAGAGAGTTGCAGAAACAGGCAAAAGAGGTGCACAAAGAGGGAACAGGGGTGCACACAGAGGCAAGAGAGGTACAGAAAGAACCAACAGAGGTGCAGAAAGAGGCAAGAGGGGTGCAGAAATGTGCAAGAGAGTAGCAGATAGAAGCAAGAGCAGTGCAGAAAGAACCAACAGAGGTGCAGGAAGAGGCAAGAGGGGTGCAGAAGGCAAGAGAAGTGCAGAAAAAAACAAAAGAGGTGCAGAAAGAGGCAAGAGGGGTGCAGAAAGAGGCAAGAGAGGAGCAGAATGAGGCAAGAGAGGTATAAACATTTGGAACAGAGGTGCAGAAAGAAGCAAGAGCAATGCAGTAAGAAACAACAGGGATACAGAAGGAGGCAAGAGGGGTGCAGAAAGAGGCAAGAGCAGTGCAGAAAGAACCAAGAGACAGGCAGGAAAAGGGAAGAAGGATGCAGAAGAGGCACGAGGGGTGCAGAAAGAAGGAAGAGAAGTGCAGAAATAAGCAACAGAGGTGCAGAGAGAGGGACGAGAGATGCAGAAAGAGGCCAGAGAAGTGCAGAAAGAGGCAAGAGAATTGCTGAAAAAAGCAACAGAGGTGTAGAAAGAAGCAAGAGAAATGTAGAAAGAGGCAAGTGAGATGCAGAAAGAGGCAAGAAAGGTGCAGAAAGAGGGAAGACGAGTACAGAAAGAGACAACAAGGGTGCAGAAAGAAGCAAGACATGTGCAGAAAGAAGCATGGGAAGTGCAGAATGAAGCAACAGGGGTGCAGAAAAAGGCAAGAGAAGTGCAAAAAGAAGCAACAGAAATGCAGAAGGAGGCAAGAGAACTGCAGAAGGAGGCAAGAGAGTTGCAGAAACAGGCAAAAGAGGTACAGAAAGCGGGAACAGGGGTGTAGACAGAGGCAAGAGAGGTGCAGAAACAGGTAAGAGGGGTGCAGAAAGAGGCAAGAGGGTGCAGAAATTTGCAAGAGAGGTGTAGAAAGAAGCAAGAGCAGTGCAAAAGAACCAACAGAGGTGCAAAAGAGGCAAGTGAGGTGCAGAAGGAGGCAAGAGAACTGCAGAAGGAGGCAAGGGAGTTGCAGAAACAGGCAGACTGAGGCAAGAGAGGTGCAGAAAGAGGGAAGAGGGATACAGAAAAAGGCAAGAGGGATGCAGAAATTTGGAACAGGGGTGCAGAAAGAAGCAGGAGCAGTGCAAAAAAAACCAACAGAGGTGCAGAAAGAGGCAACAGGGGTGCAGAAAAAGGCAAGAGAAGTGCAAAAAGAAGCAACAGAAGTGCAGAAGGAGGCAAGAGAACTGCAGAAGGAGGCAAGAGAGTTGCAGAAACAGGCAAAAGAGGTACAGAAAGCGGGAACAGGGGTGTAGACAGAGGCAAGAGAGGTGCAGAAACAGGTAAGAGGGGTGCAGAAAGAGGCAAGAGGGGTGCAGAAATTTGCAAGAGAGGTGTAGAAAGAAGCAAGAGCAGTGCAAAAGAACCAACAGAGGTGCAAAAGAGGCAAGTGAGGTGCAGAAGGAGGCAAGAGAACTGCAGAAGGAGGCAAGGGAGTTGCAGAAACAGGCAGACTGAGGCAAGAGAGGTGCAGAAAGAGGGAAGAGGGATACAGAAAAAGGCAAGAGGGATGCAGAAATTTGGAACAGGGGTGCAGAAAGAAGCAGGAGCAGTGCAAAAAAAACCAACAGAGGTGCAGAAAGAGGCAAGAGGGGTACAGAAAGAGGCAGGTGTAGTGCAGAACAAAGCAACAGAGGTGCAGAAAGAACCAACAGAGGTGCAAAAAGAGGCAAGAGGAGTACAGAAAGGGGTAAGAGAGGTGCACAAAGACGCAAGAGGGGTACAGAAAGAGGCAGGAGGGGTGCAGAAAGAGGGAAGAGAGTTGTAGAAAGAGGCAAGAGAGTTGCACAAAGAGGGAAGAGGGTTGCAGAAACAGGCAAAAGGGGTGCAGAAAGAAGGAAGAGAACTGCAGAAAGAAGCAACAGAGGTGCTGAAAGAAGCACAAAGGGTGCAGAAAGAGACAAGAGAGGTGCAGAAAGAGGGAAGAGAGTTGTAGAAAGAGGCAAGAGAGTTGCACAAAGAGGGAAGAGGGTTGCAGAAACAGGCAAAAGGGGTGCAGAAAGAAGGAAGTGAAGCGCAGAAAGAGGCAAGAGAGGTGCAGAAAGAGGCAAGAGAGGTGCAGAAACAGGCAAGAGAAGTGTTGAAAGAAGCAAGATAAGTGCAGAAAGAAGCAACAGAAGTGCAGAAAGAGGAAAGAGGGGTAGAGAAAGAGGTAAGAGAAGTGCAGTAAGAAGCAGCAGACATGCAGAAAGGGGGAAGAGGGGTGGAGAAAAAAGCAAGAGGGGTGCAGAAAGAAACGAGAGAGGTGCAGAAAGAAACAAAAGAAGTGCAGAAAGAAGGAACAGAGGTGCAGGAAGAGGCAAAAGGGGTGCAGAAAGAGGTAAGAGGGGTGCAGAAAGAGGGAAGAAGGGTGCAGAAAGAGGCAAGAGGGGTACAGAAAGAAGCAAGTGAGGTGCAGAAAGAGGTAACAGAGGGGCAGAAAGAGACAAGAGAGGTGCAGAAAGTAGAAGAGATGTGCAGAAAGAGGCAAGAGAAGTGCAGAAAAAGAAAGAAATATGCAGAAAGAAGCAACAGAAATGGAGAAAGAGGCAAGAGAGGCGCAGAAAGAAGCAAGAGTGGCTTGCACACCATTAGTACCAATTTAACACCCACATTTAGCAATAAGTAACAGGTGACCATTCTAGGTTTGCAAAGGGCCTTCCACCATGCTGTAACACTTGTCGCTGCATTTTTGGTAACGTTTGAGCCGTTTGAGCTAGAAACAAGGCTTTTTTTGTTCAAATCTGCAGATTAGGGAGCATATGATGGATTATGTGGCTAATGCGGAAAATGTATAATTGTGCGAAAGTCAGTGCAGCCAAACAGTCGCATAATTCCAGTGGCCCTGCTCATACCTCTGAATAGGTCTACAAGTGCTCCTCAGCGATTCCTTCTTTTTTTTGTCTCACTGAGTTTACAGTTGAGCTTCTATGGAAACGAGGAAGACTAAACCTGAGGTTACCACTCCACAACACAGACTACCATACCACATAATTACTCTCCATAACACATAATCCCACTCTACATAATTCCTATACACTAAATACCACATACTTTCTATCCACATAATTTCACTGCACAATATACCACATAATTCCACTCCACACAACGTACATCCACTCCACTCCAAAAAACATTAGTAAAAAAACTTTTACATTTACTACACCAATAGCTCTAACTCTCGCAAATGCGAAACCTATTACATTGCAAATGCTTCTTTAACTAGTAGTCGCGTTTGCAGAGCGGTGACGAAAGGGTGCTGGACCTCCGACCAGTGCTCAGGAATTCCGCTGCGTAGGACTTACAGGCGGTACCAGGAGGGCTTCTTGGCCCCCAAAGCCTCCCAGGAGTAAAGTGGACTTCATCCCCCAGCCCATAGTTTGCCAGGAGGCGTGTTTGCAGAGTGGTGGAGAAAGGGGGACGTGGCCTCCAAAGACGTCTTAGCAATCCCACTGTGTGAGCCTTACTGAAGGTAAGAAGAGAGGTAGTTGGTCCCCAAGGACATCCTTGGGGGCCAACTACCCCTCATATTACCTCCAGTAAGTCCCACACAGCAGGATTGCTAAATTCTCATAGCAGGCCATGCCCCCTTTGCCCACCACTCTGCAAACGCGCTCCCTGGCACGCTCTTGGATGTGGATGGAAGTCCCCTTCACTGCTGGGGGTCCTTAGGGGCCAACTAGCCTACCTCTTACTTCCAGTAAGCCCCACACAGTGGGACTGCTGAGAGGTGGACACAGGCCACACCCCCTTTCTCCACCACTCTGCAAACACGCCTCCTGGCGCGCTCTTGGTTGGGCGATGAAGTCCCCTTGCCTCCTGAGGGTCCCTGTGGGCCAACTAGCCCTCGTATTATCTCTAGTAAGCCCCACACAGCTGGATTGCTGAGAGGTGGTCCAAGGCTACTCCCCCTTTTTACACCACTCTGCAAACGCACCTCCTGGTGCACTGCTGCTCAGGGGATGAAGTCCACTTTGGTCCTTAGGTCCTCAGGACACAAGAGGACCTCATCGCCCCACCAGCAGTGCGCCAAGAGGCGCATTTGCAGAGTGGTGTAAAAAGGGGCGTGGCCTTGGACCACCTCTCAGCAATCCCACTGTGTGGGGCTTACTGGAGGTACCTGGTGGGCTAGTTGGCCCCCAGGGACCCTCAGGAATCAAGGGGACTTAATCCCCCACTTAGAATGCGCCAGGAGGCCCGTTTGCAGAGTGGCGCTGAAAGGGGGCGGGGCCTCCGACAAGATGCCGGCTTTTCTTTTTTTTTTGTTTTGTTAGAAGGGGGGCTGTGTGGCCCCCTACTTTTACTATTTTTTGTGGCCCTGGGGACCCCATCCCCCAGGGCCTGGCCAGCCTTTTCTTTTTTTTTTGGAGGGGGGCCGCGCAGCCCCCCTCCTGAGGCCTTTATTGGCCCCGGGGACCCCATTCCCGGGGCACTGCCTCATTTAAAAAAAAAAGAAAAATATTTGGGAGGGGGGCTGCGTGGCCTCCCTTCCCTGGGCCACTTCTGGCCCCGGGGACCCCATCCCCCCGGGGCCTTGCCAGCCTTTAATTTTTTTTTATTTAGGAGGGGGGTCACGTGACCCCCCTCCTGAGGCCAACTACGGCCCCGGGGACCCCATCCCACGGGGCCTGGCCAGCCTTGTTTTTTTTTTTACATTTTTAGGGAGAGGGGCCGTGTGGCCTCACTCCTGAGGCCAATTATGGCCCCGGGGACCCCATCCCCGGGGCCGGCCTTCCATTTAAAAAAAAAAAATTAAGGGGAAGGGGGGCTGAGTGGCTTCCCTCCAGGGCCACTTCTGGCCCTGGTGACCACATCCCCCGGGGCCGGCCCTCAAGTTGGGGACCTTGGGGGGAGACCCAATGCCCCCCCGGTCCCTGCTGGCTCCCCGCCTCCTGCGGGAGCCGGCATTGCTTTCGGGCAAGGGCAGCTGCTAACATGCAGCTCCCCTTGCCCAAAAGCAATTCTGCTTTGCTTCTTGGAAGCGAGAGCAGGTTTACTGCTCTCGCTTCCAAGAAGCAAAGCAGTGTTTGCTATGACAGGGCGGGAGCCGTGCTCCCGATCTAGCATAGCAAACGGCAATGTCTCGGGGTTGGGCACCCCAGGACATTGCAGGAGCCAGCCCTGGGCGGTGGCGGTCCCCAGGGCCATCGAGGGCTCCAGGAGGGGGGCCATGTGGCCCCTCCCTACATTTGCATAGCCCTGGGGAGGTGGTGGTCCCCGGGGCGTGGGGGGGCCCGCAAGGCCCCCCATTAATGAAGGAAGCCCCGGGGAGGTGGTGGTCCCCGCGGCTTGGGGGTCCTGTGAGGCCTCCCGCCTATAATTAATGAAAGCCCAGGGGAGGTGGCGGTCCCCGGGGCTTGGGGGGCCCTCCTCATATATATTAAAGCCCCGGGGAGGTGGCGGTCCCCAGGGCTGCGGGGACCCCCGTGGGATCCCGCATATAATTTCCCCATTGCCCCCGGGACCTGGCCCACCTGGGGGCTCAAAGAAACAAAGCGCGGGAGTCCGCGCTTTGTTTTTTATTTTTTTTCTCGGCAGGATTCGCGCACCCAGTGCGAATTCTGCCGATTCCTTTTTTCAAAAAAATACTTTTTTGGGCCTGGGGGTCAGGGTGTTTCTACCCTGCCCCCTTTTCTTGTTTTTAATCTTTTTTTTGACTGTTTTCTTGTGACTCGGTTACCGAGTCACAAGATGGCTGCCAACCCTTCCTGGTTTGAAGTGTTGGCAGCCAATCAAAATGAAGCTCCTGCTCGGGAGGATTTGCGGCTCCTCCTCGGTGCTCAGATATCGATATTTTAATTTTTTTAATTTCTCACAAACTACTCAATGGATTTACACCATTTAAAAAAGGGTAGCTTTTTGAACCAAGAGCTACCTTTTTGTCAAATTTGGTGTAATTCTGTTCAGCAGTTCGGGCTGAAGCCTGTTCCAAAATTCCTATGGAAATTAACAGGGAGAAAATGCGTTTTGGGACCCCCTTTTTTCTCAGCCCCCGCTTGACGAATCACCCCGAAACTTTCAAGACAGGAGCTGACCTGAGCGAACCATTAGTTTTGAAAATGTCCCGAAGATTCGTCAAACGGCGCCAAAGATATTGGCAAAAGAAAAAATGCTTTTTGAATAGAAACAAGGTGCTAGCTACAACTACCTACTGTCGACCGCCAGTAGGTGATATATGTATATATATATATATACATATATATATATATATATATATATATATGTATATATATATATATATTCACTGAAAAAACCACAGGTTTCAGGGACGTTATAGTTAGGCTGACATTTCACTTGTACAAAACCAGAGAAATTCAGCCGTTTTAGTTAGCTGAGCTAACTATATCTCACGCCGCCCCAAATGCACTGCGATCATGTCACATATTACATCACTCATGACATGGTCAGTGATATCACTGATGACATCTCAAATTACATCAATGATGACATCACTGATGACATCATCCATCTAATATCTGATGCACCTCCTCACACCCTAATATATCCTTTCATACACCCACTCTAAAATACAGACTACCATTCTTCAAACCATAGACACACCAATACCAGTTAGTACATTCCCACGCACTGATTCATAGGTCTACATACACAACCACTCACTGACCCATACAATCACTCATACACGCAGTCACTCAACAATGCAGCCACTGATATATGCACTCATACACCCATAAAGACACTCACACACCGCCACTCACCCATAGAGTTACTCACACCCAGTGAGTCACCCAAAGAATCAATTATACTGCTATTTACTCACCTATGCAGTTATACATACACCACCTCACTTATTCATACAAATACTAACACATACTTATTCTCTTCTACAATCACTGACACAAGAACACACTCATGCATACAGCCACTCTCACAATCACTCACTCTCACATATATAGTCACTTATATACTCCAACACTTACATATACTGCCTTTCACATATGTAGCTACTCAGACATATACCACTGAGACATCCATTCACTCACCAACACACCCATAAGCACACTCACTGACCCATACAGCCCCTCGCAGATCTACTCATGAACCCATACACCCAGTAAATCACCCACTCACACATCCATGCAGGGAGCCACACACCCCCCACCCACGTACACAGACACTCAGGCACCCATACAGGTACAAAGACAACCAATCATTAACCCATATAGACACTCATGTAGCTACTCACTAACCCATGCAGCCGCTTACACGCCAACTGACAGACTGATACAGACATTCACACAGATTAGTCACTCACCCATACATTCACTAAGACATGTTTAATCACTCACTTATACAGTCACACACCCACTAAATCATCCATACAGACACTCATTCACCCACTCATTCTTCAAATACACCTTGCCGTATATACATATATAACATTCGCTCAGTCACTGGATGATGTCATCAGTGATGTCATTTGAGATGTCATCAGTGACGTCATTGACCATGTCATGAGTGATGTAATATGTGACATCCTCAGCAGTGCATTGCGGGGGCACAAGTTATAGTTAGCTCAGCTAACTATAACGGCTGAATTTCTCTGGTTTTGTACAAGTGAAATGTCAGCCTAACTATAACGTCCCTGAAACCTGTGGTTTTTTCAGTGAATATGTAAGGTTTTTTAAATGCTAATTCCTAACTATAACGTCCCTGAAACCTGTGGTTTTTTCAGTGAATTTCTAAGGTTTTTTAAATGCTAATTTCTAACTATAACGTCCCTGAAACCTGTGGTTTTTCAGTGAATTTCCAAGATTTTTTAAATGCTAATTTCAAACTATAACGTCCCGGAAACCTGTGTTTTTTTCAGTGAATTTCTAAGGTTTTTTAAATGCTAATTTCTAACTATGCCTACATAGGTATGACAAGTGCAGAAAGAGGAAGAAAGGTGCTGAAAGACGCAAGAGAAGTGCAGAAAGAGGCAAGAGAGGTGCAGGAAGAGGAAGAACGGTGCAGAAAGAAGCAAGAGAAATGCAGAAAGAGGCTACAGAGGTGCAGATAGAGGAAGAAAGGTGCATAAAGAAGCAAGAGAAGTGCAGAAAGAAGCAATAGAGGTGCAGAAAGAAGAGAGTGAGGTGCAGCGCCAGGCAAACTCTGGAGGTAGACACCAGTATCAGTAACTGGGTTACCACACGTCTCCTTTTGGCACAGGACTGGAAATGTGCCTGCTAGGTTATTCGCATTACAGTATGAATCAGCTCCTTCCATCAAGAACATTCGGTGACAATTAATAATTTAAAGGTCTGGCTTGCGATGTTAACGACCACCACAAGACTAGCTTGAAATGGGACCCGTTAACCCTACAACTTTCAACTTAAGTGCAACTTCTCGCCGTTTGCCTCTTGGCGCACTGCTGTTGGGGCGAAGAGGTCCCCTTGTGTACCAGCGCTCCGAGGTGTTTTATGCTTGGTCTTTCTGACTGGAACACTAAATGGAACCCATTTTGCTGGTACTTCCTTTATTTCAAGCACAGCACAGACACAGCAGCTGCGTTTTGAAATTAGGCCATTCACCAGGCCCCAAATGGTGGTTATCCAAAGAAGCATCTAGAAAACAAAGGTGCGAGAAGTTGGAAATGAATGAGAACAGCAGGCAGTAAACGCACGTCTACCATTAAATAGACATTTATTGCAAGTTAGACCATTAGGTAACATGGAAACGTTCTACCATTAAAAATCTGAAACGTGCGATGCTAAACGTGGCTACCTCATTCACACAGGTTTGCAGGTGTTAAAAAACAGGGCAAGATGTACCCAAGCTGCGTTCTGCTTTCCCATCTTGGTCACGTGATAATACATATAGGTGATGGAAATTTTGATTACCAAAAACACGCAAAACTTACGGATAGTGCCGGCGCCCACTGAAAAGACAAGGCGTTCGTTTTGAAGTGGAGATCAAGTCAGAGGCACAGAGCTTGCAATGGGTGTCAACCCAAGCTGGAAGTGCAATCAAGGTCAACTTATGCCTGATTTCACACCATCTGCACTTTTTTCTCAGACAAATGCATCTAACTTACCTAGCCAATAATTACGGAGGATTATTTTTGTTTTAGGTCTCTGTGAATAAATAAACTCCTACGTTTGTTATAAACTAGTGTTGTGGAAATATGCAAAAATGAATGGAACGCTTGCTATCTCGAAATCTACCTATCTGCCTCCCTGTCTTCTGGCTCTTCTATCCAATCTTTCTCTCTGTCTGCTTATTTGACAGACAAAGAAATATTGAGACATGACACATAATAGGTAACCATAGGGGAGGGAGGGACCATGTGGGAGGGAGAGGGAAGGAAGGAAGGAGGGAGAGAGGAAGGGAGGAAGAAAGGAAGGAAGGAAGAAGAGAGGGAGGGAGGGAGTGAAGGAGGGGGAAGGGAGGAAGGAAGCTTTTATATTTATGTGTGTGTGGTTGTGTACGGGTTTCTATTGGCCCAGCATACAAATATAGAAGCATGATTCATTGGTCCTTTCATTCAAATGTGACACTGCCCTGAAAAGCTGCATTGCCCTTCCCTCTCCATACAAAGATTTCACAGGCTGCAATGCCCGGGATCATTCCTCAGCTGGCACTGCTGCCTGTAAACTATGCAGCATTCTCAGCAATAATGTTGAACCAAGCGTGCCACCTGTTTGACCCAAAAAAAGCAGAGCCAGCGGCTTTCGGTCATGGCTGCCCTCCCACTCTCCTTTTTCATATTATTTGTGAGTTTTATATAGCACAAACTTGACCGGAAGGTATCAGAGCGCTTTACAGAGTAGGCACAACAATAATAACATAAGGTGCGTAGCAGGTGCTTAGAGATAAAGTAATCAAAAAATAAGCACAACAATAATAACATGAGGTACAAAAAAAGGGTACATAAAAATAAATAGGTAATGGTAAGAATACAGACGTTGTACAACGGGAAATGGAGCAAAATAGAAACACGTGCCGGGGGTTACATACAACACCAATAAAAATACACAGCAACAATTGTAGGAAGGTAGAGTTCTAAAGACAGTCGGATACAAGAGTATAAAGTCCTGAGGTAGAATGAAAGGGAGTTGCCAGGGAAGGGAGAGCAGATGCAAGGAGTAGCCCAAGGTAAAGAATGCACATGGCATCTTAGCACTATTTATTTATTTATTTATTTATTTATTTTAAAGGTTTTATATAGTGCTGGCTAGACCCAGAGGTATCAGAGCGCTTTACAGAAGCAAGAGCAAGGCACAAATCCACAGAGCAATGGATACAAACAAAATACAATAAGGGACGTGAGACATCCAATAACGAATCCGGATCAAGGCAAAAAAAATCTAAGGATCAAAGGTTACATACAGTTAAAAATAGGGGAGTGAGACAGAGGGATACACCATTAAATATACAAAGAAACATTTGTAGTTACAGAAATGAGGTCAAAACAAAGTAACAAAGTTAGGGGATAAAAAGTGCAGGCTCGGCTGGAGCCAACAATAACAAAACACTGTACAGAAATTTACAGAAATGTGGTTAGAACAGAAAATAACTGAGGGACCATGAAGAGCAAGGCTAGTGGAAACAATAAGGAGAGCAAAGGGAGGAGCAAGGCCAGCAGGTCAGCAGAGGGATGATCTGAAACACAGGAGTCAAAAGAGATCAGGTTCAGAAAGATTCATAGGCTCCAGTATGTATTAAGGAGATGGTGTTTCAAGTCTCTTTTGGAAGCCAGGATAAGAGGGGTTACAACGAAGGTCTCTCAGTAGGGCGTTCCAGATGCTAGGCGCATTTCCTGCGAAGGAGCGAGTCTGGGTGGATTTCTTTTTTAGTAGCGGGGGAACAAGAAGAAGAACATTGGAGTTTCTCAATGGCCTGGTACTTCCTGCTCTAGTGGGTTTATTGCTTAGATAGTCAGGGGATTGAGACTGAAGAGCTTTGTGGGTGATGCATGCGGTCTTGTAGATGCATCTTCCTTCGATGGGGAGCCAGTTAAGGGACTTGAGTGCAGGCGTGATGTGATCATACCATTTGCAGTCTGTAATAAGATGCACAATTGATGGACGGAATGCAGAACAAATCAAAACATTCACCCCCAGTCAAGAGATCTGGGTTAAATCCATCATTCTTTTGCTCACCATGCCACCCCAGTTTAGACCTGGCCTTATGCAAATCAGTCTTGACCCTGTGCCTCATGGGAACAGTCCAGCCCGAACTGCCAAGTCAGGTCCTCCCTGAACCGGAAACAAGCATCCTAGGACCAGTTTCGGGGTTTCACCCCTCATCAGCCAGGATAGCTTGAATCCAGTGGCACCGTGAGCCCGGGACCCACGTCTGAGCATACCCGGCGCACTTAGGGCGAGGAAGCAAAAGACACACAATTGATGGATGGAATGCAGAACAAATCAAAACATTCACCCCCAGTCAAGAGATCTGGGTTAAATCCATCAGTCTTTTGCTCACCATGCCACCCCGGTTTAGACCTGGCCATATGCAAATCAGTCTTGACCCTGTGCCTCATGGGAGCAGTCCAGCCCGAACTGCCAAGCCAGGTCCTCCCTGGACCGGAAACAAGAATCCTAGGACCGGTTTCAGGGTTTCACCCCTCATCAGCCTGGATAGCTTGAATCCAGTGGCACAGTGAGCCCGGGACCTACATCTGGGCATACCCGGCGCACTTAGGGAGAGAAAGCAAAAGACACACAATTGATGGACGGATTGCAGAACAAATCAAAACATTCACCCCCAGTTAAGAAATCTGGGTTAAATCCATCATTCTTTTGCTCACCATGCCACCCCAGTTTAGACCTGGCCATATGCAAATCAGTCTTGACCCTGTGCCTCATGGGAACAGTCCAGCCCAAACTGCCAAGCCAGGTCCTCCATGGACTGGAAACAAGCATCCTAGGACATGTTTTGGGGTTTCACCCCTCATCAGCCAGGATAGCTTGAATCCAGTGGCACAGTGAGCCCGGGACCCACGTCTAGGCATACCCGGCGCACTTAGGGCGAGAAAGCAAAAGACCCACAATTGATGGACGGTCTGCAGAAGAAATCAAAACATTCACCCCCAGTCAAGAGATTTGGGTTAAGTTAAATCCATCATACGTTTGCTCACCATGCCAGCCCAGTTTAGACCTGCCATATGCAAATCAGTCTTGATCCTGTGCCTCATGGGAACAGTCCAGCCCAAACTGCCAAGCCAGGTCCTCCCTGGACTGGAAACAAGCATCCTAGGACCGGTTTCAGGGTTTCACACCTCATCAGCCTGGATAGCTTGAATCCAGTGGCACAGTGAGCCCGGGACCCAACGTCTGGGCATACGCGGCGCACTTAGGGCGATAAAGGAAAAGACACACAATTGATGGACGGAATGCAGAACAAATCAAAACATTCACCCCCAGTCAAGAGATCTGGGTTAAATCCATCAGGCTTTTGCTCACCATGCCATCCCAGTTTAGGCCTGGCCATATGCAAATCAGTCTTGACCCTGTGCCTCATGGGAACAGTCTAGCCCGAACTGCCTAGCTAGGTCCTACCTGGACCGGAAACAAGCATCCTAGGACCGGTTTCAGGGTTTCACCCCTCATTAGCCAGGATAGCTTGAATCCAGTGGCACAGTGAGCCCGGGACCCACGTCTAGGCATACCCGGCGCACTTAGGGCGAGAAAGCAAAAGACCCAGAATTGATGGACGGAATGCAGATCAAATCAAAACATTCACCCCAGTCAAGAGATCTGGGTTAAATCCATCATTCTTTTGCTCACCATGCCACCCCAGTTTAATCCTGCCATATGCAAATCAGTCTTGACCCTGTGCCTCATGGGAACAGTCCAGCCTGAACTGCCAAGCCAGGTCCTCCCTGGACTGACAACAAGCATCCTATGACCAATTTTGGGGTTTGACACCTCATCAGCCTGGATAGCTTGAATCCAGTGGCACAGTGAGCCCGGGATCCACGTCTGGGCATACCCGGCGCACTTAGGGCGAGAAATCAAAAGACACACAATTGATGGACGGAATGCAGAAAAAATCAAAACATTCACCCCAGTCAAGACATCTGGGTTAAATCCATTATTATTTTGCTCACCATGACACCCCAGTTTAGACCTGGCCATATGCAAATCAGTCTTGACCCTGTGCCTCATGGGAACAGACCAGCCCGTACTGCCAAGCCAGGTCCATGCTGGACCGGAAACAAGCATCCTAGGACCGGTTTCGGGGTTTCACCCCTCATCAGCCAGGATAGCTTGAATCCAGTGGCACAGTGAGCCCGGGACCCACGTCTGGGCATACCCGGCGCACTTAGGGCGAGAAAGCAAAAGACACGCAATTGATGGACGGAATGCAGAACAAATCAGAACATTCACCCCCAGTCAAGAGATCTGGGTTAAATCCATCATTCTTTTGCTCACCATGCCACCCCAGTTTAGAACTGCCCATATGGAAATCAGTCTTGACCCTGTGCCTCATGGGAACAGTCCAGCCCGAACTGCCAAGCCAGGTCCATGCTGGACCGGAAACACGCATCCTAGGACCGGTTTCGGGGTTTCACCCTTCATCAGCCAGGATAGCTTGAATCCAGTGGCACAGGGAGCCCGGGACCCACGTCTGGGCATACCCGGCGCACTTAGGGCGAGAAAGCAAAAGACACGCAATTGATGGACGGAATGCAGAACAAATCAAAACATTCACCCCCAGTCAAGAGATCTGGGTTAAATCCATCATTCTTTTGCTCAATATGCCACCCCAGTTTAGACCTGGCCATATGCAAATCATTCTTGACCCTGTGCCTCATGGGAACAGTCCAGCCCGAACTGCCAACCCAGGTTCTCCCTGGACTGGAAACAAGCATCCTTCGACCGGTTCCGGGGTTTCACACCTCATCAGCCTAGATAGCTTGAATCCAGTGGCACAGTGAGCCCGGGACCCACGTCTGGGCATACCCGGAGCACTTAGGGCTAGAAAGCAGAAGACACACAATTGATGGACGGATTGCAGAACAAATCAAAACATTCACCCCCAGTCAAGAGATCTGGGTAAAATCCATCAGTCTAATTGCTCACCATGCCATCCCAGTTTAGACCTGGTAATATGCAAATCAGTCTTGACCCTGTGCCTCATGGGAACAGTCCAGCCCGAACTGCCAAGCCAGGTCCTCCCTGGACCGGAAACAAGCATCCTAGGACTCGTTTCAGGGTTTCACCCCTCATCAGCCAGGATAGCTTGAATCCGGTGGCACAGTGAGCCCGGGACCCACGTCTGGGCATACCCGGTGCACTTAGGGCAAGAAAGCAAAAGACACACAATTGATGGACGGAATGCAGAACAAATCAAAACATTCACCCCAGTCAAGAGATCTTGGCTAAATCCGTCATTCTTTTGCTCACCATGCAACCCCAGTTTAGTCCTGCCATATGCAAATCAGTCTTGACCCTGTGCCTCATGGGAACAGTCCAGCCTGAACTGCCAAGCCAGGTCCTCCCTGGACTGGCAACAAGCATCCTAGGACCGATTTCGGGGTTTCACACCTCATCAGCCTGGATAGCTTGAATCCAGAGGCACAGTGAGCCCGGGACCCACGTCTGGGCATACCCGGCGCACTTAGGGAGAGAAAGCAAAAGACACACAATTGATGGACGGAATGCAGAACAAATCAAAACATTAACTCCCAGTCAAGAGATCTGGGTTAAATCCATCATTCTTTTGCTCTCCATGCCACCCCAGTTTAGACCTGGCCATATGCAAATCAGTCTTGACCCTGTGCCTCATGGGAACAGTCCAGCCCGAACTGCCAAGCCATGTCCTCACTGGGCCGGAAACAAGCCTCCCAGGACAGGTTTCGGAGTTTCAGCCCTCATCAGCCAGGATAGCTTGAATCCAGTGGCACACTTAGCCCAGGACTCACATCTCGGCATACCCGGCGCACTTAGGGCGAGAAAGCAAAAGACACACAATTGATGGACGGAATGCAGAACAAATCAAAACATTCACCCCCAGTCAAGAGATCTGGGTTAAATCCATCATTCTTTTGCTCACCATGCCACCCCTGTTTACACCTGGCCATATGCAAATCAATCTTGACCCTGTGCCTCATAGGAACAGTCCAGCACTAACTGACAAGCCAGGTCCTCCCTGGACTGGCAACAAGCATCCTAGGACTGATTTCGGGGTTTCACACCTCATCAGCCTGGATAACTTGAATCCAGAGGCACAGTGAGCCCGGGACCCATGTCTGGGCATTACCGGCGCACTTAGGGCGAGAAAGCAAAAGACACACAATTGATGGACGGAATGCAGAACAAATCAAAACATTCACCCCAGTCAAGAGATCTGGGTTAAATCCATCATTCTTTTGCTCACCATGCCATCCCAGTTTAGACCTGGCCATATGCAAATCAGTCTTGACCCTGTGCCTCATGGGAACAGTCCAGCCCTAACTGACAAGCCAGGTTCTCCCTGGACCGGAAACAAGCATGCTAGGACCGGTTTTGGGGTTTCACCCCTCATCAGCCAGGATAGCTTGAATCCAGTGGCACAGTGAGCCCGGGACCCACGTCTGGGCATATCCGGCGCACTTAGGGCAAGAAAGCAAAAGACCCACAATTGATGGACGGAATGCAGAATAAATCAAAACATTCACCCCTGTAGTGTAGCTCCTATTTCCCTAATAGGCTCTGCGCATTGGAATAATATATCCTATAGGTTTGACATAGGACTAAGGTCAGTAAGTCCCTATCGAGTATATTAAACTTAATTACTTGTGCCAGCTAGCTCAGAGGCCACTAGAAACTCATTGGATAACAAGAAGGGAGTAGTTTCTGGCAGCCGCAAAACATGACCACTTTGTTTCCCTTTAGAATCAGAACATGTCCCAGAGTCGTGGAAATAATAGATAACTATTTCACTCAGCTCAATCGTGCATACTTAGTTTTCTCCAAAGTTACACAGAAAGAACAGACGGGCGTTTCAATAAAAGATTTATTGAACAGTCTTGTTTCTGGTGTAAGTAAAATGTGCTGTGACAATCACAAGACAGTATGCGAGATAAATAATGTACAGTGTGAGCAGTAGAAATAAATAATACTGCGATAGCATTATCTTTTAGTATATATGCATTTACATAAATAACACAGACTAAAAATGCGAGTACTCATACGATGCGTTTCTAATCTAGTTCTACCCCAATGTACCTAACCTAACCTAGGTATAGGGAGAGGTATGAAGTAGGTGAAGTATTCCTTACTATGGTATACTAAGAGTATGTTAAGCCTAGTATGCCTAGTATGCCAAGAGTCCCTCTAGGTTCTAGTCAGCTCCATACCTGAAGAATGAGAGAGGTAGGAATCTCTTTGCCAGACTCGAACTCCAACACCCCGCAAGGGAAGTCAGATCACTGGAAGCTGGACTCTCTGCGTGCAGGGATGACAGCGTCTTCTCAGTGCGTCAGGCCGGGAAACGGGCTCCTCTGATTTACAGGGGCTAGGGAAGGTATATTTATACCTGAGAAGCACCTAAGAATGTTAGTATTGACGTGAGTCGGACAGCGGAAGACATCATGAATGAACCCCTAAGGAATAATGGTTCATGCATAATATATGAGTCCTTGAAGAAATCAATAGTCCTGGGCTAGGGAAACTCCCGCAGCCTAAGGGTCTGTTCTTCATGAACTCGTTGTGACGTTAGGGTGGACGGATGTCAGAGACCATGCCTGTATTTGGAGTGCACGGTTTAATGCCTAAATAAGGGCTGGGATTTTATGCCTATATAAGGGCAGGGCGAATTGTGCCTATATAAGGACATGATACTGGAAAGCCCGTTTATGGACACCCTAAGAGGAATCCAACACCCACTCCACTTTCGTGTGTACGATAATACTAAAATGCTAAACATTTAAAATGCTAAACATTAAATGGAGTACCGCATATTTAAAAAATATTTCTTAAAAGCATTTAAAAAACATAGTAAAAAATGCAAAAGGTACTGTACATTTGAAGCATTGCTTTTCATTTCAGGCATATATTAAAAAAAAATGCAATATGAATGAAAGAAGCAGTAATATTTACATGTGAGAAAAAAATGATCGATAAGTTTTTTATTTTTATTTTTTTAAATCAAAGTCATTTCATGTCTTGAAAATTAATGAACTGTTTTAGACACACAAGATGACTAAGTGTCCGTGGAAGTACTGTGAAGTCTGTACTATAAGGCTACTTCTACTTTAAGCAGATTGAAGTGCCATTTTCGTTCGAAAAATGGGAAAAAAAAGTTCAATTTTGGTAGAGTTCCAAGTTGTTTTGAAAAATGAAGGCCAAATTGTTACTGCATCTCTGGAACACTGTATGCTGAATCAGAGTCAGTTTACGGGTCTGGTGTAAACATGAGATCATCTATTTCTATAGACAAAACATCGTCCACTGTAGTTGGTGTCAGTTGGAACACCTCGTGTAGCAGATTAATTGCACAGAGATGAGAGGCTTCGCTTCCAGCATAGGGTGCCGCAGCAAAGTTCGCGTCCGTTGTTACCTGTGTGCCTGTAGATCTTTCTCGTACCTCAGCAGCAGCCGGAAGCGTCTGTGAGATCTCAATGAATGCAGACATCAGGATTGGTAGCCTCTGGGGACAACACAGAGCATGGGCCGTTATCGGGACCAGCAGAGTATCGACATCCGTTGGCGTTGCTGATGGAAATGTTAGACAGGTGTCCAACACGCATTCTTCACCGCATAGCAGGCATCGTAGAACAGGTAAGATGCAATCTTGCCAGATTGGTCTGAATGACAGGAACCAAGTTGTATTAAGGTCCCGTAGACGAGTCATGCCCAAAAGCTGTACTATTCGCTCACAACACTTTCGTTCAAGGAGAGCTTTCTCCATTTCGCTCGGAGTGATGTCTGCGAATAGGCTGGCCATAGCGCAATAGCAGGAAGAGAAATAGAATTCCAGCAACAAGTGGTAGAATTAATGGTATGCCACCAAACACCGAATGTGCAAAGTTTGGGATGATTCCGAGTATTGCCTGGAAAGGTGCTAACAGACCGGAGCAGATGCTCTTAAATACATGTACAATTCCGGTTGTATCAGACATATTGAAGATACGTCCTATCATTTCTACGAAATGTATAGGGCAGTTTGTACGTATTAAAGTCTGTATCTCAGCCGAAGTCCTTGCTACTTGTAGATCATAGGTTCTTTGGCCGAGGTTAAAGGCACTGTTTGCTGTAAAAGCATGGCTTTCATTCTGCTCAAAGTATCAAATCTTATAAAAGAGACGTTCAGCGAAGGCCATAGAGGCGACTCCCTGACTGTGTCTATTGGGGCAAACAATACTTGCATACAGCAAGTGACCCTGGAGTTGACCGTTACTAGATATGGGATGTCTGGCAGCATGCCGCAGCAACTCTGATCATTCAACATGAGGTAACTCCCATTAGAAAGTTGTCCAAACGTTGGATTAATCACAACAGCTGGTGTACCCTGCTGATGGCAAGACAAATTTGCCACAGAACCATTACAAGCCCCGTGTAAAGAAATGTCCTGACATATAAGTGAACCGCTCAGTGCACTTTTACAGTGTGTACCGCTCAAAAACACTTCACGATCCCCACTCCAACATCTATATGTATACGGTAAATCCCAAGATGTCTTAATGTATTCCTTACCCAACCTTTCATATTTGCCTGCTTGCATTTGTCTGAGGCAATACTGAAACTGAAAAGTACTCACAGGTAATGTGATTTTGCCATGAATTAGCCATTCTGTAGCTGGTTTTTCTGCCACTGTGAATGGTAACTTTTCCAGTTTTTCAATGCTCAGCACTGTATACTTTGCTCTTCTTTGTGCCAGTTCGATCTGTTTATCAGTTAGATTGTATTCTGCAAACAGAGCTGATGTATTAATGAAACGCCAAGGCACATAGCCCGCTCGCAAAGATTGCAGCGTCCAGCTTAATAACACAATAGAACGTAATTGAGATTGGCCTTGTTGTAACATCGCCAAATCTTGTTCTAGTATGTCGATAGCAGAGGATACAATGCCATCCAATGAATATATTCTGGAGGACAAAGTTGTTAACCCATTGTCGACCACAGAGAGTGTTTTCTCTAAATTAATACGATCAAGTTCACGTATTTGTTCTGCGGCCTCCATCTGTGATACTTTCCATGCTTCATTATACGCAGCATAAATGCCGGCATATATGAAATGTTTTTGACGCGGTTTTCTTGTCAAAGCAAGAATTCCCTAAGGTCTGCGTCCTTTTTAAGTAAGGTTAAGTGTTGTTTCACATCCTGTAGTGTAGACTTATGCAGCCAATCGAGGCATAATTTTCCTACACTGTATGATGTTACTACCCCCGGATGTTGTCTTTGGATGTATCTTGGGTCTGGCGTATTAATAGTAAAGCCCTGAGTTTTATTCAGGAATCTTTCCTGACAGTTATTCGTGTCTGTGGGCCAGATCAACCATTTTTTCCAATCAGGATTAGATCTGTTGAGTTGTAGTATATTGTCAACTGTCACCACTGCCTGTGTATCGTTATCACTTGCAGGTGTTGGTACAGAAGGTGTGTTCATCTCCTTGATCTTGGCTAATCCAAGACAAGATGTTTGTTGGACAGTTTCATTCAAAAACATTATTTGTTGAGGGATGATGCAGGCTCTAAATAAAGCTTCTATCCCCTGCACTTGCCAATCTTTAGTACCCCAGACTGTTTTTGTGTCTATTGTGTCTTTAGAAAAAGTCGAAACCCTGTCTAGACAGTTGGGCATTAAATAATGCAGAGTAAATCTGTTTTGTATTTGTTAACATAATTTTCATTCCTGTTTTGTTTACATTTTTATAGTAAAACATTTCTGGATCAGATGTATTGTAACCTGAAAAATATGGAAACTTGTTGGCAAATGTTTTTGAACTACCGTGTGGTGGTGTAGGACAATGCTCCCATTGGTTAAACATAAACACATTTCTTGGATATGCAGATTTATGCAAATAATGATGACCATAGTGGTTATAACAATACAGTTGTTCATAGTCTGATGAACCCTCTAAATATTCATGTTTAGAAAATGCAGCAGATTTTTCTAGGTCAAACATTATGTCATTCACAGTCTCAAAGTCCCAATCATCTGAATAGGTACTGGACGTAATTAGATCACTTAGTGAAATTTTAAACAAATGTGGAATGTTCAATTCTTTCGTCGGGCCGAAGATGTCAAAATCTGTTTTGTCCCACACTACACCATCCTGTATAGGAACAGCTGTGATGTTCACTGATGACAAGTCTCTTGCTTCACGATGGGAAGATTTATGAGGTTTCAAAAGTACGTTCACGCCTTTTCCTTCAGTATTCACATGGATGTATCTGCCACTTATGAGCACGCTCACAGTTGTAACCAAAGCTAGCCAGAGCAGGAAAACAAAAAGTCCAGATTTAATCCAGAGTTCAATCCATGGAGAAACCAAATAAGTCTTTTTCAGAAAGTGAAGAAAGTCTTGTACTTGCTGCTTGAATTTCAATGATGCTGGCGTCGTTTCAGGTTCACTCGGATCTTCTGAGAACGTATCAAAGTTAATGAAATAGCCAGAAGCAGTTCTATCAATTGTTGGAATTGCATCAGGATTTGTAGAAATCACTGGAACCAGTTCATCACTTGCCACATTGGTGTAGACAGGTGTATTTGGACGAACTGTTACTTGGTGTTCAAGAGGGATGAGTTCCATAGCGTTGTTGCTTAGTCCTCCATCTGTTACAGCTGAATTCTCGATTGTTATCAGTCTTTCAGTCTGAACCTCTTGGATAGTAGCGAGAGGAGTGTGTCTGCTACTAGGTCGGAGTCCACGAGGCCTACTATTTAGTATTGGCCACATACTGTGGTTTGATGAGGTCGATAGACACACATCTTTTCTCCTTTCTTCCAGCAAGGGGCGGCAGAAGTACTGTTCTTGTTCCTTGAACTGCTAGGTCAGGTACTGGTTGTCTGTAAGAAGGTCCAAATTCCTTCTTGTCCGCAATCTTTTCTCTGACTAGATCCCCAACTTTTGGAATCCAGACAGGCCTTGCTGGGACCGCCGATTTTTCCCCAGTGGTGGTTGGCTGTAGGAATATGTTGCTTTGTTTCGTTCTTAACACATTGAGTTCCTGTAAAACAGCCAAACGATCTTTGATATCAAATGTTTTATTTTCCACCACTGTGCCTACGTGTTCAAGGTCTGGTACCCACATTCTTGTCCCAAATAGGACCTCATATGGAGTGACCCCCCCTAGAGAACTTCTTGGCAGATTGTTCAATGAGCGTTGGACCCCATTAAGGTGTTTGACCCACCCATCACCCGAACCTAATACCCTAGCTGTTATAGACTGCTTTATGTCCCGGTTTTTCCTTTCCACAACCGAATTTCCTCAGGATGGAATGGAGAGGAGTACCGCAATGCAACGCCCAGACTGGCCATGGCTTCTTTGTAAGCCCGAGAGCTAAACGCAGGACCCTGGTCAGAATGTAGCGTGCCTATTGCGTATGTGCAGATAAAGACTTGCAAATCTTTTATAACAGTTCGAGCGTCAGCCGAGCGCTGAGGCCATAACCATAGGAACCTTGATTCAGTATTTGTGGGAATGCCTTTGTCCAGTAGGACGCAGGCGCGTAGATAGTCTAATGCTGTCTAACAATGGTGTCTGTACTGGGTTGCCGCATGGTGTCTGGTGGCTCTCTCTCTGTAATTTACAGTCTAAGCAGTTGTTGATGAATATGTGAATTTCTGTATTCATCCCAGGCCACCAGTACATCTCTTTTAACTTCAAAATTGTTTTAGAGATCCCTTGATGTGACAGACCCTCCCCCAAATGTGTTTCATAAATCATGGCTGCTCTACGTTCCATGTTTGGAATTACCCTATCCCCACTCCAGGGATTCGAGCAAAAGGAACGTTGTTTGCATCAATTACATAAGAGTACTTGAGTGGAAACTTTTTGGTAACGCTGCACTGCTGCCTTTGCTTGAAGCATTGACAGCCAACATTATCTCACCGTCTATTTTTGTTTTTGAACGAGTGATCGCAGCTACGGAAGCCGTCTGCACAGCCCCCTTTGCGGCTTCATCAGCCAATGAATTCCTGCAACGTGAACGCCATCACGTTGATGACTCAGTGTGTGGATCACGTGAGCCTTTGGTAGTTCGTTTTTCAACTGAACTACTTGTTCCCAAAGCATTTTGTGCTTTATTGTGCCACCTTTCGCATCTTTGAAACCATTTTCAAGCCAATTTTGTATATAGTCATTATACGACTGAACACAGTAAAAGGAATCGCACACAATTAGTGTGGGGAATTCTCGATCTGTACTTTCAAGTGCCAGTTTGAATGCTTGTAGTTCAGCTCGCTGAGCTGCACAATCTCTTAAAGACTAAGTTTTTGTGACCATAGGTCTGAAGATGCCATTTCGCATGCGACCTTTAACGATTGCACACGCTGCACTGTAAGCTTGCTTACTCCCTATTGCGGGCTGTGCGGATCCGTCAGTGTAAATTATGAATTTGTACTGATCGAGAGGCAGAATTTCAGTAGGCAGAGGACATTCTTGTTCATATTGCAGGAATGCTTGTGTTTTTAAATCTGGATCAAAAACATATTCAACATCTGTTGCAGCAAGAGAATTAACCCATTGTATCCATCTTGGATGTAATGCTTTAGCATTTGGAATGCTTGCTTTTGTGACCGCTTCTAAAGCTGGTACCGGGGTTACGACAATAATGCGTTTCCCTTGGGCTAAGGCTCTTTCTTTTGCTACAGCGGTTTGAACTGCTGTTAGAATTTTTTCAGTTGAACTGAAGCGCATTTCCGCTTGTGTGTACAAATGAGATTTGTATGCGATTGGTATTTTATCACCCTCATTGAAGGTTAAGTAGGTGAATCCGCATTGACCCGAAATTATTCGGATCACCAAATTGCGTTGACTTACGCGTGTTTGTAAGTGATTTGTTGCTAACATGTTAGTCTGGAGTGAACGCCAGATTTCTGTGTGTTCCTGTGTCTAGTTTCTGATCGATAAATCTGGTTTGATTCCTGCGTGTAGTTTGTTTAACCCTTTCTGCATAATTTAGAATGTATGTTCTTCCAAAGTTTAGGAAACCCAGGATGGATTGTAAGTTTTTTAGCGTTTTTGGAGGTTGGAGCAGCGCACACTTTTCTAAAAAGTTAGCTGCCAAGCTCTTGCCTTCACTTGAAAGCTCATATCCCAGAAATAGGACATTGAGATGGGCAATTCTGGACTTTTTAAAGTTGAACTTGTAGCCCTCAGAGGCGAAACCCAGTATAATGGTGCTCACCCTGTTCAAGTGTTTTTCCAGGTCATCGTCTGTCAGATAGATGTCATCGACATAGGACAATGCCTCATTGTCATAAATTTGTAGTAACTCCGTTACCCTCGCTGAGAATAAACCTGGGCTGTTCTTGAACCCTTGTGGGAGTCGACAAAAGTGACGCTGGGTCCCCATTATGGAGAAGGCTGTTAAGTACCTGCTTTCAGGTGCTATGTTTTGACAAAAGAAACCATTTGCGATGTCTAATGTTGTTTTATATTTTTTACGCACAATGTTATTCATTAATGCTGTGCTATGTGCATTTTTCACTGCAAAAGTTTTAGAACAAGTGTTTAAGTGTCTGTAATCCAAAACTAGACGATATGTATTGTCTGGTTTGGAGACAGGAAACAAAGGATTGTTCATTGAGGAGGTGCATGTTTCAATCACCCCTTGATATTCAAGTTGATCTAAGATCTCCCTGACCTGTTTTTTAGCTTCTTGCTTTATTGGGTACTGCCGTTGTGCAGTTGGTTCATGTTTCAGATGTATTATATGGTGAGGTGAGTCCTCATCCCATCCTACATGATTTTTATATAATGCTGGGGCCTGGGCCACTGCCCATTTCCTGGCATATGTATATCTTAGGTGAATCGGAATATGGTTGGAGAAGGCAGGCATAATAATGTCCTCGCCATGTGGGCACTCCCTGACAAATTGTGGTGGCCAGTCCTTTTCTGCTAGAAGTATGTCATAGCCCTTTGATAGTCTTTCCCAAAAAAGTGCTTTCACCTGTCTAGGTTTGTCTCCCTCCATCCGGAGAGTTATTTCATATAACTTTTGTGGAGTACTAACCCTGGTGTCTACAGTCTCTACTTAAATGTACTCATTCAAGTCCACTATCTCCAGAAGTTCCTTCAGGTTCTGGCGAGCTATTGTGACTTCTGCTGCACTGTCCAGCATTGTCTGAGCCCATTCTCCGTTCTTGAGTTGTGTTCTTAGTATTCTCGGCATGTCTGATCTTTAGACCTGCTACTTTCTTTTTGGGGAATTGAGGTTTTGCTTTAGTTTTTGGAGCGTGTTTGTCGTCTTTCGATTTCACGTGTTCTTCTCTATGTTCCGATCATCCTCTTCTTTCCGAAGTCTGTGATGAGATCTGAAAGGGACGAGAGGAACGTGTATCAGTATCTTGATACCTGTCAGGCTTTCTCAAATCATCCCTATTCCTGAGGTTATACCTCCTTTCAGAGGGCTCCTTTTGAGGAGACCTTCCTCGGGATTGAGAACGTTTCTCATTTGAATTTTGTTTATTAGTCTCCCACTTCTTTTTAGAAGATGTAGGAGTTTGTTTAATTGAGTCCTTCTCAGGACTTTCAGATAGCTTCGGCTTCACTGGTCTTCCACCCAAACTATCTCTGCCTAATTCTGCATAAGATTGTTCAATTATTCTGGGTAGCTCAGTTTGATGTTCTGGAACATCAAATTCCCTTAATGTTTGGCGGATCGCCACTGCTGCTGCCTCCCCTTTAATATTAGATAATATTATTGTTGAGACCTGGTCGAAATTTTTCAGTAATTTCATACCTAAATTTAGAGCAGGTTCTGCCCCGTATTCGTTTTGAATTTGTTTCAGGACATCAGGTATTACCGCAATTGACGGAATGCCATGTGTTTTAATATATATGGCAGCAAAGACTGAGCCCCAAGTGGTGCAGTCTTCCAGTTGTGGTGTGATCCCCATTGGTAAACTGATTGTCAGTATTCTGTGTTTCTCATACGGGCTAGTATTTGGAAATACTGCTTCGATTTGAGTAATTTTTTGAGCTATCCAGAATGGAATTTGCTCACGTTTTGTGGGCATTTTACCCATGACTGCGTATAGAGTCTGTGGTGTAATTTTTAGTGTATTCCCCTGGTGAGGAGTTTGATTTGGAATTGTTAATGGTTGCTGGACTGTAAAAGTCCGCATGACATATTGGACCAATTGTCTGTAAATTTTTATTAACTCTGTGATTTGAGTAAGTAGTTCCTCGTTTGACATTTCTTCAATGTCAGGATGAGGTGTGTAGCCGGCTAGAATCGGCCATGTTGCTCCTGGTCTACCTAGTGGACCGAGCCTGGTAATGTTTTTGTGATGTTTTAGGGCGCCTTTAAACCAGAGCTGATGCTCCTGGTATGTTAATGGAATTTCAATATCCTCGAAAGGAATGTATTCCTCTGGTGGATCATCTTCTTTGTAGAAGTGAAACATGTGTTTTACTGAATTGGATTCAGGAAATATTACCCATGAATAGAATACCTCTGTCTGAAAGGATTCATGTGCCTCTATCACGAAAACTGCTCTACCTCCTCTTGGTGGTAGGCCATGTTTTATAAGTTTTAGAGTGATGGCTCTTCTTAAGTTTGGATGGATGTCTATAACACCCTCCTCGGTTTCATTTAAACCTGTAATGTTAAAAGCTGCTGCTTGGGCTAGATCAGCCTCAGCTCCACCGTTTCCGGCTTCATTGTCGGAAGCAGGCATTTTTGTTTTTTGAAAAATGTAGAACAAGTTTCAAGGAAACAAAGATTAGGTGCACAATATTTTGGAACACTGTATCCTTCAACGTTGAGCAAACCAAACAGCTAATATATAGGGTACTGCCCTATGTAGCCTTGGTGGATACTTAACCCTGCCCACTCCAGACGTCTTTTGGAGTATATGGGTAGGGATCTCGGAGAGAAAAAGCACGGCTGAGTTACTCAGTATCTAACGTTGAATTACCGCCTTACCAAACCGTTGGGCGCCATGTAGTGTAGCTCCTATTTCCCTAATAGGCTCTGCGCATTGGAATAATATATCCTATAGGTTTGACATAGGACTAAGGTCAGTATGTCCCTATCGAGTATATTAAACTTAATTACTTGTGCCAGCTAGCTCAGAGGCCACTAGAAACTCCTTGGATAACAAGAAGGGAGTAGTTTCTGGCAGCCGCAAAACATGACCACTTTGTTTCCCTTTAGAATCAGAACGTGTCCCAGAGTCGTGGAAACAATAGATGACTATTTCACTCAGCTCAATCGTGCATACTTAGTTTTCTCCAAAGTTACACAGAAAGAACAGACGGGCGTTTCAATAAAAGATTTATTGAACAGTCTTGTTTCTGGTGTAAGTAAAATGTGCTGTGACGATCACAAGACAGTATGCAAGATAAATAATGTACAGTGTGAGCAGTAGAAATAAATAATACTGCGATAGCATTATCTTTTAGTATATATGCATTTACATAAATAACACAGACTAAAAATGCGAGTACTCATACGATGCGTTTCTAATCTAGTTCTACCCCAATGTACCTAACCTAACCTAGGTATAGGGAGAGGTATGAAGTAGGTGAAGTATTACTTACTATGGTATACTAAGAGTATGTTAAGCCTAGTATGCCTAGTATGCCAAGAGTCCCTCTAGGTTCTAGTCAGCTCCATACCTGAAGAATGAGAGAGGTAGGAATCTCTTTGCCAGACTCGAACTCCAACACCCCAGATCACTGGAAGCTGGACTCTCTGAAGGCAGGGATGACAGCGTCTTCTCAGTGCGTCAGGCCGGGAAACGGGCTCCTCTGAAGTCGAGGTCTCCTCTGATTTACAGGGGCTAGGGAAGGTATATTTATAGCTGAGAAGCACCTAAGAATGTTAGTATTGACGTGAGTCGGACAGCGGAAGACGTCATGAATGAACCCCTAAGGAATAATGGTTCATGCATAATATATGAGTCCTTGAAGAAATCAATAGTCCTGGGCTAGGGAAACTCCCGCAGCCTAAGGGTCTGTTCTTCGTGAACTCGTTGTGACGTTAGGGTGGACGGATGTCAGAGACCATGCCTGTATTTGGAGTGCACGGTTTAATGCCTAAATAAGGGCTGGGATTTTATGCCTATATAAGGACATGATACTGGAAAGCCCGTTTATGGACACCCTAAGAGGAATACAACACCCCCAGTCAAGAGATCTGGGTTAAATCCATCATTCTTTTGCTCACCATGCCACCCCAGTTTAGTTCTGGCCATATGCAAATCAGTCTTGACCCTGTGCCTCATGGGAACAGTCCAGCCCGAACTACCAAGCAAGGTCCACGCTGGACCGGAAACAAGCATTCAAGGACCGGTTTCGGGGTTTCACCCCTATCAGCCAGGATAGCTTGAATCCAGTGGCAAAGAGAGCCTGGAACCCACGTCTGGGCATACCCAGCGCACTTAGGGCGAGAAAGCAAAAGACCCAAAATTGATGGACGGAATGCAGAACAAATCAAAACATTCACCCCCAGTCAAGAGATCTGGGTTAAATCCATCATTCGTTTGGTCACCATGACACCCCAGTTTAGACCTGCCATATGCAAATCAGTCTTGACCCTGTGGCTCATGGGAACAGTCCAGCCCGAACTGCCAAGCAAGGTCCATGCTAGACTGGAAACAAACATCCTAGGACAGGTTTCAGGGTTTCACCCCTCATCAGCCAGGATAGCTTGAATCCAATGGCACAGTGAGTCTGGGACCCACGTCTGGGCATACCCGGCGCACTTAGGGCGAGAAAGCAAAAGACCCTCAATTGATGGACGGAATGCAGAACAAATCAAAACATTCACCCCAGTCATGAGATCTGGGCTAAATCCATCATTCTTTTGCTCACCATGACACCCCAGTTTACACCTGCCATATGCAAATCAGTCTTGACCCTGTGCCTCATGGGAACAGTCCAGCCCGACCTCCCAAGCCAGGTCCTCCCTAGACTGGAAACAAGCATCCTAGGACCGGCTTCGAGGTTTCACACCTCATCAGCCTGGATAGCTTGAATCCAGTGGCACAGTGAGCCCGGGACCCACTTCTGGGCATACCCGGCGCACTTAGGGCGAGAAAGCAAAAGACTCACACTTGATGGACAGAATGCAGAACAAATCAAAACATTCACCCCCAGTCAAGAGATCTGGGTTAAATCCATTATTCTTTTGCTCCCCATGCCACCCCAGTTTAGACCTGGCCATATGCAAATCAGTCTTGACCCTGTGCCTCATGGGAACAGTCCAGCCCGAACTGCCAAGCCAGGTCCACGCTGGACCGGGAACTAGCATCCTAGGACCGGTTTCGGGGTGTCACCCCTCATCGGCCAGGATAGCTTGAATCCAGTGGCACAGTGAGCCCGGGACCCACGTCTGGGCATATCCGGCGCACTTAGGGCAAGAAAGCAAAAGACACACAATTGATGGACGGAATGCACAACAAATCAAAACATTCACCCCCAGTCAAGAGATCTGGGTTAAATCCATCATTCTTTTGCTCACCATGCCACCCCAGTTTAGACCTGGCCATATGCAAATCAGTCACTCTTGACCCTGTGCCTCATGTGAACAGTCCAGCCCGAACTGCCAAGCCAGGTCCTACCTGGACCAGAAACGAGCATCCTAGGACCGATTTCGGGGTTTCACCCCTCATCAGCCAGGATAGCTTGAATCCAGTGGCACAGTGAGCCTGTGACCCACGTCTGGGCATATCCGATGCACTTAGGGCGAGAAAGCAAAAGACACACAATTGATGGACAGAATGCAGAACAAATCCAATAATTCATCCCCAGTCAAGCGATCTGGGTTAAATCCATCATTCTTTTGCTCACCATGCCACCCCAGTTTAGACCTGGTCATATGCAAATCAGTCTTGACCCTGTGCCTCATGGGAACACTCCAGCCCGAACTGCCAAGCCAGGTCTTCCCTGGACCGGAAACAAGCATCCTAGGATCGGTTTCGGGGTTTCTCCCCTCATCAGCCAGGATAGCTTGAATCCAGTGGCACAGTGAGCCCGGGACCCACGTCTGGGCATACCTGGCGCACTTAGGGAGAGAAAGCAAAAGAGACACAATTGATGGACGGAATGCAGAATAAATCAAAACATTCACCCCCAGTCAAGAGATCTGGGTTAAATCCATCATTCTTTTGCTCACCATGCCACCCCAGTTTAGACCTGGCCATATGCAAATCAGTCTTGACCCTGTGCCTCATGGGAACAGTCGAGCCCGAACTGCCAAGCCAGGTCCTCCCAAGACTGGAAACAAGCATCCTAGGACCGGTTTCGGGGTTTCACACCTCATCAGCCTGGATAGCTTGAATCCAGTGGCACAGTGAGCCAGGGACCCACGTCTGGGCATACCCGGCGCACTTAGGGCGAGAAAGCAAAAGACACACAATTGATGGACGGAATGCAGACAAATCAAAACATTCACCCCCAGTCAAGAGATCTGGGTTAAATCCATTATTCCTTTGCTCACCATGCCACCCCAGTTTAGACCTGGCCATATGCAAATCAGTCTTGACCCTGTGCCTCATGGGAACAGTCCAGCCCGAACTGCCAAGCCAGGTCCACGCTGGACCAGAAACAAGCATCGTAGGACCGGTTTCGGGGTGTCACCCCTCATCGGCCAGAATAGCTTGAATCCAGTGGCACAGTGAGCCCGGGACCCACGTCTGGGCATATCCGGCGCACTTAGGGCGAGAAAGCAAAAGACACACAATTGATGGACGGAATGCACAACAAATCAAAACATTCACCCCCAGTCAAGAGCTCTGGGTTAAATCCATCATTCTTTTGCTCACCATGCCACCCCAGTTTAGACCTGGCCATATGCAAATCAGTCTTGACCCTGTGCCTCATGTGAACAGTCCAGCCCGAACTGCGAAGCCAGGTCCTCCCTGGACCGGAAACAAGCATCCTAGGACCGGTTTCGGTGTTTCACCCCTCATCAGCCAGGATAGCTTGAATCCAGTGGCACAGTGAGCCCGTGACCCACGTCTAGGCATATCCGATGCACTTAGGGCGAGAAAGCAAAAGACACACAATTGATGGACAGAATGCAGAACAAATCCAATAGTTCATCCCCAGTCAAGAGATCTGGGTTAAATCCATCATTCTTTTGCTCACCATTCCACCCCAGTTTAGACCTGGTCATATGCAAATCAGTCTTGACCATGTGCCTCATGGTGACAGTCCAGCCCGAACTCCCAAGCCAGGTCCTCCCTGGACCGGAAACAAGCATCCTAGGACTGGTTTCGGGGTTTCACCCCTCATCAGCCAGGATAGCTTGAATCCAGTGGCACAGTGAGCCCGGGACCCACGTCTGGGCATACCCGGCGCACTTAGGGCGAAAAAACAAAAGACACACAATTGATGGACGGAATGCAGAACAAATCAAAAAATTCACCCCCAGTCAAGAGATCTGGGTTAAATCCATAATTCTTTTGCTCACCATGCCACCCCAGTTTAGACCTGGCCATATGCAAATCAGTCTTGACCCTGTGCCTCATGGGAACAGTCCAGCCTGAACTGCTAAGCCAGGTCCTCCCTGGACCGGAAACAGGCATCCTAGGACCAGTATTTGGGTTTCACCCCTCATCAGCCAGGATAGCTTGAATCCAGTGGCATAGTGAGCCCGGGACCCACATCTAGGCATACCCGGCGCACTTAGGGCGAGAAAGCAAAAGACCCACAATTGATGGGCGGAATGCAGAACAAATCAAAACATTCACCCCCAGTCAAGAGATCTGGGTTAAATCCATCATTCTTTTGCTCACCATGCCACCACAGTTTAGACCTGCCATATGCAAATCAGTCTTAACCCTGTGCCTCATGGGAACAGTCCAGCCCGAACTGCCAAGCCAGGTCCTCCCTAGACTGGGAGCAAGCATCCTAGGACCGGTTTTGGGGTTTCACACCTCATCAGCCAGGATAGCTTGAATCCACTGGCACAGTGAGTCCGGGACCCACGTCTGGGCATTCCCGGCGCACTTAGGGTGAGAAAGCAAAAGACCCACAATTGATGGACGGAATACAGACAAATCAAAACATTCACCCCCAGTCAAGAGATCTGGGTTAAATCCATTATTCTTTTGCTCACCATGCCACCCCAGTTTAGACCTGGCCATATGCAAATCAATCTTGATCCTCTGCCGAATGTGAACAGTCCAGCCCGAACTGCCAAGCCAGGTCCTCCCTGGACCGGAAACAAGCATCCTAGGACCGGTTTCGGGGTATCACCCCTCATCAGCCAGGATAGCTTGAATCCAGTGGCACAGTGAGCCCAGGACCCACGTCTGGGCATATCCAGTGCACTAAGGGCGAGAAAACAAAAGACACACAATTGATGGACAGAATGCAGAACAAATCAAAACATTCACCCCCAGTCAAGAGATCTGGGTTAAATCCATCATTCTTTTGCTCACCAAGCCACCCCAGTTTAGACCTGGTCATATGCAAATCAGTCTTGACCCTGTGCCTCATGGGAACACTCCATCCCGAACTGCCAAGCCAGGTCTTCCCTGGACCGGAAACAAGCATCCTAGGATCGGTTTCGGGTTTCACCCCTCATCAGCCAGGATAGCTTGAATCCAGTGGCACAGTGAGCCCGGGACCCACGTCTGGGCATACCTGGCGCACTTAGGGAGAGAAAGCAAAAGAGACACAATTGATGGACGGAATGCAGAATAAATCAAAACATTCACCCCCAGTCAAGAGATCTGGGTTAAATCCATCATTCTTTTGCTCACCATGCCACCCCAGTTTAGACCTGGCCATATGCAAATCAGTCTTGACCCTGTGCCTCATGGGAACAGTCGAGCCCGAACTGCCAAGCCAGGTCCTCCCAAGACTGGAAACAAGCATCCTAGGACCGGTTTCGGGGTTTCACACCTCATCAGCCTGGATAGCTTGAATCCAGTGGCACAGTGAGCCCGGGACCCACGTCTGGGCATACCCGGCGCACTTAGGGCGAGAAAGCAAAAGACACACAATTGATGGACGGAATGCAGACAAATCAAAACATTCACCCCCAGTCAAGAGATCTGGGTTAAATCCATTATTCCTTTGCTCACCATGCCACCCCAGTTTAGACCTGGCCATATGCAAATCAGTCTTGACCCTGTGCCTCATGGGAACAGTCCAGCCCGAACTGCCAAGCCAGGTCCAAGCTGGACCGGAAACTAGCATCCTAGAACCGGTTTCGGGGTGTCACCCCTCATCGGCCAGGATAGCTTGAATCCAGTGGCACAGTGAGCCCGGGACCCACGTCTGGGCATATCCGATGCACTTAGGGCGAGAAAGCAAAAGACACACAATTGATGGACAGAATTCAGAACAAATCCAATAATTCATCCCCAGTCAAGCGATCTGGGTTAAATCCATCATTCTTTTGCTCACCATGCCACCCCAGTTTAGACCTGGTCATATGCAAATCAGTCTTGACCCTGTGCCTCATGGGAACACTCCAGCCCAAACTGCCAAGCCAGGTCTTCCCTGGACCGGAAACAAGCATCCTAGGATCGGTTTCGGGGTTTCACCCCTCATCAGCCAGGATAGCTTGAATCCAGTGGCACAGTGAGCCCGGGACCCACGTCTGGGTATACCTGGCGCACTTAGGGAGAGAAAGCAAAAGAGACACAATTGATGGACGGAATGCAGAATAAATCAAAACATTCACCCCCAGTCAAGAGATCTGGGTTAAATCCATCATTCTTTTGCTCACCATGCCACCCCAGTTTAGACCTGGCCATTTGCAAATCAGTCTTGACCCTGTGCCTCATGGGAACAGTCCAGCCTGAACTGCTAAGCCAGGTCCTCCCTGGACCGGAAACAGGCATCCTAGGACCAGTATTTGGGTTTCACCCCTCATCAGCCAGGATAGCTTGAATCCAGTGGCATAGTGAGCCCGGGACCCACATCTAGGCATACCCGGCGCACTTAGGGCGAGAAAGCAAAAGACCCACAATTGATGGACGGAATGCAGAACAAATCAAAACATTCACCCCCAGTCAAGAGATCTGGGTTAAATCCATCATTCTTTTGCTCACCATGCCACCACAGTTTAGACCTGCCATATGCAAATCAGTCTTAACCCTGTGCCTCATGGGAACAGTCCAGCCCGAACTGCCAAGCCAGGTCCTCCCTAGACTGGGAGCAAGCATCCTAGGACCGGTTTTGGGGTTTCACACCTCATCAGCCAGGATAGCTTGAATCCACTGGCACAGTGAGTCCGGGACCCACGTCTGGGCATTCCCGGCGCACTTAGGGTGAGAAAGCAAAAGACCCACAATTGATGGACGGAATGCAGACAAATCAAAACATTCACCCCCAGTCAAGAGATCTGGGTTAAATCCATTATACTTTTGCTCACCATGCCACCCCAGTTTAGACCTGGCCATATGCAAATCAATCTTGATCCTCTGCCGCATGTGAACAGTCCAGCCCGAACTGCCAAGCCAGGTCCTCCCAGGACCGGAAACAAGCATCCTAGGACCGGTTTCGGGGTGTCACCCCTCATCAGCCAGGATAGCTTGAATCCAGTGGCACAGTGAGCCCAGGACCCACGTCTGGGCATATCCAGTGCACTAAGGGCGAGAAAACAAAAGACACACAATTGATGGACAGAATGCAGAACAAATCAAAACATTCACCCCCAGTCAAGAGATCTGGGTTAAATCCATCATTCTTTTGCTCACCAAGCCACCCCAGTTTAGACCTGGTCATATGCAAATCAGTCTTGACCCTGTGCCTCATGGGAACACTCCAGCCCGAACTGCCAAGCCAGGTCTTCCCTGGACCGGAAACAAGCATCCTAGGATCGGTTTCGGGGTTTCACCCCTCATCAGCCAGGATAGCTTGAATCCAGTGGCACAGTGAGCCCGGGACCCACGTCTGGGCATACCTGGCGCACTTAGGGAGAGAAAGCAAAAGAGACACAATTGATGGACGGAATGCAGAATAAATCAAAACATTCACCCCCAGTCAAGAGATCTGGGTTAAATCCATCATTCTTTTGCTCACCATGCCACCCCAGTTTAGACCTGGCCATATGCAAATCAGTCTTGACCCTGTGGCTCATGGGAACAGTCGAGCCCGAACTGCCAAGCCAGGTCCTCCAAAGACTGGAAACAAGCATCCTAGGACCGGTTTCGGGGTTTCACACCTCATCAGCCTGGATAGCTTGAATCCAGTGGCACAGTGAGCCTGGGACCCACGTCTGGGCATACCCGGCGCACTTAGGGCGAGAAAGCAAAAGACACACAATTGATGGACGGAATGCAGACAAATCAAAACATTCACCCCCAGTCAAGAGATCTGGGTTAAATCCATTATTCTTTTGCTCACCATGCCACCCCAGTTTAGACCTGGCCATATGCAAATCAGTCTTGACCCTGTGCCTCATGGGAACAGTCCAGCCCGAACTGCCAAGCCAGGTCCACGCTGGACCAGAAACAAGCATCGTAGGACCGGTTTCGGGGTGTCACCCCTCATCGGCCAGAATAGCTTGAATCCAGTGGCACAGTGAGCCCGAGACCCACGTCTGGGCATATCCGGCGCACTTAGGGCGAGAAAGCAAAGACACACAATTGATGGACGGAATGCAGACAAATCAAAACATTCACCCCCAGTCAAGAGATCTGGGTTAAATCCATCATTCCTTTGCTCACCATGCCACCCCAGTTTAGACCTGGCCATATGCAAATCAGTCTTGACCCTGTGCCTCATGGGAACAGTCCAGCCCGAACTGCCAAGCCAGGTCCAAGCTGGACCGGAAACTAGCATCCTAGAACCGGTTTCGGGGTGTCACCCCTCATCGGCCAGGATAGCTTGAATCCAGTGGCACAGTGAGCCCGGGACCCACGTCTGGGCATATCCGGCGCACTTAGGGCAAGAAAGCAAAAGACACACAATTGATGGACGGAATGCACAACAAATCAAAACATTCACCCCAGTCAAGAGATCTGGGTTAAATCCATCATTCTTTTGCTCAGCATGCCACCCCAGTTTAGACCTGGCCATATGCAAATCAGTCACTCTTGACCCTGTGCCTCATGTGAACAGTCCAGCCCGAACTGCCAAGCCAGGTCCTACCTGGACCAGAAACGAGCATCCTAGGACCGATTTCGGGGTTTCACCCTCATCAGCCAGGATAGCTTGAATCCAGTGGCACAGTGAGCCCGTGACCCACGTCTGGGCATATCCGATGCACTTAGGGCGAGAAAGCAAAAGACACACAATTGATGGACAGAATGCAGAACAAATCCAATAATTCATCCCCAGTCAAGCGATCTGGGTTAAATCCATCATTCTTTTGCTCACCATGCCACCCCAGTTTAGACCTGGTCATATGCAAATCAGTCTTGACCCTGTGCCTCATGGGAACACTCCAGCCCAAACTGCCAAGCCAGGTCTTCCCTGGACCGGAAACAAGCATCCTAGGATCGGTTTCGGGGTTTCACCCCTCATCAGCCAGGATAGCTTGAATCCAGTGGCACAGTGAGCCCGGGACCCACGTCTGGGTATACCTGGCGCACTTAGGGAGAGAAAGCAAAAGAGACACAATTGATGGACGGAATGCAGAATAAATCAAAACATTCACCCCCAGTCAAGAGATCTGGGTTAAATACATCATTCTTTTGCTCACCATGCCACCCCAGTTTAGACCTGGCCATATGCAAATCAGTCTTGACCCTGTGCCTCATGGGAACAGTCGAGCCCGAACTGCCAAGCCAGGTCCTCCCAAGACTGGAAACAAGCATCCTAGGAGGACCGGTTTCGGGGTTTCACACCTCATCAGCCTGGATAGCTTGAATCCAGTGGCACAGTGAGCCCGGGACCCACGTCTGGGCATACCCGGAGCACTTAGGGCGAGAAAGCAAAAGACACACAATTGATGGACGGAATGCAGACAAATCAAAACATTCACCCCCAGTCAAGAGATCTGGGTTAAATCCATTATTCCTTTGCTCACCATGCCACCCCAGTTTAGACCTGGCCATATGCAAATCAGTCTTGACCCTGTGCCTCATGGGAACAGTCCAGCCCGAACTGCCAAGCCAGGTCAACGCTGGACCAGAAACAAGCATCGTAGGACCGGTTTCGGGGTGTCACCCCTCATCGGCCAGAATAGCTTGAATCCAGTGGCACAGTGAGCCCGGGACCACGTCTGGGCATATCCGGCGCACTTAGGGCGAGAAAGCAAAAGACCCACAATTGATGGACGGAATGCAGAACAAATCAAAACATTCACCCCCAGTCAAGAGATCTGGGTTAAATCCATCATTCTTTTGCTCACCATGCCACCCCAGTTTAGACCTGGCCATATGCAAATCAGTCACTCTTGACCCTGTGCCTCATGTGAACAGTCCAGCCCGAACTGCCAAGCCAGGTCCTACCTGGACCAGAAACGAGCATCCTAGGACCGATTTCGGGGTTTCACCCCTCATCAGCCAGGATAGCTTGAATCCAGTGGCACAGTGAGCCCGTGACCCACGTCTGGGCATATCCGATGCACTTAGGGCGAGAAAGCAAAAGACACACAATTGATGGACAGAATGCAGAACAAATCCAATAATTCATCCCCAGTCAAGCGATCTGGGTTAAATCTATCATTCTTTTGCTCACCATGCCACCCCAGTTTAGACCTGGTCATATGCAAATCAGTCTTGACCCTGTGCCTCATGGGAACACTCCAGCCCAAACTGCCAAGCCAGGTCTTCCCTGGACCGGAAACAAGCATCCTAGGATCGGTTTCGGGGTTTCACCCTCATCAGCCAGGATAGCTTGAATCCAGTGGCACAGTGAGCCCGGGACCCACGTCTGGGTATACCTGGCGCACTTAGGGAGAGAAAGCAAAGAGACACAATTGATGGACGGAATGCAGAATAAATCAAAACATTCACCCCCAGTCAAGAGATCTGGGTTAAATCCATCATTCTTTTGCTCACCATGCCACCCCAGTTTAGACCTGGCCATATGCAAATCAGTCTTGACCCTGTGCCTCATGGGAACAGTCGAGCCCGAACTGCCAAGCCAGGTCCTCCCAAGACTGGAAACAAGCATCCTAGGAGGACCGGTTTCGGGGTTTCACACCTCATCAGCCTGGATAGCTTGAATCCAGTGGCACAGTGAGCCCGGGACCCACGTCTGGGCATACCCGGAGCACTTAGGGCGAGAAAGCAAAAACACACAATTGATGGACGGAATGCAGACAAATCAAAACATTCACCCCCAGTCAAGAGATCTGGGTTAAATCCATTATTCCTTTGCTCACCATGCCACCCCAGTTTAGACCTGGCCATATGCAAATCAGTCTTGACCCTGTGCCTCATGGGAACAGTCCAGCCCGAACTGCCAAGCCAGGTCAACGCTGGACCAGAAACAAGCATCGTAGGACCGGTTTCGGGGTGTCACCCCTCATCGGCCAGAATAGCTTGAATCCAGTGGCACAGTGAGCCCGGGACCCACGTCTGGGCATATCCGGCGCACTTAGGGCGAGAAAGCAAAAGACCCACAATTGATGGACGGAATGCAGAACAAATCAAAACATTCACCCCCAGACAAGAGATCTGGGTTAAATCCATCATTCTTTTGCTCACCATGCCACCCCAGTTTAGACCTGGCCATATGCAAATCAATCTTGATCCTCTGCCGCATGTGAACAGTCCAGCCCGAACTGCCAAGCCAGGTCCTCCCTGGACCGGAAACAAGCATCCTAGGACCGGTTTCGGGGTGTCACCCCTCATCAGCCAGGATAGCTTGAATCCAGTGGCACAGTGAGCCCAGGACCCACGTCTGGGCATATCCAGTGCACTAAGGGCGAGAAAACAAAAGACACACAATTGATGGACAGAATGCAGAACAAATCAAAACATTCACCCCCAGTCAAGAGATCTGGGTTAAATCCATCATTCTTTTGCTCACCATGCCACCCCAGTTTAGACCTGGTCATATGCAAATCAGTCTTGACCCTGTGCCTCATGGGAACACTCCAGCCCGAACTGCCAAGCCAGGTCTTCCCTGGACCGGAAACAAGCATCCTAGGATCGGTTTCGGGGTTTCACCCCTCATCAGCCAGGATAGCTTGAATCCAGTGGCACAGTGAGCCCGGGACCCACGTCTGGGCATACCCGGCGCACTTAGGGCAAGAAAGCAAAAGACACACAATTGATGGACGGAATGCAGACAAATCAAAACATTCACCCCCAGTCAAGAGATCTGGGTTAAATCCATTATTCCTTTGCTCACCATGCCACCCCAGTTTAGACCTGGCCATATGCAAATCAGTCTTGACCCTGTGCCTCATGGGAACAGTCCAGCCCGAACTGCCAAGCCAGGTCCACGCTGGACCAGAAACAAGCATCGTAGGACCGGTTTCGGGGTGTCACCCCTCATCAGCCAGAATAGCTTGAATCCAGTGGCACAGTGAGCCCGGGGCCCACGTCTGGGCATATCCGGCGCACTTAGGGCGAGAAAGCAATAGACACACAATTGATGGACGGAATGCAGACAAATCAAAACATTCACCCCCAGTCAAGAGATCTGGGTTAAATCCATCATTCCTTTGCTCACCATGCCACCCCAGTTTAGACCTGGCCATATGCAAATCAGTCTTGACCCTGTGCCTCATGGGAACAGTCCAGCCCGAACTGCCAAGCCAGGTCCAAGCTGGACCGGAAACTAGCATCCTAGGACCGGTTTCGGGTGTCACCCCTCATCGGCCAGGATAGCTTGAATCCAGTGGCACAGTGAGCCCGGGACCCACGTCTGGGCATATCCGGCGCACTTAGGGCAAGAAAGCAAAAGACACACAATTGATGGACGGAATGCACAACAAATCAAAACATTCACCCCCAGTCAAGAGATCTGGGTTAAATCCATCATTCTTTTGCTCAGCATGCCACCCCAGTTTAGACCTGGCCATATGCAAATCAGTCACTCTTGACCCTGTGCCTCATGTGAACAGTCCAGCCCGAACTGCCAAGCCAGGTCCTACCTGGACCAGAAACGAGCATCCTAGGACCGATTTCGGGGTTTCACCCCTCATCAGCCAGGATAGCTTGAATCCAGTGGCACAGTGAGCCCGTGACCCACGTCTGGGCATACCCGGAGCACTTAGGGCGAGAAAGCAAAAGACACACAATTGATGGACGGAATGCAGACAAATCAAAACATTCACCCCCAGTCAAGAGATCTGGGTTAAATCCATTATTCCTTTGCTCACCATGCCACCCCAGTTTAGACCTGGCCATATGCAAATCAGTCTTGACCCTGTGCCTCATGGGAACAGTCCAGCCCGAACTGCCAAGCCAGGTCAACGCTGGACCAGAAACAAGCATCGTAGGACCGGTTTCGGGGTGTCACCCCTCATCGGCCAGAATAGCTTGAATCTAGTGGCACAGTGAGCCCGGGACCCACGTCTGGGCATATCCGGCGCACTTAGGGCGAGAAAGCAAAAGACCCACAATTGATGGACGGAATGCAGAACAAATCAAAACATTCACCCCCAGTCAAGAGATCTGGGTTAAATCCATCATTCTTTTGCTCACCATGCCAACCCAGTTTAGACCTGGCCATATGCAAATCAGTCTTGACCCTGTGCCTCATGTGAACAATCCAGCCCGAACTGCCAAGCCAGGTCCTCCCTGGACCGGAAACAAGCATCCTAGGACCGGTTTCGGTGTTTCACCCCTCATCAGCCAGGATAGCTTGAATCCTGTGGCACAGTGAGCCCGTGACCCACGTCTGGGCATTCCCGGCGCACTTAGGGTGAGAAAGCAAAAGACCCACAATTGATGGACGGAATGCAGACAAATCAAAACATTCACCCCCAGTCAAGAGATCTGGGTTAAATCCATTATTCTTTTGCTCACCATGCCACCCCAGTTTAGACCTGGCCATATGCAAATCAATCTTGATCCTCTGCCGCATGTGAACAGTCCAGCCCGAACTGCCAAGCCAGGTCCTCCCTGGACCGGAAACAAGCATCCTAGAACCGGTTTCGGGGTGTCACCCCTCATCAGCCAGGATAGCTTGAATCCAGTGGCACAGTGAGCCCAGGACCCACGTCTGGGCATATCCAGTGCACTAAGGGCGAGAAAACAAAGACACACAATTGATGGACAGAATGCAGAACAAATCAAAACATTCACCCCCAGTCAAGAGATCTGGGTTAAATCCATCATTCTTTTGCTCACCATGCCACCCCAGTTTAGACCTGGTCATATGCAAATCAGTCTTGACCCTGTGCCTCATGGGAACACTCCAGCCCGAACTGCCAAGCCAGGTCTTCCCTGGACCGGAAACAAGCATCCTAGGATCGGTTTCGGGGTTTCACCCCTCATCAGCCAGGATAGCTTGAATCCAGAGGCACAGTGAGCCCGGGACCCACGTCTGGGCATACCTGGCGCACTTAGGGAGAGAAAGCAAAAGAGACACAATTGATGGACGGAATGCAGAATAAATCAAAACATTCACCCCCAGTCAAGAGATCTGGGTTAAATCCATCATTCTTTTGCTCACCATGCCACCCCAGTTTAGACCTGGCCATATGCAAATCAGTCTTGACCCTGTGCCTCATGGGAACAGTCGAGCCCGAACTGCCAAGCCAGGTCCTCCCAAGACTGGAAACAAGCATCCTAGGACCGGTTTCGGGGTTTCACACCTCATCAGCCTGGATAGCTTGAATCCAGTGGCACAGTGAGCCCGGGACCCACGTCTGGGCATACCCGGCGCACTTAGGGCGAGAAAGCAAAAGACACACAATGGATGGACGGAATGCAGACAAATCAAAACATTCACCCCCAGTCAAGAGATCTGGGTTAAATCCATTATTCCTTTGCTCACCATGCCACCCCAGTTTAGACCTGGCCATATGCAAATCAGTCTTGACCCTGTGCCTCATGGGAACAGTCCAGCCCGAACTGCCAAGCCAGGTCCACGCTGGACCAGAAACAAGCATCGTAGGACCGGTTTCGGGGTGTCACCCCTCATCGGCCAGAATAGCTTGAATCCAGTGGCACAGTGAGCCCGGGACCCACGTCTGGGCATATCCGGCGCACTTAGGGCGAGAAAGCAAAAGACACACAATTGATGGACGGAATGCAGACAAATCAAAACATTCACCCCCAGTCAAGATATCTGGGTTAAATCCATCATTCCTTTGCTCACCATGCCACCCCAGTTTAGACCTGGCCATATGCAAATCAGTCTTGACCCTGTGCCTCATGGGAACAGTCCAGCCCGAACTGCCAAGCCAGGTCCAAGCTGGACCGGAAACTAGCATCCTAGAACCGGTTTCGGGGTGTCACCCCTCATCGGCCAGGATAGCTTGAATCCAGTGGCACAGTGAGCCCGGGACCCACGTCTGGGCATATCCGGCGCACTTAGGGCAAGAAAGCAAAAGACACACAATTGATGGACGGAATGCACAACAAATCAAAACATTCACCCCAGTCAAGAGATCTGGGTTAAATCCATCATTCTTTTGCTCAGCATGCCACCCCAGTTTAGACCTGGCCATATGCAAATCAGTCACTCTTGACCCTGTGCCTCATGTGAACAGTCCAGCCCGAACTGCCAAGCCAGGTCCTACCTGGACCAGAAACGAGCATCCTAGGACCGATTTCGGGGTTTCACCCCTCATCAGCCAGGATAGCTTGAATCCAGTGGCACAGTGAGCCCGTGACCCACGTCTGGGCATATCCGATGCACTTAGGGCGAGAAAGCAAAAGACACACAATTGATGGACAGAATGCAGAACAAATCCAATAATTCATCCCCAGTCAAGCGATCTGGGTTAAATCCATCATTCTTTTGCTCACCATGCCACCCCAGTTTAGACCTGGTCATATGCAAATCAGTCTTGACCCTGTGCCTCATGGGAACACTCCAGCCCAAACTGCCAAGCCAGGTCTTCCCTGGACCGGAAACAAGCATCCTAGGATCGGTTTCGGGGTTTCACCCCTCATCAGCCAGGATAGCTTGAATCCAGTGGCACAGTGAGCCCGGGACCCACGTCTGGGTATACCTGGCGCACTTAGGGAGAGAAAGCAAAGAGACACAATTGATGGACGGAATGCAGAATAAATCAAAACATTCACCCCCAGTCAAGAGATCTGGGTTAAATCCATCATTCTTTTGCTCACCATGCCACCCCAGTTTAGACCTGGCCATATGCAAATCAGTCTTGACCCTGTGCCTCATGGGAACAGTCGAGCCCGAACTGCCAAGCCAGGTCCTCCCAAGACTGGAAACAAGCATCCTAGGAGGACCGGTTTCGGGGTTTCACACCTCATCAGCCTGGATAGCTTGAATCCAGTGGCACAGTGAGCCCGGGACCCACGTCTGGGCATACCCGGAGCACTTAGGGCGAGAAAGCAAAAAACACACAATTGATGGACGGAATGCAGACAAATCAAAACATTCACCCCCAGTCAAGAGATCTGGGTTAAATCCATTATTCCTTTGCTCACCATGCCACCCCAGTTTAGACCTGGCCATATGCAAATCAGTCTTGACCCTGTGCCTCATGGGAACAGTCCAGCCCGAACTGCCAAGCCAGGTCAACGCTGGACCAGAAACAAGCATCGTAGGACCGGTTTCGGGGTGTCACCCCTCATCGGCCAGAATAGCTTGAATCCAGTGGCACAGTGAGCCCGGGACCCACGTCTGGGCATATCCGGCGCACTTAGGGCGAGAAAGCAAAAGACCCACAATTGATGGACGGAATGCAGAACAAATCAAAACATTCACCCCCAGTCAAGAGATCTGGGTTAAATCCATCATTCTTTTGCTCACCATGCCACCCCAGTTTAGACCTGGCCATATGCAAATCAGTCACTCTTGACCCTGTGCCTCATGGGAACAGTCGAGCCCGAACTGCCAAGCCAGGTCCTCCCAAGACTGGAAACAAGCATCCTAGGAGGACCGGTTTCGGGGTTTCACACCTCATCAGCCTGGATAGCTTGAATCCAGTGGCACAGTGAGCCCGGGACCCACGTCTGGGCATACCCGGAGCACTTAGGGCGAGAAAGCAAAAGACACACAATTGATGGACGGAATGCAGACAAATCAAAACATTCACCCCCAGTCAAGAGATCTGGGTTAAATCCATTATTCCTTTGCTCACCATGCCACCCCAGTTTAGACCTGGCCATATGCAAATCAGTCTTGACCCTGTGCCTCATGGGAACAGTCCAGCCCGAACTGCCAAGCCAGGTCAACGCTGGACCAGAAACAAGCATCGTAGGACCGGTTTCGGGGTGTCACCCCTCATCGGCCAGAATAGCTTGAATCCAGTGGCACAGTGAGCCCGGGACCCACGTCTGGGCATATCCGGCGCACTTAGGGCGAGAAAGCAAAGACCCACAATTGATGGACGGAATGCAGAACAAATCAAAACATTCACCCCCAGTCAAGAGATCTGGGTTAAATCCATCATTCTTTTGCTCACCATGCCACCCCAGTTTAGACCTGGCCATATGCAAATCAGTCACTCTTGACCCTGTGCCTCATGTGAACAGTCCAGCCCGAACTGCCAAGCCAGGTCCTACCTGGACCAGAAACGAGCATCCTAGGACCGATTTCGGGGTTTCACCCCTCATCAGCCAGGATAGCTTGAATCCGGTGGCACAGTGAGCCCGTGACCCACGTCTGGGCATATCCGATGCACTTAGGGCGAGAAAGCAAAAGACACACAATTGATGGACAGAATGCAGAACAAATCCAATAATTCATCCCCAGTCAAGCGATCTGGGTTAAATCCATCATTCTTTTGCTCACCATGCCACCCCAGTTTAGACCTGGTCATATGCAAATCAGTCTTGACTCTGTGCCTCATGGGAACACTCCAGCCCAAACTGCCAAGCCAGGTCTTCCCTGGACCGGAAACAAGCATCCTAGGATCGGTTTCGGGGTTTCACCCTCATCAGCCAGGATAGCTTGAATCCAGTGGCACAGTGAGCCCGGGACCCACGTCTGGGTATACCTGGCGCACTTAGGGAGAGAAAGCAAAAGAGACACAATTGATGGACGGAATGCAGAATAAATCAAAACATTTACCCCCAGTCAAGAGATCTGGGTTAAATCCATCATTCTTTTGCTCACCATGCCACCCCAGTTTAGACCTGGCCATATGCAAATCAGTCTTGACCCTGTGCCTCATGGGAACAGTCGAGCCCGAACTGCCAAGCCAGGTCCTCCCAAGACTGGAAACAAGCATCCTAGGAGGACCGGTTTCGAGGTTTCACACCTCATCAGCCTGGATAGCTTGAATCCAGTGGCACAGTGAGCCCGGGACCCACGTCTGGGCATACCCGGAGCACTTAGGGCGAGAAAGCAAAAAACACACAATTGATGGACGGAATGCAGACAAATCAAAACATTCACCCCCAGTCAAGAGATCTGGGTTAAATCCATTATTCCTTTGCTCACCATGCCACCCCAGTTTAGACCTGGCCATATGCAAATCAGTCTTGACCCTGTGCCTCATGGGAACAGTCCAGCCCGAACTGCCAAGCCAGGTCAACGCTGGACCAGAAACAAGCATCGTAGGACCGGTTTCGGGGTGTCACCCCTCATCGGCCAGAATAGCTTGAATCCAGTGGCACAGTGAGCCCGGGACCACGTCTGGGCATATCCGGCGCACTTAGGGCGAGAAAGCAAAAGACCCACAATTGATGGACGGAATGCAGAACAAATCAAAACATTCACCCCCAGTCAAGAGATCTGGGTTAAATCCATCATTCTTTTGCTCACCATGCCACCCCAGTTTAGACCTGGCCATATGCAAATCAATCTTGATCCTCTGCCGCATGTGAACAGTCCAGCCCGAACTGCCAAGCCAGGTCCTCCCTGGACCGGAAACAAGCATCCTAGGACCGGTTTCGGGGTGTCACCCCTCATCAGCCAGGATAGCTTGAATCCAGTGGCACAGTGAGCCCAGGACCCACGTCTGGGCATATCCAGTGCACTAAGGGCGAGAAAACAAAAGACACACAATTGATGGACAGAATGCAGAACAAATCAAAACATTCACCCCCAGTCAAGAGATCTGGGTTAAATCCATCATTCTTTTGCTCACCATGCCACCCCAGTTTAGACCTGGTCATATGCAAATCAGTCTTGACCCTGTGCCTCATGGGAACACTCCAGCCCGAACTGCCAAGCCAGGTCTTCCCTGGACCGGAAACAAGCATCCTAGGATCGGTTTCGGGGTTTCACCCCTCATCAGCCAGGATAGCTTGAATCCAGTGGCACAGTGAGCCCGGGACCCACGTCTGGGCATACCTGGCGCACTTAGTGAGAGAAAGCAAAAGAGACACAATTGATGGACGGAATGCAGAATAAATCAAAACATTCACCCCCAGTCAAGAGATCTGGGTTAAATCCATCATTCTTTTGCTCACCATGCCACCCCAGTTTAGACCTGGCCATATGCAAATCAGTCTTGACCCTGTGCCTCATGGGAACAGTCGAGCCCGAACTGCCAAGCCAGGTCCTCCCAAGACTGGAAACAAGCATCCTAGGACCGGTTTCGGGTTTCACACCTCATCAGCCTGGATAGCTTGAATCCAGTGGCACAGTGAGCCCGGGACCCACGTCTGGGCATACCCGGCGCACTTAGGGAAAGAAAGCAAAAGACACACAATTGATGGACGGAATGCAGACAAATCAAAACATTCACCCCCAGTCAAGAGATCTGGGTTAAATCCATTATTCCTTTGCTCACCATGCCACCCCAGTTTAGACCTGGCCATATGCAAATCAGTCTTGACCCTGTGCCTCATGGGAACAGTCCAGCCCGAACTGCCAAGCCAGGTCCACGCTGGACCAGAAACAAGCATCGTAGGACCGGTTTCGGGGTGTCACCCCTCATCAGCCAGAATAGCTTGAATCCAGTGGCACAGTGAGCCCGGGGCCCACGTCTGGGCATATCCGGCGCACTTAGGGCGAGAAAGCAAAAGACACACAATTGATGGACGGAATGCAGACAAATCAAAACATTCACCCCCAGTCAAGAGATCTGGGTTAAATCCATCATTCCTTTGCTCACCATGCCACCCCAGTTTAGACCTGGCCATATGCAAATCAGTCTTGACCCTGTGCCTCATGGGAACAGTCCAGCCCGAACTGCCAAGCCAGGTCCAAGCTGGACCGGAAACTAGCATCCTAGGACCGGTTTCGGGTGTCACCCCTCATCGGCCAGGATAGCTTGAATCCAGTGGCACAGTGAGCCCGGGACCCACGTCTGGGCATATCCGGCGCACTTAGGGCAAGAAAGCAAAAGACACACAATTGATGGACGGAATGCACAACAAATCAAAACATTCACCCCCAGTCAAGAGATATGGGTTAAATCCATCATTCTTTTGCTCAGCATGCCACCCCAGTTTAGACCTGGCCATATGCAAATCAGTCACTCTTGACCCTGTGCCTCATGTGAACAGTCCAGCCCGAACTGCCAAGCCAGGTCCTACCTGGACCAGAAACGAGCATCCTAGGACCGATTTCGGGGTTTCACCCCTCATCAGCCAGGATAGCTTGAATCCAGTGGCACAGTGAGCCCGTGACCCACGTCTGGGCATACCCGGAGCACTTAGGGCGAGAAAGCAAAAGACACACAATTGATGGACGGAATGCAGACAAATCAAAACATTCACCCCCAGTCAAGAGATCTGGGTTAAATCCATTATTCCTTTGCTCACCATGCCACCCCAGTTTAGACCTGGCCATATGCAAATCAGTCTTGACCCTGTGCCTCATGGGAACAGTCCAGCCCGAACTGCCAAGCCAGGTCAACGCTGGACCAGCAACAAGCATCGTAGGACCGGTTTCGGGGTGTCACCCCTCATCGGCCAGAATAGCTTGAATCTAGTGGCACAGTGAGCCCGGGACCCACGTCTGGGCATATCCGGCGCACTTAGGGCGAGAAAGCAAAAGACCCACAATTGATGGACGGAATGCAGAACAAATCAAAACATTCACCCCCAGTCAAGAGATCTGGGTTAAATCCATCATTCTTTTGCTCACCATGCCAACCCAGTTTAGACCTGGCCATATGCAAATCAGTCTTGACCCTGTGCCTCATGTGAACAGTCCAGCCCGAACTGCCAAGCCAGGTCCTCCCTGGACCGGAAACAAGCATCCTAGGACCGGTTTCGGTGTTTCACCCCTCATCAGCCAGGATAGCTTGAATCCTGTGGCACAGTGAGCCCGTGACCCACGTCTGGGCATTCCCGGCGCACTTAGGGTGAGAAAGCAAAAGACCCACAATTGATGGACGGAATGCAGACAAATCAAAACATTCACCCCCAGTCAAGAGATCTGGGTTAAATCCATTATTCTTTTGCTCACCATGCCACCCCAGTTTAGACCTGGCCATATGCAAATCAATCTTGATCCTCTGCCGCATGTGAACAGTCCAGCCCGAACTGCCAAGCCAGGTCCTCCCTGGACCGGAAACAAGCATCCTAGAACCGGTTTCGGGTGTCACCCCTCATCAGCCAGGATAGCTTGAATCCAGTGGCACAGTGAGCCCAGGACCCACGTCTGGGCATATCCAGTGCACTAAGGGCGAGAAAACAAAAGACACACAATTGATGGACAGAATGCAGAACAAATCAAAACATTCACCCCCAGTCAAGAGATCTGGGTTAAATCCATCATTCTTTTGCTCACCATGCCACCCCAGTTTAGACCTGGTCATATGCAAATCAGTCTTGACCCTGTGCCTCATGGGAACACTCCAGCCCGAACTGCCAAGCCAGGTCTTCCCTGGACCGGAAACAAGCATCCTAGGATCGGTTTCGGGGTTTCACCCCTCATCAGCCAGGATAGCTTGAATCCAGAGGCACAGTGAGCCCGGGACCCACGTCTGGGCATACCTGGCGCACTTAGGGAGAGAAAGCAAAGAGACACAATTGATGGACGGAATGCAGAATAAATCAAAACATTCACCCCCAGTCAAGAGATCTGGGTTAAATCCATCATTCTTTTGCTCACCATGCCACCCCAGTTTAGACCTGGCCATATGCAAATCAGTCTTGACCCTGTGCCTCATGGGAACAGTCGAGCCCGAACTGCCAAGCCAGGTCCTCCCAAGACTGGAAACAAGCATCCTAGGACCGGTTTCGGGGTTTCACACCTCATCAGCCTGGATAGCTTGAATCCAGTGGCACAGTGAGCCAGGGACCCACGTCTGGGCATACCCGGCGCACTTAGGGCGAGAAAGCAAAAGACACACAATGGATGGACGGAATGCAGACAAATCAAAACATTCACCCCCAGTCAAGAGATCTGGGTTAAATCCATTATTCCTTTGCTCACCATGCCACCCCAGTTTAGACCTGGCCATATGCAAATCAGTCTTGACCCTGTGCCTCATGGGAACAGTCCAGCCCGAACTGCCAAGCCAGGTCCACGCTGGACCAGAAACAAGCATCGTAGGACCGGTTTCGGGGTGTCACTCCTCATCGGCCAGAATAGCTTGAATCCAGTGGCACAGTGAGCCCGGGACCCACGTCTGGGCATATCCGGCGCACTTAGGGCGAGAAAGCAAAAGACACACAATTGATGGACGGAATGCAGACAAATCAAAACATTCACCCCCAGTCAAGAGATCTGGGTTAAATCCATCATTCCTTTGCTCACCATGCCACCCCAGTTTAGACCTGGCCATATGCAAATCAGTCTTGACCCTGTGCCTCATGGGAACAGTCCAGCCCGAACTGCCAAGCCAGGTCCTACCTGGACCAGAAACGAGCATCCTAGGACCGATTTAGGGGTTTCACCCCTCATCAGCCAGGATAGCTTGAATCCAGTGGCACAGTGAGCCCGTGACCCACGTCTGGGCATATCCGATGCACTTAGGGCGAGAAAGCAAAAGACACACAATTGATGGACAGAATGCAGAACAAATCCAATTATTCATCCCCAGTCAAGCGATCTGGGTTAAATCCATCATTCTTTTGCTCACCATGCCACCCCAGTTTAGACCTGGTCATATGCAAATCAGTCTTGACCCTGTGCCTCATGGGAACACTCCAGCCCAAACTGCCAAGCCAGGTCTTCCCTGGACCGGAAACAAGCATCCTAGGATCGGTTTCGGGGTTTCACCCCTCATCAGCCAGGATAGCTTGAATCCAGTGGCACAGTGAGCCCGGGACCCACGTCTGGGTATACCTGGCGCACTTAGGGAGAGAAAGCAAAAGAGACACAATTGATGGACGGAATGCAGAATAAATCAAAACATTCACCCCCAGTCAAGAGATCTGGGTTAAATCCATCATTCTTTTGCTCACCATGCCACCCCAGTTTAGACCTGGCCATATGCAAATCAGTCTTGACCCTGTGCCTCATGGGAACAGTCGAGCCCGAACTGCCAAGCCAGGTCCTCCCAAGACTGGAAACAAGCATCCTAGGAGGACCGGTTTCGGGGTTTCACACCTCATCAGCCTGGATAGCTTGAATCCAGTGGCACAGTGAGCCCGGGACCCACGTCTGGGCATACCCGGCGCACTTAGGGCGAGAAAGCAAAAGACACACAATTGATGGACGGAATGCAGACAAATCAAAACATTCACCCCCAGTCAAGAGATCTGGGTTAAATCCATTATTCCTTTGCTCACCATGCCACCCCAGTTTAGACCTGGCCATATGCAAATCAGTCTTGACCCTGTGCCTCATGGGAACAGTCCAGCCCGAACTGCCAAGCCAGGTCCATGCTGGACCAGAAACAAGCATCGTAGGACCGGTTTCGGGGTGTCACCCCTCATCGGCCAGAATAGCTTGAATCCAGTGGCACAGTGAGCCCGGGACCCACGTCTGGGCATATCCGGCGCACTTAGGGCGAGAAAGCAAAGACACACAATTGATGGACGGAATGCAGACAAATCAAAACATTCACCCCCAGTCAAGAGATCTGGGTTAAATCCATCATTCTTTTGCTCACCATGCCAACCCAGTTTAGACCTGGCCATATGCAAATCAGTCTTGACCCTGTGCCTCATGTGAACAGTCCAGCCCGAACTGCCAAGCCAGGTCCTCCCTGGACCAGAAACAAGCATCCTAGGACCGGTTTCGGGGTTTCACACCTCATCAGCCAGGATAGCGTGAATCCAGTGGCACTGGGGTGAATGTATGATATTGTTCTGCATTCTGTCCATCAATTGTTCTTTTTGCACTTGTCACCCCCAAACCGGTCCTAGGATGCTTGGTTCCAGTCCAGGGAGGACCTGGCCTGGCAGTTCGGGCTGAATCGTTCCCATTGAGCACAGGGTCAAGACTGATTTGCATATGGCTGGGTTCAAACTGGAATGGCATGATGAGCAAGAAAACGATGGATTTAGGCCCAGATCTCTGTACTGGGGTGAATGTATGACATTGTTCTGCATTCTGTCCATCAATTGTTCTTTTTGCGTCTGTAATAAGACGGGCAGCCATGTTGAGCACGGATTTGAGGGGGGCGAATTGAGTTTTATGGGTTCCGGTGAGTATGGCGTTACCGTAATCGAGTTTAGAGAGGACAAACGATTGAACGACCGATTTGAAGTCATCATAGGGGATGAAGGGTTTGATTTTTTTGAGGTGTTTAAGTGTGTAAAGTGCTCCTTTGGCTGAGTTATTGATATGGTCCTTCAGTGACATATCTTTGTCCAGGGTGAAACCTAAGGATTTAGCCGTGTTGGATAGAGTGAGCGGACAGTTTAGGGCTTTGAGGTCAGTGATCCAGCCTTGAATAGGGAGATCAAAACACAGAAAAATGAAGCTATTGCAGCACAACCATTCAACCTAATATGTTTAATTAACCAAAAATAGTCTTGGTCCAGGATCAAAGTAATCACTTGATATGGTTATCGATCTCTTAGGCAACTAGGATGATAAGAAAACACCAGTCCATTCAAAGGAATCCAATCAGATCATCAGATAAAGTTTTCTTATATAATTTATTCAATCCAAAAGTTAAAATTCCCAGCACATAATTAGCCGACACGTGTTTCGTCCGATACACGGACTTTTTCAAGGCTGGAATGACAAATATTCTAAAATCAATGTACTATACACAATACTTTAAAAAGCACATGTTACACAATTACATTTCTCATTATACATATAAATAAAAAACCCAATGATCTAGTATAAAATGAAGACAAACCATGATCCAAAAATCATAATGAATAACATTTTACAAAGAGAAGAAAGACATAATATGTCTATACTTAGAAAGAAAGAGATTACGAACCACCGAAAATTTAGAAAATATAAAGAGAAAGACCCAAAGCTCCAAATACCAAAAGCCATAGAATATCCAAAATGTATCAATAACATTGAACATCAGAAGTAGAATAGACAAAATTATAGCCTGAACATACACTCTCAATATAATATTATAGAAACCTTCACCATTGTTAGCACCCAAAAACCAAGAGTGTGAAGAAAGAATTTTTTTTTTAATTTATAAACGATGATAAAAAAAGAAACACCTAAGCACCCACCACAATTGGGAAATATTGGCGAACTGTAATGTATACGCAATCCGTCACTGCAGTGCATTAGAGGTAAGAAAAAGCCATGTTCTAAATAAAGAAACTGCAACCCGTTTGATAGAACTGTATACAAAATCAAAAAAGAATCGTTTTAAAAGATGTAAAAACATGTTCACCTCAAACCGCGATTAACACATACTAGTGTATCACAATCTTCAAAGCATTTCCAACTAGACAACTCTCTCTTAATGTTATAAACTCACTATATCTTAACCGCTATACCCGACTCGTTTGTCATCATTGTCAAGTGCATCGTGTAATTCTCACTTACCATTAATAAAAAATCACACTGCTAGCATTGGCCTTTCACCACTCAATAAAATCCCACAGAGCGCACAGCTGTAATAGGCCCCGATATTGCCTAAAATGACATAAACACACGGGTCCAAAAAAGATATATTTTATTTTAGTTATCCAAAGTTTGTAAAGTCAATGCTTTTAGGCTAAATCAAAAGTCCGAAACAAAAACTCACCCACCACTGAAATGTCAATATACCATATTAGTGGTCACTGCAGCAATGATACGCTTGACAGTCACCCATTATTATCGGTCCAGAGTGATTAAATGTCTCCTGGACACTGAGTTACAACCCTGAAAAGTTGACCCTGAAACGTAGAAAAACAATTATGCCACAAAATAAGTTTATTCAAAACCAAATTAGTACACAAACTGCTCTAATACTATAGTCCCTTAATCTGGAGGTACTAACCTCTAAATTCAAAACATCTCCTCTGCAACCGGCCGTGTGGGTAATGGCGAAAGAGTAAAGGAAGCAGCCCTTGCTATTCCTGGCTTATCAAGTAATGGACTGAAGTCATGTGACAGGAAATCACATGACTCATACAAGACTGCAATCAAGAGCTGGATCAGTAGTCAAAAAGATACCGCCATCTTAGAATGTGCTACATTCTCCATAGGCAACGAGCAACTAGCCATAGATAATAGATTAATACTGCGTATAGAAAGTTGTATAAGTAACATGCTTATCGCCGGACTAGAGAAGATAAATAAATGGCGGAAACCGCCCTCGCTATTACCAGCTATCAAATAACAAGCTTGAGTCATGTGACAGAAAATCACATGACTCCAACAAGACCTAGCTCTAAAAGATGATGCAAAGGTCAAAAAAAGGCCGCCATCTTAGAGTGTATTAAACGCCTTTCAAAGTAAACCATAAGCGACGGGTAACTAGATATAAATGACAAATTAATGGCGTATGTAAGAGATTGTCTAAAGTCAATAACATAATTATTACCGGACTAGAGTAAATTAATAAATAACAAATGTCTTAAAGAGAATACTGTTTATTCCCTGCATTAGTATACTTTGATCACAAGACAATATAAATATGACTATATCACGACCATTAGGAAGATCTCTTAATGTCATCCTAAGCCACCATATTCAAAAGTACTGAACATCAAACACATAATAAAATAAAGAGTATAAAAAAAAATAAAAAAATGTAGAAACATGTGGCAATAACCAAATGTCCACATCACCACTATTATGAACATATGCGTATATAGCCAACAGGCCGTATAATACACAAGTGTCATCGAAGGGCATTCAACTTACAACAGATCCTAGAACCAAATATTAAATAATTATTTCCAAAAATGGTAGTAAAGACAAATAGTTCCTGCGTAATATTGATGCTACATGCACACCAAAATCACATATACTACTGGTATGCAAGTATTGAATGCTATATATCCCGTCACCGGTGATGTATAAATATGAAAGAAAGTCCACACAAACCAAGGTGAGTATAGCAGTTAGACTTGGGTTACCTAAATTCGCTTAAAGAATCATTTGTTCAAACTCCCCCCTCGGATAGTAATCATCAATGAAACAAATGCAAGAGAACCCCACAATCTGTGAGCTTTTATCACATATATCAGGTAAAAAAAAAATATATAAAATACAGATTATATTGACTGGCTTCAGCTCAACATTTGTCAAACATGTAGATAGACACTCATTTACAACAACAAAAAGGATACAGAACAGAGTAATGATCAGATGTTAATTAAACTCAATCTCGCAAAAAAACATGTAATTCTCTGTCTGTATTGAGCCCTTGATCCACCGCTCGCAATTTTATGAGCCATTTAGATTCCAATTTCCCTAGTGCTAGCGTTTTATCCCCTCCTCGTGGATTGTCCTTAACCACGGCAATCCCATGAAATCTAATTCGCAGTACTTCTGAGTTGGTGTGAACAGTGTTATAATTAAGCCTGGGAGTAGTTCGCGAAGTAGCGCTACGCGAGCTTACGCAAAGTGCAGTTCGCACTACGCGAACTACGCGTAGCACTACGCGAACTGCGTAGTGCACTGTTCGCAATGATTGCACAGTGCCGGATGCTTGTCCGCACTGTGCAATCATTGAAAACGGCATCTTGCACAGTGCGAGCTGTCTTTACTGCCGCTCGAGTAGATTTTTACTCGAGCGGCAGCTTTCTCAACGCGGACTGGTAGTTTCTCATCGCGAGCGGTCGCGAGCATATGCGACTCACTCGCAATGAGAAACCTGACCTCCCTGCGTTGAGAATCTCGCCGGGATGTCATTTTGCTTGCTCGCGGTCGCCAACTTGACGTTGAGGACCGCGAGCAAGCAAAAAATGACCGCTGCACTACGCTACGCTACGCGTGTTTGCACTGTGCTACGTGCAATTCGCGTTGTGCGAAGTAGCGCAAACTTCGCAAGCTACGCGAGCGTAGCGTAGTGCTTTGCCCAGGGTTAGTTATAATGCACTGCAAAGGGATAGTTCTCATTACAATTGCGAATCGCTCTAATATGTTCTTGTAACCTCTCCTTGAGCGGTCTAATCGTACTGCCAATATAGATTAAACTACATTGACAAATAATGCAATACACTATATGTTTCGTATTGCAATTCATAAAATCATGTATCTTATGTACTTGTGTGGTGTTAAAGGAGAAACTGGTAATCTTATTCTCTGCAAACTGACATACATTGCACATCGTACATTTAAAAAAAAACCTTCGGTTTATTAGGTAACCACATATTATTTGGCTCACTCATAGATTTGGTTATAACAGAGGGGCTCAAGATATTCCTCAAAGTTCTACCCCTTTTGTATACAATTCGGGGCTTCTTAGAAACATACGGATCCAAATCATGATCCATCCTCAAAAGTCTCCAATGTTTACTAAGTGTCTTGAAAATTAGACTGCTTTGTGAGTTAAATTGTGTTATTAATGCAATCCTGTCACCTTCTGATTTACGATTCTTTTTGGACTTAGGTTTAAGAAGTCCTGTTCTTTTTATTCTATTAATCCTGGTATGGGCTCATTCTAATGACGTACAATCATAACCCCTAATCAAAAAGCGTTGTTTTAAATTTTCAATCTCTCGCTGAAATACAGCATCCTTACTACAATTACGTCTGAGCCTAGTCATTTCACCAAAGGGGATGGCCTGAATTTGAGAGTTGGGGTGTGCACTACTAGCGTGCAACACCGAATTACACGCCGTATCCTTGCGAAAAAGTGTACTCTCAAGCTTACCATTCTCAATGAAAAGTGTAATATCTAGGAAGTCAATGTTCCTACTGTTGATATTATGTGTGAAGTTCAGATTATACTGGTTATCATTAATATGTCCTAAGAATGCATCAAGGGTCATGTCATCACCCCCCCAGATCATAAGAATATCGTCAATGAATCGACCCCAATAAATTATTGGGTTAGTCAACTCCGGTGGACAATGTTTCCAAATATGCTGTTCCTCAAAGAAGCCCATATATATATTGGCAAATGATGGAGAAAATGTTGCCCCCATAGCCACTCCCGAATGTTGTTTGAACCAGATCTCTTTATGCATGAAATAGTTATTATCAAGTGCCAAACGTGTCAACTCCAATATCATTCGTGTATGCTCATATAAAGTCGCATCACGCTTCGATAAAAAGTATGTGAGTGCTTCCATCCCTTTATCCAAAGGGATACTAGTATACAAAGCACTCACGTCCAAGGTCACAAAAGTGAAGTCTTCATTCCAAACCAAATCATCCAGTTTGTTGAGCAGATCTTTTGTATCCTCAATAAAAGCTGGAAGGTTACGTACAATCGGTTGCAAAAATATATCTATGTATTCAGAAATGCGTTCAGTTGGTCCCCTATTCCAGATATAATAGGTCTACCAGGGGCGCTGTAGCATTTTTATGAACCTTGGGCAAAGTATATATATATGCAGCCCTTGGTGTAGGGTTGAACATATATTTCAATTCTATATCTGATAAGAGACCTTCATTGTGCCAATACCTCAGTGTCTTTTCTACAAGGTTAGTAACTTCCTGCATGGGGTTCTTAGTTATCCGAGTATACGATTTAACATCTGACAATTGATGGTCAATTTCTCCAGTGTAGTACACATTGTCCATCAGGACAATGTTACCCCCTTTGTCAGCTTCCCTTATAGTTAGATCAGTATAATTGGAAAGTTGTTGGAGGGCTGACCTCTCTCCCTTAGTCAAATTGTCTTTAAACCAGAATCGCCTGTTGTTTGATTTATCTTCTAGTCTATATAGATCATTAGTGACAGCTTTATAAAAGCAGTCAATCATGTTATCAGCAGGTAACTTGGGTATAAACGTAGATTTAGTTTTTAATCCACTGTCAGTCTGTAGATTAGTCTCAATATCCAAATCATGCAATATTTCCCCAATGCTCGGTATCTTATCTATACTATCATCAAGTGATAGAAGCATCTGTACATCTTGAATATCTTTGATTGTCTGTCCACTCTTTTCTACAGTGTAAACAGGTATTGGACACATTTTATTGTGGGAATCAAAGAATTTTTTTAATTTGAGCCTCCGAATAAATTGAAACAAATCAATGTGTATTTGTGTAAAGTCTAGTTTAGACAATGGACAACAACTTAGGCCCTTTTTTAACACATTCATTTCTGCATTGGTCAATACTTTGTCAGACAAGTTTACAATAGAAATATCATCCTGTACATTCACCATAGTAGACATTTTTGAAACGTTAATTATTTCAGAAGTTGCGCTACCGGCACCCATCACTTTCTCTGTATGCGTGACACAGATCTGGTTCAAAGGAGATGGTTCCTTTTGGGGGAGAAAAGAATGATTTCCGTTTTGTTGGGGTTCAATTTAAGATAGTTGGAGTAAAACCAGGAATTAATCTTGCTCAGTGAGGCGTTGAGATGGAGGATGTCGCTGTGTGATTGGATTTTATAGTAGAGTTGCGTGTTATCGGCGTAAATATGATAATTGATCCCAGCTTGTTTCAAAATGTTAGTAAGGGGTTCCATGAAGAGGTTGAAGAGAGAGGGGGAGAGGATTGAGCCCTGGGGGACACCCAGAGAGAAAGGAGTGGGATTGGAGAGGCAGGAGTTGATTTTAATTTGTTGTGTTCAGTGTTGTAGGTAAGAAGTGAACAAGTTTAGGACTGTGCCATTTAGGCCACAACGAGACTTAAGAGATTTCAGTAAGGATGCATGGTTGACTGTATTGAAAGCAGCTGAGAGGTCTAGTAGAATAAGAAGGCAAGCATCTCCATCCTCTAAGGAACAGTGAATGTCATCAGCAATGTTAAGCAAGGCAGTTTCTGTGCTGCAGCTTTTCCTGAAACCAGATTGGAAGGAGTCCAGTAGGTTGCATTTGTCAATGTGTCTGTCGAGTTGTAGTAGGACACATTTCTCCATGGTTTTAGCTAGGAGTGGCAGGTTAGAGATGGGACGGAGGTTGTTGGAATCATTCGGGTCTGCCTTGTGGTTTTTAAGAAAGGGAGTGATTTGCCCAAGTTGAAGGGAGTCTGGGGCGCATCCAGAGGCGAAGGAGGTGTTGATAATTTTAGTCCAACATGGGGCGATAATGTGTTTAAGGTTGTGTACTAGATTTGCCGGGAGAGGGTCTTTGGTATGAGAGGTCGGCTTTAATTTCGCAATGATATTAAAGACTTCAAGCTCGGTCATGGGTGTAAAATTTGTCCAAGTGGCTTCGTTTTTCAATTGTATGTTGGAAAGGGTATCTCCAGTACCAATTGGAGTAGATTGATTGAAGAAAGAATCAGGAGGACGGGTTGATGTGGAGAGAGGGGGGATGTTAAGAGAGATATTCCGAGCAGGAAAGGCCATGGTTTGAGGGAAGGATTGATCAATTTTGGCAATTTTGTCTCTGAAAAAGCTGGCAATTTTCTCACAACTCTCACTGGAGGCCATCAGGTCAGGAGGGGCAGATGATGTTTGTCTTCTGATGATGTTAAAGAGTTCTCTGGGCCTATTTTTAGCACGATCAAGTTCAGTACGGAAGAAAGATGCTTTTTCTCTAAATATATGCTTCTTATAAGTTAACCTTTCAGATCTAAGGAGAGCTAAATGTAATGGTGAGGGGTGTTGTCTCCAAGTCCTTTCCGCCTGTCTAAGTTGTCTTCTTTCGTTACTGAGCTCAGGATTGAACCAAGATTTAGATTGCATTGCTCTTTGTTGTTTAAGTTTAAGCGGTGCGATTTGGTCAAGAACATCAGTTATAGCCTTGTTGAAATGGTCTGTAAGCTTGTTTTGGGAATGCGGGAGACGTTGAAGTTGAGCAAGAATTTTTGACTCGAGTTGAATTGGCGGGACTTGTTTGAGGTTTCTGGTCCAGATCTTAGGTTTGTTATTTAAGACTGGGGGAGGAAGGACGATGAACAAGATGTTGAACAGAATGAGATGGTGGTCAGACCAGTCAATGGGGACGATGTCAGTAATGGAGACCAGATCATTGCTAGTGATGATGGCGTCAAGTGTGGCACCTTTAATATGGGTAGGTTTGTTGCAGAATTAAAGAGCGGTGAGGGTCACAGAACTCGTGTGCACAGGTGAGTATTCTAGGTGTATCACTTATTGGCTAGATATTCAAAGAAACCGCTCACTTCTGATGATCCACCGCCCAGAGGTCATCTAACAAAAGATTAAATCCACACAGAAGGAGCGTATCAGTTTTTATCATCAGTTAGCACCAATCCTCCTTCTAACTTTTGAAACCCTGAACACTCCACTTAGTCCTATTTAATGTGTATTTATCAAGAGTGTAGTGTTGTCCCCCTTACTTTTGCTTAAGGAACAGATATAAAAGTAAGGGGGACAACACTAAATAGTGGTAATTCTCTTTTACAGAATTTGCATCATAAAATAGAAATATCGGAAAATTGGAAAAAGAATAAAAAATAGACAGTAACATGAAAATGATTCAGGTGAGATCACTTTGAATCTAATGATGGGGAGTAAAGATTCAGGATGTTTCTGGAAATCATTGGGACAGAGGCCCGTGTTTCTTGATAAATACACATTAAATAGGACTAAGTGGAGTGTTCAGGGTTTCAAAAGTTAGAAGGAGGATTGGTGCTAACTGATGATACAAACTGATAAAAACTTTTTGATAATTGAAGTCAGAGGCCCGTGTATCGGTGCTAACTGATGATATAAACTGATAAAAACTTTTGATAATTGAAGGCCAGGTTAGTCAAGATACATCATGGATCAGTGCACACGTACTATTCTGATCAACAATATTAATAATATTTTTGAACAAAGATGGGTAATCACCATGTATAGGTGAATATAAGTTGGAAACTGTATAGGATTGTGGATCTAAAAGAATGTCATATAGGCAGGATGCCTTTTGTTTGATATAAGTACATTTTGGATGAGTCAATGATAGTGGGGCATAACTTATCAGATGAGTATAGACTGTTCCATAGGAAGGTTGTATTGAATAAGTTATTAAAACACTTTGGTATGTTGTTGCATATAATTTGCAAGTACATTTTTGATGTGCCAAAGATAGTGGGGCATACCTTTACAGATGAGTATAGACTGTTCTATAGGCAGGTGGAAATGAACATGTTTTCTAAACATTTGGGTACTTTGTTTTAATTTGTATGTACAATCTCGAATTGGAATGGATTTTTATTTTTTGCTTTCTTTTTACAGCCCTGATGATGTCCCATGGGGACGAAACGCGTAGGCTGGCTGTATTGAAATATTGATTGATCTGTGTTTTGAAGAGTTTGGAACAAGTGTCAATAAAGACAAGAGGACAAGGAAGCTTGCATTGGAATATTGATTATTTATGGACTTCAATAATTAATTGTGTATGAATTCATAATAACTGTACGCTCCTTCTGTGTGGATTTAATCTTTTGTTGCAGAGTTGCTTTACGTCATTCATCTCAAGAAGGTTAGCAAGGCGCCTGACAGTGTATTCATCTGCATTATTCCAATGAATGTTATAATCACCTAAGAACACATTTTTTGAGTCAGAGAGGGAGAAATGAGTAAGGAGATCAGATAGTTCTTCGGCGAAGGGTAGGAGCTCACCTGGGGGGTGGTAGATACTTTGCAATTTGATAGGTGAGTAGCCTTTGACATTGAGTTCAACGCCCAGGTATTCAAAGGTCGAGTATTCATCATTCTTTAGAAGGGAGAGTTGAATTTCGGTTTTGTGGATTATGGCTAGACCTCCACCTGTTCTATTAGGTCTGTCATGTCTAATGATGGAGTAGCCGGGCGGTGTAAGTAGGTCAAGGATGGCCTTCGAGTGGTCATTGACCAAGTTTCTGTGAGAAAAGCAATGTTAATAACCTCATTGAGGATGGTTTCAGCAATATCCGTGGCATGGTGAGCAGCAGATCTGCAGTTTACGAGCATGCAGGAAAGAGGGTTAGGATAATCTTTAGCCGTATTGAGGGTGTGAATGGTGGTGTATTGCGCCAGTGGTCTGGGAGAGTTGTGAGTAACAGGGACTTGGTTTAAGCTCACTATTACTGGGATGTTAGAGGAGAGGAAATAGTTGGTAGCCTGGAACTTAGGGAGATAGGATTTGCTAAGGGCGTTTAGTTCCAAAATGGAGAGAGAGCAATGAGCGCAGTAAGGCCTGTGAGCCCGCCTGCAAAGGGGGATGGTCTGCCAAGGGAAGCTTTGAGAGAGGTTGGGAGAACTAGTAGGTGAAGTATCAAAAGTGAGGGGGCGGGCCCGGGTGTTCTGGTTAGTGAGATCCAGTCTAAGATGAGTTGGTTCGGTAACCAGAGAGTTGAGTTTCAGTTCCATTCTGTTCAGAATCAGAGCAAGAGAATTTGAGGGGAATCCTGCAGTGAAAGAGTGGGGAGATACAAGAGGATCAGTGTAGATGGGGAGGAAAACATCAGGATGGGAGGGTGGTCAATGACAGGGGAGGGAAACACCACGTTAGGAAGGTGGTCAAAGATAATGGGAATAGGATTTAATAAGCTCTGGGTGAGATGCTTAGGGTCAACAATTAGATGGGGGTTGGAATTGGAAGAGTGAATGTGCGAAGGTGTTCTCAGGGAAGGAGCTTCAACACACCGATTACAATGGACTTCATTAGTAGGTAAATGTGCTGTTAGACTTGGGATGGGGGACGGGGGGTTCTGAGCTGTGAGGTGAGTGAATGACTCTAGGAATAGCTGAATAGGGGCTGAGAGAGGGGCCCACGAACTTAGGCGAGACATGCGAATTGTCAAGGATAATGTTAGGGAGATTGCACGTTGGTGAGGGCAGAGAAGTCAGTGCGGAGGGCGAGGATCGGCCGTGAGATTCAGAAGGGGCAAATGGGCTGGTGGAATAATTCCAGGGGGGCCTTATTGAGGGTGGAGGGTTAGTAGGAGTAGGACAATGAGACTGTTCAGGGAGAGTGAGTTGTGACATGAGGGAAAGAGGCATTTGAGGTGATTGGGGTGTTTGGCCTAGTTGTGAGAGCAAAGTGGCCAAAGTACTGAAATATCTGTCAAAGATGTTGAGGTGAAGGTCAGATGCTTGAATGAGAATATTCCCAGTCCTATAAATGGATATATCAATTTCCCCATTGAACGAAAGGGAAGGGGTAGTTGTCAGTTTAATTCCATACGGAATATTGATTGTTTTAGTGATAGAAAGATGGAGAAGGAAGATGTTTTTCCACTTAGTCGGATGTTTGGTGTAGAATATAAAGTCCGATTTCTTCATGGTACTAAACAGGCTATGGTAGGTATCCACTATTAGAGTTTCAGGGTGCAGTTTCAACAATTTATGTTTGAAATTTTTCATGGCGTTCTTAGAGATATTAGTTGGATAAGTGATGTTCCAAGAGTTTGAGCCATGAGTAACGAGAGCAGAGTCAGGGGGATTGTGAGGGGGGTTAGTAGGAGACATGATTAGGTACAGGAAAGAAATAGTATCAGTCCAAGAATGGGAGGATTCTGAATTAGAAACGCAACGCTGGACAGGGAGAGCCACCACGAAAATGCAAGAGCCACCCAGTCAGAATTAAAGCATTAGAGGGGGTCAATAATGCGCGCCTCCAGAAACTATTCCGGTAGAGGGTGGATTAGCAGGGGTGAACCTTAGGGATGGCTGGGGTCCAAGGAATGGGAAGGGAAGGAGCCATCAAGGGTTTGTACTGGGTAGGGGAGAGGAAAGAATTCTTTGAATAAGGTTGAAGTGATAATTAGTTGAATGGTAATGTGAGTTTTGGGTGTAAAGGGTTAAGGGAATACCAAGATTACTGCTCCAGAATGGACATCCAGTTAAGACTCAGTGGGATTCTAACTAAAGTGAAGGGAGGAAGTCTATCTTCTAATTACTAAGAATAGATCAAAGTCCTACCTCAGTTTTGAAAAAAAAACGGTGCTAGGAGAGTCACTCTTTTCATGTCAATGGGCTGCTGAAATCGCCATCTTGGGAGTCCAATAGGTAGGAAGGAGGGAGGCAATCAAAATGGAGGGTAGGATAGGACCCTACACATTGCACCCCCATCCAAGTGCACACACAATGCTCAGAGAGAACAGAGCAGGAAAAACACTCAAGCGAGACCAACAAGGGCAGGGGTCACTCAGTTCAAAAATCAAAAACGTCCAAACATTTAGGTAGAATTCAGCACGATCCGACAGGCTCCAGAAGTACGACCCGGTCAGGCAAAACCAGCACTCCCAGCGCCGGGCAGACAAAGCCTTAAACCAGACTCAGATGCAAGCAAAGGAGGAGGAACCAGCGATGAACCCAGCGGAAGCGAGACCGCCAGGGAGCCGTTCAGAGTCTCCGGAAGCCGCAAGGTGAAAAACAATGGCAGGGAAGGGGCTCATTAAGTGACGCGTCGGGTTCAATTGCCCGACAGCTGCTGTGAGCAACGCCGTTCACCCCTCCCTCCCTCTGAGAGGCCGTGGGCACCACACAGCCCCACAGAGAATGCAGCCCCTGCTCCCGCGACCCCTCAGCCCCGGGGTCCTGAACTGGAGCGTGCCAAAGGCTCAGTCCCTCATACACTCTCTGAGATGTCAAGAAGCGTCTGCAAACCCTCCTCGCCCCAGACACACACACACACAATGTCAGAAGACACATCAAGTCCAAGTTCAGTCTTTTCATCTAGCTCCCTTTCCTTATAAAACAGTGCCAACCTTCGGCTGATGGGAAGTATATGAGAAAAGAACAGCTCGGCCGAGCAGAGACAAAAACAAAACTGCTGAGACAGTGACTGCTCTGCCGAGCTGCCGAGACAGTGACTGCTCTGCCGATCATCCTGCCCCAAGCCACAGCCCTCTCCACATTATTATTATAATAAATAAAACACATAATTATATAAATTACAACAATAAAATAAATTATTACAAATTAAAATAAATACATATACATTTCCCACCACATTAAAAGAAAACCTTTGTCTACTATATAAATATAAAAATAATTACTCCCACCTAACACAACACAACAGTAACAAAATATTTTACACCATACAAAAATAAGATTTACTATTCTAACTACAATAAATATAAAATTACATAAAATATAACATTACAAAATACTACAATTTACTATTCCCACTACACTTAGTACAACAATAAAATGTATAATTAACAAAAAAACAGCAATTCCCACTCCAGTCAGTGCAACAGTAGGGAAAGTGTTGGATTGCAGAGGGGTAAAAATTATTATTCCCACTCCAATCAGTGCAACAGTAGGGAAAGTGTTGGATAGCGGAGGGTAAAAATTACTGTTCCTACTCTATTGAGTGCAACAGTAGGGAAAGTGTTGGATAGCGGAGGGTAAAATTACTATTCCCACTCCAATGAGTGCAACAGTAGGATAACTGTTGGATAGCGGAGAGGTAAAAATTACTATTCCCACTCCAGTGAGTACAACAGTAGGGAAAGTGCTGCATAGCGGAGGGGTAAAAATTACTATTCCAACTCCAGTGAGTGCAACAGTAGGGAAAGTGTTGGAAAGAAGAGGGGTAAAATTTACTATTCCCACTCCAGTGAGAGCAACAGTAGAGAAAGTGTTGAATAACAGAGGGGCAAAAATTACTATTCCCACTCCAAAGAGTGCAACAGTAGGGAAAATGTTGGATAGCGGAGGGGTAAAAATATGTATTCCCACTCCAGTGAGTGCAAAAGTAGGGAAAGTGTTGGATAGCGGAGAGGTAAAAATTACTATTCCCACTCCAGAGAGCAGGGCCGGACTGGCTACTGGGCGTTTTGGCATGCTGCCGAGCTGGGGGCTGATGTCACTGTGGTGGGGGCTAACTTCGTTGATGGAGACCTGCGTGTGCTACGAAATAAACAAAGGAAAACAAATTTCGTTCAGCACACGCAGGTCCCCATCAACGAAATCAGCCCCCAGCTCGGCAGCATGCCAAAACGCCCGGTAGACAGTCCGGCCCTGCCAGAGAGTGCAACAGTAGGGAAAGAGCAGGATAGCGGAGGGGTAAAAACTACTATTTCAACTCCAGTGAGTGCAACAGTTGGGAAAGTGCTGGATAGCGGAGGGGGGAAAATTACAATTCCCACTCCAGTAAATGCAACAGTAGGGAAAGTGTTAGATAGTGGAGAAAAAAAAATACTACTCACACTCACTTAGAAAAAAAAATATATATTACATTTTTTAAAAAATTATGAAAATGAATAAACACAATTTAAAAAATAAAAATAAAATATTTTAAACATATAAAAAGAACACATATTAAAATACTAATTTCAGATAACAAAAACCTACAAATATTATATAAAATAAAATAATAAATAAATTTACAAAATAAGAATTCTTTTAAACTAGACAATATTTACAACCAAAAAAATTAATTAAAACATAAATGTATTTATTTTATTTTCTACCCTATAACACCACACCAATAACAAATCACTTCAATATTTTTAATCACATTTATTTACATAATTAATAATGAATTAAAAAAATATTAATAAAAAACTAATAAACAATAATTGACTACGCACACTTTAACACTAGGGGGCCGATTCCGATTCGTGTCGGTAATTTCTCCGACCGAGCCGGCCTCGGAGAGATTTCCGACCGAATCGGACCCGTGCAGTCCGACCGAACGAGTCCGATGCATTCGTATGCCACCGGACACGAGTCGGTCGGACTCCCTTTGAACTCAATGGGAGCCGGTCGTACAACGCGTACGCGGGCTCCCATTGCCTCAATGGGTGCGAGGCAGACAAGGGCGCCCCCTACAGCGAGTACGCCGTGGAGCGCTTCGCGGCGTACACGCACAGGTAGGGGGACCCATGGGTCCCCCTGTGTGCGCTTTGCACGGGTACGCGTACAGGGGGTCCGACACGGACCCCCAAAGTACGGCTCCGACAGCGAGTTCGAGTCGGACGGCGCGAGTCGGTCGGAGCGGTCGAGGTGCGCATCGTACTTACCCGGCCGGAAAACGTCTCCATTGCGCGGTGCGAATCGGGTCCGAGCGAGTCGGTCGGAGCGGTGCGATCCGGGAACCAGTCGGTCGGAGCGGTCGGGTCGCCCGGACGAGTCGGTCGGCGAATACGCATCGTACTTCGCTCGCCCGGACGCGCGTACGACTCGGTCGGAAAATAGGGCTCCGGATCGGATCCGGTAAAACCGAATCCGATTCGGAGCACTACCGGCCGAGATCGGAATCGGCCCCTAGATATCCACAACACACACCTAAATCAAACTATTAAATAATAAAACACAATTAAAACTTATTTTAAAATTAAAAAATATTACTATCATCAACTAATAATTAAATAATTAAAATGTATTTAATACCCACCCTTTACCCCTTTAAAAGTAAAAACAACACACAAAAAAAAACAATCACCCAAAATAAATATCAAATAATTAACATTAATTAATAACTATATATAATTAATTAAACACAAATTACTTCCCACTCTTTACTCCTATAAACACCACAACACACACCTCAAATTAATTACACAATTACCATAATTAATTACCAATTGATTTATTAAAATGAATTAACAACCAATTATTAATTCATCAATTAAAAATAAATTACTTCCCACCTTTCCCACACCTTTACACCTATAAAAACCACAACACCCACCTAAAATTAATTACACAATTACCAAAATTAATTACAAATTAATTAATTAAACTTAATTAACAACCAATTATTAATTCATAAATTAAAAATAAATTACTTCCCACCTTTTACACCTATAAACACCACAACACGCACCTAAAATTAACTACACAATTACCATAATTATTTACCAATTAATTAATTAAAATTAATTAACAACCAATTATTAATTAATTAATAATAAATTACTTTACACATTTAACACTATAACATCTCAATTTAACATATATTATTACATAAAAATTAATCAATAAATGTAATATAATTAAATTACTTCCCACCCTATTCCCTATAAACCCACAACCCGCTACGGAACTAAAAGCGCAAAATTTAAATTAAAAAAAATGAATAATCACTAAAAATGTAACACATATATTAAAAATACAAACAATTCTTATACAAAAAACCATACTTCACATACATACAAAATATATACTAAAATACATAACAATAATAAAAAACGATATTTTTAACAACTAAATTTTTGCAAACGATATTAAACACTTTGATATTTTTAAAATCGATATTTCTTACCTTAAGTGGATATTCTTGACCACGATATTCTTGTTGTCGATATTTCTGACCCACGATAATAACAACTCAATATTTGTACAACTCAATATTTTATACTCGATATTCTGTCTCTGCACCATAATTAACCATCATCTGCCCTCCATATCCCCTTTTGGTCTAAGTCTACTGCCATTCATGGCATGTACTTCATTATAAGAATAGATGTAAGCAAAAAAATAAATGTATTTGCATCTGTAGCTCATTGTCTTTGATGCTTTAGGTTGCTCCTGTAGGCTGAAGCCCAATGACTGTTCAATTGTGAGATTGGGCCCATTTGGCCTCCGTTGACAGGATTTAATTGACTCGCTGTGAAATCGGATCTAAGCTGTATCTCACTGATGGGGCCCAGGTAGGCTGAGACCGATCTGGGGGTGCTTGTGATCCAGGTCTGAAAGCATGTGGCCTGTCACCTTGGGCTGCACTGCTACTATTGGAGATGAACCAACACTGATTTGCATATGTTTGCTCCCTGTCTAGAGTGGTGCAATGGGCATTAATAACAATGGAGGTAAATGAGGCCTAAGCAAATTGCCATTGGCTGAGACTTTGACAGGCATATGTACACTCACCTTTTCTCTTAGTGCTGCATGTGTGGATCGAAACGTTTTCTCTTCAGTCTGCTCAAATTCAAACTACAGGGACTTCATCTGCATTCACCTACAACTGCCTGAGTGCTTGATTCTATGGATAAGTTAATTGATAGCACATCATAAGTCAAACTGCTTGATATATGGTTTTACGTTGGTACTGGGCAAAGTTTTTCTAACTTTTGTTTGCAAAGATCAACATATTAATTTAACAAAAAGTTCATGTAAAAATAACTTATTTTTTAACACTTCATAGAATTTTAAGTTCTTTGAGACTCAAATGGTCTTTTAAGGTTTGACAGACCTAGTGAATCTCCACAAATTGGTGGTTCACCCATCCACCCAGACTTGCCACACCAGCAGTCCATTGAAGGCAGTGAGATGCCCGGGATGTAGACAGGGACTTCCTAATAGGGGAAGCCTATCAGTTGCACAAAAAGTGATGGAAGGAATGCTAGCAAGCAGTCTACCCACAGGCAATCACTCGGGATAGGCCTCATAAGTGAAGTATAGCATAGATTCTATGGCACAGTAAGCAAGAGACCCATGTCAAGTCATACCCTTAGCCACTTGGAGTGTTACATCAATCACACAAAATGTGACAGGAGGAATGCTTGCGGTTAGTTTTACCACTGGCCATCACTCGGGGTAGCATTACAACCCGTAACTTTTTGCCCACTGTGTCACTCTAGACAAAGGTTTGCCTTATTCAGATCACTACTGACCCTACTGCTCATGGGAACAGTCCATCAGAGCTGACAAACAAGGCCACCTACAGAAGGGAACACAAGCAACCCCAGACCAGTTTCAGCCTTGTTAGGCCTCATCAATGAAGAAAAGCTTGGATCTTGTAGCACAGTTAGCAAGGGACCCACGTCTGGGCATACACTAGGCCACTTAGGGTGTTACATCGATCACACAAAAGGTGATGGGGGAATGCTTGCAAATAGTCTTACCACTGTCAATCATTCATGGTAGTATTCCAGCCCACTGTTTTTCACCCACTGTGCCACTCTAGACGAAGGCTTGTCTCAATCAAGTCACTAATCACTCTCCTCCTCATGGGAACAGTCCATCCTGAACCTCCAGGTGAAGCCTCCTCCAGAAGCAAACACAAGCAACCTCAGAACGATTTTGGACTTGTTAGGCCTCATAAGTGAGTTATAGCTTGGATCTATGGCACAGTGAGCAAGAGACCCACGTCTGGGCATACACTTGACCACTTAGGGCGTTACATCAGTCACACAACAGATACTGTGAGGAATGCTTGCAAATAGTCTAACCACTGGCAGTCACTCAAGGTAGCATTGCAACTTATCTCCCACTGTGCCACTCTAGACAAAGGTCAACCATATGCAAATCTGTACTAACCTTGCGCCTCATGGGAACAGTTCATCTCAAGCTGCCAGACGAGTCAACCCCCAAAAGGTACTCAAGCAACCCCAGACTGGTTTTGGGCTTGTTATGCCTAGTCAGTAAGGGATAGGTTGGCAGTCCAGAATGTACTGTTCAGATGAGAAGCAGTGTCATTACTGATATGCATAAGACGGGCCTTTGTCTAGAGTGGCACAGTGGTTGAAAAATGATCGGTTGGAATGCTACTCTGAGCGATTGCCAGATTATTTGCAAGCATTCCGCGGTAAACATCCTTTACAACACATGCGTTACAACGCATGCCATTACTCCGCATTTTTTACTCTGCAAAATCTTTTACAATGCAGGGCTTTACACCGCAAACCATTACAACGCATTCCCCAAAGTAACGCCTCGGTGGAGTTAGAATAGTAAATTGCGTTGTAATGGGGAATGCGTTGTAATGGATTGCGTTGTAAAGCCCTGCGTTGTAAAAGATTTTGCGGAGTAAAAAATGCGGGGTAAAGGCATGCTTTGTAAAAGCGTGCGGGGTAAAGTGTCCTATTCGCATTCCGCCCATCACCTTTTTTTGGTTAGCACCTATCTATTGTCAATTCTTATTTTTTTACCAATGATGACATTTCCTCTAGTAAATATTTGCAGGTTGACAAAGGAAACTCTTTTTCTACTTCTGTATTCCTATAGTTATGCCATAAAATGCTAAAATCTGTTTACTATTTTCAAAATAGACTAGCAGGAGACTGATGGATGTGGCATACACTCATGTGGTCTTTGAGAAACTGACCTCCTTTTCCCCCACTAAGAAAGACGTTTAATAGAAATGTTTTCATTGAACAAAGGCACTATATATAGAAAACAATTTGGCAGGGGCTGAAAATATATTTACCACTTATTAAGATGATGCTTAAGAATTGCAACAAATCGATATAATTCTACACGATCGGTGAAAAAAACGAAATTCGTGTAATAAAAGATGGACATGCAGTAAATCATTTTTATTATAAAAATCAATACAGGCTGATAGATTGCAAATTGCCTGACAAAAATAGACGCTTAAAATATTTTTAGAGTGCAGACACCTGGTAAAATTAAAGGTTATGACTACGTGGTACTATAATGTCATTAAAATGAACTGAAAAGTGATTTTTAGTCGACATTTTTAAATGCCCATATGGATTAAATTTAGATACAATAATTGCGGGATTTGTGAAGTATTTATGAAGGTTTTGTGCTTAATTTGTCCTGGTGGTTGCAGGTTTTGGGAACCTGCACTCATTTTTGAGCCATAGGACTTACTTTTCATCTCTGTAGTACGGAGCAAGAGAGAAGGGGGAATATTGAAAAGGAAGGAGGAAGAGAAAAATAGGAAAAGAATGCCAAAGGGCGAAAATTAGTGTGAAAATAACCTGTAAACGTGAGATAAAGACACAGGAAGTGTAGGGCGGTGGAAGAAAGAAGTGTGAGGTGAAATCCGGACCTGGCAGCCCTGGTATCTTGTAATTCAGGCATTCACAACTTTGGGTCCCTTCAATTATGTATTTATTATTATTATTATATATTTTTTTACAAACGAAGCACTGATGGGAATGGCAGTTAACACCAGTAGTGACATAGAGGAAGTATGCAATGTCTATGATGATTCCTTACAGTTCTTCTTGCAAGACTTCGCCTGCAGGCGGCTCTCCGAAGCTGGGGCGCTTGTAGCTGAAGATACCTATGTGGGTCGCAAAGTGATGCATAGGATGATCACTCTTCAGGCTCCAGTGGATACTAACCCTCAGTAAGGATGGGCTATATGAAGAATTGGCCACCATTTAACTGAATTGTGTCTTGAATGCACAGAGCACAATTACTTCCCGTTGTATGGCTTGATACTGCTGGCACAGTTCCATACGTTTGTTCTCATGACTGTCTCTCTGGCACTAGGACAAAGAGGGGAAGTTCTGGGAACATGTCCTGCAACTAGCACAATTATATCTTGTTGCAGAAGGCTGTTGATCTCTTCTACAACATATTTCTGGCTATTGAAAGATATGCCTTTAAAATGCTGAACCATGGGGGGCGTGGCCGAGCCGAGGATGAAGATGGCCGTTTGGCTCTGAAGCTCTGGAGGACCTGTCGATTTATGGTTGCCTGTTGGCGCCAATTAGTGCCCCACCACCAGTCCCCACAGCCACGTGACATCGGTGATTTACGTGTGGGGATCCTGATGTGCCTGCCAGATGACGCATGGGTCGTCGATGGGTTTGGCCAGGGCCGGACTGGCCGTAGCGGGCACCGGGCATTTCCCCGGTGGGCCGCTAGGGTGGGGGCCGGTTTTGGGCCCCTCAGGCCATTTTTGTTACCGGGGGTCGGCAATATCGGCCCCCTGTAACAAAATCGGCCGAAACCGGCCCCCGCAAACTGCTCGGCTCCACTCCCCTTCACCCCAGGGGGGGGCGGCTGAGCAGTTTGCCAGGGCCGGTTTCTGTTCCCAGTCCGGCCCTGGGTTTGGTTCTCTCTCTGCTGGCAGCTGCGGCCTGACGCGGCACTCAGAGGCCCCGCAACGATAGCGACCGCGGGTGAGCCTGAGGGCGGGGCAGCACTTCTGCCTGGAGTGCCAATTCCTGGTCGCTAGGGACCCTGCTGGCCGTCACTGGCCTGTGCTTCTGTGAGGCCTGGCGCCAGGGCCGGACTGGCCATAGCGGGCACCGGGCGTTTACCCGGTGGGCCGCCATGGTGGGGGCCGGTTTTGGGCCCCTGGGTACCGTTTTTGTTACCAGGGGCCGGCAATCTCGGCCCCCTGTAACAAAATCGGCCGAAACCGGCCCTTACAAACAGCTCGGCCGCACTCCCCCCTCCCCTCCAGGGGGGCCAGCCGAGCAGTTTGCCAGGGCCGGTTTCGGTTCCCAGTCCGGCCCTGCCTGGCGCTACTGCGACTTGCTACCTAAGCCGGTGAGCTACTTCGGCCCGGGAGAGGAGTGATGCGGCCGCTGTGGGAGGTGAGCCAGGGCTTGGATGGTTTCTCCCTCGTGTGAGGGCACGTGGCCCTGTTCCGAAACCGGGTGTTGCCTGGATCTCCCTGGGTGCTACCTTGCAGTGGCCTCTCTTGATCCCTCCTGCTTCCCCAATGGGGGTACCGGTGGACCCTCAGCCCTACATTGGATGCTGCCTTGTGGGGCTGATCCTGCTGGCTTGGATGGTGCTGCACATCAGTGTGCCTTATCTCCATCGTTTCCTTCCCGAAGCTACTATATGGGCCTAACATTCGGCGACATCGATCCTCCTAGTGCGGGCGCCTCTGGATCCAGCTATTATCATACATAACTGGACATCTCTTGAGATTGCGGCCTATTTTTTCTGGCAGTTCATTGTATATTATCTACTGCAGGCTGCACCTGATTTCTGCCTCCCACTCCACCCCCTCCCCCCATGGGGTGATTGCTGACAGGAACTGTCCATTAGTGCCCTCTCATGCAAGGTGGCTCGTGTGCAACAAGGAGCACAGAGTGTGAAAAACGATCGGCTGGAATGCTACCCTGAGCGATTGCCAGTTATTAGACTATTTGCAAGCATTCCTCCCATTACCTTTTGTTGAATTGCGCCTATCTACTGTCAATTCTTATTTTTGTCCCAATGAAGACATTTCCTCTAGTAAATATTTGCAGGTTGACAAAAGGAAACTTATTCTACTTCTGTATTCCTATAGTTATGTCACAAAATGCAAAAATCTGTTTACTATTTTCAAAACGCACTAGCAGGAGACTGATGTTTGTGGCATACAATCATGTGGTCTTTGAGAAACTGACCTCCTTTTCTCAACTAAGAAAGACATTTAATAGAAATGTTTTCATTGAACAAAGGCACTATATATTGAAAACAATTTATCAGGGGCTGAAAATATATTTACCACTTATGATGCTTAAGAATTGCAAAAAATCGATATAAATATACACGATCGGTGATAAAACCGAAATTCGTGTAATAAAAAATGGACCAGCAGCAAATCATTTTTGTTATAAAAATCAATACAGGCTGATAGATTGCAAATTGCCTGACAAAAATAGACGCTCAAATTATTCTTAGAGTGCAAACACCTGGTAAAATTAAAGGTTATGACTAGGTGCTGCTATGATGTAATTAAAATGAACTGAAATGTGATTTTTATTCGACATTTTTAAATGCCCATATGAATTACCTTTAGATACAGTTATTCCTTATTTATAAGGATATGTGAAGTGTTTGTGAAGATTTTGTGCTTGATTTGTCGTGGTGGTTGCAGTTTGTGGGCACCTGCACTCATTTTTGGGCCATAGAACTTCCTTTTCATCTCTGCAATACGGAGCAAGAGAGAAGGGGGGAATATTGGAAAAGAAGGAGGAAGAGAAAAATAAGACAATAATGGCAAAGGGCGAAAATTAGTGTGAAAATAACCTGCGAACGTGTGATAAAGGCACAGAAAGTGTAGGGCGGTGGAAGAAAAAAGTGTGAGGTGAAATCAGGACCAGGCAGCCCTGGTATCTGGCAATTGAGGCATTCACAACTTTGGGTCCCTTTAATTATTTATTTATTATTATTATTGTTTTATTTTGTTTTACAAACGAAGCACTGATGGGAATGGCAGTTAACACCAGTAGTGACACATAGAAAGTATGCAATGTCTATGATGATTCCTTACAGTTCTTCTTGCAAGACTTCGCCTGCAGGCGGCTCTCCGAAGCTGGGGCGCTTGTAGCTGAAGATTCCTATGTGGGTCGCAAAGTGATGGCATAGGATGATCACTCTTCAGGCTCCAGAGGATGCTATCCCTCAGTAAGGATGGGCTTTATGAAGAATTGGCCATCATTTAACTGAATTATGTCTAGAATGCACGTCTATTATACCTGCCTTTCACTCGCCTTGTTGGTGGTTGGTTTGCTCCTGCTGTTGTGCCCTAGATCTATTGCATTGTGTGCGGTCTTGATTGCACCCTACTTTGGCTGTTCCTAATTTGCTCTCACAACGGTGCAATGGGGTGAAGCGATCCTAAGCAGCAGCCGCTTAACTTCAACTCGACCAGAACTCGGAGGAGTCCACTGAGGGAGACCCTGGTTCATCCACGTCCAGTGCTCCCCCCCTCGAGGGAGCGACTGCAATAATGGCTGGGCTGAAATCCGGTTTCAAGTCCATAGACTCTCGTTTTGGCGCTCTCTGTATTCAGCTGGATGGTATGCATGAGCGCATGGAGAGGCATGAAACAAGATTAGACGCTGCTGAGCAACAAATATCTGACATAGAGGATGGTGGGACAGCGGTGAATAAACGACTTGAGAAGATGGAGCGGACTCTCAAAGTGATGGCTACAAAGACTGAGGATTTGGGTACGCGTTCCCGCCAGAACAACATTCGCATTGCTGGGGTAGCCAAGACCACCAACACCATATGCATGGATACCTTTGTTGGTAACCTATTAGTGGAAATCTTTGGTAGGGACTCTTTCGCGGCTACATTCATGATCGAGAGGGCACACAGGACACCTGGCCCACTACCGATACCGGGGACGACGCCTCACCTCATCATTTCCAGGCTTCTCCCCTACCGGGATCATGATATCGCCCTTCACCTTGCCCGTGAGAAAGGGCCACTGCACTGTCAAGGTATGAATGTGTCTCTATACCCCGACTTCACATCAATGGTGCAGGAGGCACGCTGTAAATACATTGATGTCAAGCGTATGCTACAGAAATGCAATGTGCGCTGCGCAATGTTGTACTCCGCTCGTGTGCGACTTCAGATAGATAGTCGACAACATATCTTTGATAAGCCGGTGGATACTGCCCTTTTCTGCACGCAGTGGGAATTTGGAGCAAAGGCAGCTGACGACCGCCCCTCTCCTAGTTCATTGAGCCCGCCGTCTACAGACTTGCAGACTGTTCCACCGCCCTGAGGGCATGCTGACTCTCTAAAATTATTGGCTGTGGACTTTAGTTCCCCACCTTACATGCCATTTAATATGCAGTAACGAGGCACTATATACAATCCGTTTAGTTCATGTATTTTTATTTGGCAGGCTGATATAATCTCTGTTTTCCACTACAGTCTCATCACGGCATCCTCCTTGTAAGTGTTGCCATACCCCAAGGAGTACTCCGCCTGACTTGTTAGCTTATTTTTCGGGGTATTAATTGGGTTTCACCAGGGTTTTTATTTTTCCTTCAGTGTGGGTGGTGTCGTGTATGTGTTGTTTCACCATTGTGATGTTTTGTTCTGCTTCTTCTCTCACAGATGTTGCGTTATTTTCTATATGTCATGACATGGATTATCTTCTGCACATATGCACAGTCCTGTACCCACTGCACCATGTATGCGGCTGCCGATTAAGAGCACTGGAACTATGTCCCTTGTATGTATAACGTGGAAAATTAGAGGGCTAAATAATCCTTGGAAAGGGAGATAAATCCTCTCCTATTTGACCAGGCATGGTGTTCAGCTAGCCTTTCTCCAAGAGACACACTGTACACCAAATCCCACAAATCCCTATGCTTCCACCTGGGGAACTAACCATTTTTTTGCTAGCTACAGTTCCTAGTCTAGGGGGGTTTGCCTTTTAGTCCATGAAAGTATTCTCTTAATTGCATAGGAGGTGATTGCTGATTCTGAGGGCCACTACCTTTTAGTTTCCGGCACGCTCGCAGCTAGATCTCATTTGTTAGTCAATGTTTATGCCCCAAATGTGGACTCTCCAGAATTCTATCATGAGCTCTCCACTCACATAACCCGTTTACATACTGATCATGTTCTCATTGCTGGCGATTTTAATCGAATTCCTCATCCTCGCCTTGACTCTACTGGCTCCTCTCATGTCGTCAAGCTGCATGCCCTATATGTTCTTTCCAATCTCTTGAACTCTTTCTGACTTGCAGATGCCTGGAGATCCTGACACCCACACAGAAGAGACTATACTTTTTACTCTGCCCCCCACGGTGTCTGGACATGCATAGACCACTGGTACCTTTCCCCTGAAGTCCTTTAATGGCTCATAGATATCACCCACTACCCGCGTATGCTATCGGATCACTACCCAGTGATGGTTTCCCTGAAGATCCCCTGCTCTGCCCCACCTATGACATCATGGCGATTTCCAATTAACGTATTACGTGATGAAGTATTTCGCACAGAGATTCATGATGCAATTATTGAATATTTTGCATTGGATAAGGGGACGGTTTCAAAAACTCAATGTTATGGGAGTCCTTTAAGGTGTATATTAAGGGAGTCTGTATAGCTAAACATGTGAGTGTCCTCTGCTCCATTAGACGGGAGCTGGCGGACGTGGAGGGAAAACTGCAGGATCTCGATCTGCAAGGTATGTTACCCACGTCCCCCATGCCACTACATACACTATCCATTCTATTGCAAGAATTTTGAGACTTAGCAGCCCGCGAGGTGACATATTTGGGTAAATATGCTATGGTGTATGTTTACGGTGAGGGAGAGAGGCCCGGCTGCACATTGGCCAGACTGCTCCATCCCACATGTCAAGCCACCTACATTACTGCTCTACAACTTGAAGCCGGCTCTATGGTCACTGACAACGCTACTATTCTTACTGAATTTACCCCATATTACAAACGTTTATATACATCTTGTGGCACTGCGCCAGACGATGCACAAGCAGAATATTTGCTAGAGGTGACGATGGTGTGGCTCGAGGGTAGTCACCTGCAATTTCTGGCATTTCCCATTTCTTGTGAGGAAATCTAACAAGCCATAGATGCCCTTAGTGGAACTCGCACCCCTGGATCGGATAGCTTTATGGGTGACTTTTATAAAGCCTACAAAACAATATTGGTCCCACATTTACTTGACGTCTACGTTGAATCTCTTGAACAGGGCATTCTTCCCCCCAGGCTGTTGGAGGCGATTATAACACTTCTGCTTAAACCAGGTAACCCCCTGCAAAACTGCATTTCATACAGACCCTTATCATTATTTAATCATGATAATAAAGTATTAGTTAAAATCACCGCTACACGCCTCTCTTTGTTAATGGATAGCAGTCTGGATTTGTCCCCAATCGCTCCACTTCTGTGAATCTTTGTACAGTGTTTGCCATTCTTAATCAGATCTCCCCAGACATCCTGGCGGCTGCTATATTACTGGGCGCTGAGAAGGCATTTGACTCTCTTGAGTGGTCCTTCCTGCATGCTACCCTGCGTAAACTTGGTATCCCCAAGGGTTTTAGAGACATAGTCAAATTACTCTATATGAACCCATTAACGAGCCTTAAACTAAATGGCACCTTGACGGACCAATTCACATTGACTCGAAGTACCCGCCAGGGATGCCCACTTTCACCTTTATTATTCATCATTGCCATGGATCCCCTAGTTTGACCTTTTCAGGAACGCCATTTGGATCGTGGGTTGCGTTTTCATCGAGGTCCTTTGCTAGCTTGTTTACATGCAGACAACATACTGTTTTTTGTCAGAGACCCTGAGACTAATCTTTCCCCATTAATTCGGGAAGAGATCCGTTTTGGAGCTTTTTCCGGCTTCTCCATCAATTGGAGTAAATTGGAAATCTTTCCATTGATGGACCCTACAGTCCCCTGCACTATCTAATTTCCCCTACAATGGTGTGCGGACTCTCCTAAATACCTTGGCATCTATTTACAGAAATAGTTCAGAGGTCATTCGTCTTAATTATGGCCCGACAATTGATAAGCTTTCTGCCCAGATCGAGCGCTGGGTCCGGTTCCCTTTGTCCATGGGACAGGATAGCAGGGAGTATAGCTATAATCAAAATGGTCATTCTGCTCCATTTTCATATTTTTTTAAAACATCCTGATAGTGCATGATGAAAATTTATTTCAACACTCTGCGCAGTATGCTTACGCACCTGGTCTGGGTGGGCAAACACCCTAGAATTAGTTGGCATACATTGACTCTACCCTTGGATCGTAGCGGTTTCGGAGTCCCGGATTTTTATCTCTAGTATCTCATAGCTCAGGCACATTTTGCATAATTCTGGTACCATCCGGATGCCAGACTGCAATATCTTAAACCAGAATGAACATAGGCCCTCCCATTATCTCTTTCTACTGTACTACCGCATGGTTTGGCTAGGACCCCTGCTGAGATACAGACACTTCCCACTACATACTGGTCTTGGACAAAGCTCATGCACTTTTTGGGCTTTGATATGTTATATTGCCCTCACATTCTCCTTCTTAATAATGCCTGGTTCCCGCTGATGAGGGAGACGCTGACCCAGCGCACCCTGACCACATATAGTTTACATGCCATGGGCACTTTATTTGCAAACTCTGACTTACGGCCTATCCCCTCGATAACTGAGGGCCGTGATGCGCCTTACATGGATAGGTTTATTTTACATAGGCTGCATGGTACTCAACACGCCACTCTTCCTTCATTCCCTAAGGAACCTAATGACTTCACACCCCTCACTATGTTTAATCACAGCTCCAGATAACGCTTATCTAGTGCCCCGCCTATATCACACTTCCATACGACTGAAACCTACTGGGGCAGAGAAAGCGAGGGCTACATAGGAGAGGCATTTGGGGTGCCCATTACCTGATAAAATGTGGTATTATTGTTGTGAGCAAACTGGGCTGATCTCTAATAACCATCGCCATAAGTTATTACATTTTAAATATTTGCACCAGGCCTATGCTACCCCCCGTTTTTTGGCTAGACTTGACCCGACTACGTTGCATCACTGCCCCAGCTGTGTGGCAGAATATTCTAATTTTGCCAACTTGGCTTAGAATTGCGGTCCTATATTTACATTTTGGGTAGCGATTCACTACACACTATCACGCTTGACGGGGCAGACACTCACCCCCAGCCCACTACTGGCCCTGTTTGGTTATGTTAAGCCAATACCGGCAAGTGTTCGCCGCTATACTGCAATTGCATTGTTGTAGGCCAAGCGACAAGTTGCTCTGCATTGGTGTGGTGCTTCCTGCCCTACTGAAGCGACATGGATACTTGACTTGACATATTGTGATACTACAAGTGGAGTATATGTCTATTTACACCCTCCTGCTTCGCAACTGAAGGACATATGGCAACCGCTCAGAGACTTTTTGTTACTCTTAATCCCTGACACTGATGAGGATGTGGAAGCATGTCCTGTTTTTCAATGATCACAGATGGACGGCATATAACATATACTTCTATTACATAAGTCTATAATTGACTATATCCTTGTACTTTTTTATATCTCCCTCGGATGTCCTAGCACTTAATATAATTTCCTCACACTGATGTCTCTCTTAATATCTGAGTGGTCTTTTTTCTTTGTGGTTATAGTGCATGGTTCACGATGCCAAGGCTTTATTTCTTTACATGTGATTTCACTACCTCTGTATCTCTTATTGTTTTTAATTCCTTTTTTTGTTATGGATGTTATAAAATGTCATAAATAAAGATATTTTAAAAGAAATGCTGAACCACACATTTTATAGGCTTATCAATGCGCAACCAAGTTTCAAGCAATTTTAGTCTAGTTTTCCAAGGACCTTCAAAAACTGTATGTCTTTTTTCAATGCTATGGTCTTTTGCATAAGTCAGACTCACAATCAATCAACAGAGAGTCTAGAGCAAACCTAGCTTCACAGGTGAAGCGATGTTTAAACGAAAGTCAGTGTTTGCAACAGTTTGAGTGAGGTGAGTAACACATTCTGCATGATGCTCTTCATGACAAGATGAAAGTAGAGTTGCATGACAGAGGCACTTGGAACCATAGGCATGTAGTCTCACTTATGGTGTTCCTAGCTTAATATTTTCATGCAGGCGGGTAAAGCTGTGTGCCATGACACTGATTGTAGTGAGTCATTTACGCCATTACAATCAATTTTGAGTACCAGTTCCGTGAGTTCAAGATTAGTGTTGCCATATTCCGATGTGAAGCTGCTTCTGAGGGAGATAACCCTCTTGGCTCTAGAGCTGACATGCTCAGAGGAGGGAGACCTTTCAGAAGAGCTGCCTCTGCTGAACATTTCCCTGACTCTGTATCTGGATCTAGGTACCGACTTGACGTGCTGATTTTATTGGTCTGGCACATTGCGATGAGGAGTGTGGTTCTTTCACTTCACTTCTGATTGCAGATTTGCTGTCTTCCAGATTCCTTGGCACTTCTCATCTGGAGCTGGACACACATCGGGATGTTATAACTGCACTTTAGGCAGAGCTTCTGAGGGGGATCTCTGCTGAGCTTAGCCTTTTCCCCTTGACATAGTACAAGTGCTTGATGTGTCTGCATCATATTTACTTCGAGCAATAACACCTGTTTTGAATTCTGCAGTGCATGCAGCGTTACCCATGTATATGATATGATACTCTCACATTTTACATCCCTCATGACATGTTCAATGACTGCATTGATAATATCCATAATGACATCTGAAATGACATAATTGATAACAACACTTTGCATGATGGGGGTGCAAGTTATAGTTACTTTAGGGTACGAGTTACAGTTACTTGAGATAACTATAACTGGTGAATTTCTGTGGTTTTGTTAGTTTAAAACAGTATGCTTTAACTGACATTTTCACCTATCTATAAATAAATAAATATATATTTATATATATATATATATATATATATATATATATATATATATATATTCACTGAAAAAACTCAAATTTTAAAGTGAAGTGATAGTTAGGTGACAATTTCAGTGACAACGTAATGTTTTAAACTAAAAAAACATTGAGATTTACCAGTTATAGTTATCTCGAGTAACTATAAATTGTGCCAAAGGTAAATATAACTCATGCCCCAACCATGCACAGTCTTCTCATCAATTATGTCATTTCAAATGTTACAGTGATGTTTTCAATGTTGTTATAGAAGGTGTCACGAGTGATGTAATATCTGCGAGTTATAGTGACCTTAGGGCAGGAGTTATAGTTACTAGAGATAATTATAACTGGTGAATTTCAGTGTATTTTTCAGTTTAAAATGTTACATTGTCACTGAAATTTTCATAACAATATAACGTCACTTTAACCTGTGTTTTTTCAGGGAATTTCTAGTTTTTTTTTTGATTAACGTAATATTTTATTACCACTCATTAATCCAACCCCTGCTGTGAACATGGAGGGTGGGGCAGTTGGCCACAGCCAAACCCCAAAGGAAGCCACCCTCCTGTGCAAGATGTGAGGTTGGCTGCATGGCCCGGCCAGGAGCAGCCATCCCTATACCATGCACAGCCTTCTGCAGCACCAAAATAGAAAAAGTGAGCCAATTGGCTTTATTAAGGAGTGAGCACATCAATATATATAATGCAGATCTATCATCTTTCTCCAAAAATCACCAATTTGTTCAATCAAATGTATATTTCAATAATTTACACAATGCGATGTTTATTAATATTGATTATTATCAAATGTTAAATAAAATTTAAATAAAAACATAACTGCAACTCTTTCTTTTCACATCATTACATTTTATCAGTGAAAACTGTCAAAATTAATAGTCAGAGACATTTTTTTTTTGTTAAAACAAATAACACAAACATGTCTCTGAGTCTTTCTTTTAACATTTTTCACCCCAGAAAATGCAATCATAAAAACAACCACAAGAGGACCTTTCACACTAGCTGAAGACCATAATGCTCCAGCTTTAAAGAAATATAGTGAGTTCTCCTGGGGTCATGGTTTCAATGACCCAAGAGACTTACTGTTCTTTTAATGGAGCTGGAGGGCACCTTGACTCCCTGCATCCCCCAACACCATAATAAAAGGCTTGGTGTGTGTCCCTCCATATTATAGGTACACCACCAAGCTCACAAAAATATAAAAATAAAGCAATTGCATAGCATTATGGGGTGGTCCATCAAAAGAGCAGTGAATAATAAATGAGCGGCACCTGCCACCCATATATTACTCACTTTAAATTAAAAAAAGGTTACTGATGGTGTCCCAGTGCCCAACCAGGGCACCCATATAATATTTTTAGAAGGGGAGGGGGTTGTTTGGCCCGGCATCCTGAGCTTTTCCAGGCCACAAGGATCCCAACACAGGGGCAGTCATTTTTTAATAAGGGGAATGTGCAGCCTCCCTCCCTGAGCCACTCATGGCCCTGGCCTTTTTAAAAAAATGATGGGTGGGGGGTGTGCCCCCCCTCCTTGAGCCACCAAGGACCCCCGGGGACCCCATCCCCGGTGCCTTTTTCATTAAATTAGTGAAAAGTTTATGGCCCCCAAGTCCCGATTCACTGAGGCCTGTAGTGGGTCACCCACAGACTACTACGTTGGATGTAATGGCTGCCTGCAACGTCTTTTCTTCATGGGAGCGGGAGGAAATTGGCCCAAGGGAAAAAAAAAAGCCCCCTGGGCTAATCAGAATACTCTGGGGCATATTCTCAAGGAGCTATCGCCGAGTTAACGGCACTTTATCGCAGCCAAAGTCGAGATAAATGTATCGCAACATTCACAAGCTGGTGCTAACAGCCTATAACACCAGTTTACCTGCGAAAGCATCCGCAAAAAACATCGCCACAGATGACCCCTGCAACTAACGCTAATGAGATGCAGAGTAGGCGTTCCCGAGCAAAAACCCGCGACAACACCACACCTCAACCTTCTCAACGACCAGCCCGATCAGCGATAAAACCACAAAACAGGCGATAAGGCGCGTTAGCAGTAGGAAACTAACACCTGCCCTGACCTGGTGCAAAGTCGGACCACAGCCTGCACCACAAAATGGAGCCCAGACCAGAGCCACACCTGAAGGGCAACAGATGCCATGGAGCTACTCACCATGCATCCCGGAGCCCCAAGAGGGTAACAACACCCACTTCCACCCCCCAGTCCCCCGGACACCCACCGCCCTACCCCCCGGACCAACACTGAGGCAGCGCAGACAAAGACAGCGACCCTCCTAAAATGGACCAACCCCACAGACCCAACACCAGAGAATGTCATTGCCCACTATATGCCCAAAGGGACAACCCTCCTCTGCATCCTGACCACCATAGCCCACAGGCTGACGGTACCAACACAGCGGACAACCAACATCCCACCGCAGACAAAGCTGCTGGCCGTGCTGCATGTGTTGGCCTCTGGTACCCTCCAACCAACCTCCGCCTGAGACGGAGGAGTCACACAGCCTGGCCAATCCAAGTCCCCCACAACGGTCATGGATGACACCATCAGCTTGGTACCCCAACATCCATACCTCACACACACTGCGCAGGAACAGCTGGAGACCAAGCAAGGCCTGTACGCCACAGCTGGCTTTCCGCACGTGTCAGGGGGCAAGTGACTGCACACATGTCCTACTAGTGGCTCCTTGCGACAATGCACACAATAAGCACAACAGAAAATGCACGGATCCCACCAATGTGCAGGCAATAGTGGACCACCGTGGAATCCCCGCCAACGACGTCGCCAAACACCCAGGCAGTGTGCATGATACCTGCACTTCCCGACAGTCCATCATCAACCTGCGCCACCAGGATGGCACCCACGGAAATGCACTGCTCGTTGGCCAATACCAAATGCACACACCACACACCTCAACTCCACAATCATGCAACACACAACACAGGAAATGCACACGTCACAAGCTCACATACAACATGCACACCCACCAGACATGACAGCACAACTCACTGTGGGAACCTGGCCCAGCCATGTACATGAGCCATCTACGGCATGGCACCTCGGACACACAATAGCAGAATGTCCGAAGAGGTGGGGACCAGGCATGTGTGAAGGAGGCAAGGGACCGATGAATGAGAATGTCCACACAGTGCCAAGTGTGGCGTGGATGTGCTGGCCAGACTGCAGTATGCAGACAACACACATCCATATTGACACACACCGCTGGTGTTTGGAGTGTAGTGGACAGTGGACACAACCATGTCACCCCAGCCAGTGGGGAAGTCGCGGAAATGTAGCTTGTGACGTCCCCCCCGTAAGCGTGAGCGGAGTGGGCTGGCCCGGCGTATGCCAGGCCAGCGTAGGGGTGTGAATAAAAGGCACGTAACCCTGGGCGTGGTCCTCTTCCAGAATGCCCAAAATCTCTGCCAGGGCGGCGCCCCTCACCCCGCCACGAGGCAGATGCCGTGAGCGGTGTTGCCAGCAATCCTGGGCGCCTGCTGCACCCTGGGACGCTGGTCCCCGAATAAGTCCTGCCAGCCCCTGCGCACCCAGGCCTCAATGCCCACCTTCCGACATTGGCGTGTGTCGATGAGGGCACACCATGTGCCGGTGCAATCTCCAAGCCCGAGGCCTGCGACCTTGGCAGCCTCCTCAGACCATCACGGCCTCCGCAACACAGGCCCGCATTATTCCTTTCACGTTGACATACTCCACCGGCATGCACAGCGGACAAGTAGGTCACACATTTGGAACTGAGTCTTGATTACACCATGGCAGAGCACATAAATCATGGCTGAGTGAATGTCACTATACACCCTTGGATGTGGTGCCAACAGGTCTTAGTGTTACATCACAGATGCAAGATTCTGTGGGCCCACGCGGACTACTGCTCTCGGCCTACGCTGCGCTCGAGTAGGTCACAGAATTGGAACTGAACATCGATTATTCAAAGGCAGAGTGGGAAGCATTGCATGCAAGGAGAGGCATATGAGGATGACGCGTTGCAGTTGGGAGGAAAAAAGGACCATCATTACGGAGGTGATCGAACACTACCGACAACTGCCCTGATGTCACTAACTCTGTGCATCGCAAGCCTATGACACGTGGCTGTGGCCCATTGCTGACCGCTGCCTCCGGCCTACACTGTGGTCAAGTAGGTCACAGAGTCTAGAATCGTCAATGCCGGAGTTCATATCAGTGTACCGGCATCATCGCAGACTGCATCCCCTCTCAACCCCGGTGCCACTAAGTCTGTTCCCCGACATTCATGGACACTCTCTGGTCGTACATTGGTGGCGTTTGAGCCTATGGACAAGGGGGTGGTTTTCATCCTCATGCAGCTGATACCGAATTGGTGGTGGCAAGGAGGCAGTCGCTTTCCACTCCTCCATTTGCTGCTTCCGGATAGCTTCTTCCCCCTGCATCATGCCCTGGAAGAACACCTTCCACTGTCCCCCGAAACACTCCATGACATCCACCTCCAACATCGACGAGGACCCGCTCAGTCTGCGCGACCCTACCTCATTGGACCGCAAGTCACTGTCCCGTGGCGGTGTGCCTGTGCCTGCCGCTGTGCACCCGGGGCCACTAACTCTGTGCAGCTCAAGTCCGGGACCCTGTCTGAGTAAATATTGGATGACCTCTGTGACGGTGGTCTTGGGGTCATCGACGCCATGTGCATGTGGCCCTGCGCTGTCCGCTGCCTCCGGCCTCAACTGCGGACCGCCAGGGCTCACACATCAAAATCGAGTCCTGACCGGCCCGGACGTTGCATCATTGCAGGAGGCACACGCCGCCAGGGCCAACTCCAACTACCATCTGCCAGAGTCGAGACAGTGGTACTGGCAGACTGACGGAGTTGCTCAGACCTGTCGTGGATGCCATCATCTGCCTGATCCCCTGCTCAGCACTCCAGGTGCCACTGACTCAGTGCACCGCAACCAATAGGCCGTTACTGATTGAGTTTTGTGATGTGGAGATGTTGCGCAGCAATGCCACCTCAGGCAGAGTGGGAGACCTGGGACGTTGATGAGGAAGTTGCTGCAGGTCTCACACACCCCACTGCATCTGCATCAGGAATATCCCGAATGGACACAATCCAAGTTACTTTCATCACATGGGCGCCCACAGCTCTAGTGCCCCAACCTCAGTGCACTGCAACTCACGGACACTTCTGTTTGTATGTTGGGTGCCTCTGTATTTGCTCTGGCTCCCTCCATGTTGCTCAGCAGTTGACTCTGTTATGCATGTGTTTTCTGTTTCCATTGCACTGGTGTCCACTGTTCAAGTTGTTGCCAGCACCGACCCCCCGTGTGGGCTGGCTGATGCTCACCCCACACACATCCAGCACAGGCGTCACTGTACATGTGGCCCTGCCAATAAAGGTGCCGGGCGCACGTGCCCATAGCCAGTTCAACATGATATCTGCGTGTGTCTCTATGGCAGTGTGGGTCTCTTTTGTGGGGTGTAGGTGGTCCCTGAAGGGTGATTGACACCCACGTATGTGATCTAGTTTGCCTTCCATGGGTTCGGGCCACACCCGCACCTGTTCGGCCACCTCTTTCTGGCATTCTGACAGCTGGCATTGGGGTGCCATGTGTGGGTCGGTGAAGTGTTGTGGGCCAGCCTTGCTTGCGTGTGCTTCATGCTGTGTGGTCTGTTGCAGGGGCTGGGTTCTCCTCAAAGTAGCTTGTCTGCCCTGGTCCTGTGGTGGGTTGCATGGGATGTCCATGGGCTGTTGTAGGGCATAGGTGTCGAAGGTGTGTTGGTCGTGTCCTGCATCACTGATGGGTTGTCTGGTCTGACCTGCTGGAGGTGTTGTTTGTCCCTCTGCAATGTGAAGATGAGATGCATGTTGACATTGTGTTGGCATTTATGTTGGCGCATTGTTCTTGTAGACATGCAGACTGTGTGACAATGTACATTGTGGCTGTTTGGGCGGCGCTGGCTATTTGAGGGGGGACAGTGGACATTTGGACTACATGACTGTTGTGAGGTTGTACCCGTACATATGCATCTCACAGTTCCCTGCTCTGTCAAATGTGATTGGCCTGTTTCTGCGCATGGGCGGACCCAGTTGTGTCCCCTGTTCTGCAGTGTCGGTATTGCACTTTGTGCCACATTGTCATGGGATGTGCTGTGTTTGCCATGTGTGCGTGCTGCAGTGTGCCACGGGGATGGGGGACATGACCCTGGGTTATTGTGGGTGTGCAGTGTGCTACACATCGTTGTGCATGTGTGCCATTGTGCCCATCTCCCCCCGTCCCCCCAGGACCTGTTCGTTACTCACCCTGTTGTTGTTGTGTCAGGTCCTCTCGAGCTGTGTCCGTACTCCCACCTCCTTGCACCGTCTTCACACTGATGGCTGGCCTCCATTTCCTCCAGCTCCTCCTGTGGCGCAGGACTCCCACCTCCTGTCGCCGTCGCTGCCTTCCTGTTGGCAGCGGCTTTGGGCCTGGTTTAGGTTTTCACGTCATGCCAGCGCCTCTTGGCCTCCTCGGCACTCCGGCTGCATTCAAGGTGGTCTGAATGTGGGTCAGTTGCTGGTGGTGTTCTGTCACATCCTTGACGCTGGTCTTGTTTTCCTACGGACTGCACCCCGTCTTCCTCTCCCTCTTCTCCTTGGCCTTCCCCGACCCAGTTGGTCCTTGCTGGTGGTCTGTGGGGCTTGTGGGGTTTGCGTTGGCCTCTGCGCTGGGTCAGGGTGCATCCATTTTGCTACGCACTTTGCATTGTTTCTGGTGTGTTGTTCTTGTTGCTTCTATGGTGCATTTTCCCGCCAGACACGTGGGATTTACAGGGCTGCCGCTGGTTTTCGCTGCTTTTTGTATCGCGTTCGGCCTCATCGCAGCTTTTTTGGCATTGGTGTTTCGCATTTTTGCGGGGTGGCGTTGATTTTAACGCGGTCAGTTGACGCGTTATCTGGAGGCTATCGCATGGTACCACCGTGTTGTGAATACTTGGTTAACATGCCGTAAATGTCCCGCGATGGACTGCGATGTTGAGGGTTGCGTTAAGTCACTTTTGCGATGGTTATCACACGTTCTTGAGAATATGCCCCTCTGTTTGTTAAAATGTGGCTCAAACCCAACCATTCAGATATACAAATATTTATGATCTTTAATATCTCTAAACCTACTGAACTGATTTGCACCAAATCACAAAAAGCACACTTTCCTGACCAACATCTAGCTTCCTGTCAAATGTTTTGTAATACCGTCCAGCAGTTTTTGCGGTAGTGCTTCTTTAAAAAGTGTAAGGAAAATGCATGCAGATTTTGTGTTTTAGGACCTCCTCATTTTTCTCAGCCACTCAGTTGACAGATCACTCCAAAACATTCCATGCACAAACTAGCCAAAAATAGAAACTTTTGGTAAGTTTTGTGAAAATTCGACAAATGGTGCCAAAGTTATTAGGAAAACAAAAAAAGGCATTTCCCATGGAAACGCTGGCCTGACTATGACTACCCAGTGGCGACTGGGTAATATATAAATATATATATTTATATAGTCAAGACACATATATGAGTCCCGACCATAGATGCCCCGGGGATTGGAAAAGACTGTTTGCCTCTTTGAAGGGCCCCGATCTCAGTCAAAAGGCCATTATAAAATGGGAAAAATATGAAGGGCTACAGTTAAATTTGCTAAATTTCAGGGTTTTGAGAGGAGCCAATTGGCGTTGAATGCTATTTTTTATTAAATTATTGGTATATAGGACTCTGCAATTCCTTTCACAAATCAACCCTAGCTTGCCGGATCATTGTTTTGGATGTACGTCAAGGGTGGTTGCAAATTGGTCACATATATTTGGTCTGTGCACCCTTATTCAGGATTTTTGGACTGGAATTTCCAGTACTTGGAGAATGCCAGGCAGATGAAATTAGCCCCTACCATTTGGTGGGAAATTTTGGGGTACGATCCTGCTCCTAGTTTAACCAGTAGATTTGTGAAATTGTTATATGTGGCAATGGCCAGATCTTTACTACTTCAAAAATGGCGGACACTGTTGATTCCCACAACAGAAGAATGGTTGCAAAAAATTAAACATGTCCGAAGTAAGGAACGCCTATATACAATACGCAATGGCGGGATGAAGAAATTCAACTAACTTTGGGGCCAGTTTATGTACAAAGCCTTGGGGTAGGCACTAAACCTGGATAAGTATTTTTTTCGCTTATCTGCACATTTAGCACTTATGCACTTTTTGTGGCAAAAATTTCCAAGGAAGCTGCTTAGATTCACTTATTGTATTTATGCTATGTGAAGTGTTTCATTTCTTGTTTCTCTCTCGGTTTTATATGTTCCTGGATGAATTATGGGACGAAATGTGTTTTATATTTGTATTCTGTTGTATAATTGCTTAACATTGATGTATTTTTATTGCAATTTTTGGCTCTCAATAAAAAATTAAAAAAAGACACATATATGCGGAGAACCTTGCCTATATCTACTCGACTTCAAGATATTTTTGCCACAATATTTCTGTAGACCACGTCATTCCTGCAGTACACCCTCTGCCCACCATCTGCTGGGCAGACTAACAGGATTTCCCTAAATCCCTTTACTTTGACAGAGACGGTGCAATTAGACAGACCCATTTAATGTTTAACTTTAAATTGTACTACATTTTGACAGTAAATAATGTAAGAAAACAACCCAATAGGATATTTTGGCAAGCATACTTATTAAATGTTGAGCTCAGTCTTTGATCTGCGTTATTTATGTATACGGATATCACACTACTGTGGAAAAAAATCTTCATATAGATTCATCGCTTACAGTGTGACCTCAGATGCCTGGCTTGTGCCACCTTTTGTTTGGGTAGCTGTCTGGTTTATGATTCTAGAGCAAAATGCCCGTTTTAGGGACACTATTGTTTGAGGTTGGCATTTATCCAACAACATAAAACAGCATGATTAAAAGAACCCTATTTATTCCCCTGCAGCTATCTACATTTTATGAACAAGCAGGCTTCGAATTCATATCATCTAATTAGAGGCAGCTTTACAGCGGCATCTGCCTCGCGGCATTAAACAGTGATTGCGTGCAGCACACACAGCAGAGTAATTGAAGAACATAAGATGGGGAAAAGATAATGAAAGAACATGGTAGAGAGTTAATCCTTGTGTTCCCAAGAAACATTCATGCACTTAACACGTTTAAAGCATGTGCACCGAGAACATTTTTGTAAGTAAATTACCGATTATATATATATAATTATATATATATATATACATATATATATGTGTATATATTATATTTATATCATGCTCGAAAATTTGCCCTTCAGCAAGAAGCACTCCAACGCCAACACGAGTTGCAAACTCTTTAATTGGTACAGAGGTCCTCAGTCCGCTGATCCCTTTCGCAGCTACAAGACCACTGCTGCCTGACGCGTTTCAAGGAACATCCTCTTTCTCAAAGGCTAGTGGTGATAAAGAAAAGCACAGTCCGGTCACCACAGCCCTTCAAATACACGTAATTGCGCGCCCCGTGATGGGCGGCTCTGTATGAGACTGCGCAAAGTAATATGGGACTTGTATTGCCGGCAGGGATTATGTTCCAATTTTAAATGCATGTAATGTTCTGCTGGTGTATTCAAAGCCCATAGATGAGCCTCAGAGGGTGGGCGCCTCTTAAATCCAGTGTTGGTGCCCTATTCAGTGAGGCTGGAAGATTCCAACCCCAATGGCCCCCTAGTTAGCGGGGTGGTGCTTTCTCGGTGGCAGGGCAGCCGCCTATATCTCATGCTCGAAAATGTGCCCTTCAGCAAGAAGCACTCCAACGCCAACACGAGTTGCAAACTCTTTAATTGGTACAGAGGTCCTCAGTCCGCTGATCCCTTTCGCAGCTGCAACACCACTGCTGCCTGACGCGTTTCAAGGAACATCCTCTTTCTCAAAGGCTAGTGGTGATAAAGAAAAGCACAGTCCGGTCACCACAGCCCTTCAAATACACGTAATTGCGCGCCCCGTGATGGGCAGCTCTGTATGAGACTGCGCAAAGTAATATGGGACTTGTAGTGCCGGCAGGGATTACGTTCCAATTTTAAGTGCATGTAATGTTCTGCTGGTGTATTCAAAGCCCATAGATGAGCCTCAGAGGGCGGACGCCTCTTAAATCCAGTGTTGGTGCCCCATTCAGTGAGGCTGGAAGATTCCAACCCCAATGGCCCCCTAGTTCGCGGGGTGGTGCTTTCTTGGCGGCCGGGCCGCCGCCTATATCTCATGCTCGAAAATTTGCCCTTCAGCAAGAAGCACTCCAACGCCAACACGAGTTGCAAACTCTTTAATTGGTACAGAGGTCGTCAGTCCGCTGATCCCTTTCGCAGCTACAACACCACTGCTGCCTGACGCGTTTCAAGGAACATCCTCTTTCTCAAAGGCTAGTGGTGATAAAGAAAAGCACAGTCCGGTCACCACAGCCCTTCAAATACACGTAATTGCGCGCCCCGTGATGGGCGGCTCTGTATGAGACTGCGCAAAGTAATATGGGACTTGTATTGCCGGCAGGGATTATGTTCCAATTTTAAATGCATGTAATGTTCTGCTGGTGTATTCAAAGCCCATACTTGAGCCTCAGAGGGCGGGCGCCTCTTAAATCCAGTGTTGGTGCCCCATTCAGTGAGGCTGGAAGATTCCAACCCCAATGGCCCCCTAGTTAGCGGGGTGGTGCTTTCTCGGTGGCAGGGCAGCCGCCTATATCTCATGGTCGAAAATTTGCCCTTCAGCAAGAAGCACTCCAACGCCAACACGAGTTGCAAACTCTTTAATTGGTACACAGGTCGTCAGTCCGCTGATCCCTTTCGCAGCTACAACACCACTGCTGCCTGACGCGTTTCAAGGAACATCCTTTTTCTCAAAGGCTAGTGGTGATAAAGAAAAGCACAGTCCAGTCACCACAGCCCTTCAAATACACGTAATTGCGCGCCCCGTGATGGGCGGGTCTGTATGAAACTGCGCAAAGTAATATGGGACTTGTAGTGCCGGCAGGGATTACGATCCAATTTTAAGTGCATGTAATGTTCTGCTGGTGTATTCAAAGCCCATAGATGAGCCTCAGAGGGCGGGCGCCTCTTAAATCCAGTGTTGGTGCCCCATTCAGTGAGGCTGGAAGATTCCAACCCCAATGGCCCCCTAGTTCGCAGGGTGGTGCTTTCTCGGCGGCAATGCCGCCGCCTATATCTCATGCTCGAAAATTTGCCCTTCAGCAAGAAGCACTCCAACGCCAACACGAGTTGCAAACTCTTTAATTGGTACAGAGGTCGTCAGTCCGCTGATCCCTTTCGCAGCTGCAACACCACTGCTGCCTGACGCGTTTCAAGGAACATCCTCTTTCTCAAAGGCTAGTGGTGATAAAGAAAAGCAAATTTTCGAGCATGAGATATAGGCCGTGTCAGGCCGAAACGCGTCAGGCGGTTGTGGTGGTTGAGCATCAATAAATCAATTGCAGCACACTAATGTGGTTCGACTCCGTCTTTTTCCCAGGAGAAGGAAAGTTACAGAAAACGAGAAAGAAGAATATATATATATATATATATATATATATATATATATATATATATATATATATATATATATATATATACATCACCAAAAAACCTGTAGGTACGGCCGGATCCTCCTATGCTCCAGCTCAATAAACCACAGTAGCGCGGCTCCAATATGACAGCGTGTTTATTTAAAAAACACTGGCAACAAGGTCCCAACGCGTTTCGGAGCCTTCCGCTCCTTGAACCCGTGATCAAGAGTGAGATGTATCCGTTTTGAACACGTCTTTAGGGATGGGGGGGAGGAAACATTCACAAGCCACCAGTCGGAGGAACAGCGCACTGAGGCAACTGCAAATAGAAGTAAATCTGTTTTGTCCTGATTTATTTTGAGTGAGTGACAGCTTATTCAGTCTGCCATAGCCAATATGCAACTGAGAAACCTTTGCCTGGAACAGGTGTAACAAAAAACTAGTGGAAATATACTGACCAGAGTAGACTGATGTGATCCACTCAAAGCAGTCTTATGAAGGCTTTTTTAAACCACAAATGCTTTGCCCAGTTTGAAACTTTTCTGGACACCATTGACCCAAAATATCAACAAGTATTATTTCTAAAGTTTAGAATTGACACTTCGCCTTTAGCATCAAAATATAAATGTAAAATAATTTTTAAATTTAATGTTAAACTTGGCTTAAAAATAAAAAACGACAGCACATGAACTCAAAGTAAATGTGCAATAAACAATAAAATATTTTTATTCAAATAATGTTATCAATATAACTTGCTATATTATATTATACATGTCTTCATACATGTCATTGTATCACTAAAATATATTAAATTAATCTTCAACAAAAATTTTAAAAAACTACCCTCAGTAACATTTTCAGTTTTTTAAATAGGTTGTGAACTTTGTTGAAACAGTTAAGTATGTAATTAATTTAAAATAATTGTATAATCTATAATAATCTAAAACTTACATGTATTTTTAAATTCTCTGTATTATTACATTAAATAAATAAATAAAATAAATATATAACTGTACTTGATATTCATCAATGATATAAATATAAGAACATATTTAATTAATGTAAGATTAATTAATAAAGATCTGATTTACTTAATGTAAATTAACAGCTATAGGGTGTTAGCCTCCATTGAATTCTATGGGTTGTTGTACCAATGGTGGTTGGTCATGCGCGGTGCTTCATTTACTCCAAGGCTGGGCTGCAGTACATTTAAGACTATTTTATCACAAATATGGCTGTAGTAACGTAAAAAGTGCATTTTGTGAATTGCAATGGTCTCACTCTTTTGTGTTTTTTTTTTTGTATTATCATGTCTCTCCCAACCCAATAATTTACCCTTAACCCTATCCATTACTCAGTAATTATTCTACATTGTCCACCACTCTCATGACCCTTTCGACATTTACTACAAAATAGTATACTTATGTGTGTGGAGATTGCCACAGCAGAAGAGCTCTTGACCAACAACAGATAGGAGTAATCAACCGGTAGGTGCGTGAATTGCAATTTGTAATAAGTAAGTGGGTGCAGCCAGGCGTGTCTGACCAACCCAAGTGTAACCATGCTTGCCTTAACCACGCATATGCCTTAACAGCGCATATGTGTGGTAAACAGGGCCGGACTGGGATCGCAAGCCAGCCCTGGCAATTACGTCCCGACCGGCCCAGGAGGGGGGGGGGCAGGAGGGGGGAGTACACTGCTGCTGTGCTTTTGTTACAAGGGGCCAATTTTACAGCACTGCTGCAAAACCGGACCCCTTTAACAAAAATGGCCCCCACCGGTCCAAAACCACCCCTCACCCTTCCAGGCCACCGGGGAAACGCCCGGTGCCCGCTATGGCCAGTCCGGCCCTGGTTGTTAAGTCAATGTGCGGTCTAGTTGCTGAGCGGATGGGCGGAAGAGGAAGACAGGAAGAGCAAGGACGATCAGGAGAGGACGTGGTGAGGAAAGTGGGGCTGGGGCTGGGGCCTTGTCTTAGGGGGCTAGTTTTTAGGGGAGGGGTAGGTTTTAGGACTAAGGAGGGAGTTGGGGTTGTTTGTAGGGCAGGGAGCAGTTTTAGGGCTCTGGGCAGGGGATGCTTGGTCAGGGTAGTTAGCAGCTGTAGGGGACAGTTTTTAGGGCTCAGGGTGGAGGGCTGGGGTACATTTTAGGGTGGGGGCAGTTTTTAGGGCTAAGGGCGGGGCGGGGGAAAGGGACAGTTTACAGGGCAGGGAGCACTTTTAGGCCTCAGGGTGGGAGGGGCTGTGTCGAGGTGCTTCAGGGATGTAGGGGCCAGTTTTTACTGCTCAGGCCTGGGGGGGCTGGGGTCAGGGTAGTTTTTGGGGCATGGGGTTATTTTTTAGGGCTCAGGGCACAGGGAAAAGGGACAGCTTACAGGGCAGGGGAAAGTTTTAGATCTCAGGGTGGGGGAGGCAGGGTAGGGGTAGTTTAGGGATTTAGGGAACCATTTTTAGGGCCGCAGTAGTTTTTGGGGTGTGGGTTTCATTTTTAGGGCTCAGGGCAGGGGGAAAAGAGACAGTTACAAGGCGGGGGCAGGGGTATGATCTTTATCATGCATGTCCCTTTACCTATCATGTCTTTACCATGAAATTGCATGGTAAAGGCATGCATGGTAAAAACGCGGTTGTGGTAGAGACCGCGTGGTACAGGCATGTGTTGTTCAGGCATGCATTGTACCATCATACAACCATATTTGGTAGATGGGGGCACATTTTCTAATCTAATTCCTGTCTAACAAACATTGGGGAAAGTGCATACATTGGAAGGGGAGTTGGCATCAGATTTACTAATGTAACTCCAGACCAGTTCAAGTCCACTCCAACAAACATTAAGAAAAATGCATAACTTGGGGTGTTCAGATTCACTACCCCAAAAAATATGGTTCTAGTGTATTGTCTGCCATTATAAATAATATGCCTTGCAATTATGGACGAGGAAGGTGAATAAAGAGGTATCAACTGGATTACTTACCAGTAATCCCATTACTAGAATTTCCTAGGGTTTTCTCCCACCTTTCTGCCCTTTTTGGTGTACAGCTTTGGCCTTTGATATAGCTACCAGGAAGTGGATAATGGGAGCGGTCCTTTCATGGAGCATGATGTGAGTAAGGTGTGTAAAATAATAATATGCTGCCAAGGTGCTCTTTCTGGGAGCCTGAGCTTCATCACAAGTAAATTGTGGGGAGAGGAAGGGAAACTCAGATTAACGGGATTACTGTATTCTAGACATTATTTCCTGTTTTTAGGTGTCGCGCCTAGCGTTGCAGTGCTTAGCACTGCTCGCACAGCGCGAGACCTCTTGTATGGGCTTCAGAAAGCTAACCACACGCTCGTGCGTGTGGTTTTGCTTTCGGAAGCCCACATTGGCTGTAGCGTGCTTTTTTTTTTTTTTAAACGCACACAATTGGGCAAAGGCGGGCGCATGTCCCGCCTTTGCTCCGCCCATTCCCGTCCGTGTCTAGGACGCGCATCAGCGCGCGGCACAGATGACAGGCTCCCTCGCCCCCCCCGCTCCTCTGTGGTGCGCGCCCACCACTGGTTTCGATTCCCGCCGCGTTCGGCTCCTCTGTGGTGCGCGCGCACCACAGGTTTCGATTCCGTGCTTGTTTTTAATGTCGATACCTCCCACGGGCTTCGAATGCGCACTACTTACGTTCATCTTAAGGACAGGCAACTACGTCATATTAATAGTATTATACTGAATATCAGTGGGGAAGATATGTTCCCTAATATGAGATTCGAGAAGCCTGCCTGTCAATGCCTGACTCCAACTTGGCTGCCTTAGAGGACGCGGTTACGTGCATGGACGTAGAGTGATGCGCGTACTCAACATCAATGTTACTTGTGCTTTCTTAAACCCAGCTCCGCTCTTTTCTTATTGGCTGTCAGTGGTGGGTGCGTATTCCTTGACGTCAATGTCCCTGTCTCGAGGGCGGAAGCGGTACCTGCCTTCCCGCAGTCAGTGAGCTGAGGGGAACAGGACCCGGTTGCAGGAAGTAGAGGTGTCAGCTGCTGGAGTGGAGCTCAATCCTTTATCGTTTGAGGACAAGAGCACCGGGAGGACTTTAGGCGCAGTGAGTCGGAAGGCACCAGTTTAAAGAGTAAGACGGTGAAAGGACACCCGTGACTGGAGACTGCCGTGTCCTATTTGTACAGCCATGACTGGAAAATGCGTGCGGGACGTGGAGCGTTACCAGGCTCTTCTCAGCACCCTACTACGGGAGGAAGAAAATCGGACGTGTGCCGACTGTGGAGCTAAAGGTAAGTGTAAGCTGTACAACTTGTTCAGCCTTGGACATTTTGACCGTAGTTTAGAGTTCCGTCCGTCCGTGACCCTCGTCTTCTCATTCGAAACAGAGAACCGATGCTCCCTCAGGACATCTCTGAACCCAGATCCCAAATTACCGGAGGAACCGCCACAACCCTCTCCCTCTGCCCCCCCCTTCCCATCACCTCACTCTTCAGAAATCCCTTCCATAGCCTCCTGTTATCGATCCACACAAAGATCCCAATAGAATTCGTAAAAAAAAGTGCTCCATAGTTGGCACAGAGACCTCGGCATCACCCCGCCCTCCTCAAAGGTCTTCAAGAGTTCCTAGTGGAAAACCGCAACTAAACAGACTCCAAGCAGATAGCTTTCTCATCAGCACTGTATCCTCATGGCACCATTTATCTACAGAGATCGGCTACACTAAGGTGCTAGTGGCACCGCAGTTCATCTAGGCTACACTAAGGTGCTAGTGGCACCGCAGTTCATCTACCTTCCCAACCCGAAGTAGCAGACCCCGTTGTCAAGAAGCAACAGCAGTGCCCCGTGTATAGGACTAAATGCGAATCCCTAACTCCGGCGCCGGCTTTGCACACAGGTGACCGGGTTTCCCACTATGGGCACTGTACTGTTCTTTTCGGTGTCACTTTTGCATGTGGATTTAAGGATAGGTTGACATTACTTTCACACGAGAAAGCGCACTACTTGGTCTATAAGCTCTTCTGATAGTGAGGGCGTTCTCCGTTCTGTATTGTGGGGAAGAAATATACATCGTTCTTATGTCTCAATAAAAGACATACTTTAGATGCTATGCCTATAGTTTCTTCACAGTATCCCCTGTCACAGCAGGGTGAAACAATAGAAAATATTACCATACTACTCTCCCAAAGATGGGATCGTGCGCAACAGTAGAAAGACATACTAAGCTATAATAAGCTCATTTCCACTCTCACATTAGCTAGTGGTTCAGTTGCACTAGTGGGGTAAATACATTCCATCTACTTCTCTGTCAGGGGCACTTCAACCCTTCATGAGTCCCGATAATCTTTCGTGACACAGAAATGTACTACACGTTCACTGTGTAGTGCACTGTAAAGAGTGAAAACACAACTTACGAATAGATGTCGGAATAATGTTCCATAATTCACCTCTCTGTTTCACCTATGTGTTTGCTGATGCCAGTGACCCCAATCTGAGTCTACAGAGATGTGAAATAGTGGCTGTGGGTTTCTGTTTGTGTGAAAAGGGAACATCCTATTTGGAAGTAAGAGGCCTAGCCCTCATTGCCCTGTAGCTCTCCCTTGGGTTTGGTAGCCCGTGGTAACTCATTACGCTTTTCCCACTTAATGGTCACCCGTGAGCTTCAAGTCCACCAACTCTGCTCCGTCTACTGCAACTTCACGCCTGGTGCAGATGGACTCCATGACATCAAGAGTTTGAGGGTGTTTGCATTCCAGTATTTCAACGAGGATTGGTGCCTGCTGTCCAGCTCTTGGGTCCCCAAAGGACCTGGTCCTTCTTGTCCAACATGGCAGATTAAGGTTTACCACACTGCTGCCCTTTCATGAATGATGTACGGCAGTGGTTCTTAACATTTTAACTTCTGTGAACCCCCACTGAATCATTATTGGATCTAGTAGACCCCCACTGAATCATTATTGCAATCGGGGGACACCCACTGAGTCATTACTGGAAACCGGGGAACCTGGCCTAAGCAATTTCAATGATTTGAACCATAAAACAATACACACAAATTCAGAAACTAGCATTTATCAAACAAATACACAAATTATGAAATATTTTATTTGAATCACAAACAAATATGAACATGTCTACATTTTATTTAAAGGGAACATTGTGGCTTTTCTAAATTCAGTTGGGGCCACCCCACTGACCATTCTATTCTGTTTGATGTGCTTGCACTACTCTAAAAAAAAAAATCTGAGGAAACCAACTTAATTATTAGCCTCCAATTTCAAGTTCCTTCACATTTACAGAACATTGTAACATTTTCAATTTTACAATTTGTTTGTTTGCTTATATACACTTTATTAATCTGGTAATATTTAATTTTCTAAGCATAGGTGTCACAGAACTCTAGGGGTCCTGGGACCACAGGTTAAGAACCACTGATGTAAGGTCTTTGTACCCATGATACAACAAAGCCTAACCTTCCCTTCACAAATGAATTGACAATTTTACTCAGGAAGAATACGTTGCCTTGATCCTATCGATTTGTGCGTGAAAATCCTTCGATTGGTTTCAGCCCTGATTCTGCTCCAATTATTCACTTATGACCTATCCACTCGAGAACCATAGAGCAAGCCATTATTGCTGTGAGCCTATCTCCTGATAGCAGTATGTAGGCCCACAACTCCTAGAACTGTACAAGAGGATCTGTGAACATTGTCCATGGCGCCCAAGCCCCACCCTCATCACCTACACTTCAGCATATTCTATTCTGTGAGGTAATAATCAACCTGCGTGGGAGAAGGCTGAGGCAGGTGCCATAAACAAGGACACCAGTCTCCACTCACATATACAACATACTCCATTGCTTATTTTCATTACATAACTGTACTCTCATGGCACCTGTCCTCTTTTAAATCTTCTTGAATATCATCTAATTCACGGACATCTATATTTTCATCTCTTATCTCTCTTTTATATGTTGACCTCCAGAAGTCTTGCACCAGAGGTAGTGGGCTTGTTTGCAAGGTAAGTGAGGGTGCTGGTTGTGACAGCTTTGTAAGTGATGCAGCTGGGTTTGAAGATTGTGCGGGCCAACAAGGGGAGCCAATGGCGTTCCATCAGGACTGGGTTGATGTGATCATATTTCTTCAGGCCCTGGATGAGATGTGCTGCAGCATGATGGACACCTGTTAGAGGTGCCAGCATGGTGACTGGGAGGCCATGGAGTAGGACATTCCCTTTATCCACATGCAAGAGTTTGAGAACTTGAACAGCAATTCTGAAGTCACTTTCTGGAAGAAATGGTTTAACTTTCATTAGAAGAGAGAGCTGGAACCAGGCTGTCTATGCTTTTTGACAGTGTGTTCCTTGAAGGTTAGGTTTGTGTCCAGAGCGAATCCAAATGACTTAGCTTTCAGTGAATGTTGGGGTTCGACGCAATCGAGGTTCATGACATTGAGCTAGGTTTGAACTGTATCGGGTTTATTGTTCTTGGCAAATAACAGGAATTTTATCTTGATTGGGTTGACCTTCTGGCAGGCACTGGATATCCAGATCTGGAAGATGCGGAAGCACTGTTTGAGATGTTGGATGTCTGAAGAAGAGGGGACTTTCAAGGAGAGTTGTGCATCATCAGCATATTGGTGAATCTTGATTTGTTACCTGTGAGTAGAACACAAGCAGCTCCATGTGTAGGTTCAAGTTGACAGGAGAAAGTATGGAGACCTGCAAGACTCTACGGATGATGGGCATTTTTTGTGACCTGGACATGCTCGTGTGAACAAACTGATGTTGATTGAAAAGATAGGAAGAGAACCAGTGAAGGACATTGTCAGTGAATCCCATACAAGGCTCCCAGGTGTGAATGAGGGTGAGATGGTAGACTGTGTTGAAGGAAGCAGAGAGGTCAAGCAATATAAGGAGGCAGAAATCATCTTCATCTATGGTCAAGAGGACATACTTTATGATGTATATTGTAGCAGTTGCTGTCTAAATATTTTAGTTTGAAACCTTTCTTGGTTCTTCGTACCTTCCTTATTCCATCTGTCCCCAGCTTTTTTTTTTTTTTACTTTCTGCTAGTTTGTCAGCCTACTGACACTACCTCAAATTTGGTGTGCCTAACTCTAACAGATGAAACTGTCTTCTTCCCTTATAGTGATGAAAGTAAAGCTGCAGTTGGCCTGAACTTCCACCACCCTACTCATTGACTCGAGAAGGTCATTTTTCTGTCCTGTGTATTAGACAGTGCATGTGCTGTCTGTTGTGTGATGTATTGTTATTTTGCAGTGGACTTATAGCCCGTCCATTGCTTTCTATTGGTTAGCTTCATTGTCACTCTCATTTGCTTCCTTGCTTATTCATTAGTGTGTGGTCTTTCCTTCCTCCTCTTGTGTTTGTCAACTCACCTGGACTGTGGATTCATTACTGCATTCTTATACTTACTTTGTTCTTGTACTACTCGATTTTGCAGGCACTGCTTTTTTTTTTTTTAAGCACTCCACGAGTGTGCATGTGTTTTCCAGCTGTCTTCTTAGTGTGCTTCTCTTCCCCTCTCTGTGCTGCTCTCTGTCGCCAATATGGTTCTCCCCTCATTCCCTCTGTGATTCTCTTACCCTTTTCCCGACCCGTTTTGCTTTCTCGCCTCTATGCTTCTCCACACTCCCCATTCTACTTTTTTTTTGTCTTTTTATTTGTTGATCTAAGTTGGATCGATCAATAAAAAGAAAAAAAAAGTAGTAACTTAATTTTGTAGGTATGCAAATGAGTGATGCTCATGCTTACACAATAATGCAATGGCCTTCCCCCCTTTTTCTTTTCATACTTAGCCATGCTGCACAGCATCGGTGGATCATGTACAGCGTGGCTAAAAGGTATTGGCAAATCAAAAGGTTAAAAAGGCGATAGGTCTCGCATTTGCGAGAGTTTAACCTATTGGCATTGTAAATGACAATGCCTTTTATTTATGTTTTAAAAACCAACACATAAATAAAAGGCATTGCCATTTACAATGCCAATAGCCCAAACTCTAACAACTGCGAGACCTATTGCATTGCAAATGCTTGTTTTCAATTGTTATCCAGTTTCCATTTTACTATTGAACGTGTTTGTATTTTCACCAGAATGTAGTGCAAGTTGATTTTACAGTTTGTGGCCAAAAACCGAACATAATATCATAAACATGTGTGAAAGAAAAGGCACAACTGCTGTTGGTAGTTCCTCTGTTAACTGTCCAGGGGTTTTACATTTTATTAATGCAAGCTGTGCGTTGCATCATAGCCACAGAGTCACATTACTGAAAATAATCATTTCATTCTAAAACAAATGTCGGCCATACATTTATTATGAAGAGAACTAATAATATACATAGCATCTCGTATCTCCTGTAACAACTTTAACACAAACCCTGATATGGAACATTCAATATAAATTGCCCTTTTCAAAAAACCTAACAAAACAGAAGCTTTACAGAAACTCTTATTATCTCAATTCGCAAAATGTAGTGCACATTTTCTGGCTTAAACAATAGTACCTGTCTTTTGCAAACTCAAAATTGGTTTTAAAGATAAGGGCCCATTTCAAATGCACAGTCCAAAACCATATGTCCTTTAGTAGGGTGGGGGAAAAATTCTGCTTCGCTGGTGGAGTTCATGGAGTTTCCCCACTCAGAGCTCCGCTTCGAGCGAGGAGTTGCGGCAGAACTCTGGCAACCACCGCATGGTGGTGTTTTTCCTCGCGTGCGACTCGCCAATGTGGCAGGTCGCTATTGTTTGCATTGAGAAAGCTGTGGCTCACGTAGAAAATCTACTTGAGCGGCACAAAGGAGCAGTGCCCTCTGGCATGCCGCATGGTACCATGCGTGCTGATTTTACAGTGTGGAACAAGCTCCCAGTGCTAAAAATCAGCACAAGCAGGGCGACGTGCCAAAATTCCATAGCTCACTGAATCTTGCAGAGTTTTTAGGTAACTCAGCAGAATTCCGTAGAGAGAAACTCCGTGACTTCTGCCCAGCCCTATCCCTTACTCACTCCTCTAGAGAAATCCCCTCACTCTCTCTCGTTCTCACACAGAAGACTCTGTCTGCCAAACTCTGCAGACGCACTCAACTCAAGCCTATCTAGATGATTGCAGATGAGTTGCCTACTGACCTCGTCATGCGGATTAAAGTTCATTGTCTCACTGCTGACGGGGGGCTCTTTTGTGTTTCCATTTTGAATAACTTTAATGCTCATGAAAAGTAGACACAGTCATCTCAGGCATAACCCTTCATAAACCTTAGTTGTAGTGAAGAAAAGGACTTCTGAATATTACCGGTGCACATGGTACCAAAGAGGCCCAGAGTTTTTTTTCATCTGAGCCCTCGAGGTAGATTCTAAGGTATTCCAGACTGCTTTCCATGGAAGCTTTGCCCAACTGTCCAGATGTAGGAATGTAAGCTGGATCTCCCCTTCAGCCGAATATCACCATGGACCTATGCTGACAGTTTTCTGGAAGGTGCATTACATATTATGGAGATAGTGCGCTAGTTTTACATCAGAAACTTGAGTTTTATGTATCGACAAGCAAAAATATTGTTGTGATCAAAATACCTACAACTAGAATATCACATAGCTGCTACGTTTACCAAGTCCATGTGTGATATGCTGCCCCAGTCCAGGTTTTTCTTGGAAATCTGCGACTTATTGACCTGTTTTATAATGAAATAAAATAGACTACAAGTCCCAGAACTCAAGGAACAAAACTTAGACTGGAGTAGCATATCACAGGTGTTTGAACAAAATATTGAGTCAAAAATATTGTGAGTCAGAAATATCATAAATTAAATATCCTGACACACAAATATTGTGATGCACAAATATTGTTAACAAGAATACAATTTTTTGAGTTATGTAATATTGTTTTAAGTGATATCAATGTTTTGAATATCATTTTCACTAGTATAGTGATTAAAATTATCATTTTTTATTATTTTAATGTGTTTTAGTTGACATATTAAATATGTGTGTTACTATTGTTTATACAAATGTTATTAATTGTTTTAAAAATACAGCTTGTAATTTTAAGTGATTGTTGGTTTTATAATAGGATAGGGTGGGAAGTTAAGCACTAATTAAATAAAAATTATTTAATACATTTTAACCAATTATATGATTTGATATTTATTATGTAAATGATGTATCACTGATCTATTTTTGGTATGTATTATTTGCAAGATGCTAGGTTGGTAGGGGTATAGGGAGGAAGTTAATTAAGTAATAATTAATTAACTATTAATTATTATTTGTAAATGAATTATTTCATTGAATTTTACATTGGTAAATTGTGGAATACTTATTTATTTTAATTTTATTTTAATTGAGGATGCTAAGTTTGTTGAGGTCTACAGTGGGAAGGTAATTAAGTATTAATAAATTATCAATTAATTGTTAACTGTTAAATAATTATTTGATTGATTTTAAGTATGTAAGTTTTGGAATAGTTTTTTATAACTAGTTTATTTATTTATTTATTATAAATAGTTTATTTATTGTTGTGGGCTGCTAGGTTTGTAGGGGTGCAGCGTGGGAAGTTTATAAATAAATAATTGATTAACAATTATTTATTAATTATTTTATTGGATATTAATTATGCAAATTGAGTAATTGTTTTATATGTCATGTGTTTGAAGTGAAGCACTTTCCCTACTCTTGCTAAGAGTGCAGTAGTAATAGAAAAATGTACCTCTTCGCAGTTCAACCCTTTCCCTGCTGTGGCGCTATTTGGTGAGGGAATAGTAAATGTTACCCCTTCGAAATACAATGCTTTCCCTACTGTTGCCCTGTTTGGAGTGAGAATAGTAAATTTCACCCCAACAAAATCCAATGGAGTGATAACAGTAAATTTCATCCCTACGAAGTCCAGCACTTTCCCCACTGTTGCACAGACTGTAGTGATAGCAGTAAATGTTATCCCTACGAAGTCCAGCACTTTCCCCACTTTCCCCACTGTTGCACAGACTGGAGTGGGAATAGTACATGTTATCCCTCCGAATTCCAACACCTTCTCTATTATTGCGGTGTTTGGATTGGGAATACTAAGTGCTTCCCCTCCACTTTCACTACCACAGTTTGGAGTAGGAATAGTAAATGTAACCCCTCTGGAGTCCAACGCTTTCCATACTGTTGCTAAGACTGGACTTGGAATAGTACATTTAACTCCTCTGAAGTCTACTGAGCTTCAGATTGTTGTTTATTTCAGCTAATTTCCCTGGTATATTGCAATTCCATACTATTCTCTTATTGGTTATTGCCATTGAAACATTCACCAAGGATTGGAGTGTCTGAAAACAAGAAAGAGAGAATTTTAGCATTAGATAGAAAGTGGGAGTGGACGGTCACAGCAGCTGCTTGCACTCATCTCAGCACACCGAAGGGTTCAGGGTCTGAGGATGAAGTAATTCCAGGATTAGAGACACTCTGCATGTTGGAAGGTATGACCTTTGGATACCATTCCAGGTCACTAATGGCCTCTGAGAATGAGGTGTTATGTGTATCAAGCATTCAAGATTTAAATCATATTATTTTTGTGCTCAAATTTAAAATTACTTTGAAGGGAATGGGCACATCCGATAATAAACAATGTGAGGTCTGAGGCGGACACACATACATATATATTGTCTTCAATTTAGCAGTGGTGTAGCAAGGGGAGGGAGGCTCTAATGCAAGGAAGGAAAATGGGCCCCTCTGCTCCCTTGGTTGTAAAAAGTAGTAAACAGTCAAAATGTGGGGCGCAGTAGTCCCGTAACGTACCTGGGCCCAGTGTCTTAGTTCCTCATGCATTAGAGATGGGCACATCCTTGTGTGGCAGTGTGAAAGATTCACCCTTCTACCGTGATTCAATTTACAATAAAAAAACTCCTAACCCTCTGTGCCCCCAATCAATGGAATTGACCTAGAAACCATATTCTCCTAGTCTCTGATGGTCATGTCTGTAAGTTGTTGTGTTGTGCTGAAGCACATACATAACATACAATTATAGATGGGTAAAAAGTGAATTACTCATATGTTTTTCACCTCGGGGCTCTGAGTGAGATCATCAAGGAAATTTCAAGACTGCCTCTTGACTGAGGGCCGGGAGTTGATAAATAGCTCACTCCAAACGGCGGTGATCCCTAAGTCATGGAAACACGCCAAAGTTATTCCGTTATTGAAAAAGCCCACACTTGATGCGTCTCTACCAGAGAACTTTCGCCCAATTTCTCTGCTCCCATACTTAGCTAAAATTATGGAGTCCTATGTAAACAGTGCTCTGACCAAGTACCTGGAAGTAAATGAGATCCTGGATAGGTCACAGAATGGTTTCCGGCCCAGATACAGTACTGAATCTGCACTACTTGCAGTCACAGAGCAGCTACTGGTCACTCTGGATGAGGGCAAGACCTCGGCATTAATTTTATTGGACCTCGGTTCTGCCTTTGACACGGTCTCCCATAAGATTCTGCTACAACGGTTAGAGGAGATCGGGGTCAAGGGCAAGATCCTGGCCTGGTTTACGTCCTTTTTGACCGATCGCTCTTTCCAGGTCTCTGCCCCCTCTTTTTTGTCCAAGGTCTACCCTCTCGGTTGTGGGGCCCCCAGGGCTCTGCCCTGAGTCCCACGTTATTTAACATATATGTCCGCCCACTGGCCCTCTTGGCCAAAGCCCGGAACATCAATATGGTATCATATGCTGATGATACCCAACTGGTATTCACCTTCTCCAATAACCCCAAACAGGACCAAGCTAAATTTCAAGAGGATCTCCTGGCCATCTCAGACTGGATGGCGGAAAATTACTTGCAACTGAACTCCACCAAGTCTGAGGTGCTCCTGGTGGGCCGCGATGCCCATCAGTGGGATAACCAATGGTGGCCTACGGCCTTGGGTACTCCTCCCCAATCGAAAACCGTGGTCAAGAACCTAGGAGTTCTGATGGACAGTGCCCTCTCATTTGAGAGTCAAGCAAAAAAAGTGGCAGGCACATGCTTCGGTCTCCTACGTGGCCTGAAACCCATTCTGGGATTTTTCGACGCATCCATCCGTCAAACGATTGTTCAAGCTGCGGTGCAGTCCCGATTAGATTACTGCAATGGGCTCTTACTTGGCGTAAACAAGACCGTAACCAAAAGACTCCAACGAGCACAGAATGCGGCTGCTCGCACTCTTTTCGGCTTACCTAAGCATTACCATGCGTCAAATCTTCTCCGCCGGATCCACTGGCTGCCGATAGAACAGAGTCCAGTTTAAGACTCTCTGCACCACGCATAAGATCTTGCATGGCCAAGGCCCCCAAATTCTGCAAGGGCTGTGCTCATTGTACGTCCCGACTCGTGCCCTGCGCTCCGCTGATCTGCATTTAGCCTGTACCCCCCGAGTGCGCAGGCTTAGAGCAGGAGGGCGCTCGTTCAGGGCCATGGCACCCGCCTTATGGAATTCTGCCCCTCTTGCTGCTCGGGGCACACAAGACCATTGGGCATTTAGGAAATTGATTAAAACCTGGCTTTTTTCTAATCTCTAGTTAATTCCTTACAGATATCCACTTGTCTGCTTAGCACTGGGACGCCCCGTTGCTGGGGCAGCCATGCGCTTTATAAATACGCATAACATAACATAGACATCTCGAGCTTCGCTCCTGTTGTCTATTTGATTTCACTCAGAGCCCTGTTATTTACTGTTAACCATCTATATTTATATATGTGTGCATATTGAGTTGAAACGTTCCTAGTGGAAAGGATGCATCAATTAATATAATATGTATTTGCCTCTAGCTCTCAATTTCGTTCTAGAACATCCGAGGAGATCTGCACTGTGGACTGGCTGTAATCACTTGGTGGAATGCACCGCCGGGTGAGCTTCCCTTTCTAGAAAGAACTATTGGATTCTGTTGTGACCTGGCAGATGGCACACTGGGAGGAGGCTTGTCTGGAATTGCCTTTATGTATCCATTGTGATCTATATGGAATGAGCTGCGTGTGGGCACTCTGCGAGCTGGCATGTGTGTGTAAGGGCTTGTCAAATAGGACTTCTTCAGCCAAAACTGTTATTGGCTCTCGTTACAAAGCATTGTACTGCTTCCAATGCTGTTTTTGTAATCAGAAAATAATTAAAACAGAATGTATTGGAGGGATAAATTACTTAGGATAAATAAATATGCTAAAGTAGTTAATGATAATGAGTCAATATTGGGGATTTCCGGGACGGACCACATGAGTCATGTTTCTGGGCCTATTTTGAACCATATGCAACCATGTGGCCCTAAGGTCTAAGGGGTATATTCACAAGAACGTGTGATAACTACCGCAAGAGTAGCGTAACGCAACTTTCAATATTGCAGCCTATCGCGGGAAAATAACCCTGTGTCAACGTGGAATTCACAACAAGGCGGTAGCATGCGATAGTCACCAGATAACGTGTCAAATGTCAGCGTGAAAATCAACGCCACGCCGAAAAAATGCGAAACGCGAGAAATCATGCGATGAGGCCAATCGCGGTACAAAAAGTAGCGAAAAGCAGCCACAGGCCTGCAAATCCCACGCGTCTGGCGGGAAATTGCACCATAAAAACCACAGAAACAACACACCAGAAACAAGCCAAAGCACGTAGCAACATGGATGCACCCTGACCCAGTGCAGAGGTCAACGCGAACCCCACAACCCCCACAGACCACCAGCAAGGAACAACGGGGTCGGGGAAGGCCAAGGAGAAAAGGGAGAGGAAGACGGAGTGCAGACCGCAGGAAAACAAGACCAGCGTCACGGAGGTGACAGAACACTACCAGCAACTGACCCACAAGCAGACCACCTGGAATGCAGTCGGAGTGCCGAGGAGGCCAATCCAGGAGGCCAAGAGGCGCCGGCAGGACGTGACAACCTAAACCAGGTACAAACCCGCTGCCAACAGGAAGGCAGCAATGGCGACAGGAGGTGGCAGTCCTACGCCACAGGAGGAGCTGGAGGAAACCCAGGCCACAGTCATCAGTGTGGGGACGGTGCAAGGAGGTGGGAGTACGGACACAGCTCGACAGGACCCGACACAACAACAACAGGGTGAGGATCCAACAGGGACTGGGGGGACGGGGGGTGATGGGCACAATGGCACACATGCACAACGAGGTGTAGCACACTGCACACCCACAATTACCCAGGGACATGTCCCCCACCCCCCTGGCACACTGCAGCACACACACATAGCAATCACAGCACATACCATGACAATGTGGCACAAAGTGCAACACCCACACTGTAGAACAGGGGACACAACTGGGTCCGCCCAGGTGCAGAAACAGAACAATCACATTGGACAGAGCAGGGAACTGTGAGATGCATATCTACGGCTACAACCCCACATCAGCCATGTAGGCCAAATGTTCACAGTCCCAACTCAAATAGCCACCACCGCCCAAACAGTCACAATGTACATTGTCACACAGTCTGCATGTCGACAAGAACAAGGCGCCAACACAATGCCAACATGCACCTCCCCTTCACAATGCAGAGGGACAAACAACACCTCCAGCAGGTCAGAACAGACAACCCATCAGTGATGCCTGAGACGAACACCACACCTTCGACACTGACGCACTACACCAGCCCATGGACATCCCACACAACCCACCACCAGGACCAGGGCAGACAAGCTACTCAGAGGAGAACCCAGCCCCTGCAACAGACCACACAGCATGAAGCACCCGCAATCACGGCTGGCTCACAACACTTCACCGACCCACACATGGCACCCCAATGCCAGGTGTCAGAACGCCAAAAGGAGGTGGCCCAACAGGTGCGGGTGTTGCCCAACCCATGGAATGCGAACTAGAACACATACGTGGGTGTCCAATACCCTTCAGGGACCACCTACACCCCACAAAGGAGACCCACACTGCCATAGAGACACATGCAGATGCACATACCCAGTACAGAACCACGCCCAGGGGCACGCACATATCAGTCACACACCCACATTGGCTCTGCGTACGACGGCACAGTCCACTCCCCTTATGAATTGAGTGGGTGGCGACAAAGCTACATGTCCAGGTTCTAGCCCACTGCCTGCGGTGACATGTCTGCGTCCGCTGTACACAGCACAATGTAATGTCGTAGGGCCCAGGGCCCCCATGCATACAACAAGACCACAGGGACACATGCACATATCATGTTGAACTGGCTATGGGCACGTGCACCCGGCCCCTTTATTGGCAGGGCCACATGTACAGTGACGCCTGTGCTGGATGTGTGTGGGGTGAGTATAAGCCAGCCCGCACGGAGTGCTTGGTGCTGGCAACAACCTGAACAGTGGACACCAGTGTAATGGAAACATAAAACACCAGCATAACAGAGTCAACTGCAGAGCAACATGGAGGGATCCGGAGTAAGGACAGAGGTCACCCAATATTCAGTCAGGAGGTTCCGTGAGTTGCAGTGCACTGAGGTAGGGGCACTAGAGAAGAGCGCGCTCATGTGAGGAAATTGCTAGGATTGTGTCCCTTCGGGTTAGTCCTGATGCAGATGCAGTGGGGTGTGTTACACCTGCATCAACTTCCTCATCAACGTCCCAGGTCTCCCACACTGCCTGAGGTGACAGTTGCGTCCGCAGTCCACAGCGCAATACCCAGTAATAGATCCGGGTGTGTAGCTTGACTGCCACCACCAGTCTGCATTCCTGCCTTGGGGCTGTTGCCTCCTGCCCTCCCATTGTCTGTGCCTTCTCCCGTCCGCACACATGACACATCTTCCTCATCATAGTCCCAGGTCTACCCCACTGCATGAGGTGACATTGCTGCGCAACCTCACAACAGCACAAAACTCAATCAGTAACGGACAATGGCTTGCGGTGCACTGAGTCACTGGCACCTGGAGTGCTGAGCAGGGTATCAGGCCGATGATGGCATCCACGACAGGTCTGAGCACTTCGTAAGTCTGTCAGGACCACCGTTTCGACTCTGGCAGATGGCGGTTGGAGGTGGTCCTTGCGGTGGTGGCGTGTGCCTCCTGCGGTGATGCGATGTCCGGGCCGGTCAAGACTCGATGCTATGTGTGGGCCCTCGTGGCCCGCTGTTGAGGACGGAGGATGCGGACAGCGCAGGGCCACAGACACATGGCGTTGATGACTCCAAGACCATCACTACAGAGGCCATTCAATGTCTCAGAAGAAGTGGTCCCAGGCCTGAGCAGCATTGTGGTTGTGATGCCATGCACAGACTTGTTGGTACCACATCGAAGGGAGTATAGTGAATTGTTCTCTGCCTTAAATGATGTTCACTGCCATGGTGTAATCAAGACTCAGTTACAAATGTGTGACCTACCTGACCGTGGTGTAGGCCTGAGGCAGCGGTCAGCACGGCCCATTCACCTAGTGTCGCCGGCATAGGTTGGATGGCCCCACCGGCCTGCGTTGTTCAGGTTCAGTGGCACCACATGTAGCCGGCTGGCGTTGAACAGGGTTAGTGGCACCACGTGTAGCCGGCTGGCGTTGAACAGGGTTAGTGGCACCACGTGTAGCCGGCTGGCGTTGAGCAGGGTTAGTGGCACCACATGTAGGCGGCTGGCGTTGAACAGGGTTAGTGGCACCATGTGTAGCCGGCTGGCGTTGAACAGGGTTAGTGGCACCACGTGTAGCCGACTGGTGTTGTACAGGGTTAGTGGCATCACGTGTCGCAAGATGCCCATATGGAACTATGCCTCACTGATCGGGGGGTCTGGTGCTGTGGCCGCTGGCTGGGATTTGGGGTCACTGTCATTCATGACTCAGGACACAGTTTCACATATGGGACCTACTGGTCCGAAGAGTAGGCCGAAGGCGGCAGTGGAGTACGTCAACGAAAAGGGAATAAAGCGGGCCTGTGTCATGGAGGCCGTGATGGTCTGAGGTGGCTGCCAAGGTCACGGGACTCGGGCTTGGAGCTTGCGCCGGCATGTGGTGGGCCCTCCTTGACACACGCGGGTGTCAGCAGGTGATCAGTGTGGCTTGGCTGCGCAGGGGGGGGCCTGACGGGTTCGTGGTCAAGCATGCCGGGGTCCGGCAGGTGCACAGCATCGCAGGCAACTACGTTCACGAGGACGGCGTCGGCCTCGTGGCGGGGTGGGAGGCGCCACCCTGGCAGAGATGTGGGGCTTTCTGGGAGAGGACCACGCCCAGGCCTACGTGCTTTTTATTCACACCCCTACGCTGGCGTGGCCTACGCCGGGCATCCCACTCCGGTGATGCTTAGGGGGTGGCGTCACAGGCAACATTTCCACGAGTTCCCCCACTGGCTGGGGTGGCATGGTTACGTCCACTGTCCACTGCACTCCATACGCCAGAGGTGTATGTCGCCATGGATATGGGTGTGTTCTGCATACTGCGGTCTGTCCAGCACATCTCCGCCACTCTTGGCATTGTGTGCTTTCCCGATCATAGCTCTACTGCATCCTTCACACATGCCTGGTTGCCACCTCTACCCACATTCGGCTATTATGTGGCTGTGGTGTCATGCCGTTGATGGCTCATGTTCAGGGCTTGCCCAGGTTACCATTGTAAGTTGTTCTGTCATGTCTGGTGGGTGGTCATATTGTTGTGCATGTTGGTTGTGATTTTGTGGCATGTGCATTGCCAGAGTTGTGAGTTGCATGGTTGTGGAGTTGAGGTGTGTGGGGTGTTCATTTCGGACTTGCCAAGGGGGTGTGCATTTCCCTTTTTGCCATCCTGGGAACGCTGCTTGATGATGGGCTGTCGGAGGATGAAGGTATCATGCACACTGGCTGTGTATTTGAAGGCGACATTGTTGGGGGTTCCACAGTGTTCTGTTGTTGCCTGCACATTGATGTGAGACGTGTGCTTCCTGTTGAGGTGATTGTGTGCTGTGTCACCAGGGGGCACAGGTAGTACATGTGTGCTGTGGATTGCCCCAACACGTGTGTGCATCCTGCTATGGCGTATGGTCCTTTCTTGGTCTCTAGCGGATCCTGCACATTGTGTTGTACGTATGGGGACTGGGGTACCAGTGTGATGGTGAGGTCCAGGATAGTTGTGGGGTACTTGGATGTGGCTGGCTGTGTGACTCCTCTGACTCTGGCGGGTGTTGTTTGGGGGGTACCAGGGGCCAACAGGTGCAGCCAAGCCGTCAGCTTTGTGTGGGGTGGGATGTTGGTTGTCGGCTGTGTTGATGCCGTAGGCCTGTTAGGCGATAATGGTCAGGATGCGTAGGATGGTTGTCCCTTTCAGCCTGTAGTGGACGGTGACATTGTCAGATGTTGGGTCTGTGTGGCTGGTACGTTTCCTGGGGTTCCGCTGTCTTTGTCTGCGGTGCGTCTGTGGTGGTCCGGGGGGGGGGGGTGTTCCGGGTGGGGGTTGTGGTCCTGGGGTGGTGGAGGTGGGTGTTGTGGCCCTCTTGGGTGTCCGGGCCACATGATGGGTGGCTCCATGGCATCTGTTGCCCTTCGGATGTGGCCCTGGGCTGTGCTCCCTTTTGTGGTGCTGGCTGCCGTCCGACTTTACACCAGTTCAGAGCAGGTGTAAATTTCCTGGTGCTAACGTGCCTTATCGCCTGTTTTGTGTTTTTATCGCCGATGTGGCTGGTCGTTGTGAATGTTGAGGTGTGCTGTTGTCTCAGCTTTTGGCACGGGAACGCCTACTCTGCATCTCATTAGCGATATTTGCGGAGGTCCTCTGTGGCGATGTTTTTTGCGGCTGCTATCGCGGGTAAACTGGTGCTGTGGGCTGTTAACACCGGCTTGTGAATGGGGAGGTAAATTTATCACGACTTTGGCTGGGATAAAGTGCCGTTAATTCGGCGATAGCTCCTTGTGAATATGCCCCTAAGAGTATGAGCAAGGCAAAATATAAAGTAAAGCAAGGTTTAAAATGGTAGGTCGCTGGGCTTGGAAAAAGTATATGAAGAAAATGCATTCGCTGGCAACAACAAAGCAGCTGTGCTCCAACAAAAAGGGAGTTTTCCTCATAAGGCAGCCAAATCCCCCATTAAACTGCTTCCTGTCTGATATGTAGCAGTAAGTCTCAAGCATACCACGTCAGGTTGTGAAAAGCTATTATTTCCTGTGAAGACATTGCAATGGCTAACAGTGCCAAGGAAAGATGGAGAACATTTTTTAAATACATTCAGGATGAATAATATGGGGTGAACATAAGAAAAAAAAAACCTTCTTTTCTCTCACATGGCTAACACCAACGCAAAATAAACATTTATGAAAGCGTTGAAAACATATTCTGTTCTATTCTAGACTATTTATGGAACGCATGGCTACCCAAGTGGGCCTCCCACCGCTATGAACACCTGAACCGACTTTTAAAAGAAGGCGAGCGGCGGCATTTTGCACTACCTGCAGTCTTTTGATTACATATGGTGGAAAACCCAGGTGACGGGAATTTCCATAGTCGAGGAGGAAAGAACAAGCGCCTGTATAATTAGCCTTCTAATGGGAAACGGTAAGAGATCTACTATTTTCCTAAGCACCCTAAGCAAGCCGTAAGAGTTTGCTGCAACCTTCCTGGTATCAAGAGTAAGGGGGATATGTACAAGTGAAGTGGCGGAGTGAGGCGTTAGCCGTCATGGCTTCACGCCTCACTCCGCCACTTCAGAAACGCAAGGCTGAACCATATTTACAAGGATATGGTGCTCCCTTGCATTTCCCCCTGTGCTGGCGCTACACTTAGCAGTGTAGCGCCAACGCAGGCACCCTTGCACCATAGTGCAAGGGTGTCTAAGTGCAGGGGAGGATTGTTTATGTGTAGGAAGGTGTCCCTTCCTGCACATAAACAATCTTAAAGTGCCATTATGTCACTTTTATGTGTGCTGCTTCATGTAGCACACATGAAAGTCACAAAATGGCATTTTTTTAAAAGATTGTTTATGTACAGGAAGGGGGACCTTCCTGTACAAAAACAATCTAAGGCATTTTGCTTTTTTTCATATGTGCTGCACAAGGCAGCAGACATGGAAAAAGCAAAAATGAGGCGAAATAAAGCATTTCTACGCATTTTGCCAACTTAATACCAGGTTTTATCTGGTCTTAATTTTGGCGCTGCCTACTATGTACGCTTCCCTTGTACATAGGGGGCAGTGTCAAAATCAATGGGTGTTCCGGTGGAACACCCACTGCAACACCCACTTACCACCCCTTTCACGCTAAGCATAGCGTGAAAGGGGGCCTTATTTACAAGGCAGTGTTAACCCACTTTAAGTGGCTTAGAGCTGCCTTGTAAATAAGGCTAAGCCCCTATCGCCACTACTTCGTTAAAAGTGATGTTGTGGGGGCGATAGGGGCTTGTACATATGCCCCTAAGTGTGTTTTCAAGCCAAATGCCTAGGTCTATTATAGAGGTTTTAGGGGTCAGAGGGTTTCCTAATGACTCTGGCCAACACACTAGTGACCAGCTATTAAAATTGTTGCCAAGCACCATAACTTCGGTTTTATCACCATTGAGTTTGAGGCAACAATAGACGATCCAATCAGCCACTTCCTATAGGCAGGGTCCAAGTTGGAAACCTGTGCACGGTTCTCTGGGGTAAGGGACAGAACTATTTGTGTGTCATCTGCATAAGAGACCAAAGTTTTGGACTATCCTGCCAGGGGTGTATATAGAGATTAAATAAGGTAGGGCTTAACGAAGAGCCCTGCAGGACTCAACATGTTAAGGGAATACCTTTGAGTAGTAAGAATTGTCACACACTTGAAGATCCTATCTTCTAAAAATGGTGTAAGCCATTCCAGAGCAAGATCCCTTACTCCCACGCTCCACAGTCTCTGTAGGAGAATTGAGTGGGATACAGTGTCAAATGCTGTGCTTAGATCCAGTAGTATGACTGCAGCAAAGCCCCCTTGATCCAGAAGCATTTTAAGCTCTTCCACTACTTCAAGTAGGGCTGTCACAGTTCTTTGTTGGGGTATGAAACCTGTCTGTGTGGGATAAAGAATCTCATTAACGTCAAGAAATGTTGTTAGGTGCTGATTCACATGCTTTTCCAGCAACTTCCCAACACCTGATAATAGGGAGATTGGTCTGTAGTTCTCCAATAGAAGTGGATCTAAAGTTTTTTAACAATTGTTTTACCACTGCAGATTTGCGGGGGGTACAATTCCACTCCTTAAGGAAAGATTAAGCAGTTCTTTTAGCACAGGGAGGATCTCCTCCATCTGTTGCTTCAGAACATATAGTGTGGCTGGGTCAAGTGGAGATCCTGATTTTACCACATCACACAGGACCAGTAAACCTTCAGCACTAATGGAGGTAAAAGATAAGAGTGGTTCCCTGGGAGGTTTAGGTTGCCACAAAGTGGTAGACGAATTGGTATCTCTAATCTTTCTGGACGGGTCTGTGTCGATATCTGTAACCTTTTTCAGAAAGAAGTTAGCCAAATTATTACAGCAAGCTACTGTAGATGGCAGGAGAGAATTCAACAGCAAAGGGTTGGTGAGAGATCTGAATATTTGAAAAATTTCTCTTATTGAGTTTGAGGCCTTATTTATTCTAGATGTATAATAGACAGATTGAGCAGTTTTATTTTCTCAGTGATATTTTTATTGCATTTCTGTAGTCAAGCTTACTTTTAGTATCAGAGGAGTTTCTCGATTTCCTTTCCATCTTTTTTCATTCCTTTTTTAGATCCAGTAAAAGAGGATTAAGCCAAGGGGACCTTCTATCCTGTCTTGTACATTTCTGAATTTTAAATGGAATAATCTGATCCAGGAAAGTTGTAATCAATTTAATAAATTTCTGTGTTTCATTGTAGATATTATCTCTTAGTTAAGGCCTAGTATTGCTAATCATAGATTCCCATTTAATTGGGTCCAGCTTAGCACAGCTCCCATCTGTCCTCTTTGCCTGTGTAGGCCGGCTGCCATTAGCCTGACCTGGCAAGACAATCGGTATCAAACATTGATCTGACCAAATAACTGGAAATAGTTTTAATACGAGCATGCTCAAAATATTGCTAAATAGATGTCCTTTCTTGTGCATTTGGCCATTTACCCATTGCGTAAGCTGTATGCATGCTACATCATATAGTAGGTTGATAGCCCAGGTGTTATTGGGATCTTCGCAAACACAAGGAGATGATGGATGGAGACACTAACCCCCAATCACAGATCTGGGTTGAATCCATCATCATTCCTTAGCTCACTTCGCCACCCCAGTTCAGACCCAGTCATATGCAAATCATTCTAGACGCTGTTCCTCATGGGAACAGACCAGCCTGAACTGCCAAGCCAGGTCTTCCCTGGACTGGAAAAAGCATCCTGGGACCAGTTTCGGGGTAACACCCCTCATCAGCCAGGCTAGCTTGAATCCAGTGGTAAAGTGAGCAACGGACCCACATCTGGGCATATCCTGCCAACTTAGGGCAAACAAAGCAAACACAAGGAGATGATGGACGGAGCGCTGAAACTTTTCAGACACTCACCCAGTCACAGATCTGGGTTGAATCCATCATCGTTCTTTAGCTCATTTCGCCACCCCAGTTCAGATCCAGCCATATCCAAATCAGTCTTGACCCTGTTCATCATGGAAACAGTCCAGCCCGAACATCAGCGCTCTGTCCATCATCTACTTGTGTTTGCTTTGTTCACCCTAAGTTAGCAGGGCATGCCCAGAGTCAGTCCCTTGCTCATTTTGCCACTGGATTCAAGCTAGCCTGGCTGATGAGGGGTGTTACCCCAAAACCAGTCCCAAAATACTTGTTTCCGGTCAAGGAAAGACCTGGTTTGGCAGCCCGGGCTGGACTGTTCTCATGAAGAACTGGGTCAAGACTGATTTTCAAATGGCTGGGTCTGAACTGGGGTGGCGAAGTGAGCCAAAGAACGATGATCGATTCAACACAGATCTGTGACTGGGGGTGAGTGTCTGAAAAGTGTCAGCGCTCCGTCCATCATCTCCTTGTGTTTGCGTTATTGGGATCTTCAAAATGGATATTCAAGTCTCCCAATAAAGTGAAATTGGCTTTGTTGAGAGCCAGACTGGCCATAACATAATTGAGAGCATGGAGAAACTGTGTAGTTGGACCAGGCGGTCAATAGATCACTGCCCCAAGAACGTAAAAGTAGGGGTGACATTTATTGAAAATGAGATTCTTTTGCAGTCTAGTAACATTAGTGCAGCATAGGTACATTTTATTGCTTCTTTATAAACAATAGCAATCCCACCTCCAATCTTATCTTTTTAATAATATGGATGTTTCTTTCATCTTTCTTGAGACAATCAATTGTCAGACTTTTACTTCCTTTTCTCCTTGCTCTCTGGGGAGATTCTCTGTCCAGTGAATTAGCACATGCATAGTCCACGCTTTTCCATTAGCACATCCTGAACATTCATATATGAACCAAAAGAGCGTGTTGCTTTGCTGAAGCAATCCAAGAAATGGTGAAAGTCTGCTTAAAATAGGAGTGAGTTTTGAGACTGGAGGAAACCTGTGATTCAAGGCACTGTTATACTAGCATCATAAGGTTTAGAGAGGTGGAGGTTATCATAATTGATTTTTTGAGTTTCATTCCGAAGGCCAGGTGATTTACTTTCTTGTGGGTGTTACCAAGGAGTTGATTTCAAAGACTTCTGTTGGTGTATAGAGTTTTTTTGTTCAATCACCTTGCTTCATTGATTTGTTGTGTTTGTCAAAATGCTTTTCAGTGGATGAACCTGGGGCAAGTAAGAGGTTCTTGAAGGTTGCTTAAAATTTTAAGGAGGGATAGTGAACAGATGTTTTCGCGGGGTTAATGGATAACAAATGTTTTTGCTTTTTCAACCATAGTCCTGCACAATTCCAGGCAACATGAATGACCAAGAGGGGATATTTGGCTACTTCAAATAGTGTAAATTAGCATACCAGCATACCAATACATTTTTCAGGATGAGTAAACGGACCAAGCGTAGCAGAAGACTGAAGATATTAAGGGAGTTGTTGCCCACTGATGGGAATGTGTACAGGATGCTATAGCATAATCTAGGCTAAATCCTATGCTTTTGCTTTTCGTGGTGAGGATGATGGTATGCTGGCAAAGGTTTTAAAGTATTTCTGAATGTGATTTGTTATCAAATCCATCCCCAACAAAGCAATTGTTGGGATGCAATTCTCCTGCGTGATATAATTCTGTGCATTTTTGATTAATCATTTTGATGAAATATTGTATGGAAATTATGTTAAAAACAGTAGAGGAAAAAGAGCAATGCCAGTCTCTGCACCACAATAATTTAAAAATAAATAACTGTCATAATCCCCGATGTGGATGTTCCACTTCTGGTCATGATTCCTTTTATAACTGTCATCATACTGGGCTTGAGCCCAATCCACTCCGATCCCCTGCCCTTTCTATTCCCTAAGTTTTACCTTTGGTCCTTTCAGATCACAAGTCCCTTGAACTTGCACCCTATTCTCCTAAGGGAACCCATGCATTGCTGCAAGAGAGCTCTGCAACCCCATCACACAGGTCTGTGCTAGTCGGTTTCATGTTTGCAAAACCCTATGTACTCAGTGGGCCACACAAGAGTGATGGGAATCTTGGGTGCTATCTTCTATTTAAACCATGCCCAACATCACAGCCCCTGTTTGCCTTAAAAAAACGGCCCAATCCGACCTATGCATTTTGGGACCATATAATGAAGAAAGTTTTGCTTTTTGTTATCTTTCCATCAAAGCTTCTTGAATTGAAAGCCATATATAGGAACTTGAATTCATCCTCCTGCAAGCCAAGGTACCTTTTACTTTTAAGTAAGTGTAGTCAGATATATTGAGATGCAACCCTACTCTGACGGGTAAGTTAGCAGCAAACACAGTGTCTCTTTGCTTTATCTTTTAGGCATTGTACATGCATGATTACTGATTTCACAAAAATGTACCTCAATAACTGCTGTGCATTAATTGACTAGACACACCTTGTAAACTCTCTCTCTGCTTGTTGTTAATCACAATACTCTGTTTGGTTTATGATTCTCATTGTCTCACACCACCTTGGTGGTATCCTCACTTAAGTAAATGTGTATTGTTACATTTCTAGTTTCATTCCAAAAACATTATTTGCTTTAGTGTAGGGACCTGCACAGGACTTACTGGAGTCATTTAAAATTGTGAAATGTTTTTGGTATTATTTACAATTGGAAATTACTTTTACTGTTCAATTTATATACCTGGATTCCCTAGGGAACACTAGGTTATCACAAGCTCCATTTTCTGTAAACTGTGGACTATCCTGGCTGAATCTTGGTGTGCCATCTTTCTGAGCCTCTCAAAAAGCTGGGCTACCATCCATTGGTAGCTGTACTGACGAAGAAAATTCCATCACAGTCGGTCTATAGCCGTGGTACTCATAGTACGGCCGCGGGCCGCCAGAGGCCCGGCAGGCCTTCCTTGGCGGCCCCGGACCTTGCAGGTAATGTACCCATGGCTCCCCAGAGAGAGAGAGAGAGAGAGAGTGGAGAGAGAGAGAGAGAGAAAGAGTGGAGAGAGAGAGAGGAGAGAGAGAGAGAGAAAGTGGAGAGAGAGGAGAGAGAGAAAGTGGAGAGAGAGAGAGAGTGGAGAGAGAGTGAGAGAGAGAGAGTGGAGAGAGAGTGGAGAGAGAGAGTGGAGAGAGAGAGTGGAGAGAGAGAGACAGTGGAGAGAGAGTGGAGAGAGAGAGTGGAGAGACAGAGAGAGGAGAGAGAGAGTGGAGAGACAGTGGAGAGAGAGAGAGATTAGAGAGAGAGTCTGACTGACTGAGATACTGACTGACTGAGAGACTGACTGACTGAGAGAGAGACTGACTGACAGAGAGAGACTGACTGACTGACTGAGAGAGACTGACTGACTGACTGAGAGAGAGACTGACTGACTGACTGACTGACAGAGAGAGACAGAGAGTCTGACCGAGAGACTGACTGACTGACAGAGAGACTGACTGACAGAGAGAGAGAGAGAGAGAGAGACTGACTGACTGACTGAGGGAGAGAGAGACTGACTGGCTGAGAGTGAGACTGACTGACTGACAGAGAGACTGACTGACTGAGAGAGAGAGACTGACTGAGAGAGAGAGAGACTGACTGACAGAGAGAGAGACTGACAGAGAGAGACTGACTGAGAGAGAGACTGACTGACTGACTGAGAGAGAGACTGACTGACTGACTGAGAGAGAGACTGACTGACTAAGAGAGAGAGAAAGACTGACAGAGAGAGAGAGACTGAGAGAGAGACTGACAGAGAGAGAGAATGACTGACTGAGAGAGAGACTGACTGACTGAGAGAGAGAGACTGACTGACTGAGAGAGAGAGAGACTGACTGAGAGAGAGACTGACAGAGAGAGAGAGAGAGACTTACTGACTGAGAGATAGAGAGACTGACTGACAGAAAAAGAGAGACTGACTAAGAGAGAGACTGACTGACTGACTGAGAGAGACTGACTAACTGCGAGAGTGAAACTGACTGACTGAGACTGACTGAGAGAGAGACTGACTGAGAAAGAGAGAGACTGACTGAGAAAGAGAGAGACTGACTGACAGAGAGAGACTGACTGACAGAGAGAGAGAGAGAGAGAGAGAGAGAGAGACTGTGATGGAATTGGGGTCAAAGTGTATATGAAGCTATGCAATGCCTCTTAAGATTGCTATTGTCTGCCAATAAAAATTTATTATCAAAATGTGCTCTTTGTAGTTACATCTGCTTTTGAAATACAGCATTGTCCCATTGTCTAATGTTTTGAAACGGGTTTGATTTTTTTTACTCTAGTCCCGCCCCCCCACTGACCCCGACCCCCACTGACCCCACCCCTACCGGTGCAGGCCTTGGCCACAAACCACACTGTAATTTTTTCCCCCAACAGAAAGTTTGTGAGTACCCATGGTCTAAAGTAATATACCCATAAATTAGAAGGGTGGGGCATGGCTGAAGCAGCCATGATGGAGGACGCGTCTTAACGACGCTCCTCAGACCTGTTCCGCCATCTGGCTACATCTATCATCCTAGGCCCCATCTTGGACTCACTGGGGGTATGTCCTGTGGAGGCAGGCTCGATCTCCCCGCGATTGTAGTCCAGCTGATGGGGAGAGTGGTGGCTGCTCTATATCTCGGCTGCTCGTGGTGCTCTGACTGAACCTATAGGCAAGCGGACTGAGAGTTGAAGAGGCTAACCCTTCCCTATCATGATTGTGTGCTTACTGCCTGAACGAGAGTGTACCTGACCCACTTTGCCTCCCTTGGCCTACTTGCAGTCACCTACTCTCCATCTCCCTTCCGACACCAGAGCCTGGTCCCCCACCAAACCACAGGTGGTGACAATGGGGAAAGATGAAGCCCCAGTGACGGGGGCTCAATCGAAGATCGATAAGTACACAATCTGCCCCTCTGACTCTACTAAACAGCAGATGGCTGAAGGCTGGGGCCTGGGCCCCCTGTACCCATGGACATGGCCCAAATCCTACAAGTAATTCAGGCCTCCGAGAGGCTTTCGAATACAGGCTTTGTGGAGTGGGGTATGATGTTGTGCCTCTCCGTCAAGATCTTTGCATTGCTGTTAGGGGGATAACCAAGGTGGAATGATGGGTGTCCACTTTCGAAGATGACTCATCGGACTTTAAGGCAAAGGTGAACTCACTCCTTTCCACCATTCGTACCCTTGAGTCCAGAGCAGAGGATGAGGAGGACCCTTCTCGGCGTAGCAACCTGCGGTTCGTGGACTTCCCTGAAGGAGTTGAAGCCCCTCATCTGCAGACTTTCATTGAGACTTGGATCAGATCCTGGATCCCTGAGGGGGCTCTGTCACCCTGGTTTGTCATAGAGCAGGTGCACCGGGCCCTGGAGCAGAGTCCCCCTCCCAGTGCACCACCTCACCTTGTCATTGCTGAAATTCTGAACTTTCGAGACTGAGATACTATTTTTCGACAAGCACATAATCAAGATAAACTCCACTTCGAGTCCTCCCACAGTATGATTTTCTCAGACTACACCAAAACCACTCAGAAATAACGCAAGTCATTCGATGCTGTTAAGCAGAAACTTTGGCCGATGTCCCTCCAATACATGTTGATCTTCCAGTGTGGCTCAAAGTCCTTTATGGGTCTCACTCCCACTTCTTCGACTTTCCAGAGGAGGTATGGGAGTGGGCTACTGAGCAGAAATCTCTACGACCTTTTCTTCCACCTGATCGAGAGGCAGAGCTGGGCCTGGACTCACCAATCCTGGCAAAGGCCTCTCCCAACTTCATCGCCGACCCAAATCTAAAGGGCAATGTGGCCGGCAGAGATGTTCCCCTGACTCCTCGGACATGTAGCCTGGCCTCTCTCAGACTGCTGAGGAACTGCTCTCTGCTCCTCTGGTGCTGAACGGAGCCTTGGGGCAATCTGGGCTGGCACTTTTGATGACGGAGGCTCCGCTGGGGGTCAGCAGTTAATTTTCATGTTTTTTCCATGGCCCTGGGCCCAGGGCGTGACCTACTCTTGATGATCAGATCTTATCTAGGAGGAGGTCCAACTTGAATACCCCATTATGTATTCTACCTATCTTGTTAAAGGGTGTTGGGCGACTGATTCTTCTGGGGTGAAAGGGTTGGGCTTGGTTGTTGTTGGGGGTGTTTTTCTTTTGGGGTGTTTGTTCTGTATGTTTTATTACTTTTTGTTCCGATTGCTTCCATGTGTGCCTGCGCTGTCTGCCACGACCTATATGGTTGACCCAATTGCAATTCCCTGACCCCACACACTGACCTCATGGCAAATTTTAGTCTTCTTTCATGGAACGTAAACGGCCTCCTGGGTCATATCATATCAAACGAACTGTGGCCCTCAAGTGCCTTAGGAGCCAACAACCAAGTGTTGCACTGCTGCATGAGACCCACCTCTTGGGAACTCAATGTCCCTTTCTGCGAAGATTTGGGTATGATCAGCCTTATTACTCCAGTTTTGGTCAGGGATCTCGAGGGGATGGCGATATTAATTCACAAACACTTCCCCCTGGTAGTTGCCCATATTATTTATGGCACCCATGGCTGATATGTTGGGGTGGTTGGAACCCTGGAGGGGAAGCCTTATAATATTTTAAGTATATACCTTCCAACATAACTCCATAGACAAACATTTCAGGATCTTACAGAGGTAATTGCTGTGCTACCATATGGGACACTGTTAGTAGGAGGGACTTTAATGCTTCTCCAGATCGTGATGTGGATATTTCTCCCCCCCCCGTGTGGCCACTGCAGGACATACCCTCTACTTTGACTATTAGTGTATTTCTACGTCAAATCTCGGACCATTTTCCCCTACTACTCTGTGATGGGGTGACAGCTTTCTCAACCACCTGGCAGAGGATCTGCTTTCCTACTTTCCTATGGGCAGTGAGACAAGGCCACGCTTTGAGGGATGACTAAGACATATCTCAAACATGCAGATAGAGACCGCCACCGAAAGCTGACAGAACTTGAATCTTGCATACTTTCTTTGGTACAACGCCACTGATTCCTTAATCGAACAGCTAGAATTAGATCGGGTCTCCTTGCGTCAGCTAGCTTTTCACAAGGCCCGACAATGCTGGTGTAAATTCATCCAATGTGTTTATGAACACGCAGGCAAAAGTGGTACTCTCCTATATAGACTTGCCACCAGGGATTCTGGATCCCAGTTCATGCCCTCCATTGATGGCTTGATTGGTACCCCGGTGACCGTCCAAGCGGCAATTGCACTCCCTGCAAACTCATGCATCCTTTTTTGCTTGATATCGCCCTTTCCTGTCTAACTCGATCCCAGTGGGTGGCATTGAACTCTCCCATTACTAAAGATGAGGTCCTTGTGGCCATTCGTGATCTGAGGCCTAGAAAGTCCCCAGGCCCAGATGGCTTTTCCCATGAATATTAATCCAAGCTCTGAGACATTGTTGCTCCACATTTCCTATGGCTATATTAAGAGGCCAGAGATGGAGCCTCTTTTCCACCGGATAGTGACCTAGCCACTATTATGGTTATTCCTAAGTTGGACCAACCAGCCTCAGGGTGCACCTCCTATTGCCCTATAACCCTGATTAACACCGACATTAGGATCTATGCCAAGATTCTATTAAACAGACTACAACCAGTACTCGGCACGCTAATCCACCTGGATCAGTGTGGCTTTATGCCCAATTGCAGCAAAATGCACTGTATCCGTCGAGTGCATGCAGCCCTGGCCAGTGTCCATGACATAGGGGAAGCAACAGCTTTACTGCTGGCCAATGTGTCAACACTGTGGATTGAGGCTATCTTGATGAGGTGTTGCAATGCATAGTTTTCAGTAGTAGGTTCCATCGATTTGTTGGCATCCTTTACTTATGGCCCTCGGTACAAGTCCTCATCAATGGCGTGATATACTGTGAATTCCAGATTAGGCGCGTGACTAAGCAATGTTGCCCTCTCTCCCCTCTCCTGTTCGCGCTGGCTATAGAGCACGTGCCCATGTGATTTGCTGTGATGTTCAACTGTGGAGATGCAAATGGAGTGAAACAATACAGGACAGAATCACCCTCTACATGGATGATGTTGTTCTTTTTCTGATCGACCTCTCGGTGTCAGGCCCCCACGTATTAAGAAATCATGCGTCTTTTTGGGAATGCCCTGGGGATCCATGTGCACCGACGTGCATCACTCCTAGTTCCTTTACAAGGTGACAGTGCTGTGCTGGGCTGGAAATATGATATTCTGATCCGTCACCCTATCTTTATATACCTAGGGGTCCATATATTGATGGTACAAGAGCTTATGCATTCTCTTAATCTTGCCCCCCTTCTTCGGACGACCAAGACTCGTCTAGCTATCTGGTCCACCCTGCCAGTTAACATTCTGGGCCGGGTTGCTTTAAAAGAAATGATGATACTCCTGTACTTCTTTTATAACCCATACCATTTTCCGCTGCATATCCCCAATGTCTGGTTTACTGAGGTCGTGGCCCTGCTCCACTCCCTCCTTTGGAGGGGTCAACCCTCACTCATTGCCCTCACCAAGTGTTGCGGTTCTGTATATGATGGTGGTCTTGGAGCAGTGGGCATCCATCTATATTACTGGGCATTCCAGCTTCTGGTCATCAGCAATTGGAAGACCAGAGGTTTGGAGCAACCCAGCGTACCAGCTTGAGCTCACCCGTCTTGGTTTGGATGGGGTGATGCACTTTCTTTATGGTAGGCACGTTCCTCTTCCTCTGAGTTTTCTTGTGTGGCAAATCACCGATAGATTCCTTGGCTGGGAGAGGAAATAGACCCAGCAGAACCCCCTGTGGAGAGGACGATGGTTGGACCGCACAGCATGGCAGGAGGGATATCAGCAGTGGGAACTTATTGGGATTACAGGGTTGGGAGACGTTTGGATGGGTTCTCACATGCGCTCCTTTCTTGACATGCAAACCTCACTTCAAGCTTTCTCATACCCAATTTCATCTGCAATTGAGGCTAGACTATTGATGGGCAGCTTGGGTAGAGCAGGGATCTCTCAGCTTTACCGCTCCTTGGTGTGCAATGCTCCTGAGACGCTGGGCCAGCTCTGGTAGAGATGGGAGGGTTGGGTTGGTAATTGGGATGATGTGAAATGGCAGGTGGCATGAATGGCTCCTTGGGAGCGTGTTATCTCTGCGTGGCTCTGACTAATTCAGCTACACTAAGTACACCTCGCGTATATGACACCTCAAAGGCTCTGGCATGCTGGTCTCCTGCCCTACCCTAGTTGCTCCCTATGCCCCTCTCCTGGGGCAGATTTCTTTCACATGGTGTGGTATTGTCTGCTGATCACCCGGTATTGGAATCAAATAGGTAGAACCCTCTCTAGGGTCTTAGATTGGCCTGTTACGCTGGCACCCAAAATGGCTCTTCTTGATGAGTTTGGTGGCCCTACGGGCGACCTAGCAACGCTAGTGGCTAAAAGAGACATTGCAAGACAGTGGAAGTTGCTGCATGCACCTAGCCTGGCACTGTGGAGATTGGGCATGGACTGGTACGTGTCCCGCGCACCATCGAAAGTACGAGGCGCAGCACACCCCGCCTGCAAGGAACAGAACACACGTCCTACCTGCAGATCGCGACCGCATCACCATCACGGGCGTCCCTCGTGTACAGCAGACCAGCGTCACAGGAAAAGGGAGGTCTACACTGGGCCAATGCATTCGCCCACTGAGCCGAGCAACCAGACCGCGGTGACTAAGAAGTGGGGACAAGCCCCGCCCACCTCACAATGACCCGTGTGATCCTGACAGCTCCCTGCCTGCTAAGAGGCTCGTGTCAGTCCCAGAGAGCCATAAAAAACAGTGCAGGCAGCAGCTCCAGACCCCGGGAGCAAGCTAGGAGGCACGAAGGGAGAAAAGAAAAAAATAAATAAATAAAAAGGAGAGAACAAAGGAAAAGGCCCAGAGCAAGGCCCCACAACGACCTCAGCTCGAAGTCCTCACAAGATGAAAGGGCAAGAGAGAGAGAGAAGAAAAAAAAAAGAAAAAGAAGAAAAAAAAAAAATAATACTGAACAACACGAGCAAACAAAGAAAAAAAGAAAAGAGAGAGTATAGCAAGTTAAATCACAGGCGCTCAGTGAGGCCCCAAGTGTGAGCCCGCATAGTGGACAAAGTCCGTGCCCTGCCTCAGCAGCAAGCCCCAGTACAACATGCCCTCACACCATTCAGTAAGCTAGCAGACCCTGAGAATGCCTCCCCACGATGGAAGATTTGGATCGAGCGACTAGAAAACTGCTTTGTCGCCACGAGAGAGACCGATGGAGCATTAAGGAGGTCATTGCTCCTACACATTGCTGGAGAAGAAATGTCTAAGCTGTTCTAACACCTACCAAACACTGGCCCCACCACGGACTACGATGCAGCTGTGAGGGCACTCAATGCCCACTTTGACCCTAAGCTCAACCCGGACTTCAAGAGATTCAAACCGCGCCAAGCCCGACAACGTGAGGGCGAGGACATCAATGCTTTCTATGCCGGGTTACGCAAACTACCCCACACCTGCACAGCAGATGCCCAGCCCAAGGAAATCCGGGCACAGGTCATCCAAGGGTGCCGAGACAAAATGCTAAGGGGCTAAATTCTGCGCCTACCCAACATCAGCCTTGAAGACATTCTGATCCTCGCGCGAACACATGACCTGTCTGCTGCACGAGCCAACGAAATGGACCAGGCCTTCAAACGGGCCCCAGAGGAACCAGCAAACGTCAAGATAGAACACGCCAATGCTGTCTGGACGAGGGGCAGGAGTGACACCACCATGAGATGGAGGTTTACGACAACCAAGTTGAAGTGTGGGTACTGCAGCAGAGAAGAACACCCCATCAACGAGTGCCTAGCGCAGGGACGCACCTGTTCCAACTGTGGGATCCCAAGCATTTTGCATCGGTCTGCAGAAAAAAGACCTGAAGCAAAGGAATCAAAAACAGCAGATCAATAACGAAGACAGTGCGCCAACTGTCCATCACGAACCTAGCGCACCAAGATGACTCCAGAGGGGCAGGGAAGCCAACCTGCCACCTCGAAGACACCTCCCTAGAAGAAGAAGAGGTAGAGACCTTGCTCATTTCCTTCATGCGGGAACTGAAGCGTCGCAAGAGACTGCAGCCGACGTATCGTCCGAGTCACTGGATTGGAAGTAAAAGCCATTATTGACACCGGAGCATCAGTCAAAGTAATGGGGATCCAGCAATATAACCGTCTTTGACCCAAGCCGCAACTGACGCCATCACTCACCAAGATCTTCGCTTACGGGAGCCACCCCTGCTACCCTTCAGAGGGCGGATGTCCGTATCCATACAGTCCGACAGGCAAGAAGTCATGACGACGATTCACTTTATCGACCAGGAGGCTGACACGCTAATTGGCAGCCATACCGCAGAAGACCCTGGCCTGGTGTCCTTCAACAAGAGTGTATGGTCATACCAAATCGACGATCCGCTGGACCAATTTCCTGAGCTATTCAAAGGATTGGGCCGCCTCAAGTGCCCCCCGATAAGACTGCACATCGACACTTCGGTCGCACCAGTGGCGCTCAGATACCGCCGCATCCCAATCCACTTTGGGCTGTTGGTCAAGAAAGAACTTGAGAAGCTAGAACAACAAGGTGTCATAGAGAATGTGTCAGGACCGACCCCGTGGGTCTCCCCGATGGTGATCACCGAGAAACCCAAACAACCTTGGAAAATCTGTCTATGTATCGACATGCAGTTACCCAACCAGGCCATCAAGCAGGAACGGCACATCACACCCACCATGGATGATATCATAGCGGATGTCAACGGCTCCCGGTGGTTTTCAAAGCTGGACCTCAATGCCGGATAACATTAACTGCCACTGGAGCCAGAAAGCCGGTATATCACCACCTTCAGCACTCACCTGGGGCTTCACCGATACAAACGCTTGAACTTTGGAATCTTGTCGGCCGCTAAGGTCTTTCAAAACCTCATATGCAAAACCCTGTCAGGCCTCCCTGGCATCCTGAATGTCAGCAATAACATACTGATCCACTCCTCCACGGCAGCGGAGCACCACAAGAACCTGAAGGACACCCTGAAGCACCTCAGTGAACACAGGGTGACGTCATACCGTGACAAGTGTTCCTTCTTTCAGCCATCCCTTGAATTCTTCGGGTACGTCTTTAACCAACACGGAATTCAAGTAGACCCCAGCAAGTCACAGGCAATGAAACGGGCGCCTGCGCCCAGCACACCCTTGGAAGTGAGGAATTTCCTCTGCATGGCCACGTATTGTAGGAGGTTCATCCCTGACCCTGCAACCTTGGCAGAACCACTCAGGGCTCTCACAAAAACTGACGCAAGATGGGTTTGGAGCCAATGGAGAGGAGGAACCGTTTCAAAAGATCAAAGACGCCCTGGTATACTTCAACCCAGAAAAACACACCGAACTGCTAGTTGATGCCAGCCCACCAGCCCAGTAGGGCTAGGAGCCATGCTTGCTCAAGAACAAGAGCCAGGATGATGGGCAGCACTAGCATTTGCAAGTAAGGCGCTGATGCCAACGGAGGCATAGTAAGCACAAATCAAGTGGGAAGCCCTGGCGATCAAGTGGGCTTACAGGCCCTTCCACCTGTACCTGAGCGGCCATCCCTTTGAGGTTGTCACTGATCACCAGCCTCTGGTCCCACTCTTCAGAGGGTCAGCTCCTCACCCGCCTCTGTAGACTGAGAGATGGGCTATCCAATTGCAACATTATCAGATGGAGGTGGTCTACAGACCAGGATCGAAAAACCCAGCTGACTTTCTGTCGCGCCACCCCACGCCCTCCGAGAAACAAATAAAACCCCGATGAGGTAGAAGGATACGTCCAGATGATCTAGAGTGCTGCTTGCTCAAAGCCTTAAGCCTGGAAGACATCAGGGAAGTGGCCGAATCAGACCCTGTCATTGCCCAAGTGCGCAATGCCATACAGAGAGGCATATGGAGAGACTTTCTCCGGGACGCCAACGACTGAGCACCCGAAGACAAAGGGAATCTGATGAAGATATGGAGGATACAAGACAAGTTCAGCACCACCTAAGATGGAATCCTATTGCGAGGATCTTGCATTGTAATCCCGAAGGCCCTCAGACACCAGGTCACGCAATTGGCACACGGAGGACATCAAGGCGTCACGAAAATGAAATCAAGAATGCGGGAAAAAGTGTGGTCCCTGAGGCTAGAGGAAATGGCTGAAGATCTTGTGCGCATGTGGCCAGCATGCCAGTTGACAAGTGCACCGGAAAGGCCAGCACCAGTGATCACCAACGAACTGTGTACCGACCCCTGGTCCAAACTGAGCATGGATTTTGGAAACTTCTCAGTCGGAAAGACCACTGTTGTTCTAGTAGATGCCTACTCCAAGTATCCTATTGTAGAAGTAATTACCTCCCCGGCGTTTATCCATGTGGCCCCTGTTCTGGAGAAGGTGTTTGCAATCTTCGGCCTCCCGACAGAGATCTGAAGTGACAACAGGCCACCGTTCCACTGAGCAGAATTCGCAGAGTTCCTCAAACAGCAAGGGATCCGGCACCACCGCATCACCCCCCAGTAGCCACAAGCTAACGGCAAAGTGGAAAGGTTTATGCGCACGCTAAACAAAGCGCTTCGCATTGCCACTGTCGAACAGGCTGATCCCGAACAACACCTCCACCTGTTCCTAAAAGAATATCGGAGCACTCCCCATTGCACTACTCAACAAACCCCGTGGGCCCTGATGTTTTAAGGCCATGGAGGGACCTTATTCCCACATACCAAGGGTGGGCTCGGCCACCTCATGACTCCCAGAGAACACAAGCACGCCGCGAATGGCGCAATACACAAGCCAGTATACGTCGCTGGTCCAGAACAAGATCACTTCGACCCAGAGATTCCATCATCATCAAAGACCACCGACCTGGGTGGAAATTCAGGACACCATATGAGCCTGGGATATGGACAGTCATTGCCAATGATGGCACCATGGTGACGGCTAGGAAAGGATAGGAAGAGGTCTCAAGAAACATTACATGGTTCAAAAAGGTCACACTATCAACACTCCCCTCAAGATCATGTAACTTTGAAGACAATGTCGGCTAGCGGGAGTATGAAGACGGGAACACCGGTGAGGATGGTCCTGGGGGTCAAAGCCTAGGGAGCCCCAACAAAGATCAACAAGGCACTTCACCAAGTGTGCCCCCTATCAGTGAGCCGCCCATTCGCAGACAGTTCCATCGATACAGCCTCCGGCCGAATCTTCAACCGAGCTGACGGCTCAAAGACTTTGTATGTTGAGCACAAGGAACTTTAATCTTCAAGACCGAGTTGGGGAGGGATGTAGTAGGTCAGCGGTCCTGCTATTATAAACCGCTGGATGTACAGACACGTCATTGTTGATAAATGGGAGGTGGCCGCTCGTGGGCTAAGTCCGAGACCACCACACTAGTGTCTGGGCGCCAGTTATTTCAGTGTGTATGAGTCCGTGGGACTGAGGTGCGCAACACTCACACCAGGCCTGCAACACAGTACGACAGATATGACTACCCATTTCAAATCAACAAAATTGGTCTATAAAAAAAATGGGAAGGGTGCACAACATCTTAACCTGGAGCCAACAAGACGTTGGGAGACAGGGGCCAGCATCTCACTATCAAGGGAATAAATGACAGGAGTTGTGATTTATATATTTTAAGTGTAGTGCCTGTGATATTCGAAAACTTAGGTGAACAAAGAAAGAGCTTGTGTTATTTAGGGACATTCCACCTCCCATGCAGTGCCAAAATCATATTCTTCTGCAGGGGCAGAATGCAATCTTTGACGACCCTCACCTTGAAGCAGCAGCAGTGAAATAGATTCATATTGTGAACTTCTGCCAAAATTGGGGGAGATGGTTAGGGGAGAGGCCTCCAGGGAGAAGATCTTCAGGAAATAAGGTTCATTGACTGTATTGGCGTTCTTTATCATAGACAATTCTTATGAAGCCATTATACCGAAATTACTCCTACCTGCATTTGGAATCTGCATTTTGTCTGTGGCTGAGACGTTTGCTCAATTTTGAAAGCAACACCATTTGGAAAGTGGGAAGTATGGCGAGATAGATGACCAAAAGGCAAAACAATTAATTACTGTTCAACTACCAGTATTTATTCAGCATCAAAAGACTTCCCTTACTCATGGAAGACTCTTTACCAACATTTAATCCCCTGGGGTGCTAATACTTACTTGTACTCCTTCTTGAATGGCACAAAAAATCTCTTTCTAGGCTTCCTTGCTAGGTCAAGCCTGGGCAGCGCATGTGCTGCTCTGCGAGGCATGCTGTATTCAGGTAGGGACTTGAAGCTCAGCCCACTCTCTGCCCATATTTTACATTGGCTTATGTCATCTTCCACTGTACACTCTGGGGCATATTCTCAAGGAGCCATCGCCGATTTATCGGCACTTTAGCGCCGCAAAAGTGGCGATAGACTTATCGCCCCATTCACAAGCTGGTGCAAACTGCCGACATCGCCAGTTTTCCCGCGATAGCTGCCGCAAAACACATCGCCACGGATGAGAGTGACAACTAACGCTAATGATATGCAGAGTAGGCGTTCCCGTGCAAAAACACACGAAAACACCACTTCGCGATATTCCTAATGAGCAGCCAGATCAGCGATGCAATCCGAAAACAGGCGATAAGGCGCGTTAGCAGCAGGTATTCAACACCTGCCTCTTACTGATGTTAAGCAGGACGACAACCTGCAGTATGAAAGGGAGCCCAGCCTAGAGCCACATCTGAAGACCAACAGATGCCATGGAGACAATGATCATGCAGCCTGGAGACCAAAGAGGGCCACAACACCCACCGCAACCACCCCCCGGACCCTCCCCCCCAGGTCATGAAGTCCAGCAGTCAACGGTAGTGGAAAAACAGAACTTTATTACCACCAATACATAAACAACAAGATGAAAAGCTCAGCCAACGTGTTCCATTCCCAACGGGGAACTTCACCAGGGCAACGTGTGGATCCAAAAACTGCAAATGCTGCGGGAACTCCCCAATACCATTCCATATCCCGAAATCAGTAGTCAGAAACCTGTTGGAGAAATGGTGACAATGGTCAAGCATCCTCATAGTCACAAACGTAATCTGGCACAGTGTATTGCACTTGGACAAACCGGAATGCATACAGGTATGACGAATCCAGTCCAAACATACTGTAACAGAAGTCCGTGTGCTTGTAACCTCTGCAGGAAAGAAAAGGAAGGTTACGACCACACAAATATCTGTTACGGTCTCATCATGCAGGATTCATCATACCTGTAAACATCACGGTTTGTATCATCTTGATACCCCTGCAGGTTCACTTCCCCCATGCTGTGCATGAACAGCTGGAGACTATGCAAGGGAATTACGCCATAGCTGCCTTACCGCACGTGTTGGGGGCAATTGACTGTATACATGTACCACTTGTGCCCCCTGCCGACCCTGCACACAATTACCGCCACAGAAAGCACACGCATTCCATCAATGTGCAGGTGATAGTGGCCCACCGGGGACAGCTCACCGATGTTGTCGCCAACTTCACAGACAGTGTGCATGATACATACATCTTCCGACAGTCCATCATCAACCAGCGCTTCCTGGATGGCACCCATGGCAATCCACTGCTCATTGGTAAGTACTAACTGAACACACCACACACCTCAACTCCACAATCACACAACTCACAACTGTGGGAGAGCACACGTAACAAAATCACATACAACATGCCAACCAGCATGCCCAACTACCGGACACGACAACACAAGTAACCGTGGTAACAGGGGCCAGACATGTAGACATACCATCCACAAAGGCAGAGCCCCTCTGCCACACAATTGCAGAATGTGGGGAGAGGTGGGAACCAAGAATGTGGGAAGGAGGCAAGTGACCCAGCAATAAGAAAGGACACAATGCCAAGTGTGGCGGAGATGTGCTGGACAGACTGCAGTATGCAGAGCACAGACATGTCCATGTGGACATCTACTGCTAGTGTTTGCAGTGTAGTGGACAGTGGACGCAAACAGGTTACCCCAGGCAGTGTGGAAGACCTTGGACATGTAGCCATGTGGTCCCCCCCTGTAAGCCTGAGCGGAGCAGCCTTGGCCGGCGTATGTGGCGAATGAATAGTCCGGGGCCCTGGGTGTGGTCCACTTCTGGGATGGCCACCACAGTAACTACTGCGTGTGCCTCTGTGTCCGCCATATCGTGACCATAGGCCTACACACACGTGCCCGACCACATTCAACGGCCGTATTCACACTGGAGACGAGGTGACTACGTCCCAAGCCAACCCGCGTACATCTCGTCAGCGCATGCAGTGTCGTATCTGCCAGGGCGACGCCCCCCACCCAGCCACGAGGCCGCCGCCGTGACCGGTGGTGCCTGCACGATCCTGTGCGCCTGCTGCACCCCAGCCCTGGTCCCCAGACCGGTCCGCCGCCCAGCGATGACTGCCCGCCCCAGCGCACCCAGGCCTCAATGCTCAACTGCCGTCACCGGCGTGTCTCCAAAAGGGCCCTCCACGTGCCGGTGCAACCTCCTCAGCCGAACGCTGGATTCCGCACCACAGGCCCCCAGTGCACCCTGCGGCACCGCACTGCGGAGTCATGTGTGTGCTGACTGCTGCCTGCGCGTACACTGCGGTCCAGCAGGGCTCACAATTCAATTCGAGTCTTGATTTGCTGGACGCTGTATCGAGGCCAACGCATCATCACAGGCTGCACACCCGCCCAGCTCTTCAGGTGGGCCTAACTCAGTGCAACGCAAGTCATCACCACGTGGCGGTAGGGCCGTGCCGGACGCAGGCCATCGGGTGCCACTAACTCAGTGCAATGCAAGTCATCGCCACGTGGCGGTAGGCCTGTGCCGGACACAGGCCATCGGGTGCCACTAACTCTGTGCAACGCAAGTCACGGACCCCTCATGATTGAGTTCCGTGGATGCGGACGCCATCATGTCACCTCTGGCAGTGGGGGATGTGCTGTGGTGGGCCCCTTTTATTGGCAGGGTCACATGTCATGTGACTCCTGTGCTGGATGGGTGTGGTGTGGGTGTAAACCAGCCCTCAGGGAGTGGCTGTGGCATGCTGACAACTAGACCAGTGACCAGCAGTTCACTACAGGGAAGACCTGGGACATGTAGCTGTGTCGTCACCCCCTGTGAGAGTAAGCGGAGTGGGCTGGGCTGGCGTATGCCAGTCCAGGTAGGGGTGTGAACAATGAGCCCGGGGCTCTAGGCGTGGTTCAGTTCTGGCCTGGACAAGGAAGTAACCAATGAGTGTGTCTCCGTTGTAGTGTCTGCGCCACCCGGACCGCAGTAGGCAAAGTTGCACCATATGACCCAAGCCCCACAACATGTGCAAAATGGACGTGAGGGGGAATCAGTGACCCAACATTCATCCATACTGTCATACTTGAAGGATCATAGACATGACACATCTGTGTGAATTGGAATGTTTTATTCACATCCAGTGGAGTGTTGCAGCTGGAGCAGTACAGGGCCATGCACACCCCACTTGACATTGTTGCCCCGTGGAGGGCCAGCCAGAGTCCATTAGGGAAGGACAAGTTCATCGGAAGAGGAAGAGTTCAGTCCGCAGTCTGATTGCTGTGTCATTGGTAACCAAACAGAATATGGCAGTCCATGTCAAGGTCCAAGGTGAGTGCTGCAGAGTGTATCGGGGGACAGTGGAAGGTGATGATGCAGAGGGCAGAACCAAGCAGAAACAGGCCATATGGCGGAGATGAATGCTACCGCCTCCTCCTTACCACTAAGGCAGATTCATCCGCATCTTCGTCCTCTGATGTTTCATGTGCCTCACCTGTGGGTGTTGGTGTTTCGGCTGCAGCACTGTGTGGCACTGACACATCAGGGGCCGGAGGTGGAATGTCAGCCGCACTGTGTGACAGTGACACATCAGGTGCCGGAGGTGGAATGTCTGCCGCACTGTGGGGCACTGACACATCAGGGGGCAGAGATGTGGATGGTGTAGGAGCAGCAGCATTCATCTGCGCCAGGCCTTGTGGCAGCAATGCCATGATGAGGATCTGCAGGGCATGGGAGATCCCAGCCACATCTCGCTGATGTGCAGCCGTGGCAGCCATCCTTTCCGCCTCCCTCCGCACCGAGTCCTCCATGAGCCTCCGCATGTGTCCCAACTCACGGCTGAGATCGCTGGAGCCACTCTGACGGACAGGTGTTCTTGTCTCCGAGTCATGACTCCAGTGATGTCAGCCATGGCTTGTTGGAGACCATGGAGCAGACTGTGGGTGTCCGTTAGGGACTGTAAGTGGTCCCTGATGGGACGTAGACACCCATGGATGGCATCAAGTTTGGCTGCCATGAGGTCGAACCCCACCCGCACCTGCTCAGCCATCTCCTTCTGGCCCTCCAACACACGGCGTTGAAATGCCATGTGTTGGTCACGGGGATCCTGGGAGACAGCCGGGGTGGTGGGTGATTCCTGCTGTGTGGTCTGTGCAGGGGATGGGGTCTCCTCGATGCAGCTGGGCTGCCCTGCTCCTGGAAGTGGGGTGCCGAAGCTGTCCATGAGCTCTTGGAGGGCGTCGGTGTCGAAGGTGGGGAGGTCCTCCTCGTCATCAGTGAGGAGGTGTTCGGTCTGCTCTGCAGGAGGTGATGATTCTCCCTCTGCAATGTAAAAGGGGAGATGCAGTTTAACAGTGTGTTCCATGTATGTTCACGCATTGGCCAAGTTTCCAAACAGACTGCATGACAATGTACATTGTGACTGTTTTGGAGGAGCTGCCTATTTGAAGCGGGACAGTGGACATTTGTGCACCATCAGGGATGTGGGGTTGTACTTGTCCATTATCATGTCACAGTTTCCTGCTATGCCAAATGTGATTGGCCAGTTTCTACACACAAGCGGCAGCAGTTGTGTCCTCTGTTCTGTTGTGAAAGTGTTGCAGTTTGTACCACATTGTTGTCAATGTTGATGTGCTCTGATTCTTGTGTGTGTGCTGCATTGTGGGAGAGTCGCCCCTGCAGCTCAGACTTTGCTTGGCCGTCTCCCTTTCAGGCGGTGTGCCTTTGACTTCTGTGCTTATGCAGTGCTGGGATGTTGCATACTTGGGTAAATTGGGCTCTTGGTGGGAGTTGGGACTCTTGGGCATGGTTTGTCCGCAGATGTCTTGTTGCCATCAGGGGTTGTTTGTACACGTGGATGTGTCAGTGTGTGACCTGCTCCTTTCAGGATGTGGACCACACTCAGCCACCTCGGTGTCGTGGCGTGCAACATGTCATGATGAGTGGCCTGCAGACATGCTCATCGTCATGCAGTGTCACTTGCATTGTCAGTGGGGCTCACGGATCCGCAGCTTTACTGGGTTCAGCACATGTGCATGTGTTTGTTGTGAGATTGGTGATGTGTGGGGAGGGCCCCCTCTGGGCACATTGTGGACGGGGGACTACTTGCTGTTTCTATGTATGCTGCAGTATGGCAAGGAGATCAGGGACATGATCCAGAGTCATTGTGGTTGTGCAGTGTGCTATACTTCATTGTGCATGTGTGCCATTGTGCCCATCTCCCCCGTCCCCCAGTCCCTGGTGGTTACTCACCCTGTTGCTGTTGTGTCAGGTCATGTTGAGCAGTGTCCGGTCCCCCGACTCCTGCCACCGTCTCCACACTGATGACTGTGGACACCATTTCCTCCATCTCATCCCGCTCCTCCTGTGGCGCAGGGCTCCCACCCCCAGTCTGCATTGCTGCTTTGCGGTTGTTTGCGAGTTTCTGCTTGGTTTTGCGCTTCACATCATTCCAGCGCCTCTTGACCTCGTCCATTGTCCTCCTCAGCACTCCGACTGCATTCACCTTGTCCACGATGGACTGCCATGTTCCATTTTTTGTTACCAATGACACAGTGGGGGTGACGAACAGTTGTTGATGGTGTTCTATCACCTCCGTAATCAGGATCCTGTTTTCCTGCGGACTGAACCGCATCTTCCTCTTCTGCTTCTCCTTGCCCTTCCCTGACCCCGAGGTCCCAGGCTGGTCCTCCGTGGGGCTTGTGGGGTTCGGGTTGTCCTCTGTACTTGCTCCGGCTGCCTCCATTGTGCTTCGCATTTGTTATGTTTTTTTTTTTTTTTTTTTAATTTGCTGCTTTTATGGTGATTTTTCCCGCCTGACGTGGGAATTGCAAGCCTGGCGAGCTTATCGCGGATTTTTCTATCGCGGTTGGGCCCATCGTGACTTTTTTCGCATTCGGGTTTCTTTTTTTATCGCCGTCGCGGTAGTTGTATCGCGGATATTTGAGGCATTATCGGGAAACTATCGCATGTTACCGCCGTGTTGGGAATACGACATTGACACGGAGTTATTTTCCCGCGATAGGCGGCGATATGAAAAATTGCATTACCTATTTTGGCGATGTTTATCGCACGTTCTTGAGACTATCCCCCTCTGGCTTTTCATTGGTCAATAGGCTTAGTGGTCCCTCCTTAGTACAGCCTTGTCTAATTTTGTAACCTCCCATGGCGACACCCCCTGGTACGAGTGTTGTTACTCGGTAGGTTTTAATTACAGCCTCCAAGCACTATTTTTTCAAATAGCAATAGTTCTCGCATTTGCGAGAGTTTAATCTTTTGGCATTGCAAATGACAATGCCTTTTATTTTTCCGTTTTAAAAACAACACATAAATAAAAGGCATTGTCATTTAAAATGCCAATAGCTCAAACTCTCGTAAATGCGAGACATATTGCATTGCAAATGCTTGTTTTGTTTAGTGCTCAGCTCACGTTTAGTTCAACAATAGATTTGGAAGACTCTCGTTCTGAAATTGACCTTCCTCCAATCTTTAATTTTCATAAATTTTTGGGGAAATATATTGTTATTCTACCCTCTATTGCTTGAAATCAAAGTTCTCCAGTTCTTTTAATCCCTTGCTGGATGATTATTACTTATTTTCCAAGAATGTAAACTTCAGACATGTCTTTCTTTAAGATTGTCACAACAAAAAAGATCTTGAGACTTCGACCCCCGCTGTGCGATTTTTATGGCAACACCGTCCTCGTGTCCATTGAGCGAAGCATCACAGTAGCCTCAAGACTATCCCACCCTTACCAACCCACAGGCTGTCTCTACAGTCGGTGAAGGCCGCACGCAAATGCTGCCATGACGTGTGTTTGTTTTCATTATGGCTTTTCCATTTACAATAGCCGGCATTTTCACTTTGAATGCTTCGAATTGAATTTCTATCTAGCTTCTTTGCTCTGATTAGATAGTACCGTTTTCTCATCCTGTGAGGGTCGAGATATTATTGTTTCCGTCTATCCCCGGGCCTAATTACAGGGCGTACCGCAGTAAATTTTGTTTTTAAAACGTTTCTGCGCAGTATCGGTCTGCTGTCAAAACAGCAGTGCGCAGACTGATACTTTTCTGCTGCATACTTTATCATTAAACAACCATGCCCTTGACAGTTCATGACCCATGTGTTCCTGCTCAGTTTATGTCAGCCCTGGAATGAATTGTAACTCGTTCACAACTCGTCATTTCTTGGAATTTATTTCAAAACACTTTGGTACTTTACCAGAGAGTGTCAGGATAGGCCAGAGTGATTTTTTTTCTTCTTGAGTGGCTTAAGCTCTGCTCGTTCATAAAAAAGTTTCTGACAAGTTAGGGAACATATCTCCAAGTCATAAATTGGAGAGAAAAAAATATTTGAGGAGTTTTGGAATACATGACATTCACAGCACCCTCAACTTTTAAATGCCCTCATTATGTGGCCTCTTAATTCCGATGACCCGATCGCAATTATACATTCTTTACTTTCACACAGAGATTTTGGCTCATGAAAACAGCCGGAATTTCTGTGCGTAATCATGGGAGGAAATGAGAAATCACCGATGGAATCAGATTCGGAATTTCTGATTTCCCCAATAATTCCTTATTTTTTTAGTTGAACGTCAAGGTACAACTCATAATAGGCTGGATTTTCCCTACCCTAAGAATTACTGCTACCCATGGAGGGTGAGCCTATTAAATCATGGGAGATTACATTTTTGGGGGGATAACTAATGTTTTCTGGGAGGGTGAGCCCACTAAAGCCAATGGGATGCTTTTGCCATGAGTTCAAGTCAAATACGGCTGAGTTGAGAGGTCAGCAGTCATCAAAGGCTGTAAGTAGAAAGGCTGTCAGAGAAACTGGAGACAGAAGACTCGATACGAAAACCCCTATGTCTGATTCACAAAGAAAGTATTACATTTACAATAGTAGATTTACACCTATGTCCTAGTGTAGATTTGCTGCTTTGTGAGATTTACAACATATTCCAGGACCACGAAAGGAAAGTGTCACATTGTGGATTCCTGGAAATGTCTTGTGATATTTCCATGGGGATCCCATTTCTATTGTGCGGAGGAAATGTGATCTCCTATACAAATTTCTGTCCAGAACAAGCAGGATGAAGTATTTTGTTAAAAGTGACTAACGACACAGTCTTGTTTAATTAGTACTTTTACCAAATTAAACATGAACTTTGAATTTTGTAAACAATTCTGACATGCAATTTTTTATAATAATTGGTACAGCTGCTACCAAGATAATTTTAGTATAGTAAACTGATTAAATTCTTGTAAAATCACCAGAATAGTCTACGTTTCACCTGCAGCCATTCGCCTTTTAATATAAAGAAGACTACATGTGGTCCAGTTCATGACAGGCCTATTTACACAAGACATCATTCAATGTACCTGTGCACACACCACGGTGGTAAAAGTGTGCCTTTTAAGGTGAAACATATGAGACTTTGACACTGTTGCATTGGTCCATTGTTGTAGCCTATGTCAACAAGGAGAAAAGAAACTACCAACAAGCAAGAGTTGTCTCCTTTATATGACCCACCCGTCCTCCAGCAAAAGATGGTGGAAGAATCCAACCGATTTCTGAGAAAAGATCACCATTCCCAGAATGTAAGTCAGTGAAATGGCATATGCCATGTGTCATGTCTACTCCTGGAATACCCTAGCCAACTGATTGGCTCTTATCTAGACCCCCAGAAAGTGCATGGTTGGTTATAATGAATGTACCTCCTGTCTACTTTGGCTGCTCATCCACAGTCAAGAGATTAAGGGCAGAAACAAAGCAAATACTATTTCTTACCTAATATTTACCTTCCTCTCCTCAAGCAAGAAGAAAAAATGCAGAATGGCCCACTCACCCTCTGGTGAGTGAGGACTTTAGGGCTGATTTAGACTTCGGTTGAAGGGTTACTCTGACACAAACATGATGGATATCCTGTCCAAAATATTACAAGTGCCATTTGACATAGTGAACTTGTAATACAGTGGCTGGGATATTCGTCATGTTTGTGACAAAGTAAGCTATCCACCAAACTCTTAATCAGGACTTATGTTCCTCATAGATGCAATACCACCCCAAACTCAGGGGTATGTATACTAAGATTTAGCTCCGTGTTTGCATCACAAAAGTGACACAAAATTGATGCAAAATCTATTTCCAATATACTTTCCATTTCAAGACTTGTTTTGTGCTGGAAATTCACTTGAAAATTGCTCAAAGTAGCACAATGGGGTCCCTTCCAGTACAAAACTTATAGTAGATTCACACAGACACCATTGCACTATGGTGCAAAGGTGTGTGCGTGGCGCTCAGCAGCCTGATTGTGTACTGGCACTAGGGAGAGAGGAGGGCAGTGTGATATCTCTGTAGATATTGTTCTGTCCTGCTCTCTCCTCCCGCAGTGCAGCACAGCATTTTTGGTTGCCTGCCTGCGTTGGGTGACAATTTAGTAAATAGTCCTCTCAGTTTTGGCAAGCAAGAATGCTTAGGCACCCTTTGCTGGTGCAAAGGTGTGTGCGTGGTGCTCAGTAGACTGATTGTCGACCAGTGCTAGGGAGAGAGGATGACAGTACAATATCTCGGTACATATTGCGCTGTTCTGCTCTCACCTTCTCCCGCAATGCAGCACAACATTTTTGGTTGCTTGCCTGCGTTGGGTGGCAATTTAGTAAACGGACCTCTCAGTTTGGCAAGCGAGAATGCTTAGGCACCCATGGCTGTTCTGAAGACAAAAAATACTTTTGTAGTCATTCCTGGCTTTTGACCAAACTCATTAGAGTTTCACATTAGTCACAGTAGGAGGAAATGTCATCCCACTTTGAAGACTTGTTGGTCAATGTCACTGTAAGCAAAAGGTGACCCAATCTTCATTTCAGAGTGGATGGGTCTTATTCCCTCACTCGTTTAAAAAGAGGACATGTCTAAAGAGTAGATCTTAACTTTTCCAGGCAAGATTGTGTGTCGAGATGGACACAGCTGACAAAGCACACACAAAGCCTTTCTCCCATATGGTTGCATGGGTATTACCTCTATTCACCTTACACTTGGTTTTACTTGTCCACAAATCATAGTATGTGGAAAGGCTCGGACACGTCTGGCCTTTTAGTTTCCTAGGCCCTAGCTCAACATCACCATCTCCAAAGTGCCAATCAATAGCCTGGTTTCCCCAGCCAAAGGCAGAGGCAATCTTGCTGAAAATTCTAAATTCGCCAGGTTTGGTTAAGAATCTTTCTGACATTGTTGTGGACAAAGTGGCCAATATGTTTGAAATGATTATTTTCCATCTCTTCTCTTGCCATTATGGTGTCAGGTTCTTGGAATCTGCTTGGCTTAGATTCCTTAGCACCTTTTTACTTTGAACAAATGCTGTAACAGATTTCAGCTTGGTATTGGCCTGGTGGATGCTTGAATATTCAAGGTCCTTAGTGGTCATGCTCACTGTGACTTGTAGCTTAAGTTCATGCTGCACCCTATTCATGAGGCCCAAATAAGCCAAAACTGGCTTGTGTTCCCATTCACAGGGGACCTGATCTGGCAATGACCGGTTCTTGTTTGAGGTCTTATGGCGAACAAATAATGGAATTAAATGTGACACAAAATAACTACCAGTGGCTGAGATTTCAGGCATTTCACCCATTCCTGTTGGGTCTTGCTTGACAACGAAGATGTTGCTTGACCTTATATGATCTACAGAAGAAGAACTTTAGGAAACACTACTGTGAAAGGGGCTTTGGCTCTGCCCAGATGTTGGTTCCTTTAAGTGCAGATTTTGATAGGGCAGAAGTTGTGTCCTTCTGCCAATAAAGAGTGATTGTATTACCCGTTTTTGTCTTGTGGGAAAGCTTATACTCAACACAGCAAAGCAGAGTTGGTTATAATGAAAAGCCATAGATCGAGGCTATAGGCCTGATCTGTTTATTATGTAAAGTTACAATAAAGACATTAGGACTAACTTTTTTGTGTGAATAACATACAATAAAGCTAATAGGCCTTTAAGGGGGCATTGTCATTTTACTCCATTAAAACTTGTAGAGACACAGAAAATGTCAGTTTTCTGTAGTGAGCAAGAATTTTGGTGTTTGTTACTACCTTTGAAGATGCCAGGGGGTAGAAGTTTTGCATTGTGCTAATCCATGCTAGACCCTCTTGGGACTGGAGGCCCTTGTAACAAAACAGCAAGTTACTTATGTTCGCTAACGCATTATCTGGTAGAGATAGGATCTAGCCACAGATTCCTTTCTTTAGAATTCTCTGCCAGGTACGAGGCTGGATTCTGAAATTTTTTCTACAGCACGTCTGCGCTTAGGAAAAGGGTGCTGCGCGACTCCACATCGACGTCACCACATGATGTGACATCGACAGAGTACATATCCTCACTGATGCGCTGACGTCAGTTTCTTCCGTGACTATTTTCCACTCTCAAAACGTGGAGCCACATACAGAAACTGCCTATTGAAACAGTGTGCTAAAATGAAAGACACCTTGGGGGAGATTTAGCAAATCTCCAGGCAACGCACCGTAGCCTCCCGCGAGGCTGCGCTGCATTGCGCGTCTAGTGCAAGGTTTTCCCCAATTCCCCCTTTTTTTACAATCGGAGCCTGTGTTCTCGTTCGGAACACAGGCTCCCATTGAAGTCAATGGGAGTCCAACCGAGCGGTGTTCGGACACACCGTAATCGGTCGGGTTGGACTCTCCGAACCCGAGTCATTCAGAAAGCATTCCCAAACCGATTCGGTTGGACTGCTTTCTAGATGACATTGTAATCGGGCCCTTAGTGGGTGCTTTCCAGCGCAAAACAAGTTTTGCGCTGGAAAGAAAATAGCAAAAAAAAAAGATTTGCGCTGGTTGGTGTCACTTTTGTGATGCTAAACCGGTGCAAAAGGTATGAAAATCTTCCCTCTTGTGTAAAAAAAATCACCGAATTATAATTGAGTATGAGGGGTTCATAAAAAAAACATTGAGATGACAGAAGACTCCGTCTGAAAGAAACACTGAGTTCAAGTTCAGTATGTGAAGTCTCATAACTAAATTGTAGAGTCCAAAGAGGACTAAGTTCACAGAGTGGGGACAATGGGAGGGGCGTAAGGTAGCTGCGGCTAGATCCTGTCTCTACCAGATAATCAATTACCGGAGATAAGTAATTTGTTAGTCTGATAGAGACATCTAGCCACAGATTCCTTACTTTAAAATCAAATACCAAAGCATATCATCCATGGAGGAAAGGTCTGCAAACTGAGACAATTAAAAGCTGTTAACTAGAACAAAATCGGTCTAGAACCAGTGAAAAATACAAGACCTTCATAATCAAGTAGGTGAGCAAAAACATGCTTTACAACTGAAAAAACCTGTGGAAGAACCATAGATAAGTAAAGTCAAAAGACATTGAAAAGCATGGGAATACAATTATCTCTATGATCCTGATAACTGTGGTAGAAGCCAACCAACAAGATGAATAGAAACTACTCGCACCCTAAGGGGACCCAAACTCATGCATGCTCACCACATAAGCACTGCGGAAGGGACCGCAGTAAGAAAGGTCATAAAGGTATAGAAGGCATGGGAAGACATTACTCATGATAGTAGGGCAATGTGCAAATTGAATCTATAATATATAGCTATTGCCGTGCATATTCAAACTGAAACAGCATGTTCGATACTTGTGAGATATGGAACAAGCAGGTGATGAAACGGAGGAAAATCTCTTTGCCATATAGAGTTGTATCAGAGCCAAACCCAGTCAAAAATAGCAAGAGAGGTAGAATACCCATGGGAAAGAATAGTGAAAGCTCTATAAAAAAGAGTCAAAGACAACATACATAACGTTTGTTTTCATAGAGTGCATGTTCACCGCAAGGGTATCTTGGCGCTGAATAACAGATGTTAAATGTTATCCAACTCAAAGGCACTCATGTTATTGACCTCAGAATGATGGAAGGCGGAGTCGCTGAGATATGAATCTGTGACCATAAGGCTAAAGCACAGGTTCTTACAGTGGCACATAGTCCACTAAGCCACCAGACCCGACAATAGCAACTAGTGGCATAGAAGCAATCATATCCCTAGAGAGATAATACAAAGACCGCTTCACGAATGTATGATATCGTACGTCAGTGAATTAACCCGACATAGAGGGTGGAACTCTGCACCCCCAAATGAGGGTCCAATAGTGCACAAGTTGAGACTCCCAACTCAGCATATATATATATATATATATATTTAGAAATGCTCACATAGCATACAAAACACACTACACATAGAATATGGAACATACCATGAAGGTATCAACTCTTGAACTTGAGCTCTTCTGCAGAGTAAAGCAAACTGCAAGACCTGTAATCAGGTATCAATCAAAAGCCAAACACAAATAAACAGCCGAAAAACTGTCATCGACAGAGCAGAAGGAGAAAGTCACAGCTTCTGCACCAAGCAGTAATCAGTAATCCAGAAAGCCACATATTGTTGAATATACTGTAAAGAATACAACTTACTGATAATAATTCTTCAGAATAAATGCACTACTATAATCATAACTGACCAGAAGTAAGGGTCAGTAAAATACATGTAAGGAATCACAAGGTTAGTTAAACAACCATAAACTCCTGCAGGAAGCCGAAACACCACACCAATTGCAACTAGATGAATACATATTGCAACTCGGTCATTTATAAAAACTTGTGTCTACAAGTCAGAAAGAAAGAATGCAACCAGATCCTTCAAAGATATGTCTAAATGTCTTTATCACACCGTGCAGCTCTAAATCGCTATAAAGCTGTATCGGCATATATACCAAATAAGTGTACACCATCAAACAGCATACTATTCAGTCTATTCTGTACAGGCTCTGAAAACCCAGACTGATGCAGCCATGCATGCCTGAGCAGTGCAACCAACTGAGCAATAGCTCTACCCAAGGAATCAGTGGTGTCTATACCACATTTTATGGTGAACTTTGCCGCCTCTCTGCCATCCTGCACCAACTGTACCAGTTCACTTTTAGCTTCCTCTGCAACAGAAGGCAATAAACTTGCCACTGAGTCTCATAACACATGGGAAAACCTGCCGAAAATACATGTAGTATTCAAAGACTATAATGGTGCACCAACGGAAGAGAAAACATTTCTCCCACAACTTTCCAGCCATCGAGACTCAGTGCTGGATGGAACCAGAGGGAGGACATTTGGGTCCACAGACGCTGTAGCTACTTGCACAACTAGGTCTTTTGTGGAGGGATGTTTTAGATGACAATCCGGATCCCCGAGGGCCGGGCCGATGCCTATGGGATATAGCCTGGTCTACAGGCACTCCTGTTAGCAGCCTTGCCCAAGCCCCTAACAATACGTTGAGTAGAGACGCATTATAAGAAAGTAAGGGCTCCACTCCCATCTTACTCTGGTGAAGAACAGCCACCAAAGGGTCTGTGGATAATTCCATTGAGGAAAGCTGGCAATCTAAGACAACAGCTGCCCTCCTTAATACTGCACCATAAGAGGAACTCACCTCTGTTTCCATACCAGGTGGAGAAAGTAAATCTGAAACTGGGGAGGACTCAAGTCTACTAGCCTCACCCAGGTCAGTCAGCTAATTTTCTCCCAAGGGAGGCTGGACAGTATTGCCCAAAGGGTTTTGACACCTAATATTCTCCCCTTCACCAGCCGAACTGTGCAATCCTGTAGAAAAAACAGAAACAGGCTGTATAGGGACAGATGGAGAGTTGCCTAAAGCAGACAGCTCCATTGGCACTGTATCTGACTCTATCCGGCGCCGGTTGGCCGATGTGTCGACGTCGGGGAGAATAATTGGTGCGGCATCGATTGGCACCGCCAATGTCATTGGCTGATCTGATTCAGATGCCGAAGGTGAAGACCCTGAAGGGCTGTGCACCGGCTCAAATCTGATAACGGATTCAGAGGGCCCGACTGTCACCGAGGTGAAACCGGCGGCGAGGATTCAGCCAGGGCACCTCCCATCTCCTTCAGGCTAGAAAGCACACGAGAGGGGAGGTGAGGTCCAAAGACTTTTGGGGGGGAAATGCAATAATACCACATTTGGGCTAGAGCTGCCCCACCTGCAGGATATTTAGGGAGGCATGGGGTGGACTCCTGAGAATGCTCCATAGCCGAAGGTTGGGAGGCGGCATCGGAAACAAACTTACGTTTCCTCCTTTTTCACTTCAGAGCCTCCCTCAACTTTGATGGAGACAGCCCCTCACTTGAATGGCGCCTCAACCAGTCTCTGGATTTTGATGAGGACTGACGATGCTGGGGTGTCTCAGATAGTCACGTCGCCAGAAGTTTCATTCGATGCTCTCTCAAGGCCTTCAGCCGAAGATGCTGACAGGAACCACACTCCTCCGAGTCATGATGATCTCCCAGGCACTACAAACAGAAGGTATGAAGATTTGTGATCAACATCTGTCTGTCACAAGATCCACTGGGTTTAAACCCTGAAGGCACCTCAAAAAGCACACTGTTTCTCTCACAAAATGTGCTGATGGGCTGAAAAATGACCCCCTAACCACTCCGGATCCATATTGCATGCACGGAAAAGAAGGAATTGACATCAGCAGATCGACGGGCAGGTTATAGGGACTCCATCGAGGTCACATCATGTGATGATGTCGATGTGGAGTCGTGCGGTGCCCTCTTCTGACGTGCGTACGTGTTGTGGAAAAAATTTACAGATCCAGTCTCATGCCTGGGGGAGTATTCTAAAGTATGGAATCTGTGGCTAGATGTCTTTATCAGATACGTCATACACACAGATAGAGGGTCTTTGGGGCAGCCCTATTCTGCCTAGGGTGTCATTCACCTTCCGTTACGCACCACAACAGCATACTGCATGGAGCAATATGTAAGCCTATTTATGCTATTGGCTCTATTGCCACTTGAGTAATAACATTTTATCTGATCACATGTGCAAATAAGTGCTAGTGGCCAGTCCTTTCATTTTCTATTTTCCCTTTGATAGATTCCTTTTAATTGCTTTCCTTTTTTAAGCACCATGCAGCTCCTCAGACAGTCCAACCAAACCCCATACAGCCCCACCAGGCCTATCGTTTGCCGCTTATTTCATCTGCAATGTGCTTCATCCTGTGCGGCCACTATTTCTAAACTCGGTGGCCACCTTCAAATGGCCTTGTCCTTAGTGTTTCATTTGTTTACCATTCCAAGGGTTTGCAGTAAAAATATCACGGGGAAAAAGTAGATTGAAAACAGTTTGCCAAAATTGTATCTACTGAAAAAAATAGAATGCCAAAAGTTGTGGCCACTACAAGTCGAAAAAAATTAAATCCCTTAAAGTTAAGTGTACTGGGAATAGGGTCAAGTGGACATCCTCCAGTTAAAGCAGTGAGGAGCATTTAAAGGGGGAGAGGGTGTGGTACTAGTAATGGGTTGATATAGTTAAGGGATTAGTAGTGGGAAGGAGGTGTTAGGGCCTTTTAGGGTTATTTTCATGAAATTAAACATTTTTACTTTTCCCTATACTTTGTCATGTGGGAATCTTTTCCCTGACTGAGAAGGCTCTCTATGGTAAAGTATAGGGAAAATTAAAAATAAATGTATTTAACTCTAAAATAAATATTAAAAATATAAACAAATATTAATGTAGATTCATTTAATAGATTTACTTTAAATGTAGAACCAAATAAAATAAATGCTATAGTACTAGTAAATTAATTTTTATTTAACACTTTAATTAATGGAAATATATTACATTAAATTGAAAATTAATTTTTGAAGTTTAAATTAAAAAGTAAATTCCCACCTAAAGAAAAAAAATGAAACTGCATTAATAATTGCTAAAAAAGATGTGTAGAATTAATAGATTTAATTATTTTAAAACATTGTGGGGCATATTAGTAAGGAGCTGCGATGATTATCGCAAATCGCGCTTAGCGCGATTTGCATTATCGCCGCCTATCGCTGGAGTACATCGCCGTTTTAGCGGCGTATTAGCAACGCTTTGCACAATGGCGATGTACATTCCAGCGATAGACGGCGATATTCGGCATCTGAGCAGGAAAAGTTGCGATAATGGCAGGGCGCTACGGAAATCCTAGCTGATAGGGGAGTGTGGATTTAACATGTCAATCCACCTCCCATTGTCAACATAGCTAAGTCAGGTCTGGAGCAGGTGTTAATTTCTGGCGATAATCGCGGGCAGCGCAGCTTTTGTTGTCACTTGACCCGCGTTGTTAATAGGCGATGTTTTGTTGGCGAGGGATTTCAATCAGGATTAGGTGAGGTACGCCCACTTTGCATGTCATTAGCGATGATTATCGCTGACATGCAAAGCGCGAAGGAAACGGGTGCTATTGCCAGTAAGCTGTCGCTAACTGCTGTTAGCGACAGCTTGTTAATTGGGCGATAATAATATCGCCGCTTTAGCGGCAGAGAGTGCCGCTAAAGCGGCGTAAATGCCCTTGCTAATATGCCCCTTTATTTTACAATATCTTTGCTTAAAAATAGGTTATTAAAATATTTCATATTTAAATCAGTAATATGTACTTTTTCAATATTTTTAACATTAATTTATAGTTGTTTATATATCTCAAAACTACCATCTCCAAGTCCATGGACAAAGTAACTGTGCAATTTTCATGAAGAAAATAAAGGTTATAAAATATTTTTATTTTATTGACCTATGCTGTTACTGAATGTTGACGGGAAGAGTTTTGCAAAAACATGAGTTAATTGGGTCACTTCTTTATTGCCAGCTTTAATATAAGAAAACAGAATGAGTTTATGCCTGTCTGGCTACTGTTGACCATCAAGTTGCTCTGGCGACTTTGATTCCCAAATGTCCTAAAAAATGAGAGGTTAGTTCAAGTTTTTTAAAAGGTTAAATTAGTAACGTTCAAAAACTGGGGTGCCTTGTGTTAGCGCATTTATGTTGGTTCCCTCCCAGTGAATACCAAGTCTCGTCTCCCCTAACAGGTTGAAACTTTTACTGAAGGAGTGGATCCAGCTAATTCCACATTCCTCTCTTACCTCCTCTATGGGTTTGATAGGGAGGTAGCTGTCACCTCCATCCTCCTATATAGGGCTGTAGTCTCCTATGAGGTCATGCAAAGGGAATCAGCCCTTCTGCAGGTCTCTTCTGCAAAGATCAGGTTGTACACCTGTGGCTGAGAAACGAAGTAAAGCCCTTGCATATTCATTGACAAGCACTTATACATTGTGTTTTTCAATTTCTCTTCAGGTTTTGAAGGAAACACATTTGCACTAAGAAACCAGTTAGTGGTTTCTCAATGCGCAGAGTAAAAATATGAAAAGCGCCCAACAAAGAAAAGGACAGGAACCATGGAAAAAGTGGATTTTCTACACTAATCATTAAGATGAATGTCAATGTGATGTATTTAATGATGTTCATAAAGACCTTGGTCTTAAATAAAGAAAATTTCAATAGGCAAAGTTTTTAAAATAAAATTCTACTCCTCAGGAGAGAGTGCGGGGAGAGAAACATGACCAATGTCAATCCACAAAGGGTTTTCAGCATCAAAATTTTAAATGAAAGCCTCATGGTATGTTGTCCTTTCTGATATGAATTTGAGTTGTGAAAATGTTGTTATTTCCCCATTTCCAATAAGAAAGTCTTGAAGGAATGATATATTTTATCTTATCTAAGAGCAGAAGTTGGGTGTTTCAAGGAATATTAATTGATGATTAATATTAAGTGATGATATATAATGATGACATATTGATTCTTCTATTAAATTTAGATTCATCTGTCCAAACTCTTTTTTTCAACTTGTAGACAAGTTAGCGGTCCCCCATAACTCGAAAGGATGTAGGAAATCACTTTTGCAAAATGCATTTGTTTGAATAGTAATAATTTTATTATGACAGTGGTATCACCAAAACGATTATTGATGTTTAACAGCATGCTGTTTTTCTCATCTGAATATCAAGAATGACACATTCAACCTTCTTCAAACGACACATGCCACTTTCTAAAATTCTAAGAAATCTTAGCTTGGGTTCCCAAATCAAATTTGCTATTGTGTGTTACTTCAATCGTAGTAAAACTATTGTTTAACCATTTGTTTATTTGATCCAATTTGTATTGATTTTTGGAATTATAAAAAGATAACAAAATCTTATCATGCATACAACTGATCAGAACTCTATACTATACTGTAATTGTGCTAAATACCAACTAACCAACAGTAGTTACTTTGAATTGCAGCACATACAATCTGAGTGACTGTTGTCTTGACCAGTTGAGCAAGAACAGTTTTGGTTTTGAACATATCAGTGGGAGGGAAGTTGTCCTCAGCTAGGGCTTCCCCTCATTCTAGATATCTAGGACATCCCAGCCTGACTGGGCTTTCTGCCAGACATCCAACCCTAACCACTCCCTGTCTATGCCAGTCTCTGGGACTTTCTGGGTGGAGTGGGAGGATTCCATGGGGAGTAAAATCTTGTTTCCTGCCAAAACATCTCTTGCATTGTCTTCTTCCCTCCTCAGAAGACAGTTTGTTCAAAACTGTGTTTATCCACTTACCTGAAGCAAGCTGGCACCCCAATTAGAGGATCACCTTAACTTAGTGGTTCTTGTCAGATGCCATTCTGTCAAGTTTCTGAATTTCTATATTGACCCTTCCATTTCCTGTAATCAGTATATTCAAAAGAAAGACCAGACAGCCTTCTACCAGATCAATCTCCTCAACAAAATCCAAAACTTTCTGACCACTCACACCTTTCGGTTTACTTGTGAACAATGGCAGCACATATGCCATCTCCCCATTTTAGAAAAAAAATATCCTTGTGTTCCCATTCTAAGACTGCATCCGATCAATCACACCCAACCTTCCTGAAAACAAGACTATCCCACTGTAAGAAATTGGGTTACTGGTTGGGAAGTGAAACCGTACTCAAGCAGGAACTACAGACCTTGTCAGTGTGAAGTCACAAGCAAACCCTAAATTAACCTGTGCTCAACCCTCGGGTAGCTTGGCACAGAGCAGTCAGGCTTAACTCGGAGGCAATGTGCTAAGTATATGTGCAACACTTCAAACAGTAATGCAGTGAAACCAGACCTCAAAAGGATGCCACACCAGATTAGAACAAGCATTTGCAATGCAATAGTTCTCGCATATGCGAGAGTTAGAGCTATTGGCGTTGCAAATGACAATATCTTTTACCTATGTGTTTTGGTTTGGAGTGAAAGGGATGTATGTGGTGTGGAGTGGAATTATGTGGGTTGTATTGGAATTGTTAGTTGTGGTATTGTGTGAGGTGGAATTGTGTGGTGTGAAGTGTATTTCTGTAGTGGAATTATGTGGCATAGTGAATAGATAAGGGTGACAACTCCACAGAAGAGATAGAAATAAGATAAAGAGCGATATGTAGTTTGTGCAGGAAGTGGTAAATGAACTCGAGATAGAGGAGCAGAAAGAGTGTGTGAGAAAGAGAGAAAAAAGGGGAGAGCAGGCCACAGATACATAAAGAGGGAGGGCCTGTGTACGCAGAAAACACCCTAAGAAGAGGAGGAAAGTGTGGGTTTGAGGGACGGAAACATTGAAAAGGCACAGGAAAGAAACTGTGCTTGAAGATGAAGACCAGAAGTGAACCAATATGAAAGAGGTGGGAGGAGTGTGTGAGAGAGCAAGAAAAAGGGGTGAGAGAGAGTACAAGAGAGAGGGATAGAGGAATGAGTGGGAGGGGCACCCAGAGGGGGGAAGTGAGAGGTCGACTAGTGCACAGCATGAGGAGGGACAGCAAGCTAACGTGTGAGTAGGCAGTATAGAGAAGAGACAGATAGTGTGAGGGAGGGAGCAGTGGTATTGTGAGATGAGAGGGGGTAGTGGCAGTGTGAGGGAGTGAGGGGCAGTGGGTGTTTAGGGGAGAGTTGACAGGGTTGGTGGAAGTGCAAGGGAGAGATGTTTTGGTTTGGAATGGTTTGTTGTGGAATTGTGTGGTGTGAAGTTTTGTAGTGAAAATATGTGGCATGATGTGCTGTGGAATTATAGGGATAGCATTAACCGCTCAAAGCTGTGGTCCATTTTTATCTCCCTTGCTCTGGAAGAAGCACTTGTGCCCTTTTAGCTTACCTACATAGAGGTATGAAAGCAAGAATAAGAATCAACACTAATGGCGAAGCCTCAGAAGACGTTAACATTAGGAGAGGCATGACACAAGGCTGTGTTTTAGCTCCACTCTTATTTATTTTATACATTAATGACCTTCACTCATTTTTTACTACCACCACCACTGATGTTCCCAGAATTCGGTGCTCTCACTTACCTGCATTGTTGTATGCCGACAACGCCATGTTAATGGCCCGTACCCCAAAGCCCCTCTCTCTTTTAATGGCTTTGTTAAATTCATGGCATCATTAGGTCTCCAAACTAATTTTAATAAGTCTTTTAGCATGTCCTGCGGTCCTAAAAAACATAGTAAATCATCCTTAAAAGTAGGTGATCACAGCCTACTTAGCACAAGCACTGTTTCCTATTTAAGTATGACCTTCAGTGCTAGCGGCTCCTGGAAAGCGCATATAGCAAATAGTGGGAACAAACTTTCCAGAGCATTCGGCTTGCTAATTAGCTTACCCCACCCTAGGAAAGGGAGTGCCTTAGTTCCCTTACTTAAGATCTATAGATTACAGTGCCTTCCGACCGCTACTTACAGGGCTGAAGACTGGGGAATTGAGAACTGTCATCAAATTCAACTCAAAGAACATAGGGGCACATGCATCAAGCATTTTTGCCTTCGCAAAGGGGCCGATTCCCAAAATCGGCCCGTTTGCGAACGCAAAAAAATGCTTTTCAGATGCAGCAAACCCTATTTTGCGATTCGGTAACCTGTCACCGAATTGCAAAATGGGTTTGCGATTCGCTATTAGGATGGGGGGTGTTTAGGGGGTCCCTTCCTAATACCGAATCGCATCGGTATGTAGGAATGTTTTGTGACAGAAATGCGGTCGCAAAACATTCGCATTTTACCACCTACTTAAAGTAGGTGGTAACACATTCGCAAATGGGAAGGGGTCCCGTAGGGACCCCTTCCCCTTTGTGAATGTTTGTTACACCGTTTTTTAAGAGCAGGCAGTGGTCCCACGGACCACTGCCTACTCTTAAACAAGCATTTGCAATGCAATAGGTCTCGTATTTACGAGAGTTTGAGCTATTGGCATTTTAAATGACAATGCCTTTTATTTATGTGTTGTTTTTAAAACAGATAAAAGGCATTGTCATTTACAATGCCAATAGCTTAAAATCTCGCAAATGCGATACCTATTGCATTGCAAATGCGTGCTATAAAATAAAAAATAAAAAGAGTTAGGAGAGAGAGTGTCGTGCCTGTAGCAGCAGGCAGGACAAAGCTCTTTGGGAAAATCGTGCTCGGAGGCTGTAATTAAAGCCTACCGAGCAACAACACACGTAACAGGGGGTGTCGCCATGGGAGATTCCAAGAAGATACAAGGCGGTACTAAGGAGGGACTACTAAGCCTATTGACTAATGAACAGCCACAGTTTACAGTGGACAATGACACAAGACAATTAAAAATGTAGGGGTATAGTGGGTAGAGCTTCAAGTCCCTACCTCAATACAGCATGCCTTGCAGAGCAACGCATGAGCTGCCCAGGCTCGACCTAAAAACAAATGTGTCCGTCTGTAACACAACTGGTGCAAATGTAAAGCCTCTGATACCTTCCGGTCAAGTTTGCGCAATATAAAACTCCGGAAAAATAAGAGGTAGTATAACTGGAATACTGCACCAGGTGCAGAAGTTCAGACGAGCTCGTGGGAGTGTCATGTGACATACTACTGGGGCTCCCATTTCAACAGTGCGCAATTGTACATCACATGCAAATATGCAAAGGGGAAAGGAGAACACATTTTTTCGATTTTTCCCCCCAGGGAAAACAGTTTTCCTGTGTAGAAATCCCTTACACTAGGTCCATTTCTTTCCCCATACTGGAAGTAGGGCTTTTCCAGTCCTTGCATAAATTGCTGACCATGGTTGAAAAGGGTTCAATTTCAGTTTGTAAAGGCCCACAACCATATGAGTTTGTCAGCCTTCAAAATTTTAAAAGATAGCCATGCATGTTTCCACCTACTTCCCTCACCTTTCCTGGAAGTTGCACCGGTCTCTGCATTATTTCTACCTGCCAAGATTCCTTCTGTAAATGCCCAGTAGGCATTTTCAGACATAAGCATACATTTTTGGCTAATTGCACTGTGTCTGAAAGTTCAGAGGCCGCATCCCAAGGCCTTTAGCTGTGTGGACTAGGCTCCAATGAATGAAAACTGTTTGCGATCACACCCCACTCCTGATTCACACGAAAACCAAGTCCACTCCACATGTCCTTCAGTTGTGCACAGCAGGGTCTGGATGCAGGTGCCGCCATCAGCAACACCCTGCACCAATGTCCACAAAGCACAAGAACTGACTTCACACAGTCTTCGGCCATGCACAGAAGTGTCTACATACAGGGACTGGCCTGTTGTGACCATATCCTGTCACCTCAAAGCCCACTGTGCTAGGAATTTAGCCATGTGTAGCAGGCTCTGGGCTCATGGCATGGTCTTTGAGTATACCCAACATCCTTCCCTACAACCCAGGGGCCACGGTGGATGCCTTTCGGATATCTTCAATCTGTACTGAATGCAAGATAAGGCTGTTAGACATGCCCAGTCCGCCTCTTTCCAGACCCTCTCATGATGTTTTGGAATGCACAGGAGGTTCTTGCCACGCGACATGTCTTGCTGCTGTGCCCTGTGGCCACTCCATATGGCAAAAGAGCCCACCGCAGATGCTCTCAGTGATGTCATTAATAAAGATGTGATTTTTGATACTATCTGTGACATGGTCGAAGAGGTCACAAGTGTATTTTGGGACGTTTTTTGTGTGCGGTTTTCTGTAACTGGGGAATTTCAGTGAGTTTTCGTTTTGCTTCATAACCATAGTGTCCCATAAGAGATGATTTTGTCTAATGAACCATAGATTTTCCCTTTTTATCTGTGATTTAACTTTTTTAATGGTGTATTTCTCCTCTTGCCAAATCGAGAAACCACTATGCTCGGCCAAATGTAACAATCTACCCGCTGTGCCCGAAGCATGCTGTATAAGGTAAAGGCTCTGAATACCTGGTCTTGTAGGTACAGGAGCTAGGAGTAGGCCCCAAAGCCGGCAGCACTGACTTTAAGTCCACCCACATAAAGTCCCAGGGAAACAAATGTCATTTCGACTTGGAATTATATTCAACTAGACTCAAAAGTCATTGTTTATTAATGATAAGAACAGATAATTTTTTTGTAGAGTAATCGCGACAACATATTTTCACGCATCTTAAAAGAGTCTACCAAAGAAAGGTATAACAAACTCGGAATGCTGGATTTTTTTAACAATAAACAATGTGTTCAAGGTGCATTTAAATAAATAGGTTTCACAAGAAAGTCATTCACTCCAAGAGAAAGAGAGGTCAGGTGTACAATGAATTTTCAGTGGGGTTATCTTGGTTAAGTGATTTTGGGTACAAATTTGTCAGATGAGCTCATATTTAGAATTTCATTAGCATATTACAAAAATGTAATTCTTTTGCATTGAAGTCTGAGTTTCTTTGACAAGGGCTCCCTATTGAGCCCACATTTGCATAACTTGGAACATGAACGAAAGCAATTTTCATCATTCATCCACGATTTCTAATCTAGCTATTGCCCATGTTTCTGTTAACACAAAACATCACGTCAAGTGCAAATGTACCAGCACCAGCCAGGCTCAGCGGCTGCAATAAAACAAATTGACTAAGTATTTCAATTTATTCTGAGATCACTTAAAGATATTTTTATATGCAAAAACGCATTTTAGAAGGTAACGGGCACAGTTTTGATACAAATTCAGAAAAGAAAATTAAGTCAAGCAGAAACACATGTCGAGTAAATGCAGCTCGAAGTGCTTTATTTTAAGCCCGGCTGGCAGCTTTCTTGTGCTCGGAGCTTTATAATTTACAGCCATCTTGGCACATACATTTAAAAACGTGTAGAGGAAAGTGCTTGTATTTCACTACCAAATAAAGGAATGTACCGGTCGCCACGTCCCTTTCTAGTCTGTAATCTGATCACCTCGGGAGGGTCATTTATGAATACACTGTCAGTTTCGTCTTTAACAGGGAGAACAAAAAACGGTGGGAGCGTGTGAGGCAGAGGAGACGCCATGCACGTGCACATCGCCCGTCCGTGCGCGCACATGGTTTGTCTCCCTTCGCTAGCAAAACCGACAACAATAGTCTCACCAATGCGATGCAGCGCATGCGCTGCGTTCGCTAGGCGAGACCTAAAAATGAAGAGAAATGTTTTCATTTTACTTTTTGTAAAGCATCTCGTTTTCCTTTAAGGAAAACGGGCTATTTTACAAAAACAAGATTGCTTTATTTAAAAGCAATCACGGATATGGTGGTCTGCGGATCTCAGCAGGCCACCAACCCCGTGATTTTTGCGATTCCTAGAGGGTCGCAAATTGCGATCTACCTCATTAATATTAATGAGGTAGAGCGATTTGCGAACCCCTAGGAATCGCTATCTGAAACTCTTTGAGTTTCATACATTGTAAATTGCGATTACCTAATTGCGATTCTCAGGAATTCGCAATCAGGTATTCGCAATTTACAATGTTGATGCATGTAGCTATTAAATTCTGCAGGAAGATCCTGGGAGCGCCGATCTCTAGCACCAGCTTCATTTGCCATAGTGAATTAGGCATCCCTTATGTTGAGGATTATATTAGTGCCCGCCCGTAGCTTTTTTGGCATGCAATCTGGCAAAATACAGAGGGAGCCCTCACGAAAGATATTATAAAAGACTGCCTTGCATGCGATAAAGGTAGAAAAATCCCATGGTTAAAGCATATCAAATCCTGCTTGCACAAGATAGGCCACAGCCAGTTATCTGAGAATCCAGTGGGCCCTTTTACCACTAATAAGAAACAACTGCAGGCTTGCTGGTTCAAACTTGTGCAGGCAGAGAGATTGAAGAGGGAATCTGAAAAACCCAGAGTAACAGCCTACTTGAGTAGAAATCAGGGATGGAATGCTTCAGCCCAAAGATATCTGACCAGCCCCATGAACTATTGGGAACGCAGTTCGCTGTTCTGCTTTAGGGAAGGCACAATAAAATATTTATTAAACTTCCCACTAGGCTTCCAAGCTAACCTAGATACTTGCCCTTGCCCATGTAATGGGTAATCTAGTCAATCAACGCTACACTTTTTATTCTTTTGCGATTTTTACTCAATATACACCAAAAGTATTTTGCTACCTGTAATTAGGAAGTTACATATCAGCGACTTTAGAGAAGCTAATAATGTATTATTTCGATTGAATAATGAGGATATTTTTAACTGTGTTAGGCTGTTTCTGAAAGCTGCTGTGCGAGCACGGAAGTCTATGTCTGCTCTAGAATTTTAGTATATTTTTAGTCTTTTTATAGCTGTATTTTAAGTCGCTGTTTCATATTTGAGATGAACTTTTCACTTTTATTTGGTTTTTCCTCTCCGTGGGCAGACCACATCTTAAATTGCACTATGTATACTGTATTGTTTTTATCATGTACTTTTATGGTTTAAAATGTATAAACCAAATAAAGAAATAAAGTAAAGTGGATAGTAATTAAATGGTATTAACTGTACTGGAATTATGTAGAGTGAGAATGTGCGTTATGGAGTTAGTTATGTGGAATGGTATTGTGTGTTGTGGAGTGGCATGTTGTGGAGTTGATTTATGTGGTATGCTGTTATATTTAGTTGCATGATGTGGAAATTAGTGGTGTGTATTGGAGGTATGTGATGTGTTGTGGAATTGTGTTGTGTATTTGAAATATATGGTTTGGTGTGAAATTATGTGGTGTGTATTGGAAATGTGTAGAGTTGAAAATTGTGACGTCGAACTGTGTGCCGTTGTGGAAAATTATGCTTATTTGAACTATGTGTTATGGTGTGGAGTGCATTTATGTAGATCGTTAATGCTCAAAAGGGACAGGAGAAAAGTACATTTATACGTTTACTGCTCCCCCTATGCAAAGTAAATTGTCCTGAACGCGAAATAAACGTTTTTTCACTCCAAAGTGACTGAGAGCTTGCGGAGAGTGCTGCTGCAGCCCAGGTAAATTTTTCGTAAATCCCAGAGTAGAAATTCATGTGAGCACTTGCAATGTCTTCTTAATACCTTGAGGGGTCTTTTTTTGTTTTTAATTGACTGAGAGCACCCATTTAAATGGCTGGTCAGTTATCCCTCAGGATAGGCAGCTCCTTTCTGGACAGGCAGCCTGTTTCTGGCCTTGTGTGTGCTTTTTATATATTTTTTTCAAAGCACACGGGCTAACCTCATGAAAAAATGTAGGATAACCTTAGTAAATCTGGAGGCGGGGCTGCCTCAAAAGTGAAAGCCTACCACCTAAATTGGTAAAGTTGGCATGTATGCATCTGTGCAATACATCCATGTTCCCTAAATGATTCACCATCAGCAACAAATTGTGAAGGAAACTATTGGGCGCTAGATAAGATCAGCTGCTCCACAATACGTTAACAGTTTCCTCCTATTCATTTGATGACGTTCCATCAAACATGACCAGAGAGTGTACTTTAAATTAATGTGGCAAAAGTAACGTGGTAGCGAGTAATTTTAAAAACAGGATGACAAGAAAGATGTATTTAAACATACATTTACACTCTTGTAACATGACCCGACACTCCAAAACCGCAGCTGCATATTTAAAAAATGCTTGTCACCATGGGCACTTTAAGAAGGTTTAATGAGAGCGAGGGCAGGTGCTGTGCAAGGACTTGATTACTGAAATAGGGAGTCAACAAATTGGGAATGTGCTAGCAAGCATGTTTGTGGGAAAATTAACAAAATATCCCCCTCTCTTTTGTCTGTTTCTTTACCTTTCAGTTTATATTCAAGCCACACATGCATTGAAGAGACCAATGTGGGAGTACAGTCGTCTGTCGACTTCACTGGAGAGCACCATCCCCCACTTCTGCCATCTGAGAGCTGGAAACACAGAGAGACAGGTATCGCTTGGCCCTTCACCAGTCGCACAGGTAAATGCACTTATATAGTGCTTTCTACCCATGATGAGGCATTGGAAATTATGGCTGCTTCAGCCTAAAGTGCTTAGGACTCTGCACCGGGATTTAAAGCACTGTATGAAAATATATAGTAAAGCGCTATAGTGAAACGACACTGAAGAATACTCCCCACACCCTCCCAAAAAAGCAATGCAAAGTCTGTCTCCTACCTGCAGCAGGGTACCCGTTTTGGCTTTAACTACCCCTCCACCCCCTCCCCTCCTTTGTTAGAGGACACTGAACAAACCAAGAAATCCTGACAATGGGTTACCACTTAAAGCTTCAGGAAGAGGAGTTCTCCCATCCTGGGGGGGGGGGGTGTTGGCTAGAGAAGTTTATCGTAGAGGCTGTGTTGACAGTAACTAGGGTGGAGGGCTTTCACGGGCCCAGCTGTAAAAAGAATAAATAAATAAAGGTACATTCGCTTGCGTATTAACGCCCAGTAATGATTTTTGGGTTCTGGGGCTATTTACAAATCCCTTACCCATTGGCTCGACGACTGATTGTCGTGTGATTCATGGCATTCCTACGGCTTCTCAGTGCGTACAACCTTCACATGCTGCACGTGCACACTTGTACCCTGCATGCCGAATTAGTTAGTTCATTGCAGTAGCAGGCTGCTGGTACGAGATGCCCCTCGGACCTTGTATCAAGGGCCTTCTGAGGTCACAGATCATCCGCTGTGTGAATCATGCATTACACCAACGTAAAAGAGGCTACAGAACTACAGTCAGGACCGGTGTGATTGGACACCAGATCCACAGTAGCACAGCGCGCTGAAAAACTAAACCAGTGTCTGACAGAAACCTAACCGTGTGGCAGGGCAAAGGGCAGCAGAGAATAATTCGCCAGCCACTGATGAGTCCAATCAGAAGGCAAAGCAGTGCCTCCGTGAACTGGGAGCAGGAGCAGGTACCTGTGAATAGGCTTTCCTGTTTCTATTTTTGGTAAATTCTGGTGGGGGTTTTCAGTGTTTTCAAGTGATTTCAATACCTTAAAAAAAGTGGTTATCAGTGGTTACACATTTTTGCGCCATTAAAAACAACAGAACTGTGTTTTTCCAGTGTTTACGGAACGTTTTGCTTTTATTATTGATTTCTGCACTGATGTGGATGGTATACAGACAGTGTATGTACAGTGTATATGCGGTCCAAATACATTTTTACAAATCAAACTTATTGTAGTACACCCTACAATACTTCTTCAGTGAGTCTTTGGTCATGCGTGCTCGCTTTTTCCTTTCCATGTAAAGTTTTATCTGTGAAAAGCCCTCTCAACATTGGCACTTGAAACGGGCAACGCCAAAACAGCCTGTACACGATTTGCTAACTCTGGCCACTGTCATAGCTTTCCATGCCAATACTGATGCACCTGAAGATTGCGATTCTATGGGACAGGTTCTGCAACAAATGTATTGAACTGAGTGCATATGCCCTCAGAGTTATTAAGTAACCAACTACAGGAGGTTACCCGTAAACCCGGTAGAGACCAGGATAAATATTGTTTAACATATAACAGTGTCTCAAAGGGTATTATTTGGTAGACAGTTTATAAAAAAGCACAATAAATTGCCATGAACAGGGAAACCAACTAAGAACGGCCATGCACCACCACCCACAGAATCGAGAAAGAGCTATCAATCTGTCAATCCTTTCCGTTGTCGAGTCAGGTGAGGTTTCACGTGCATGGCCGTTCTTAGTTGGTGGAGCGATTTGTCTGGTTAATTCCGATAACGAACGAGACTCCTCCATGCTAACTAGTTACGTGACCCCCAGCATAGTACAGGTTACATGACATTCAATGTAACGCAGTGCATTTATGATTGTTTATTTTGACCATATAACCAAATATATGCGGAAAGCTATTCCCTGATCATTTGTCTCCCACTCTTTTATCTCCCTGCTCCCCTTTCCCTGGTCACGGCAATTTATTGTGCTTTTTTATAAACTGTTGATGAAATAATACCCATTGAGACTCAGAATTATTAAAGCAGTCAAAAATGAAGCAGCACATTTGAAAGTCTGGAGAAAATTCCCCTTTACCGAAGGGATCTAGAACTTGTGCAGAGTACCACAGTGAGGCTTTAATGACCTCAAATGCCATGGTTATTGAAGGGACATTTCTATGCATCATTGCAAGCCATTTCTCATACATTGCAAAATAAAATTTCCTGAATTGCTCTTCAACATTTCTTTGCTTACCAAGTGACAAGCACTCTAACATGGAACATGTTGCAGTTCCAAAGTCACTGGAAGTGTCGCCCAGCCTACTGTCAAGGAAATGTTTCACATCTACACCAATTATTCTGAACACTTGGTAGACAAGGATGTTTTCAGACTCTAGTTTTTTTATTATGTCCACTACAGCAGTCATGTTTTCCTGTAAAAATCTAAGAATGCAGTAGAGTATACTTTTTCACATCACTATCAATATGAGACCGAAGATCCTCACATTTCTTGCCATTGGTATCATCACTTTTCTGTAAACGGTTGCCACATGGATAATATAGCATTCACGGCCTCTAGGACTAAGAACAACCAGCTAAATGGCACAGTTGGGATGACTCCCACCCAAAGCACAAAATTAGAAATATTAGCGTTTTAGTTCCCGCGCATAAAAAACAGTGCACCAGAATGGACTAAAAAGTCAATAGCATTCTTCATTAACTCTGAAGAGTTTAAAGATGCTTTCAGCATACCGTCTAATAAGTGGCAAGGATCTCTTACAGGGAAGCACTTCTGCTCAGGTATCGATTTTGACAGGTCATCACAAAACTTTTTCATATACGCAGCTGAATCACTGTAAATACAAACAATATCACTCCAATCTTTGTTGAACTTGGTAAGAACTTTTTGCAGCAGCATTCCAAGTGACACAGCGTTCCACGTTTTCCAAAAGTCTGGTGTCATGAATTCACCACTATCCCAGATGCTTGGTGACAGCACTCTTTTCACATATACCTGTCACTACACCTTGCATTGAATGTTTAAAGCCTGGGGTGTTTGGCAATTCACCTATTATCAATACTGACTCGCTAGAAAAGGGGGCTGATATATCAAGGGGTTTTGCCCATTCTCTGTAGGTAAATGTAATGGTACATATTGGGAAAGATTCTTATGAAACCAGCCATTTTACCTATCAGTGAAAGAATCAAATGCAGCCAAAATATCAAATATGATTTTGATATTTCCTGATTCTCTACAGTTTATAAAATAATTAATCAAGACCTAAAACACACTTCCAAACCCTGCATCTTTAGACCAAAGACCACAAAACTGAAAAAAGCAAAAGGAAGAAAAAACAATATTTTAGCGGCATCCCTAAACAACAAAACTCAAGCAGAATAATGTTAGCCCAGCCTTGCTGCTACCTTGTATAACAAATTTACATTGTATTGGCCCTTTCGGGTAGAAATAAAAATGACTCCTTCACTCTCCTTTTCCTCTTTGAATGGCATGTAGTCTGTGGTTGTGCAGGTGTTTTGTCAGTGTTTATATGTTTACACTGGTGAGGGCTATTTCCCTTTCAGTGGGGTTTTATCAGTTATTATAGGTTTAAACCTAAAACAGGATAGCCTACCTGTGAATAAAGGAGTTCAAGTTGAAACTGCTCTTGATTCAGCACAACTTAATACTTTCAATATTGAATGTATTTTATTGTGTCATTAGCTATTTTTGGAAAGGGCAAACTTACCCTAAAATGAGCATTGCTCTCCTTTCGTTAAAGGGCCTGAGATAGGAGGGTACTGTGACATGTGCACCAGATGAAAGGTAATGATCGGTGGACACCCTAGTCTTTAAGTGGACTCAGTATTATCTCTGGCATCAGACATGCTTTCAGCAAACTCCTAGCATCTGTGAACTGCTCCTAGGATCCCCAGGCCCACCTTGCCCCCATCAGCAATGCCGAAGGGCACGCTCCAGGCCTAAGGAGGGAAAGTGGGATGTGGATGTGTCTCGGGTAGAGGAGCCGCCAAGAGGAAATGGGCAATGAAAGCAGCGTGGGCTGTCGGCTGGTCACACAGTGAGGCGATGGTGGGCAGGGCCATTATGGCTCACACACACCACATTCAAATCCATCCCTGTCCAGGTCATGAAATATTAGAAAGCATAACTGTGACCAGCGCCGGTTGCATCTTCCTTAGGAGCTGGCAGTACGTTCTTGAGGCTTTGTTTTATCAGTGCTGGGCCAGGGTCTCAGGGTGCAAGGATTCCGTAGATATCACACATGCTGCGCGCCAGCTGCATCTAAGCACTTTCAGTGAAGGTACACATCGTGTAGTGAACAAAACTACCACGATAAGCGGGTAAACAGCAGCTGCTACAGCTCGGGAAACAGGCGCCCTCGAAAAACAGCCTCTAACATTTGACCTCAATATTTGAATGTCCAGCAAATGTACCAAGATAAGAACATGATTTACAGCCCTGTTTACAGAAACTGACTTTGGAGCACTGAAACATTGAGTGCTCTCGTCAAATGCTCTTAGAGAGAGGGCAAAGTAGACCCTAAACAGATGTCACAGTGGGAGAAGCGAAACCTACAAGTCATGGAGCGATACTCCATGGGAGTGAACAACTTGAAAAAAGGAGGGACCTGGAAGCTAAATTACCCACTAGAAAGCAAGGATTTATAAAATACAACTGACTAGACAGATAACAAGCGATGGGAGGAGTCAAAGCCCACAAAGTACATACAACAGATCATCTTGACAGCGCAAGGCTGTCTAGGCTCAACCTAAAAATAGAGCAACTCTTCATAAATACAATTAGATAAAAACAACAAAAATCTATTCAGTAGAACCAGAGATATGTAGGTTTAAAGTTTGCAGTAAATAGAGCCAAAAAGCACAAAGCGGCATAAAGTCGTGCTGAACCGGGAACAGTCAAAAGTTCAGCCTTACCACGAAGGAGTGAGGGCCAGCTACAGGGATCCAGTTAGGTCTGCTGAACAAAGTTCCTTAGGTCCTGGTTGAGGAGGATTGCAAGGTCCCGCGCCGAGGATGCGTCATGCAGCGAGGTGATGCGTCGGTTCTGAGATGTTGTGAAGCTGTGATGTGAGGTCGTGCGTCATTGTTGAGGATCCCATTGATGAGGGCTTGCGATGCAAGTGCAGTATCTAAGATGTTTCGCACAGTCGAGGTGATGCATAACTGACTTCTTAGGGTCGCATGATCGATAACCCACATATGAAGATCCCAGAAAGATGTAAGTTCCAAGAAGAGCTGACCTGAACCCCAAATGTAGTTCAGGGTTGACTTCTGGTTACAGGAAATTTGAGTGAACAAGGCTTGTTGGTTTGGAGGAATTCTTCCTTTGATAACAGTGAAGGCTTAGATCGCTCATCAAAGTTGCTGCTGCTATATCTTTATAGGAGTGGATTTCCCATTCAGCATCATGTATTTGTTGCCAAATTGGTGTACGAACCCCATTAGTAGGTTTGAGTTGAAATCGCCTGCCAAAATCTATATAGCTTTTGGTAGTCTCATCCACTGATCGCTCACTATGGCAACTATGTTTTTAAGTTGTGTCTTCTTCTTTGCCAATAGTGGGTTGATATATGATTTAGTTATGATCACTGTTACTTTTAGATACGTTGGGGGAGGTTTAAAATCCAGTTTAGCTAGAACAGGATCACCCACACCTTTGTGGAGGATGTTTTTTTTGGCCTCCGAGTGTTTGCTTATGTGTATAGCCACTCCACCAGAAGAGTGGCCTTCTTTTAGTGATGGCTGAAGGGAACATTTTGTAAAAGTCTTGTCAGTCACTACTTGTTATCTGCCAGGTCTCCTGTAGGCAAACTATGTCATGTTGAAATAGGAACCGCACTACTTCAGGTTTAGTGAGCACATTGTTAAGCCCTCTGATGTTCAAGGAACACACTGTAAGACCTGGATCTAGCTTGGGGGTCAACGATCGGGGGGATCCAAAGGGCCTTCTTTTAGGTACTCTGGTTCCTACCAATTTGGAGGATCCCTTTGTAGTTACTGTTCCTCACATCTAAACGAACTGGCAAGGATTCATTAATAATGGTTCTTGATACCAATATCCCTTAATTAACTATGTGCTCTGCTCCTCTGGCATTTTTAAGAACAGATCTTTTCTCTGGCCAACCTTCCATTGCCCGATATTTCTCAGATTTTCTTTGACCCATTTGTGCAAACGCTTTTGGGTATCTTGTTGCTGGAGGGTCTAATATTTGAATGCCCCAACGTTCCAAAGGACCTTTATATGACCACATGTTTCCCTTAATTTCTCTGCTCATAAAGACAATCCTTGTCCATTCGTTCACTTTTGTTGGTTTTGGCCTGGAGCGAATGCCACTGAATCTATGTCTGTTATGGAGATCCTTTCCAGACCTGGCAGCATTAAGAGCAGTAGTAACAAATTACCTCTGTTTATAATATCAACCTTGCATCTTGAAGCATATTCTGGGTTTAAAATTGGAGCAGGCGGGACTTTATCATCATACAGCGTATTCAAATGATGGTAAGTGGGGTTCTTGTTTGCATAGCCTTTACATCCGAATGCAAGTGCTCTGTTGCTCGAACTGGACTAACTAATCCTTCCAGTGTGTTCAATGGTATTTCAACAGGTTTTATACTCCACTTTGACTGGAAATGAGAGTGTACAGTTGGGTGGCTTATATGTTCTATATGGAGGTAGTCTGAAGCCTTTGTCTCAATTTTTGCACTATTTGCTTCCCAAGGAGTGTTGCGGCACAGACTGTTGAGGGAACTTAGGTTCTGCAAGATCTGCTTCTCATTATTTGACTTATTGGTGTCTTCTTCTGGATTCTCCGTTTGCGTACAGTCTGAGATTGTTACGGGAAAACTCTCCTGCTTGTGCCCAAAATGTCAATGGCCTCATTCTGTAAGTGTGGTGGAATGCCCAAAGTTGCCTTAAAACGTTATGGTGAGGGTTACTGATCTTACATGCTATATGTACACCACTACACATTAATTTTCCCCAACACTCCTTGTGGAAAGCCTACCCATCCTGCCTCACCCATAAAATAGCGATTTTAAATTATATTCCATTTTTACTTAACATGCACATTTTCATCAAAAATCCTTAGGAAAGTATATACTATAATCAAAAAATGCAAATGCAAATACATCATCTGCATTGAAATCACATTAATACAGCATTTCTTTTTTAAACGTTAAGGCAATACAGCCTAGCTGTAACCCTCTCTTGTTGTCATTACAGGGGCCATACCCCCCTAACCAAATATCCCTGGCTACGAGCCTGCGCAAAGGGGTGCACTTAGGTTAGATGTACTTGTGATTTTCGCATTGATTTCTGGATCCTTCTCTTTGTTGGATGCAGGGATAATGCTTTTCTTGCCATAAGAACTGCTCTCCATTTCTCCATGTTCAGTTATATGATTGGGCTCCTGAAGGGGCCTATTAGTTTTAAAAATAGAGTAGATTCTTTGGGCTGGGTCTGAGAGGGTTTTTTTTCTTATTCAGTTTTTTAAGACTTCTTTTGTTTTTTCTTGATAGTACAGCTGTGCACGATTGTGTCTCCGAGGTCTCACATTCTGTTAACTGAGGTGTGAACTACACTTGCTTCATAGTTGCTTCTTTAACTTCCTTACTCTCGGTCAGCCCCACCTGATAAATAGTATTTAGTTGTGCAAATAAATCCTGGACTTGGTTCATTTGTTGATTTGCAAGGGTAGGTGAATCCCTTACTGTAGTTTTTAAGTCCTGCATTAAAGATGTCATTATTTCTGGGAGGGAGACCAGTTTGTCCATTAAGTGTAGGTAATAACAAGGCTTTTCAGTTAACTTGGCCAATAGTTGCGCCTTTGTTATTGGATCATTCAACTTGCCGAGCTTAGCTACTATGTCTATTGTATGAGTGAGTGGTCAGCATTTGTAGCACCGAAATTTTGACATCTAATTTATATGCGTGCAAGATGGCTGCCTGCTCATTCACATGCATAGCTTTCTTTAACAGTTGCCACCAGAACCGAGCATGACTTGCTTGGTTAATACTCTGGTCAACAGCTTCAAAAATGGCTGGCAAATCATCTGCCTCCAAGAGCCCATTTTTTCCACAAGCTTTACTTCAACAGTCGTATGAAGATTTTGTATGTCTTCTCGCCTGAACTTGTAAGTTCAAGAAGAGAGTATTCTTTGCTTTTGAATTGCTCTCAGCTATTCCCTGCCTCCCCTCTGGCATGGAACTTGTCTGCTCAATCCATGGGGGCATGGTGAGTGGAATTAGTTCTTGAACCTCCTTTGGTTTGTTGCTTGTAATCTTAACCACAGGTGGCAAAGGATGCTGTGGTTTTACTATTTGACCATCAAAAACTGATGATTCTAAATCGTTCTTAGGGCTCAGGTTTGCTTGCAGTTAGAACGGCTGGCCTTCTGGTAACACCAAGAGCATTTCTTCTTCGTGGACAATTTCGTCCGACCATGTGAGGTCATCAAAGGTGTCATCCAATGACATTTTCTTTGAAAACTTTTTTTAAAGTTGTTGTTTTCTTTTTCCTCTACGAGGCCTGCAACAAAAGAGAACTGCCTGTTCTCACTGTCCGTCCTGGGGTTGCTCGCAAGTGGTTGCCAGAGGCAATTTTGGCTTATTTGTTCACTTTATCATTGATTTCCTTTGTTGAGTTTTAGCACTTTTTCCTGTGCCGTTAGGGCTTTGGATCTTACTGCTGGAGGAGTGGGGGGGTTCTCACCAGGGGAAGCAGGCTGCACAGAGTCCTAGCACGACCACCTCTGCATCACCTGGGCTCTACCCTTTCGGGTAGCACAATAGTGTCGCACCACACTACCATTAACACCTCACCTTGATCCAGGTGGCTTCTTTACTCTTGCGTTGATGTACGTCTTCCTATATTTTGCCCGATTTTTCACCAACGAAACACGCCCATCTATGGAGCAGCCAAGCCACCTCTAAACACCTCCAGAAAAGGCGGCAGAGCAGAGCTGACTACAGGTCAGCAGGACAGTGAACAGCTGAACAGCAGATGAGCAGATGACCAAGCTTACAGGCAAGTGGGTAAACGTGCAGTGAGCAGACTCCCTTAAGAGGCATAAACCTCACTGGCCTAATGCCGGCTGCCTTCGCGCCACTAGAGGAGCCAGCAGCCTAACGCTCTTATCAGCACGCTGCAAGATGATAGAGGTCGACCTGCCTCTCTGCACCTTCTCGCTCAAGGGGAGTGCTTTGTGCCACACTCCACACCAGGCCACTTGCTAGCATTTTCCTCCGGTCCAGCCTGTAAAAACAGCACAACTCCAAAACTCTGACACGTGAAGGAACCAATGGGCGGGCAAACGAGTGCGCTGAGTTAGCAGTGAAACTGCAGCAGCACTAGGTAGGCAGAATCTGGCTTTCAGAGCTGCTGATACCGCAAAACACTGTTTGCAGAACTGCTCGCAGCCGCATTAAGCCACTTCTGCTGCCAAAGGTTTAGCACCTGGCTGGTACTAACAGCCGATGCTGCTGCTTTACTGAGCAGGAACCAGAGCAGCTGAATATCAGACACTGGCTCTGTCCTCCTCAGTGTCTCCGTGTCCTCGGCCACGCCCCCTCTCTGCGCCGTGTGTGTGCGTCTCTCGTCTCCTGCCTTATTTACTTCATTATCCTCCCACAAACCACGTGCCCTTACTAACTCTCGATCTCCAGCCACTGTTTTGACAGTCAAAAGAAAGCCAGTCCTAGAGTTTACAGGCACATGTGGTGATGATATCCATTCACATCCTACCAGGTCACATCTACACACTCCATGGAACATGACATGTACCTCACAACAATCATGAAGTGACCCAAAAACTCAAACTAGCAAATTGCCCTTTACTGCCCAACTTATCTCTCACTATAGACTAAGGGCCATATTTACAATGAAGTAGTGCAGCGCGGTGCTGCAAGCCATTTGGCTGCGCTGTGCTGCGTTACTTTCGGAGCAAAGGGATACGTCATATTTGCAACAATATGGAGTATCCCTGCGCTCTCCTCTGCACTAGCGCACAATTGTCTGCCATGCGTCAACGCAGGCACCCTTGCACCATGGTACAAGAGTGCCTGCATTGCGGGGATGATTGTTTTTGTGCAGGAAGGGACACCTACCTGCACAAAAAACAATCACAAGAAGTGGTTTCCTCTTTCTATGCATGCTGCAGAATGCAGCACACATAGAAAGAGGAAAAAACTAGGAGAAATAAAAGTATTTCTCCTCGTTGTGCCTCCTTATGCCTCCCCTGGGGAGGCATATGATTCTGACGCATTCCCAGGTTTACAAAACGTTGCACATCTTGGAATGCAGCAGAATCCGTGGGTGTTGTGTGGGAACACCCAGAGCAACAACCATGGAAAGTGCTGAGTGAAAAGGGGCAGTATTTACAAGGACATGAAAAGCCATGCAGGGTGGCTTTACGTGTCCTTGTAAATATGGAGCACCACACTGCGTCGCCGGTGTGGTCACAAAAAGTGTTGCTTTGGCGGCACAAGGGCCTTGTAAATATGCCCCTAAATACTGAAGGGCTGAATAACAGTTCATTCCCTATCTTGTAATAGTGCGCCCGAGCCCACTCAACCTTATAGAATTGCGCTGTTACAAAACCCTCTGCTTTGAAGGTTGCATCATCTGGCTTGAGTACCTGTTGACTGCAACTCAGAAATTTAATTCCTCATTGATTTGGGCTTATTAAGAGTTTAATGAATAATATCAGAAAAATCTGGAAGTTATATTCTCTGCCATTGCAGAACTATTATCTGTAGAATGCTCCACCCTGGACATTCGATCTTTCACCATCACACACTGGTGCGCACACATCCATCAAATTTGGCTACTCAAGCTTCAACCTTGCTTTCTAATCCTACAATCTTTGCCAATGTAAATGTATTCATGTTTTTATTCCCTTGGACTTCTCTCAAAATTTGTGCCGACTTACATTGCAACAAGTTAGATGACCTAGGTCTGGAGGTTTCAATTGCCATCAACTGAAGGGTTCTTGTTTCCCAATGCACTAGTAGTTTCCGCATTCATGAGCTCTCTGTAGGCTTCGTTTTGTATTCTTAATGAGAACTGGTATGTAGAATACATTAAAGTAAGCCTGCTTGCAGGCAGTTGATGTTAGATCTTAAGAAATGCAGCTGTTACTTTCTTTTCTTGTACAATAAAGTGCTATTTTACGTACCTTGTGAAGTCCTTGCACTGAGGCCCACGTGACAAGTCGCCCAGATGTGCCTACTTCGGTTTTAGGGAACTAGGTTTGTCTCTCGGGGTTGGATCAACATCCTGTGATTCTTGGCAAATCACTTAATTTGCGTGTACTTACAAAAAATATGAATGTGTCCTTGTGTAGTGTAACTGGTGCTCATGTAAAGTGCTCCAATACCTTCAGGACAAGTTTGCGCTATATAAAACTGCAAAAAAACAAAAGAATGAGGGAAATCTACCCATATTAGTGTTACAAGTCGAACAGTAAGACCACCTGCAGAATCATCTCACGTGACCCAAATCAATTCTACCAGGTAAAAACCTTGCTCGGTTTTCCCTCCCAAAAAGTCATAGAGTTCAGAAAAATCATGCAGACATCACTGTGATATGAATTCTTTTGGCGTGTTATTTCCCATTCCATCATGGAACTATATGGCATTACTAGTAAACCAAAGGTAATATCACATTGTGGAAATACTGATCTTGCAGTATCACTAATAGTGGGTGCGGTATCACCCCAAACACCTCGGTGAGGATAACGGAGGCCTTAATATTGGCTGTGAGTAAACCCACACCGTGCCTAATCATTGCCTACTGCACTGATTCGATTGCTACCCAGTGGTTATCTGTTGACAGCAGTGCTTAATTTGTGCCGGTGGTTTCCGGTGCTCAGCACTGGTACTTAATTGTCAACACTGCACTTCGGACAGTCTGCCACATGGCGGAGCTGCTCAACTAATTTTGAGGTGAGCAGAACAACGGTTGGTAATGATTACAATATACATAAAAAATTACTAACACCTGCCTCCTCCTTTAGCTTTGGGGACCTGTAATAATCAGTACTGTCCCACTTGCAGGTGAGAGAGATGATTAGTAGTTGTTTTGGCAGCGATGACAAGGGCGACGGGTGGTGCAAGCTGCAGTGGCCTCCTGGTCAGGGCCCTGGTACTTATTACTTTACAAATTAAGCACTGGTTGACAGTATAGCAGCATTTCCCCTTTGCCTTTTTGAGCGTGCTACTGCTAAAAACAGAACCGTCCCTGGTGCATTCAATTGCAGCAGCTTTGACTTATTTCTCTTATTTGTTTTTCTTCATTTAAGATCATAGGCTACTTGCCAGAAAAAAGTGTTAATAGCGTAAGAAACACTGCTCTAATTGTACATTGTATCCTTTTTTACAGGAGGGTCGGAGCTCCGGGTAAGAAATCCTTTATCTTTGAAAACTTTGCATGAGGAAACCATCTCAAGGACACATTCTTTACTGTAACTTTCTAAAAGAACTGTGTGGGCAAAAGAGGAGGAAACGACCCTTGCAGGTTAGGACAGTGCGTGCCAGAACATCTCAAGAGATGAATTCATTCATTTTTTCTGCGAACGGGAGAGTGAGCACAGAATAAATCCTTGCCTCTGACAAATGCTCCTCCCTGGTACAATTTATTCTACTTTCAAAATGTGAATAAAGCCAATTAGCTTTGTAAGTGCTCCGTGTGGTCTTTGGGGAGTTGGGTAAATTAAAAAAGGATATTTTGTTACAGTGGCTTCTCTCCTTATGTGCTGTTTCGCACATTTTTATAGAGATTTTAGAAGCATAATGTGACAGATAAGGTCAACGGTACCTGAGTACAAAGCACATATATATATATATCAAGGTATATGGAGTTTCACGAACTAGGTGAGTCTCGAGATCTCTGTATTGTTAGGTTATTCATTTCTCTTTTAATTTTGTTCCATTCCATAAAGTGGCTTTACGTGGCCTTGTAAATATGCCGGGGCACATTGCGCCACCGGAATGTGAACAAAAAGTGAAGGTCCGGCTGTGCAAGATGCCCCATAAATGAGGCCCCTAATGTTTCCTTCAGTGTCTAAATGTGATTTATTTTTGATGGTTGATAGTCAGGGGCAAAGGGCTGATCGTTTCAAACAAATAGTTGATCTTGTTTTTTCACTTTTTTGTTGTATTGTATTTTATGGCTTGAATGAGTTACCATTTCACACACTTCTGTGTGCTTGTAAGCTAACTCTCGAATGATCCATGGCTAAATCAGTATGAAAAATTTGAACCATTTTGCAGAGTTTGCGAAGAAACAAAAGAAAAAATATTTCCATGAAAATGTAAAACGGAACGAAAACACTTATTATTTAATTTCAATACTTTTCCAGCCCTATGAATAAGATCGGAAATCATAGAACCTCCACATTCCAATGCTTCTAATTCCCCATGTGCGCCCTCCGTCACAGTCATCCCATTCTAAATCAGTATGACTTACCTTGGATTTCACCTTCGTGACCGCTGTAATTTATTCCCTCCAATCACTTGCAACATTATTTCACACATATGAACTGGAGTTAGTGGGTCCATAACTCTTACATGACAATTAGTGTTTCTGTGCCCGTGTCTATGTTAAATTGAAATGTTGCTCTTTGAACCTCCGTGGGATCTTTGAAAGTGATGACGTATGAATACCTACCATGAACTGCCTAAAGAGTGAGTGATATGAGGGAGATTGACTCCCAGGGGTGGGGGTGTTGGCCAGTCATGATGGGATTCTACCCTGTGAAATTTGTGAAATCATTGTGCCACATAAAGCATGTTTGGCACTATTTTCATATACATTTGCTAAAACGTGATAGGCCCTGAAAAGAAATTCTATTTTATTCAACATTTTTACCATACTTTCACAATGTGTCAAACAAGGCAAACCCCACAACTGTGTTGGGATCTACTTCCCCCAAGAACACTTTGGGAAAATGGTGAACTTTTAACACATTTTCCCTAAATAAAAACTGAAAAGTCATAGATAATAGGGGGTGTTTAGAAAATTCAGTTCCACGTGGCCTTTTTCATAACATTATTCTACACGTCTCTATTTCAGTTCCTTGCATTGTGCCTTCGATATTTTTCTAAATAGATTCTCAGTCCTATGCAATGAATGAGAATCTCTTTGGAAAGGGCAGGATGTAAAAGTAAAAAATACATAATCCTAAGCCCTAATCAACACAGCTACTGATTTTTCAGAAATTGGCTATCAGTACTATAGCTGAGGTTAAAGAGGCTTACCGGCTTGGATGGCAGAAAGGTTAAAATAGTCATGCTGGCTAGGATCTCAAACAGCAGTAGTGATAAATGACCCCTTCCTTCCTTTACATACTTCAGTTTCTACATTGCCTTGAATACGCTAGAGATTCAGGAGAGGTGTGCGTCTTGCATGCGGTTGTGCAAAAAACATTGGGGCATATTAGCAAGACCGGCGATAAAATTATCGCCGTTTTAGCGGCAGGAAACTGCCGCTAAAGCAGCGATAATGGGCTTGCTAATATGCGTTATAGAATTCCAATAGAAGCCCAGGTTAGATGTGCAGGACATCTAACCTGGGCTTCTATTGGAATTCTATAACGCATATTAGCAAGCCCATTATCGCCGTTTTAGCGGCAGTTTCCTGCCGCTAAAACGGCGATAATTTTATCGCCGGTCTTGCTAATATGCCCCATTTTGTCCATGTTATGCTGATGCAAGTCATGCAGTGAATCTACAAACTCTGGGGTATATTTACAAGGCGATAGCGCCACCAAAACGTCACTTTTAGTGATGTTTTGACAGTGATATGCCCTTCTCCATATTTACAAAACACTGCTAAGCCACTTTAAGTAGCTTAACACCTCCTTGTAAATATGGCCCCTTTACACACATCACTTTGCGTGAAAGGGGCGAGCAATGGGTGTTGCAGTGGAAGTTCCACTGCAACACCCATTGCATTTTGTTGCAGCCCCAGATTTACAAGGATTTGTAAATCTGAGGCAGCACCAAAAACACAATAGCAGGCATTAGAAGGGCTCAACAAGGAGAAATTCTTTTATTTCTCCTCGTTATTGCTTTTTCTATGTGTGCTGAATTCTGCAGCACACAAAGAAAGAGCAAAAAGCCATTAATTATTGGTTATATGCAGGAAGGTGTCCCTTCCTGCACATAAACAATCATTAAATAATGATCATTTGCTGCTTCTATGTGTGCTTCAGAATGCAGCACACATAGAAGTAACAAATCGCCATTATTGATTGTTTGTGTGCAGGAAGGGACACCTTCCAGCACATAAACCATATTTTCCTGCAAGGCAGGCACCCTTGCACTATGGTGCAAGTGTGCCTGCGTTGGCGCTAGGCAGCTAATTTCAGCGCCAGTGCTGAGGAAAACACAGGTGTGTAGCATATTGTTGGAAATACAGTGCGTCCCTATATCTTGGAAATGTAAAAGCGTGGCACTGCCAAATTTGGCGCAGCTCGGCACTCTGACATTATCTTGTAAATATGCTCCTCTGTCTTGTAGGTACCAGCATACCGGGTCCTGCAAAAATGAGCAAAAAGCCTCTGTTAAATTTATAGTGATTCACAGAGCACCAAAAAATATTGGGCTTGTGTACCAGCAGACCTTCACAATGGTCATAACAAATGGCCTTTTTCTGATTGGCAGAGAGGGTCCATGTGTTACGACCATTCTGATTAGCCGCTGAAAGATAATCAGAATGTCTCGGGACAGCCCGCATCTCTCCTGGCCACGTTTTTTCTCTGTTTGCGCATGCAATCTTCTTGATTTTTATAGTTTGTCTGTGGAAAGCATATTGGCACATTTTTCTCCCAATTTCGTTCTGTAACTGAGCAGTGGCGGCTCGCCGAGGGAGTGCTGCAGGGTGGTGAGGCGGGGCCGAGTTGGCGATGCAGCGCGCACAAGGTAAATTGTTTTATTTATTTATTTAGTTACCTTACTCCGTTCCGCCGTATGTCGGAGTCCACTACCGCCCACCCTGCCCCTCCCCCGCCCCGCCTCACCGCCTCGCAGCACTCCCTCAGCAAGCCGCCACTGTAACTGAGCTAAAATATCATGCATATTTCATATGATTCAGTGTTCAGTGAAACAGGCCTAGTCTTGCACTGTGGCAAGGAAAGAGTATGACTGGAGTTTAATGAAACAAGCGAGTTTGCCAACACAAACACTCAGCAAATGAAAAAGCTGATTAAAGACATTTAAAATAACACATTTGCTTTCAGAAAGTACAGGCATATAGGCGCTGGTAAGAGAAAGGGCACTGCCAATAGAAATGCAAAAGCCATAGTATCTACAGGGGTGGCTTCTCCGTTATGGCGGAGGAGCATCACCCTACTGAAAAATAAAATGATAAAACCATTTTATTATCATTTTATTTTTCATTACTGCCAGCCGAGGTTAGGGCAGGGCCATCCTGCTGAGCATCACGCTTTAGGGAGGAGTGTTGGGCACTTGTAAGTGCGAATGTCATTTTTGCCGGCCGTCTTAGGCCGGTCAAACAGACATGCACACTCATGTTTCTCCCACCCGTGTGTTGCAACAGCTGGGTTGGAGAAAAGACCCAGGCTCCCTGGGCCTGAGCGAGCGCCAAGTCAGCCCACTCAGGCCAATCACAGCACTGCTCTCATGCTGATATTACCAGCATGAGAGCAGCGTCGTGATTGCCCCCTGAGAGCCTGTGCAGTGTGATAGTGTCAGGAGAGGAGCACCGAGGCGGTGGGCGCAGGGGCAGATAAGTGTTTTTTAAATAATTATTTTCCCCTCAGCCCCACACTCCCCCCACATTCGTATTGCCTCACCACCCCAAATTTGAAGCAGCCGCTACTGAGAAGCTGTCATGGAGCAGAAGAGGAGACTCCTACACTGCCTGCTCCTTAGATCCCTGGATCAAAGCAGATTATGCACCATTGTCTTTATCTGAAGGTCAAAGGTAAAGTGTTTAAAAACAAGCACATCTTAATGGAGCCATTGCACACTGAATGCAAACTAAGACTGCAGAACTAACAACTAACAACAAGAACTAAGACTGCAAGAATGTCCACTCTGAAGAGCACAGGTTTAGGACGAATGGGGTCTCTCCAGGAATGTGTTGAATGCATGAATGCTAAGAAAGAAGAGTTCATAAATACACTCTCTAAAAAAAAAGAGACAAGGAAACAGTCAGTCATCTGAGAATCAATAAAACATCCATTACTAAAAAACAGCTTAGCTTTATATAAATTTGTACTACACATGACCCGTGACATTTGAAATTTAACAATTAGGATGGCTTATTAAACTGCCATTAATAATATTTGATTGATTCACAATATTTCTGAAATCTCCAATATAGATTTAGGAACTCCAGTTTTGTTCATAGTAAATAGAAGTGTTATTTGATAGGTGCAATCAGCATTGAAGTTAAAAAAATGTAATCTAAATTGATAGGACTCTACTTTCTGTATTATATAAAAACACACTACATTTAAATTGCCATGTTAAAAAATGGAAATCAATTAATAATTTAGGAATCCAACTTTCAAAACGAACATTTTTATGGGCTGCGTAAAAACGTCAAAATACATAAACACATATCCATGTTATGTTAGAAGACTGTCAACTATAAAATCAGGAATATAAATATGGAATATTGCCAGATTTTCAAGCATTTCTCATTATGCCGTTTCTTTAAAACCAGTGATTTCCGACAGAACTAATGACAACTAATTATAAAATCTGGGACAGTTCTTCAACTGAATACTTGTCCAGTTAGCTCTATGAATATTTAACACCGTCTCACTTTTTAAGCCGTGCTCTTTTGATGTTTATGCTTGCAAAGATTTCGACATGGCTAAAGATATGCTCCATCCTGACAATGCTTTTCCGGCATCAGGTTAAGATGATTTCCTGGGGATGAGTGCCCTTTGACGTAGATCTCTATAGCGTTTCCGAGAATTTTGACACCAAGTTAATAGACGGGCGTTAAGGGGAAGAACAGGCGTGTCTCGAGTGGAACCTGTGATCGGCAGAGGAAGAGGATGATAAAGTTGTGTGTACAGGATATGCACCCGTGGAACGATGAGTCTGGAATAGTTTACATTAAGGCTACAAACTTAGAAACGTGAATGTAAGCAAATGCTTCAGTTTAGAGGAAACTGATGGAATACTCGATAATGCTAAAAATATCTGATTTGGTCACTGGTGTTTACTGGGTGGCAGTTTAGCACTGAAGCATTACATTCAACATAGAAGTAAGTATTGAGTCATAGGAAGATGGAATCTATCCATGTTATCGTTGTTTCTTCTTCAATATTTAAACATGCCATAGGGAGAGACAATTCCATGTATAACTGTGGTGGTTAAAATTTAGTGGAAACAAATTGAAAATATACCTTTAGGCTCTTTCCGTTTTTACATACAGAACATTGAGGCAGATGTATCAAGGATTGCATTTGCGATTCCTTAATAGCGAATTTTAGCGAATTGCTATTAAGGACTCGCAAAATGCTATGTATGTAGGAATCGCTATAATAATTGTGATTCCTTAATATTCCTTAATTGCGAATTGCAAATTGCGATTCGCAATTAAGGAATACCTTCCCATTCATTCCTATGGGCGTAGAGGCCCATAGGAATGAATGGGAAGACATTCTCAATTTGCGAATCGCAATTAGAGAATCGCAAATTGAGTATGCAATTTCAAGGGTGCCAGGGTGTCCTTTTGACACCCTGTTGCACCCCTGAAATCTGTATGTGTGCACATATGGCGCACATACATGCCCTAAGGGCCCTAAGGGCATATATGTGCGCCACATGGCACTTTGAAAAATGCTAAAAAGTGAATTTTTCAAAGAAATCGCATATTACCACCAACTTGGAGTTGGTGGTAATTTGCGATTCCTTAAGGCCAAATTGCACTTTTTAGTGCTTCTTACATTGGATTTAAGGAATCGCAATTTGCGATTCCTTAAATGCAATCGCAAAATAGGGAATCGCAAATTTTGCGATTCCTTATTTTACGAGGCAGTTTTGCCTTAATACATACCACTAAGCAAAATTGCGTTCGCAAACGCCGAAATTCTGTGAATTTCGGCGTTTGCAAACGCAATTTTGCTTGATACATCTGGCCCATTGTATTTGAGATTAAAACTGTTGCACTTGTGAAAGTGTATTATGCATAGCGTCTAGCCTTAAAAACACACATTTCCTTTTTCGATACAGTACATTTAAAAACATGGGCCTGTATGTACTATGGCTTAGCAAAGGCGCTCATGCAATGCGAAGATCCCCATCAACATTTACTTGCAAAAACTATTTTGCACCGACAGTTGATGCAAGTGTACACCAAATGCCTTTGTATTGTGTAGTGCCAAACCCTTGATAATCTCTGCAAAGGGAGACTTACAAGTAGAAACAGCAGAAACACTTGAAGATCCCATGCAAAGCTGTATCTATTAAACTCTACGGGCCCGATTCACAGAACTAACTTAAGACAAAATCCTAAACTTACTACCATTTTGGTATTCACAGAAGGCACTTACTCATTTTGGTATTCACAGAAGGCACTTACTCATTTTGGTATTCACAGAAGGCACTTACTCATCAATGAGTAAGTGCCTTCTGTGAATACCAAAATGAGTAAGTGCCTTCTGTGAATACCAAAATGGTAGTAAGTTTAGGATTTTGTCTTAAGTTAGTTCTGTGAATCGGGCCCTACCTGCTCACAAACTTAAAGATTGGATATTGAATCATGCAGATATTTATATTTCTTTTTTCTTTAGCCCTCCCTAACTTATATCTTGAAATAGCCATTTGGCCCTGAGGAAGATCTCAATAAATTTTCTGTTCCACCAAGAGATCGAAACGTATAAGCATACCTGAGGAGTACTGATGTGCCATCATAGTTGAACTCTGTGTAAGACTTGATACTTGTGATGGACACTAATATCCTGTTGCTGGTGATTTACTTGCTCCCTCAGATCGGATTAGGTAGATTAAGGTGATGGACATTTATATGCCATTGCTGGTGATTCAAGCATACCCTCAGATGGGACTACATAGATTAAAACGATGTACTCAAATCGTTAATTTATATATCAGTAGTAAGAGCGTCAGTATTTTTTCTTTTTCTTTTAAAGTCTAGGAAATACATGTTGGCCATCATTTGTGTTGTAACTGTAGTGATAAGATATTTTTCATGTTTATTGTTGTTACATTTTCCATATAGAAGTATCTCAACTGGCAACAAGTGTAATTGGAATTATAATGAATATTTTCTTTCTCAAAAAAGTATGGTCAATAATAACGTAGGCATGTTGCATATTTACGAATGAATGCATAATCTGTGGTTAGTGGGGGACCTATGGTTTAAGAATATTACTGGGATCCTAACTGCTACTATCCTCAATATGATCTATCCATGTTCAACTTGTATCTTTGAGCACAGCTAGGCTTGTGCTATTTGACATATCTTTTCTGTTTGTCTGTACGAATGGAATTTTTGCTCTTCACTACAACAAAAACATGTCATCGGAATTGCACAAGGCTTGACATGCAGTTAGACCTTCAATCATGGCAGATCCTTTTTGGGTCGCATTAAATGTGTTCAGAAGTTTTTGATATATAAGCATTTTTAAAAGGTACTGAGTGAGATTTAAGGAGCCAATCATTTCTATATTTTATATTCGCCACTGTCCAAGGTTCTGAAAGGAGATTTTTCACCCGTCAGCCATTGCATATATGCAGACTGTCTGCAACATGTCCATGGTATATGAAAAATTAAAAGATACCTGTGGTCAAACTATGTCCTGCATGTGAAATATTTTTTTCCTGTTGGGTTTATTATTGAAGAAATTGTTTGTCAATCCAAGAGGTCGACAAAGGATGATTAAAGGAATCAGAGCATCACATTCTGCCTTACAAATATATCTCTTTTTCAAGTGGCATTAGTGGAACCCATTGGGTTCACAAATCCAGCTATGCATTTAACCTAAGCAGCTTTCTAGGAATGACTGAGACCCATTCAAAGCTGGTGGTGCTTAGATGGCATTTTTTAATGCTGGTAGATCTGTATGCAGCCACAAAGACCTTCAGAGAGGGGAAGTGCTTCTAGCAAGTGGTTCATGTCTGAGGAAATTGACCTACTTCTAATATGTAGTTCTCGCAAATACACCCCTTTCATGGAAGTGTTCATGATTCGTGTTGCTATCTTGGAATGATTTATGGTCATTGCTGCGTGGTTCTCTTGAAATGCAAACGTTCACAAACATTTCAAGATGGTGAGGTAGCGTATCATGGACATTCTATAATTGTACCCAAGCTCACGAGTTGTAAGACAGTTGTGATGATTTTATATCAAGACCACAGTTTGAGGTCAAGCATGTATCCATTTATTTTACATTGAACATATTGAAATTGGCCACAGTGATGGGAGACATCAAGTCAATGGTACAAAATGAAAACAATCCTGATACCTACCCTAATCTTGGCACTAAAGGATAAAGCCAACACTTAAGAACACTTAAGAAGCTAGGGTTCATGAAATATATGAAATATTTAAAAAATCTCCTCCCTCCACTAAGAATGCAGAACAAATCTCTTCCTCAGAATGCAGCAAGAGTGCCTTGATATTTAAGACCAAGAAGAGGGGAACAAACCAGGGGCACTCCAGACCAGACCACAAACCGCTACCAGTGGGCCACATTTGTGGATTCGGGCTCTCTTTTTCTTTGCGATGGTCAGCTCCAAACCACTGCACACTTGCAAGTTCACAAATATGCAAAAGCAGGACAAACACTGGACTGGGCGTAACAGGCATACCAGGGGAGGGGAGCTCCCTGTATTGCAAGCCGCACCAAAACCTAGGAGGTCCGCTTCCGCAGACAAGGGGCACTACCTCGTGCAGAGGGCTCTAACCCTCTGTTTTCCCTAGTTTTGACCTGAAATAACAGGTGCACAATGCTCAGTGCATGCAATACACTCAGGTACAAATAATCTCAGTAGACTCAGTGGTCTTAAATGTCTCAATTGGAGGCCTGTAGAAAATCAAACAGCCGACCCACACTGACAACCTCACCCGCTTTGCAGTCTAGCAGTCACCGAGGCCCCTCTCACATTACACACCTTTTAATTCAGTATTTATTTGCTTTATTTATTTACTTGCAGTGCCAGTCCCGGGCATCGGCCCTCAAGCTTCAGGCCTCCAGCGCCCTCCAAGGACCAGACATGCTGCCAGTGTGCTGAGAATGGCCTGCCGAAAACCTCCTCCTCGCTCGTTCACAGAATGAAAATAAAGTCAACGAAAGTGTGAGCAGCAGGCAAAGGAGCCAAGGAGCAAGGGCCAGGGGATGAAGAGGGTAGGAGGTTTCTCCGTTGTAGCAAGGCGGCGAGACAGCAAGCTCCGCAGCGAGTGGGTGAATCCAACAGGCAATGTCCAACACACGTTCTCGTGATTCATGGAGCCGTTCTCTCACCTTCTGCGGCAGCTTCTCAGTGGCTCTCCCCCTGCCCATACTACAGCCCAGCCTGGGCCCAATTGGCCACAGCACGCTTTGGCAAGTGGCAAGAGGCAAGTTCGGCGCTGTGCAGGTCCCCGTGAATACCAACTCCTCTTCGCTATGCTCCACATGCAGTCTGACGTCAGGCACAGTGCAATCCAATAAGCTGCAAATACATTCCAAACCCAAGAAACCATGTTATGGGTTTTTCATCCTGAAGGTTCAGAGAATTCTCCTCACTATTTGAACATAGACAGAACCAAGGAGTTTTGTAGCTCGGAATGTATTAACTTTCAAATGTCTGATAGGGGAAACAAGCCCTCTTCTGTTGCTTGGGCCATTGGATAAGAATGGCTATTGTTCAGTAGGCCTGGGTGAAATTTTAATTATGCCAGAGTAATCGGAGTAATTTCAGTAATTACACATTACTCCTGTGAGGTGAAATTACTGAAATTATGCAATTACTTCAGCTTGAGTAATTAAGAGTAATGTGGAGAGTAATTTAGGGCAAACATCTACTGAAGCAGCACAGGAGCAATGAACTAAGAAAGAGCGAGCGGCTGCTGGCTTCTGCTGTGAATGTCCTGTGGCATTTAATGTTATTTTCTTGGTGCAAAATGCATCCTTAGGCCCTTTTTGGACACAAGGGTGCATTTTGGACTAAGAAAACAGTGCTAAATGCTGAAATATGCTTCTCACACAATTATGCATAATTATGAGTAATTTTGTGGTAATTACGAGTAATTACGCTGGACAGAATTATGCCAGTTATGCCTATTCCCACTGTTCAGGTCTGTTCATCACTGGGGAAGGTTCCTCCAGTGGGGCTTCAAGTAGAGTTATGACTGCCTCTTGAGGAGAAGCTAAGGGGGTTCCTCTTCACAATATTTGTAGGGCAGCCATATTGGTGCATTCTAACACTTGTTTCTCACTACGGCCTGGATATTTTGGGCTCACGTAGTGACTGCTTTGGGTCTGGGGTTATGGGTGCTACTCCTGTTTAAGAGACTAACTTGCCTCTTTCTTATACAAATGATTGCATTACATCAGAGTTTTTTATTATTATTTCTGTGCCCAGTTCATGTGCTTTATACATCAACACGTATGTCACGACTGGGACAAGGAAAACAAATGAGGAGGTAATGTTCAGATTATCTACAGATAATCTTTTTACTTGGAGTTATATTCTTCCTTGTCCCAATTCGTTTCCCTCCAAGCCTCTCGCCATTCTGGGCAATGTGTCGGGATGTTGTCTTTTTTCTTCCTTTTGTATTCCTAACTCCAGTATGTTGGTTAATGTGTTAGAGGGAAGGGAAGAGGCTTGAATAACCATAGAAAGGGAAGAAAGACAATGTTTGAAGATAGGTAAGAGTCTTTCTTCTCAGTTGCTGCATCAAGTATGTCAGAACTGGGACGATGAAGTCTTTTTTGAAGGCGTTGCAGACATATTTTATTATGCTGTGATGTGCCAATGATGGAGTGATGGAATTATTAGAATTTACTGTTACATTGTATTATTCTAAACATCAATAAAATGTTAAAAAATATATTTTGATATGCTGTTTGTGGGTGCTTTATCTGCTACTTGTAATTATCGCCCAGGCTGTTTAAAGCATATGCATATTGTCCTGAGTGTTTTTGTATTGTTTTATTTCATACATATGAATTTTTGTAATTTCTCTCTTCCAATGATTCTCTGAATTGTTTTCAAGGGTTTTTACACCCAAAAACATGATTGACAGATATCACTGTTGTTATTCACCTAGCAAATTGGCTACCAATTGCGATCAAGATATACTCCATAGTTCTGTACAGTTGTCACAGTGCATGTTGGATTGCAGATCCTGCTCCCCCACAATATTACATAACAAATTCTCAAACATACAAAAGCCTTCAGATGTGCAACATATTTTTGCTTTGGAATCCTTGCAAATGTTAGTAGAGAGATTCAGGTTAGATGACTGCATAAGTGAGAAGCATACCACTAGAACACGCTAGCGGCAATTTAAGCCAAAATGAATTCTTCTGTCAATTAGCTTTGCAGCTAAAGAAATATAGACACACACACATTTGTCACTTTATGACAAGGTAAACATTGCATATATTTCCATTAAACTTAGCTTATACAAATGCGAAGAAGTTAGCCATCCTGATTCTTGAAACTATCGTAATTTGTACTTGTCATTTTATTGATTTTTAATGTATGTGGATACGTTATAAGGAGGATTGTTTTGTGCAGGAAGGTACACATTCCTGCACAAAAACAATCCTGAGAGGCATTTTCCTTTTTCTAGCGTGCAGCAGGATTCAGCAGACATAGAAAGTGGAAAAATGAGGATAAATAAAGATATTTCTCCTCGTTATGCCTTCTCTGAGGAGGCATAGCATTTTCATGCATTCCCAGGCTTACCACTAATGTTAAATCTGGGAATGCGCCATAATCCATGGGTGGATGTGTGGGACCACCTATGCTCCACCCATGGAATGCCTTCCAGGGGCTGAGTAATGCAAGGCAGCGATTTGCGCTGCCTTGCGTTACTCTAGTTTATCAAGCCATGCAGGGCCAGGCAAGATGGCCTTGCGTGGCTTGATAAATCTGACTTTAGTGTTGCATCGCCCTTACACCCCCTTTCGTGGTACAAGGGCTACAAAACACTATGGTAAATATGCCCCTAGTTTTTTTTTTTTATGATCCGATTTTATTAAATTCTGTTACAGAACTTGATTTGTGATGTTTTAAAATTCGAAATAAGCTAAAAAATGTTTTTTAAAAATCCCATCATCTTACATGAATTTTTCTGTGTTCTCCTTGACACTTTGCATTGCCTGTTATTGTCTGTTTATTTTAACAGCTGTAATGATTTTATCACTGAATTGTTTGTTTCTGCGCTGTGAGTCGTTTATGTTTTTTCCATATTTACTACTGACTTAAAGCTCTTTATCAATACCAAAGAAAAATGAAAAAGTAAACAAGGTAACTGGGATCCTATATGTAACCGGAAAAATAACACATCTATTAAATTCATTGTCATTTATATTTGTATAGATTCTGGGGGTGATGGTTGGTGTAAAAATAAAGACTGATGCCCAGATTTATGAAAAAGTTACGCAACACAACGCAGTAAAACAACTTGCTGTGCTGCACTGCATGACAGGGAGAAAGCAGGAATGCGCACTGATGCTGCCTAGGGCCAATGCAGGCCCCCTTGCACCATTGTGCAAGGGTGCCTGCGTTACAGGCAGAATTGCTTTTGTGCAGCAAAGGACACCTTCCTGCACAAAACAATACTCAGAGGTATTTCCTCTTTCTATGTGTGCTGCAGAATGCAGCACACTTGGAAGGAGGAAATAACTAGGAGAAATTAATATATTTCTCCTTGTCCGTTATACCTCTGTTGGGGGGTGTGCTATTTTGATGCATTCCAAGGTTTACTAGTCTTGGTATATCTGTGAATGCACCAAAATCTATGGGTAGATGCGTGGAAATGGCCACACTCCACCCATGGAACGCCTTCCCAACACAGGGTAACACAAGGTAGTGAGTTGCGCGGCCTTGGGTTACTCCAGATTTACTAAGCCACTCTGAGTCATGCAATGTGGCGTTGTGTGGCTTAGTAAAGCTCTCTAAAGCTCTTGCATTTCTGCCCCAATGGGAGCGCAAGGGCTTCGTAAATCTGGGCTTGAGAATTTAGGGGCCACATTTATCAATCCTTCATGCAAAGCAACGTAGCAGGTCAACTTGCTGCGCTGCATGAAAGGGAGAGGGCAGGAATGCACCATATTTACCAATATATGGCACAATCCTGCTCTCTCCCTGTGCTGGCGCACAATCTGTTGCCTAGCACCAATACAGGCACCCTTGCATCATGGTTAAAGGTTTCCTGCATTGCAGGCACTATCATTTTTGTGCAGGAAGGGGCACCTCTGTCCTCTGAGGCATTTTCCTTTTTCTAATTGTGCTGCAGAATGCAACAGACTTAGAAAGAGGAAACAACAAGGAGAAATGAAGATAGTTCTCCCCGTTGCACCTCCCCTGGGAAGGTGTAGCATTCTGACACATTCCAAGGTTTACCAGCCTTGGTAAATCTGTGAATGCACTAAAATCTATGGGTGGATGCATGGGAATACCCACGCTCCACCCATGGAACGCCTTCCCAGGGCAGAGTAACGGCAGGCAGTAACTTTCACTGCCTTGTGCTACTCCAGATGTACCAGGAAATGCAGGGCCATGGAAGGGGCCCTTGTGTTACTTGGTAAATCTGACTTTGGTATTACGTTGCTGTTGTGACACCATGCGTGATGCAAAGGCAATGCAATACTATGATAAATCTGGGCGCAGGAATCAAAATTAAACCAGAGGCTTCGTTATTTTGGCAATAATTATGTTATGATATTAGATTAAATTGCAACAGACTTACTATGAAGTTAATTGGGTCTGGAGCACACTCCAGGCACGGGTATAACTTAATTAAATAATCATTGGTAAAGTCAATATGTTTCGCCTATGTGAAATCTACTGGCTTTGTCAATTTTATTTTTAAAATGTTGCACAGCAGCAGGGGTTGCTGTGCAACATGGCTTAAAGTAAATAGGTTTGACCCTGTCATAATGCTTTCTTTTTCTTACAGTCCTTTTATACAGCAGTCCGCGCTGCTGTGCAACATGTAAAATAAAACAGGGCAATTGAGGTATGGGGAGTCAAGCAAAACAAAAAACTCATCGGAGAGCAGGAGGAGGTGCCTAAACACATCAGAGAGTGGGAGAATGGCGGGGTGCGGGTGACATACAATGGCAGGTGGGGGGCAGTAGGGGACACGTCGGTAGGAGTGAAGGAGAGGGACTGCCGTAAAACTTTGCAAAGCCACATCCGTGTGATATGATTACACTGTACTGAGTGCATGACAAAAACTTGCTCTGTGCTGATAAGTTAATTTTGCCATTGTGGCACACAATGCACTGCTACTTACAAGAAAGGGATCACGACCAGGAAAAGCAACAAAGCTACCCATCTCCTGCCTTCGCACGAAGAGCGCATCCCTTGGTGCAGTTGTATAAGCCTATCACACGGATGCAATTTACCAAAACAAGTACAAAGTTTTACTGCAGCATTCTTGAAACAACTGTCAGGGAAAGGACAACCGGATACGCTTTTCATACATGAAAAGTGCACAAGCAAACAAGCAAGTTTGCCAAAGTAAATCTCGAACAGGCACAAAAAAGCAGCAGAGCTTCCTGTGTCCTTCTCATCCTGCATGATGGAGAGTGAACGGGAGGAGGGGGAGGGTTAAATGCGGGGGCGGGGGGTGGTATAAAAACAATGGAGGAGCACAGCTATAAAATAAGCATGAAGTTTCCAAAATACCATGGGGCAGATTTACAAGCCCCCTGCGCCACCAGTACGTCACTTTTCGTGACGTACTGGTGGCGCAGGGGGCTCCTCGATATTTACAAGGAGAGGAAAAGCCACCATGCGTGACTTTTCCTCTCCTTGTAAATACCGTCCCTTCACACGCAGCACTTTGCGGTGAAGGGGCGTTCCATGGGTGTTGCTGTGGGTGTTCCCACGCAACACCCATGGAACAAGACACATCTCCAGAATTACGAGAAATCGTAACTCTGGAGATGCGTCTGAAAGCTACGCCACCCTAGAGGTGGCGTAGCGAGCGCACCGAGGAGAAATGTTTCATTTCTCCTCGTTTTCCTCTTTCAATGCGTGCTGCATTCTGCAGCACGCATTGAAAGAGGAAAGCCTGTACTGATTGTTTTTGTGCAGAAAGGTGCCCCTTCCTGCACAGAAACAATCTCCCCATGGCGCAGGCATCCTTGCACCATGGTGCAAGGGTGCCTGCGCCGGCGCTTGGCAGCTGTTTGTGCGCCAGCGCAGGGAGAGCACAGGAATGCGACATATTCTTGTAAATATGTCGCATTCCTGTGCTCTGAAAGTGCCGCAGCGTGGCGCAGCCAAAGGGCTTGCAGCGCCACGCTGCGGCACTTTCTTGTAGATCTGCCCCCTTGTTTATAAAGAAAAAAAGTAGCTCCAGCTGCGAAGGAAACGGATGAAATCTTCAAAAGTAAGAAGAACCTGTCCACGCACCACAGAAAAGACAAACACATGAGGGGAGACAAAGAAAAACTAGAAACCTACACAAAATGGAACATAATAACCCCAAAAAAACCAAGGAAATTCGAATGACAAGCAAGCCAAGAAATGGTAAGTAATGAGCGGGCTGTAAGCCCCTTTTAAGATTTTCCTTTTTATTTAGAAGAGTTTTTGCAAGCACTCAGGCAAAACCTAAAAACGATCAAGATGAAAGTCAGTCAGATCTAGAGAAATGCATAACTGCCTTCCCGACAGTGGGACACAATCGCACAAGTAACAGGTGCTATAGTCTAGGGGCCAATGCAGAGATCAATATACACATACAACAGATATAAATAATACACTGCCTTGTAAACTTTCCTATGCAGTTCTATATGTTTGATATATTCTTGGCCTATTATTTATGCATATACATATTTATTAAGCTGCAACTATGATCTCTTCTACTCCATCCTCATCAACCCAGCACTGAGCAACCTTTACTGACTCCTCTTAGACGACACATTCTGATTCTCCCTACTGGCAACTCATGCAGTCCTTCTCTGGCACGTCCTGTTTCCACATGCCAGTCTCTTCTTAGAATCTAAAACATCTCCTCTTCCAATCATCTAACAGACCGAATACAGCTTTCCAATTCTTCCACGGTAAACCATTGATAAAACCAGCCACTCCACTTCCTCCTGGATACTCACACCAGGATGACATTTCAGCCTGTTCCTGCATGCTCTAAATCCTATGTAACATAACATAATGATAACATCTGTGTTGAGACCCTCTCGACAAACCACAGCTGCATATGTCAATTCAATCACGTTATGCACAACTCTACCTTTCTATATCTATGGTTGGCACCTTGATATTTGAATACTATAGTTCAAGAAGGCGCAGTGTCTCAATAACAATATACCATATTTTTTATAATATATGCAGTATTTCATACTTGTTTCTTTTGAATCTCACTTTTTATGTATCAGTTTTCCTTAGCAAAGAGAGCAAACTGGTTGGGCCATAAATGAAAAGTTACCTTTGGGCTCAAAATAGCTTAAGGACATGGATTGAGGATGTTCCTGATACATTTTCTATGTTACCTTTTGTAAAGAGGATGAACAAAGATGTGCTTTGATCAGAGGAGCAGCATGTGCACCGCAAATTAAAGAAGTTATTGTTACAACTCTTATTGTGTGAAACCAGGACATCTAACTTTCCTCTATACAGCCCTGTGAGGTTATTTGATAAGCACTGGAAACACAAATCTGTGTAACCAAGGTATAGAGTATCCTTTTTATTAGGAATTAAAGAAATTAGATGTGAGAAGAGACTTTCAGATTACTGCAACAATTTACATCAGATGCATAAATACCAGCAAGTAGATTCAATTATTTTTCTCTTTTACTGCAGTATCATGAATAATGCATAAAACACAAATAAATACTTTTGTTCAGAATCTAGTGAGGAGAAAATAGTATCATGGCAACTAAGGGACCACATGCCTGTATGATTACGCCCTAGCAGAACGGAGGTTTCTTTAGTTGTATGGTAGATGATCTACTGAATTTTGAACCCTAACATATACTTAACATTCTGTGAACAGTTATCAATCTATTGCACACAACCACAAAAAAAGTAGTGTTTGGTTAAAAGGATGATCATAAATGTTGTGACAGTCTTTCCTGATTGTGCTACAGAATATTGAATGCACAATATCGATGAGAAAGAATATTGTGACAAGAATACCTAGGAATAAAATATTGAAGAGGTAAGTGCACAGAGGGAGGTAAGGATTTACTATTCTTAACTCTACATTTACATACCCGGAAGATATATACATCACCAAGGTACGTATATGTGGAGTTATATATATAAAATCTGTACAAAAAATATTTTGCCCCTAGATATTCTTGTCATAATATTTCGTCCCGTTGATATTCTGCCTTCGATATTCATAACATGCACCATATTTGCTACTTCTTTGAGGCTGATCCAGTGAGATTTAAAAAAAAAAAAATTCACAACACATTCATGCATAGGTAACACAGAAAGCTGAAAGTATACTTTACACTCATTAGATACAGTGATATATGAAACAGAGACCAGTATAGTAAAAGCGCCGTAAAAGTGTGCTTTTAAATTGTGAGATGAAGAAAACATACATAAGGTAATATTAATACATATAAGCGAAGTTGCACTAATGATTTACTTATGCTTATTAATGGAGTTTATGCTAAGTGAAGTGGCCGAGTGTTTTGATGTTTTTGCTAAAAGAGAAAGTTGATGCTAAAATGTGTAAGAAATTAAGTATAACCTCAATATTTTATAGAATGATATTAAAGTTTATGAAAACCTATAAACGATATTAGAAATTTGTTTTTTTTTTAAACGTGCACTTATATGAATAATGTGAAACATTTCTGGTAGTAGGATATTTCTAACATTAGTCATTTCTATGCAATAATATTCTGTGAAAGTTTATACATTCTTTATGTGAATTGCTTTAAATTCATTATATTCGAAGTAGAGTTAAAGGGTTAGTTCATTTAACTGTGTGATGCTAACTTAAAGGCCTTCTTTTCAAGATGCTTTTCCTCTGGTGTTGAACTTTTCCCTGATTCAATACAATTGATCGTTCTTTGCAAAATGTAATGTGACTTGTTTGTTCTATACACTCCTGTCCCTTGACATATTTTCATTACTTCTTCGAATGTTCACAGCGAAATGTTCCTGTGGGAATAGAATTTTAGCCATGACCATAAGCTGTAACTTTGTATTACTTTTCTGTCAAGGTTAGCCATGTGGACTTGTAAAGTTTCATTTCTCATGACAAACATGGGAAACCAGCTCAATGTTTCAATCATTTTAGGTGACATGATGTGACCATAGCCATGTGATGGTCTTTCAATGGTTGTTTGATGCCAAGTCACTAGGACTTTACCAAATAACTTATAAAAGAAGAAACCCCAAAGGAGGGGCAACACAACATGCACATCATGAACACAGATCCAGACACACTTCTATCTCTAAGCTCTCTCAACACACACAGGGGGATATTCTCAAGAACGTGTGATAACCACCGCAAATTTAGCCTAACGCAACTTTGCATATCGCAGTCTTTCGCGGGAAAACAACGCCGTGTTAACGTAGTATTCTCAACCTGGCGGCACCATGCGATAGTCTCATGATAACGCGTCAAATGTCCGCGTTAAAATCAACGCGACGCCGCAAAAATGCGAAACACGAACGCAAATAAAGTTGCGATGAGGCCAACCGCGATACAAAAATCTGCGATAACCAGCGACAGGCCTGCAATTCCCACGCGTCATGCGGGAAAATGCACCATAAAAGCAGAACAAGAAAAAAACACACCAAAAACAAAATAAACTGCGTAGCAACATGGATGCACCCGGAACCAGTGCCCAGGTCAACGCGAACCCCACAAGCCCCACAGACTACCAGCAAGGAACCACAGGTTCGGGGAAGGCCAAGGAGAAGAGGAAGAGGAAGACGGGGTACAGTCCGCATGACAACCAGATCGTCGTCACGGAGGTGACAGAGCACTAACAACAACTGTCCGTCACCTCCACCGTGTCATTGGCAACACAAAAGGAAAAATGGCATTCCATCGTGAATGCAGTCGGAGTGTCGAGGAGGCCAAGATGTGCTGGCATGATGTGAAAAGCCAAACCAAGCAGAAACCCGCTGCCAACAGGAAGGCACCAACGGCGAATGGAGGTGGGAGTCCAGCGCCACAGGAGGAGCTGGAGTAAATGGCGGCCACAGTCATCAGTGTGGAGACGGTGCAAGGAGTCGGGAGTCCGGACACAGCTCGACATGACCTGACACAACATCAACAGGGTGAGTAACGAACAGCGACTGGGGGGATGGGGGGGACGGGCACAATGGCACACATGCACAACGACGTGTAGCACACCGCACACCCACAATGACCCTGGGTCATGCCCCTGATCCCCGTGGCACACTGCAGCACACATACAAACATCAAGTAGGCCCCTGTCCACCATGTGCCCAAAGGGCTCCCACCCCACACATCACCAATTCCACGACACACACATGCACCCGTGCGAAACACAGCAAAGATGCGCATGTGAGAGCCACACTGACAATGCAAGTGACACCACATGACGAGCAGCATGGCTGGAGTACAATCACCATGACATTGGGCACACCACGAGACTGAGGTGGCTGAGTGTGGACCACATCCGGAAAGGAGCAGGTCACACTCTGACACATCCACGTGCACAAACAACCACTGACGTCAACAATACATCTGCAGACAAACAATGTACAAGAGTACAAAAACCGTCCAAGAGCACAAATGACCCAAGTCGCCAACATCACAGCACCTTAAAAGCACAAAAGTTAAAGGCACACTGCCTCCAAGGGATAAGGGGCAGCAAAATCACAGCTGCAGGTGCGACCCTCCCAAAATGCAGCACACACACATAGCAGTGACAGCACATCCACATGGACGACAATGTGGTACACAGTGCAACACACACACTGCAGAACAGAGGACACAACTGGGTCCGCCTGTGCGTAGAAAATGGCCAATTACATCTGACATAGCAGGGAACTGTGAGATGAAAATGTACGTGTACAACCTCACCTACGTCATGTAGTCCAAATGTCCACTGTCCCGCATCAAATAGTCCACTCCTCCCAAACAGTCACAATGTACATTGGCATGCAGTCTGTATGTAAACCTAAATAATGTGTGAACATACATGCCAACACAATGTCAAAAAGCATCTCCCCTTCACATTGCAGAGGGACAAACAACACCTCCAGCAGAGCAGACCAGACAACTCTACAGTGATTCTGAAGAGGACCTCCACACTTCCCACACCGACGCCCTACAACAGTCCATGGACATCTTCGGGCAATCGACCTACCAGGAGCAGGGCAGCCCAGCTGCATCGAGGATACCCCACCCCCTGCACAGACAACACAGCTGGACGCACGCACCACCACGGCTGGCTCCCAGCAGCCCACCGAAGCACACATCGCATTTCAAGGCCAGGTGTCAGACTGCCAGAAGGGGGTGTCTGAACAGGTGCGGGTGGGGTCCCACCTCATGGAAGCCGAACTAGATCACATACATGGGTGTCTAAGTCCCATCAGTGCCCACCTACACTTCCCAAAGGAGACCCACACTGAGACAGAGATACCTGCATTTGCACATTTCCAGGACTGACCACACCCAGAGCCACGGGATAATCATCCACACCCCCACGCTGGACCGGCGCACGCCGGCCCAGTCCACTCCCCATATGCATTGAGTGGGGGACGACAAAGCTACATGTGCAATGTCCCACACTCTGCCTGCGGTGACATGGCTTCGTCCTCTGCACATGGCACAATGTGATGTTGTGGGGCCGTGGCCCGAATGCACACATCATGAGCACACGCACACACTGATAGAGCTCTTGAACTGGCCACGGGCACGTGCGCCCGACACGTTTATTGGCATGGTCACATGTACAGTGACACATGTGCTGGATGTGTGTGGGGTGAGTGTCATCCAGCCCTCAGGGAGTCGTTGGTGCTGGCAACTACCTGAACAGTGATCACAATTTAAGCAGAAATAGAAAACACCAGCATTACAGAAACAACTGTGAAGCATCATGGTGGAAGCCGGAGAGAGTACAGTGTTCACCCAACATGCAAGCAGAATGCTCCTTGATTCATTGTGCACTGAGTAAGTGGCACCTGAAGGGATGAGAAGGGTATCAAGCTGATCATGGCACCCACAACAGGTGTGAGCAACTCTGACAGTCTGGCAGTAAGACAACTCCGACTCTGGCACCTGTTGTTTGGAGTTGGTCCTGGCGGTGGTGGCATGTGCATCCTGCGGTGATGCAACGTCCATGCAGGACAGGACTCGATTTGATGTGTGAGCCTAGGTGGACCGCACCTGAGGCCGGAGGCAGCGGACAGCGCAGGACCACAGACACATGGCGTTGATGCCCCCAGGCCATCGGAACAGAGGCCATCCGACATGCCCTCAGACTAGGGCCATGATTTGAGCTGCACAGAGTTAGTGGCCCCGGATGTACTGCGGCCGGCACAGGCACCCCGCCACGGGATGGTGACTTGCGGTGCAGTGAGATAGGGCCACGCTAGGTGAGCGGGTCCTCGTTGATGTCGAAGGTGAAGGTCGCGGAGGTTTGCGGGGGAGAGTGGAAGGGGTCCTCCAGGGCATGATGCAGAGGGCAGAAGCCGGCCGGAAGCGGCAAATGTAGGAGTGGAATGCTACAGCCTCGTTTTGGACACATGGTCAGTATCACCTACACCATGATGAAGACAACCCCCAAGCCATAGACTCAGTCTCCAACAAATCTCAAGAAGTAAGTGTCCATGGATGTCGGGGAACAGACTTAGTGGCAGCGGAGCTGTAAGGGGATGCAGTCTGCGACGAGGCCAGTACAATGTTATCAGCTCGGCCATTATTGATTCATGACTGAGTTCCCAATGTGTGACCTACTCGACCGCTGTGTGGTCCGGAGGCAGCAGGCAGCGTGGGCCAACCGCTGTTCAGCAAGCTCCTCCTGGAACACTAACACACAGCGTTGAAATGACATGTGGTGATGACTCGTGGTTGACCGAGGCAGTAGCGACAGAGCTGAGCGGGTGTTTAGCCAGCGACAATGCCGTGTCCTGCCTGGTACGGACTGGATTGGATTTGTGTGAGGCCTGCAGGCCCGCAGTGTAGTCCGAAGGCGTAGTCTTCAAGGGCCCACAGCCACGTGTGGCTGGGATGCCATGCACATACTTTGTGTCACCACATCGAAGGGAGTATAGTGATATAAACTCTGCATTTGCGTGTGTACTCGGCCATTGACAAATCAAGACTCAGTCCCAAATGTGTGACCTACTTGACCGCAGTGTAGGCCCGGGGCAGCGGTCAGTAGGGGCACACATCCACGTGTCGTTGGCCCGCGATGCACAGAGTTAGTGACACCAGGGCAGTTGTCGGCAGTGTCCGGACACCTCCGTAACGATGGTCCTTTTCTCCTCCAGACTGAACCACATCTTCCTCTTACTCGCCTCCTTGCGTATAATGATATGGACTCCGCCATGCAGATATCACGACTCAGTTCCACAAGTGTGACCTACTTGTCCGCAGTGTAGTCCGAAGGCGTAGACATTTAGGGCCCACAGACACGTGTGGTTGGGATGCTATGCACGGAGTTGGTGGCACCACATCAAAGGGAGTACAGTGATATAAACGCAGCCATAAAGTGTGTACTCTGCCATTGCATAATCAAGACTCAGTCCCAAATGTGTGACCTACTTGAGCGTAGTGTAGGCCGGAGGCAGCGGTGGAGTACATAAACGAAAAAGGAGTAAAGCGGGCCTGTGTCGCGTAGCCCGTGATGGTGTGAGGAGGCTGCCAAGGACGTGGGGCTCGGGCTTGGAGCTTGCGTTGGCATGTGGTGGCCCTCTTCGACACAAGCCGGTGTCGGCAGGTGAGCTGTGAGGCATGGATACGCAGGGGCGGGCATGACGGGTTGGGGGTCCCGCGGCCCGTGGTGCAGCAGGCGCATAGGTGGATGGTTGTCCTTTTGAGCTTGTGGTGGGCATTGACATTGTCTGGTGTTAGGTCTGTGGGGCTGGTGCGTTTCCTGAAGGTCTGCTGTCTTTGTCTGCGCTGCCTCTGTGGTGTTCAGGGGTGGGGTGGTGAGGGGGTTCCGTGGGGGGTGCTGGGGCCCTGGGGGTGGTGGCGGAGGGTGTTGTTGCCCTCTCGGGCTCCAGGATGCATGGTGAGTAGCTCCATGGCATCTGTTGTTCTTCATGTGTGGCTCTGGGCTGGGCTCCCTTTGATGGTGCAGGTTGTCGTCCGACTTTACACCAGGTCAGAGCAGGTGTTAGATTCCTGCTGCTAACGCGCCTTAATGCCTGTTTTGTGGTCTTATCGCCGATGTGGCTGGTCGTTGAGAATGTTGAGGTGTGGTGTTGTCGCGGGTTTTTGCTCGGGAATGCCTACTCTGCATCTCATTAGCGTTAGTTGCCGGGGTCATCTGTGGCGATGTTTTTTGAGACTGCTTTCGCAGGAAAACTGGTGTTATGGGCTGTTAGCACCGGCTTGTGAATGGGGCGGTAAATTTAGCGTGACTGGCTGCAATAAAGTACCGATAACTCGGCGATAGCGGCTTGAGAATATGCCCCACAGTTTGCAGACACTCTCTTGCTCTTGAGATGCTTTTTGAATCAACACATTGCATTGCGGACTTGGATGCTGTTTTATTTTTGAACTCTTTACTAACTTTGGACTGCTTGGTCAATGCTATAGTCAGTAGTATATGGACTAAGCCTCTCTACCGAACTTTCCTTAATTTCTTATTAAGGTTAAGCTAATGGACTTGCCCTTATTGGACATTAATTGAATCTTTTCATCCCCTTAGAATTTGAGCTGTTAGTCTACGAACTATCATTCTGCCTATTTGGCGGTTGGACTCTAACTCTGTAGTTATTGTTGATTTGAATGCCTGCTTAAATATGTCCTACTATTATTAAAGTTGTTACATTTCTGACTGAGCTTCTTAAGCAAATGCTAGGTATTTTGAAATTTTGCATCTCTTAAACAATGACCAATTTCCTTAAATCCTGCCTGATTCTTTTATTGAGTCCTGTTGATTCACCCATTTGACTGTGATTAATGTATAAATGAATTGTAGGAGGAATCAGCAAGCTCTGACAGAACATCAGGTGTTACCTTTCTTATTTTGTGTAGGCACTGCAGAGCTATTGGTCTGTATAATTCTTACTCATCTTAACTTCTATAGGAGGTTGGGACTTCCAGGCGATATTCTTTATATCTATGGTATGGTCTTGCGAGTGGTGTATCTATATATGATTTCTAACCTGTGAGTTGGCTGTCAATTATTGGTCCTCATTGGACTGCTAATACTGAGTTTTAGTTATCCTGATTTCCACCCCTCCTATTGGCGGAAAAAGACTTATCAAAGGATCTTTGCCTCTGTGGTAAATGAGTTTGATTTGGTTCTCTAATCGTGATGGGCAGAGTATGGTTAGAGGATTAATATGAGAGTAGATTAAGAGAAAGAACAAATAAAGATTCAAATTCCGTAAGCATACTTACGCTGCATCAAGGCTCAAGTTTCTATTATAGTGAATGTATTTCTTTGTTGTCCCTCCCACTGTATTCTCATTTTCACTCTTCTTGGTCCCTTGCACTCTTCTCACTGAAAAACAGATTGCTTAATGTATTCTAAAGGTAAAGACTGGATCTCAAAGTACTTAAACCCATTGCTACCTTTCTCTCTGTACAGCATTGTCTAACCTCTCTAACTGGTTTCTTCAGTCTGAAACATGGCTCATTAGTTTTACATCTGCAGTGATTACCACAATTCTAACACCACTTATATGTATACTGTGTATTTGCTTCTGTTTGCTAACAAAGAACTGGGATCCTGTGTCTCCTTGCAGCAGAAAGAGTACTTTGAATCTCATGAGCTTTTGAGCTTTCATCTAGTAGGTTGCAAGTACAGTAAAACCGCTGAGCAGTAGCTTACCGATTAGAGGTAAGTAAACATATAAATAAATAAAACGAATTTCGTTGCGCGCGCTGCATCGCCAAATGCGATACAGCGCGCGCAACAAAATTCGTTTTATTTATTTATATGTTTACTTACCTCTAATCGGCCGTAATCCGTAGCTTACTACCCCCACCCTGCCCCTACCCGCCCAATGTCAGTGCCCGGCAGCACTCCCACACGTGCCGCTACTGCCACTGAGTCAGCCTTATTGACTGCTGAGCATGACTGAAGGATAGTGGCAGATGGCAGAGGAGTAAGCGCACTGAGTCACCTAGACCTGTCAGCCATTGATCATCCACTAGACCATGCATAATGATTGATCTGTAACCCTTATCATCAGCAATTCATTTCTCAATTGGTTAAAGTTATTTCTAACTGATAGGACTCAGGTCATCTCTCTCTCCCCTTCACCTCTAAACCCAGGAAAATGTTGCGCGGTGACCCACATGTCCAAGAACACTGTCTGTTCAACGTTTAAGTTGAATCGCTGATCTGCTCTTATCATCCTTTGGTCTTCCGTCTCTGTAAAAATGCCTCTGAAACCTAGATTCTCGTATGTCTGGACAGAGATTGAGAGTTCATGGAGGCACCAGTTCAATAGTGCATGACTACGGTGCTTGGTGGGATGGAATGCAACTGGCTACAGATGAGCACTGACAAAACTGAGATCTTGGTTATCACTGACAAGGAAATGTGTTGCATCTCACCTTTTGGTCTGTCAAATTATCTATTTGCCAGAAACAGTGAAAATGTTGAGAAATCTTGGGGTGAAGAAAGATTCTGATCTGTCCTCAGGTCTTCGAATGGAATGATTTTCAAATGAGTCTTTATGGATGGATCCTACGTGTCACACACCTTCCTTTTGTATTTTATCTCAGAATATTCAGTGGCGGCTCCTCCGCTAAAGCGGAGGAGTGTTGCCCCACTGCTCGTTGAGCAGTGCAAAAAAAGAAAAAGAAAATCATAATAACAAGACATTATTATCATTTTATTTTTCTGTGCGACTCAAAGACAGGTTAGGGCAGGTGCAGGGCTGGGCTTGCCGCTGTCAGAGGGAGGAGGAGATTTTTGCACTCTCTAAGTATGTTCTCCACCTAGCTGTGTTGCACAGCCTGGTGGAGAACATGCCCAGGCTCCCAGGCCATGCCTAAGCGGCCAAACAGGCCACTCAGGCCAATCATTACGCTATTCGTGCAGTGTTTGGATTGGCTGGGAGAGTCTGGGAGCCTGGGTGCTTCTGGTGCTGCCAGTGCCGAGATTAAGGACAGACGAGAGGTGGCAGCGGCGTTGACAGGTAAGTTTTTTTTTTTAATCCCCACCCGCCCTACCACCCACGTTCCCAGGCAGCCGCCACTGAGATTGTGCTGCTATGGTCCAGTCTTGCATACTGTCACACTTTGTAGGTGGAATTGCCTACGTGCCTGCTCAATCACCTACACGTGTTGTAGAAAATGGCTGTCTGCTTGATTCACTGCACTAAATTTTTTCATTTGCCCCATCCTCCACTTGGTGCCTGGTAGTGGCCTCTTGGTGCAATGAGGAGCAAGTTTAATTCAGTATGCATCAACCACTGGGTTTGGTCTCTGCCCTCCGTTTTTGACAGAAAGCATTTCCTTTAAAGTAATTGAGGGGTTGGGCGTGCGCAGGTGATGAAGTCCAAGGAGTCAATGTTTATTTTTTCAAATGAGTCTTTATTTTCAATTAGTTAGTTCTCACAGAATTGGAGATTTTACGATCAGCCAACGCGTTTCGTTCTCATGACGAGAACTTCATCAGGGCTCAGTAGGCGAGTATCATTCCTTGATGTAAAGAGTAAATAGTGAGAATTCCGCACTTCACAGGTATACTAGGTAAATTTGACCTAGCTCCTTCTGGCAGGAGAACTCGTAACTTGAGATTTGCTACATAGGCCGATTGAGGCCCTGCGATATCCTGCGTGTTTCCAGAATACTTACCTGGAACACCGACTTAGTTAAAGGATCGCTTATTCGAATCCTACACGAAAGGTCACGTTGGAGCTAGGTCAAATTTACCTAGTATACCTGTGAAGTGCGGAATTCTCACTATTTACTCTTTACATCAAGGAATGATACTCGCCTACTGAGCCCTGACGAAGTTCTCGTCATGAGAACGAAACGCGTTGGCTGATCGTAAAATCTCCAATTCTGTGAGAACTAACTAATTGAAAATAAAGACTCATTTGAAAAAATAAACATTGACTCCTTGGACTTCATCACCTGCGCACGCCCAACCCCTCAATTGCTTAGGATCTGACGTACAGAGGCATCACCCGACGGCTGGTGCAAGGGCACGGAACCTGATTTAATTGAAACTAGTGTGAGGTGCAGAAACAGCAGTCCGCCGTCAAAGTATCATTGTTCATTTCCTTTAAAGTGTTTGACCACTCACTTCAGTCTATCAACCTGTGCTTAATGGATATTCCTTGCTTATGGGACAGCCAATGAGCAGTCAATTGCTATCCTGGTATTGCACCTGCAAAGTGAAATTCCCTCGCCTTCTACAAATTTGGAAATTGCTGGAAACTGTCCTGTTCTCCTACTTAACTCAGCACATCTCGCTCTACCGTGATGTGGTTTTTCAGCACCAACAAACCATCTTAGCAAATGTCTGTACTTTTCAAAAATAAAGTTGCCCTATCCTGAAGATATATTGCTTGGTATTCATTTCATTTATTTTGTTTTTTTTATTGTTTAACTTTTAGACATATAAATAAAGCATACCACAAGAAGAAACACATATAAAAAACACGTCAAACCATTGTATGATCCAAAATAGTTAACATGTCTGTTAAGATTTCCTACATGGATGAATTGCATTAAATGGAAGAATGTAACAAACTGTTCCTATGACAGCCATCCATAATAGAATGAAGCGGTTCTTCTGGTTAAATACATGAAGTTACAAATCCACACAAAACAAAAGACCTGGGTGTGTCATGCAATCACACCAGCTATATTAAGCAAAACAAAGAGTAAGTATTTCAAGTATACATTCTCACAGTGGGCCCGATTCACAGAACTAACTTAAGACAAAATCCTAAACTTACTACCATTTTGGTATTCACAGAAGGCACTTACTCATTTTGGTATTCACAGAAGGCACTTACTCATTTTGGTATTCACAGAAGGCACTTACTCATTGATGAGTAAGTGCCTTCTGTGAATGCCAAAATGAGTAAGTGCCGAGCGATATAGGCGGGCTCGGTATTGCTCTCCTTCTGCGCCTCGTCCAACTCTCACCATGTCTGTCTGTGCCTCCCGGGTGTACAAGACCATCTCCCGGGCTAGCACCTCTGCCTTCACCCTTGGTTGCGGCTATGGGGGTGCAAGTTCAGCCATGGCTACCGGTCGGGCTACAGGCAGGCAGCTCAGAAAGCACCGGAGGGGACATCACGGCCATCAGCATCAACCAGAGCCTGCTGGCCCCTCTGAACCTCAAGATCGACCCCAACAGCCAACAAGTTTTCGTCCTTCATTGACAAGGTGAGCCGATGGGGTGGTCCGGGGTGAGATGGGGGTATTTGTGCGGGTAGGGGGGCACTCCGATGCAGGGGCACCCGCCCGGGCCCAGCCTAGTCTGCGTTTGAAACACACATGATGAAACTAAAGAAAACTCCATCAGGACACCAAGACTGGGGGCTTGAGTCGACTTCATTGAACTTCCCTCTGGCAGTCACAGACATGTTTCCTGTCTGATAAGTATCCCAGACTGAACGACTTTCTTTTGGGCCTGCTCACATCGACTTTCATGTACTTAAACAATGTGTGTTTTTTCTGGAATATAAGGTTGCCTGCTCCGCTCGCTCAAAGAACTACGTAGAATTTGGCGGAGTTTTTCAGTAACTCCGCGGAATTCCACAGAGTGAAACTCCACAAGATCCGCCCAGGCCTAAATTATCTTTGAAAATGTGTTTCTTGCTTTTAGCTTTTCCTTTATCAACTCTGAAAGTACGCTTTCACAGAAGTTCTGGTTTGCTGAGAAATAAACTCCCTCAAATCTTCCTTCTGGGGAAAAAGTTTGCACTTGGAAATGTCAATCACCTCAGACTCTCACTAAACAGCAAACATTAGCTGAATCAATTTACTTTCCTAAATAAATCTTTCTGAATCAAAATGTCTAAATCTTTCTGACAAACTATCACACTACTGTTATGTAACTAATGTTAACACCAACAGTAAGAGGCCTACTTCTTTCACAAGAACTGGTGGTGTTAATATCAATCAGACCGATTTTGCCCATATTCGCCTCCGACCGTTGAATAGTTCCAACCAGAAAACTCCTTATCGGGAATAGAGCCCGAATTGGGGTATTATACCAAAAATTAATTGAAAGTCTTCCCGATGATTTGAGCGAACAGAATGCCAAATGGGAGAGAAAGTTTGGGATGGAATCTGTGGATCTAGAGGGATCTCTGGAGTTAGCGAATAAAATTGTAACAACTGGGAGTCTGAGGACTCGGCATTTTATGTCTGCTTTTGACTTATATTATACTCTTGCAAAGGTCTCTAAATGGGGGAGTTCACGGGGTAGTGTGTGTGGTAGATGTGGGACATGGGCGGCTGATGCTATACATATGTTTTTTGCTTGCCCAAATTTAGTTAAATTTCTACAGGAAATTGAAGCCTTTTTAAATCAGATTCTTGTCATTCCAGTAATATTAACACCAGATTTAATTATTTTGGGTATAGAAGGTCATCTGGTAATTAAAATGCTCGGACTAGGTCCGAGATTGGATTTGTGTTCTTAGCAATGGCTATTTTGAGATTATGTATAACCTCTCAATGGATAAGCCCTGATTCTCCCACATTTATCAATTGGCGCATTAGATTACTAGCAGTATATAATATGGAAATCGCTGTCTATAGGTTGAGAGGTCGAAGGAGGCGGGAAATGGGGCGGAAAATCTGGGCCCCAATTACTAGATGGCTGGAGTAAAATAAATATTAAATAGGGTGGGCTCCACAAAAGAGTGCTCCTTCTTCCCCTCTGGTCCCTATTCTCATAACCGCAATGTTCCTTTTCATTTTCTTCTTTATTCCTTTCTTTCTTTCTTTTCTTTTTGGCCCTTCTTTTTATATTCCTCTGCTCCCTTTTTACTTTTCTTCCTCTTTTTTCTATTTCTATTTTTTATGGGTCCCTTTATTGTTCTTTGTATAATTTATCATGTTGTATGAAATTTGTGAGAAGAAATCATAGAATGGAATTGTACTATGTGTTTAATATCTGCCATGATAACGCTGTATAAACATGCACAAAATCAATAAAAAAAAATTATTTTAAAAAGAACTGGTGGTGTTAAATAATTGGTAAAAACTCACTAAAAATGTCAGCCACATTACACCGGACCCACGCCTTTGACCTATGTCGACATAGCAGCCTGCAATTCTATGAGATTTCCTGATGGCGCAGCATTTCCTCTGCAGTATGAAAAAGCCAGACGCAACAATGTCACGGGACACCTATGAACATGAACAGGTTCCTGCGAGCGCCGATACCACCAATTCTCAACACACCACTGGTGCACAGGAACAAAATTAGCACACCACTGGTGCACAGGAACAAAATTAGCACACCACTGGTGCACAGGAACAAAATCAACACACCATAGGTGCACAGAAATAAAAGCCAACACATGCCCCCTTGTGCCGAACCGTGAACACTGCCTGTGATCCAAAAAATAAAACTATCATGGGTTTATTTTCTGCAAAATCTGATGCCTAAGCAAGCCAATATTAGAAGCAACAAAGTAAGAACTTAAGCATTAAAGTTAGCTCCAAATATATTCCCTGCCCATTCCTACAACACTCCTCATCAAATAAAATATGGAGTAAACTTGAGCTACATAAAAAAAATGTATATATTAGAAAAATAGCTTTTACTATGCCAAAGGCAACCCCAGATCTAAAACAAACCAAAAACCGATTAGAGTACCATTTTACTCAAAACACCAATGCAGTACTCTAAAAGAGAGAAGTCGAAAACCAAGGGAAGGTGACTTATTTGAGAACAGTATGAGCCAGAAGTACTGCTAGAATAGTGGCGGTGTCACGTGATTCTGTGTCACTTTGTGTTGATCACCCTTTTTATAGCTTCTGTTTGAGGAGCTGCACTAGAGGCAATGCAGGTAAATTAGCCTATGCTCAATTCATCCTTAGGCAGAAACCAGAGCGAGATGCTAATGCCTTATTATATAATCATGAAGTGCTGGCTTAAGCCATCTCTGCCTAAGATGTTCATAAAAAACAAATAGTGTGTCAATCTTTTTAGGAAATTTGGATCGCTAAAATGTCTTGTCCAACAAAACAGCTTTTATTTGTTTTCATTTACTAACTCCTTCTTATAGGGAATTAAACCCTAAACACATCTGAATGTACAATGGCTTTCTTTTCATGGCTTGTTTTAGCAGCTGTGTATTTTTCAGTTCCACATCTGGCCTTGATCTCCATGTACTTTACTGTAAAGTGCTGCAGCATATCAGGTTCTAGCACTATGTCATTCACTATTCTCCAGTACTATTCATCGTAGTATCGACTAATCTTCAAGATGGGTTGCCATATGAACTATTCGTGCTTTCAAAAATGTGGCCTTTAAATTAACCCACAATCAATTTAGACACAATCGAAGTGACGGTGCCATTGGAGTTAATTGCAATGATTATTTTACAGACTGTACCTCTCACATCAATCTCAATGGACCAATGGTGTGCTCTGGCTCACTCTACTCAGTTCTCCCACCACATTTTATAGTGCGATGACCTTGATACCTCCAGAATATCCCCAGTTACAACACATTGCACAGCTCAGGAAACAATTTCTCAATTTTCTTCAGTATGATTGAGGATGAATGAAAGCTGAATTACTTTTGCACATGTCTGCTTTGAGAGAAGATGGTATCTGTCCTGAATTTTGTTGTCAGATTATAGTCTGACGTCTATATTGTATCCTAAATATTGTTTACCAAAATATCGCCCCATTGGCGTTGATAATACATCTGCGTGCAAAGGGATGATATTTTAGTAAACTATATTTAGGACAGAATCTCTATGTCAGACAGTTCTTCTGCAGTGTCATTTTAAGGATTTGAATTTGGTTACCTATTTAATGTTAATTCAAGCCTGCATGATCCCAAACAATGCTAAATTATACCTTAAACTTTAACAGTGTCACAAAAAAAGTTGAAATATATATTGCCGGGGCCCCAAAAATCCTGAAGATGACACCGGGTAGATAGACAGTCAGAGACGATGTAGGCAGAAAGGGAGAGAGGTTTAGAAAGAGAATTAGACAAAACAGAGATCTAGTAGAGAGAAGGGTCACTTCCCTAGGTTCACTTTGTCATGCCTTAAAACATCTCTGCATTTCTGTAGTCGGCATATGGCACACAAGCCTACATATATCGATTTAAAAAAAAAACATAAAACATATTACATTCAACATTAACACGAAATGTGTGGTGAGTGTTTTTTTTTACTGTTAATTTTCCTCTAGCAACACGTATAGGCTAAGGGGCATATTTACGTTCCCTGGCGCATCCCTGCATATCAGCAGGGATGCACCAGGGAAAATGCGTCACGTAAGTTTACCCTTGCGCCACGTCCGATGCGCCGCATTTACAATGCGGCGCATCGTGGCGCAAGGATAAGCAGATGCGTGACGCATCTGCCGGCGGAAGGTTGGCGCAGTGCTGAAGTTGTGTCGCAAGCGCGACGCAACTCCAGCACTGTTCCAACCTTCCCTATCCCTAACATGGTGCGTCAATCCTTACGCCTGCTTGAAGCTGGCGTAAGGATTTGACGCACCAGCGTCGGAAAATTGACTGCGTGAAATCTTGTAGATTTCACTACGTCACTTTTCCGAGGCGTTCCTGCGCCGGAACGCCCCCCTGCGCCGGTACGCCCACATGAAACCTGACGCAGGTTTCATGTGGCGCAGGGTTTACCACGTGACGCATCTCCCTAGATGCGTCACGTTGTAAATATAGCGCAACGCGGCGCATGGTTTGCGTCGCCGCTGCGTCACATGCGTGACGCAACGGCGGCGCAAAAGTGGCGCAAGGGGCTTGTAAATATGCCCCTCAGTTTTTAGGTCACAATAAATAATAAAGGTCTTTAATGAAGTCAGAATGGGACTATAAACCTCCCTTGTAAAATCAGTGTGATTGTCGAATTACAAAGTTTGGGCCTCGCTTGGGCTTCATTCTAAGGATATCCACCTCAACCACCAGCAAATGTTAAATATAGTAGTAGCCAAGGTGAATTCCTGTTTCATCTTTTTTGAGTATTATTCCGTTACATCCATCTTAGCAACAAAGAATACTTTTTACCTTGTTGGATAAATATGTTTTAACTGGATAATATACATTGGTTTGTTTATGCCCCCGGCGTAAGAATCTCTCAGATTGTTCACTGAAGGTCTAAAATGCGTGAATGTTCTAACATTTTAAAATTGGGCTTGGGTGGAGTGGGGAGGAAATGGAATTGGTTTAACCATTTTTACCAGTGCCTCTTTGACCAATTCCACATGGGATCTTGAGCAGAAATGGAAATGTTACTTGGAAGGAGGTATATGGCCACTGGAACCATGGGATTTTGTGCATAAATTTGACTACATAATGTCCTAGGTCCCTACTTAAACAACTCCTCGTATAAATCAATTCACCCAGCGACTTTTTAGACTGGGGAACCTACTTCTCCCTTTAGGAAACATTATCTGGCCAATTGGACAATGGAACCCAAAACCCACATATACTTTGAACACACTTCATACAACATCAGTAAATGCAGAGGTAATCACAGATACAGTGGATATATGCAGATAGAAGGGAATGGTTTATCCAGTGATGTGAGGGTTGGACTTGGCTAAACATATGCATTGTGTGAATGGAGTGTATGTGTGAAGGTATAAAGTGCAGTTGTGGTGAGAAGTGAGTTCAATGATTGGGTTGTTATCTTCTCCAGCTGGCATACAGCTCTTCCATTCAGAAAAGAGGCAGAGGGACTGATTGGAGCTAAGTGATTACCTGGGGTTATATTATAATAAGTGTGATGAGGGTGCAACAAATGTTTGCACCTGCTTCTTGAGCCCCTTCAATGCTTTGCCATTAAAGATGTGGATACTTGTGCAGCCGTTTGTACACCAAAGATAGAACATGCAGACATTTGGCGCTGATTCGATTACGTGGGGCCGTTCTCTCCTTTTCCACCTTTTCCAGGGAGTGTGGTCCCATGCAAATGTGGAAAAAATTTGTCTTTGCACCCGCGCTGAATTGCAGACATGGGTGCACAGTCAAAGAGAATTCCAGAAGTCGCATTGGCTGTGTACCCCCCACCCCCAAAGTTGCAGAGGGTCCAAGGGACATCACAGGCATCCCCATGTACCAGGGTGCAGTCACTCACTACATCCGCCTGAAGGGGGTCTCTGATCTCCTTTTAAAATGTACCTCAGGTTGCCGCCAGCACAGTAAAAGGCAGACTGGCAGCTCACTGGCTTCAAACAGTTGTTCAGCTTTTAACCAATGCAGTATTCCCATTGCAGGCAAGAGTTGTCGGCTATGCTGGGAAGGGCGAATTCACTGTAATAGGGTGTACTGTTCTGCTCTGTGCTGATGCACCTAGTTCAATGTGTGCCGCAGTGCAGACGGGGGCAGTATACTTTATTTGTAATAAGGGCCCTAATGAACCTGGGCAATACAGCACCTGATGAAGAAGTGTGTGAAACTAAAGATTTTTCAGTGAGGAAAATGTTCACAGTCGTTACTGTTTGAATGTTGCAGTGAGATTTCTGAAAAGTTGTGGAAGATTCCCTTCCTCTGGTAATTATCTGACCATATACTCTCTCTCTCTCTGTTATTGTTAGATTTCTTAAGGGTCAACGCTCGTCATTTTGTCCCCACTCTTGGTGCCAGTAGGTTAGGAAAAACTCTTGGATGCTACAGAGAGTTTGTGCCATTGAAGCTTGGCCCTTTTTTACTAATTCATGATTCGTGTAAATATGTCCTGCAATGAAACAGCCTTGCCCCTCGCCTTCCATCACACATGGACGCTTGTTGTGTCCCGGGATGACATAGGAGTACAGTTAGGGAAGTGATCACAGCTGCTGAATGTCTTGGTGGAGTCAGCAACAAATTCGGGTGGATCATGGGCATGCAGCAAAGGCAATGGCAAAGCATGCCCAGGGATGCCAGGAACGGTTGGAGGAAGATTGACAGATGGGGTAGACACACTACAGAATGCACCCCAAACTATTATACCATCTCGAAAATAGGTTGGGCTTATGGGGAACAGTCTTGAAATGGTTCTATTCCTTCCTAGAGAACAGATCGCAAAGATTCCTAGTGAACAAAGAGTTATCCCTTCCATCTCCAATTCAGATTGGGGTTCCACAAGGATCAACTCTATCCCCTTCACTATTCAACCTATACATTGAACCATTAACAGTTGTATTACAACAGGCTAACATTTCCTACCACATGTATGCAGATGACACTCAACTGTATATGAAGCTTACATCACCAGAAGAAATCGACATAATGAACCAAGCACTACAGAGAACCGTTGAATGGCTAGGTGACAATCATCTTAAGCTCAACGCAAAAAAAAACGAATTCCTCCTGATCTCCCCTCCTAAAAGCGCAGCCAGGATTAAGGAATGGACCAAGATGATCACTGCGCTAAACAGTTCGCCAATTCTAGTAGACTCAACCAAATCTCTTGGAATCACTCTGGATAAAGAACTAAACATGCAAACCCACATCAACACAATGGCAAAAACCACACGTTTCCATCTGAGTTACCTCAAAAAATTGAAGCCGTTCATCGAATCAGATGATCTCAAAATGGCAGTTCAGGCACTGGTCATATCAAGAATTGAGTACGGATGTGCGACCCTCTCAGGACTTCCTAAGATCTCTACAGCTCCCCTAAAAGCATGTCTCAATACAGCATCCAGACTTATAAGGGGATCAAAAAAATTTGACCACATATCTCCACGTCTGAAAGCGCTCAATTGGCTACCGTACGAGGCAAGAATACAGCTCAAGATTGCATGTATCACACACAGAGCAATACACCACAAAACTCCACGTTACCTGGCCCAGAAAATCACGTTGTTGGGAGGCAGTAGACCCTCCAAGGGATCTAAAGATTTTTTACTGAAACCAGCATTGTTCCGTAAGAAGAGATCATACGATAGAGCGTTCACGGGAGCTGCACCAAGGATTTGGAATTCGCTCCCACCGAATATTAGGAGAATCACGTATGGTCCACGATTCAAAAAGGAGACTAAGAGCCAGATGTAGGAAGCGAAATAGCGATCGCAAACGCTGAAATTCACAGAATTTCAACGTTTGCGACCGCAAAATAGCCCTGTGCAATGTAGGTAGGAAAAACCTACTTGCAAAATAAGGAATCGCAAATTTTGCGATTTCCTATTTTGCGACTGCCTTTAAGGAATCGCAAATTGCGATTCCTTAAATGCAATGCAGGAAGCCCAGAAAGTCTGCGATTTGGGCTTAAGGAATCGCAAATTACCACCAACTTCAAGTTGGTGGTAATTTACAATTTCTTTGAAAAATGCACTTTTTGCATTTTTCAAAGTGCCATGTGGCGCACATACATATTTCAGGGGTGCAACAGGGTGTCCTTTTGACACCCTTGCACCCTTGAAAATACATTCACAATTTGCGAGTACCTAATGGGTACTCGCAAATTGCGAATGTCTTCCCATTCATTCCTATGGGCCTCTAGGCCCATAGGAATGAATGGGAAGGTATTCCTTAATTGCGAATCGCAATTTGCAATTCGCAATTAAGGAATATTAAGGAATCGCAATTAATATTGCAATTCCTACCTACATTCTATTTTGCGAGTCCTTAATAGCGATTCGCTAAAAATCACTATTAAGGACTCGCAGAAATGAGTTTACCTACATCTGGCCCTAAGTCCTTTCTGATGGGTAAATGTCTCCCATAACAAACATCAGGCTCCACTAAGACTATTTTGAGTTCGGCAGACAACCGTCGATCCACTAAAGTCTGCTGTTCAAGTAGACTTCGGTAAGCTGGATTAAGGCCTGTTAATCGCAGATCAAAGAAACTGGTCATTGCACGAACCAGATTACCCCTCTTTGATGGATCTATAATAGCTATACTCAGCTAGGTTTAAGACAGTAACTGGCACATGCATCAAAAATGCCATTTGCGATTCCTTATTAGCGAAAAATAAGGATTCGCTAATAAGGAATTGCAAAAGCCAATGCATGTAGTAATTGCTAAAAAAATAGCGATTCCTATAAATTCCTTAATAGCGACTCGCAAATTGCAAGTCGCAATTAAGGAATGGCTTCCCATTCATTCCTATGGGCCTAGATGCCCATAGGAATGAATGGGAAATGCATTCGCAATTTGCGAGTACCCAATAGGTACTCGCAAATTGCTCATGCAATTTCAAGGGTGCAAGGGTGTCAAAAGGACACCCTGTTGCATCCCTGAAATCTGCATATGAGTACATTTTGCACACACACATGCCCCAAGGGCATGTGTGTGTGTAAAATGGAACTTTGAAAAATGCACTTTAGTGCATTTTTCAAAGTTTTTGCAAATTACCATCAAGTACAAATTGATGGTAATTTGCGACTCCTATTAGCGAAATCGCTAAATTTTTTACTTTAATGCATTGCATTTAAGGAATCTCAATTTGCGATTCCTTAAATGCAATCGCAATTTAAGTAATCGCAATTTAGAGATTACTTAAATTGCGATTTTTTCATTTGGGATGATGCATCCCAAATGCAAAAATACCGGTCGCTAAGGGGCAGATTCTGAGAATCTGCCCGTTTGCGACCGGTTTTTAGTTTGATGCATGGGGCCCTAAGTCCCTTGTCAATCTACAGGGATGTTGTCTACATTCAAGCAACTCGATCGATGTATATATATATTTTTTTTTTTAGAGTAGCAATAATATAACCATTGTAGATAGCTAGGATATCAGGAGTGGACCTATTCCGGCTCACAATTATGTTTATGGCATGTTCTATTTTTACCTAGTGATTTCCTTTATTCTTCAATAAGTTGCGGGTTGGACAATGGTTAGCATTTGCAAATGTTATTGAACACGTTTTTACACTTGTTGTTAAATAATTGAATATCCTCTGATTGTGAAAGGGTGATTATGTAAAGTGCTCTGACACCCAATTCTTGGGTCTTGTTCGCGCTATAGAAAACACTGAATAAATAAATTAAAATTAAAATTAAAACATTTGTTATACTAGCAGGGTGTATGATGTCAGATGTTTGCTGAAATTCAGAGACAGAGTCAAGTGGCATTTATTGAAACACCTACAGAGTTTTGATCATAAGAGGTCCATGCTAGGAGAAGCATTCAGTATCTTTTCTGTGAGCCTAGAATGAGGGATTAAGAATTGTGATAAAAACTAACACGTTGAGGACAGGAATAGGGCATGGCCTGCTCCGGCAGTTACCTCTATTCGCTAATGATCACCCCACAGAAATATTGTTCGGTCCTCTCTGATACATAGTATAGTGTGATGGTATAGTGGGGAAAAGCCATAGCATTGCAAATGCTTAACGGTAAAATAAAAATACAGAGGGTATCCATTCTGAAAACATTGTTCCTTAGGAAAGAAACATGTGGGCTACTCTGGAAGGACATGTTGAGACATGAAACCTGGTGACAGGTATGAAAGGCCCACACACAGCGAGAGACACCAACAGGAGCATGTGTAAATGGGAGGGTCTTGGTAATGTAGAAGAGACTGTGTTATTCCACCCTTGACAATGGAACACCTATCTGGCTTGCCACAAAGGATAAGGAAATGGCCAGTCCACATTCCAATATAGGTCCATCCAAACGACCATATTGTTATGGCACTGGGACAGCAGGGTAGTACAGTCCCATGGTTAAATATGTAAGAATAGTGTTGCCATGTATGAAGATACCAAGGAAGCAAAAGATTGTTGCCTGTTTCATGTGCATGTACACCTGTGATATAAACAGGTGTAATTCAGCTGAACATACAATAACTGTACTTTTGAGATGATAAAAAAAGAATGCCTTTTAGAGGAAGCTGTCAGAAAAAAATGACCCTCAACCCAACTGTAGGTGGACCATGTATTCACAAATAGCAGCAGGAAACAAAGCTTACAGCCACTCACAGTGACAGCCCTCTTGCTGTGTGCTGCATTACAATCAACTTGACTTCAACTGTGAGCTGTGCCAGGGGACGATGTGCTGTCCAGATACTTGAAATACGTGGGAACAAACGTCATATAACCTTTTGGAGGGAAGTGCAACAAATACCTCTCCCTTCCGTTGAAGAAAGGCCCTCGAGTCAAGGAAGGAAGTTATATTGTCAGGAGCTATTAAAAGCATCGCTGCCTTTGCTGTTATCGAATTCATATTTTTCTCAGCAAAATAGCTCTTTAAGTATCCTGTTATGTAAGAAGAGTTTTATTGTAATCTATTTGTAATGGTGATTTGTACATGATGGGCCCTATTCACAAAGGTATATTTGGTCATAAATGGATGTTTATGGCCAACTTTATCTGTTTTACACCTGCCGGGAATTCATAAAGGTTTTTTGGCAGGCATAAGCCTGTTTGCGGGTATGGAGAGCAGCTCACTGCCACGAATTTGGAGTTCTGTACACTATAAATTCCACTTAAGGGCTAGTAATATGGGCGTTTCAAGGCAGGCTGAGTCCTGGACATTTGAAAATGCCCACAAACAACCACATTTGCTGTCATTTATCACGTCCTCTCATTCCCTTTTTCGGCCTGGAAAAGGTCAGGTTCTTACTCCAGCACAGAGCTTGCATAGAGCCCTTGCCATGGTGGGAAGGGGGAAGAATCACCATCAGATTTGGTGGAGGTGTAAGGAAGCGGTTTCTCGTCAGGGAATTTTTTCCCCATGTTGAGAAAACAAAAACTGTGCACAATTATTCATTATGGAGAACTCCGCAGCGTGGGAGTTGGATCCCAATGTGAATGTCACATAATGTTTACAGAAATTTTCATGGAAACCTGAGCCTGACTCAGCTGTCCGTGATGATTCCTGGAAATTTCAGCAAATCCCAGAAAGTAGTAAATCTACTCACAGTTAAGTGTAAATCCATAAATCTTGATTTACTATTTCCTTTGTGAATCGGCCCGAAATGTTCCTGCAAATACACGCTGGCACACTAGTAAATATAGCATACTAGATGTTTGGGATAAGAAAAACGCTACAGTTCACTAATTAAATGTGATGTTAATAGATGTGTTTTTAGCCACTTGCATGGAAGGAAGGCGGGGAGAAAAGACTGGTGACGAATAGTGATTATTTCAGTGAAAAGCTGTAATGATGGACTGTCTCAAACTTAGTAATTGAATTCACACACCACTATAAACTCCAATGACCCTCCCATGAGAACACATGAAAATATGTGGCAAAAGTACAATAGTGGCATGATGCACCTTCTGCATACCTTGAAGTGCATAGATTAACATGACACATCGATTTTAAAGGAGGTGTACAAAGTTACACAAATTTGCTTCTACATCCTTTGCAAAATTATTTTTTACAAGTCTAACTTCAGGGACATTGTGGAAAAACTACGTTTTAAAAATTAGCAGGTGAAACGGGGTTCAGCACTGAAATTCAGACAGTAAACAGTATTTAGAGAAAATTCTCCTACTAAACTTTTTTGTCCGGATGCGAAAAATTCTTGTAATTTTTTTTTGCTTCATTATGCAAAATTTCTGAGAAATAATGTAAAATTACATGAAATGCCAATCTGGCATTTTGCTCTCTATAGTAGCATGAGATGAGTCCTTGTGTAAATTTTGGATGCAAGGATACCCTTTGTGCTAAGGAAATTAAAAAAAAAAAAAGCACAAAGAAAAGTACCATGAACAAAAGCTGCGCACATTCTGTCCGTCCGCATTCTTCCCGTGCCACCGTGATATGATTTTTACCCGCACAAACTTCAATTATGGTACGTGGCATAATCACATCCTCTTATGGAATTTTGCATTTAAAAAATTGTAACCTATAATGCTGGAAAATCCACAAATTACACTGGCATAATTAAGTGGTTGCACTGAGAGTGGACTATCGTCCCTGTCACTGGTTTAGTACACAGAGTGGTGGTGGCAGTGTAGCATGTTCTGTAAATCCATAGTTGAGACCAGACCTTATTATCTGACATTGGAGAGGAGTCCTACTGGCCCACTCATGAAAAGTTCCACTTCTATGAGCTAACCCAGATCTCAAGAACATGGCCTCCATGTTGATTGCATTGTGAGTATCAGTGAACCAAAGTAGAGGTGGTCTGTGGGTTTCATTTTGGATGTTTCTGGCCTGGCCTTGCTCACAAGATGCAGGTGAGGCTCTTTTCCCAGAAAGTGCAAATGCATTGCTGACATTGCTGACATTGCTGAAGCAGGAGGGAGGAGACACAGACACTGAAATAGGGAGGGAGAAGACAAGTCTCCCTTTGAAACCCAGTTATGCCTTTTGTTTAGAAGAACTGCTGATTAGTCTTCCTATAGCACTGCCATTTGGTAGATGGTGTGGGTGAATGGTGGGGCTACATTTTCTCTTGTTCGTGGTGAAAGGTACCCCTAAACTGAGGCCAGCCTTTTGTCTTTCCCTTGATGATTGGGAAAGTCTCCTTCAAATGTTTCTTTCTATCTTTCAGTAAGCTTGCTTGTTACATAGCATTACTTTGATGATGTTTCCTAGTGGCCAAACAGAAAGTCTGTCTTCAGAATAGCCAGCTTTTATTTGACCCTCCAGATTTCTCAATGTCCTTCAATCTTGGTAATCTGGGCTTTCAGTGAAAGGTCTGGCTTGAATTGATGAAGGATACATAGGTTTATTTTCATGGCTGTCTTTAAGATCCTTAGAAGTTTCCTCCAAGAAGAAATTCAAAGGTATATATGTTCTTCCTGTCTTGTTTATTAATTGTCCAACGTACACGTCCATACAGTATCACGGGAAATGCCATCACTTGTACAGACCTGACCTTTATTCTTGTACATACATTAGTACATTTGAACATTTTTACCAAAACCTACATCATAGCTCAGCCCAGTGCTAAGATGTCCTTCCTGTTGGAACTTAATTCTTATGGTTGAACCCAGAAGACAGAAACTGCCCCCCACTTCTACGTTTTCGCTATCAACTTTAAAGTTGATTGCTGCACTTCATGTCATCCTTTTGGTCTTTTTTTACATTTAGTCGCAGTTCCATTCTTTCACTATGTTTATTGACTTTTAGTATGAGGGTTCTCAGGTCTTGCACTTTTGACTATGAGAGCTGTGCCATCAGCATATTGAAGGTTAATGTGTTTATTCATTAATTTTGAATCCTCCCTCATCTTCCAGACCAGCTTCTCTTATTATGATTTCGGCTCACAAAATGAACAGGTAGGGTGAAAGAATGCTGCCAATCCGGAGCCAATCTGTTTCACCATGTTCGGTTTTGACAATGGCATCTTGTTCGGTGTATAGTTATGGATGAGAAAATGAGATGTTACTGTCTATTTATTTCCTAGGGTTGTTTCACAATTTGACATGGCTAATTCGCGTTGAATTATCTGGATGGTTTAGTAATGATAGTAACCACTTTACACCATCAACTTTGGCTGTGGCGTGCATGTCAGTTTCCTACTGTTTGTATTTGCGTACCGTTGTAAATGAATGTCTGTATTTTGTGTTTATACTTATTCCCAGTGTAAATATTGACCTTTAACCCTTTCGATTTCCATTTTTTGTTGATTTTTGCCACCTACATGTAACATATCATATTGTCCAGCTTTTTCATTGTAATGTGTTTTAATGCCTTTGTCGTGGTCTGCTCTAAAGGAAACCCCAAAATAGAGCACACATATCATTGCACACGTAGGAGGCATATGGAGTAGGCACAGCACCTATGGAGGTGGGAGCCAGGCTGGAGTGACTACTGGGCGTTACGGTGAGCTGGCAGGATGGGGGCCAGTTTCACTGTCATGAGGGCCAGATTTGTTGCTGAGGACCTGCCGGCCATGCCGGGTATGTTACTGGGGACTTGCCGGCCACGTTCCTACTTACAGCGCTTCTAAATAAACTATGCAAATACAAATGGTTTTGAAGCGCGTTTACAAACATTTGGTCTTTGCATTGCTTATTTAGAAGCTCTGCAAGTAGAAACGTGGCCGGCAAGTCCCCAGCAACATACCCGGCCCCCACTGGCAGTGAAACCGGCCCCCATATTGCCAGCCCACTGAAGTGTCTTGTGCCCTGTAGGCCAGCCCGCCACACGGTGAGAATAGTGCCAGGCATCCTCTACCTGCAATGGAGTAAATAAGGTTTGGGCCCAGACTCACCTTGATCATGGCTAAGTGAATGAATAATAGTCATCTTATTGTAAAGTTGGATGGGGCATGTAGATGATAATTTCCAGTGCAGTAATGATAACAATGCTAATGTACACTAGCATGTTCAAGATCATGCTTGGTGCCTTGTATTTTCCATCTTCCTCCTATACATTGCTATTATGGTAACTGCTCTGGGAGTTCAAATGTCTTTCATGCTATACTTGATTTTGCGATTTAAATGATCAATTCTTACATTAGATTACTATACGTCACCTTCAATAAGTCCTCTTTCTTATTTTGCATTCATAATAAATATTTTATGATGCTATTGTGCCTTTGTCTCCTTTTTTGAACAATAACAATGCTCAGCTCATCTGATATTCCTTGACATGTTAACCCCTTCGATGCTCATGACGGAACCCAGCCGTCATGAGCCACGGGTGGCCTGTGCGCATGACGGCTGGGTTCCGTCATGACCACGCCCGCGATTGGAATGTCCAGCACCGGGTCGGAATTCCTGCCGCAGGCAAGGTGTTAAACTATTCATCCATTGAATTATCAATTTCTTCTAACTAAGACTTATCAATACTCTGTAAAATGGCTGTCATTGCACAACACCTCGAATGTCACCTGATAATATGGTCCAAATGTTTCTAAAGGGTTGTCATATTGGATTCTTCCATCTACTTTGCTGTCTACTGTTACAGCATTGAGTTTTTACAAACCTGCTTGATTATACATACTTCAGCGATATGAGTATAGATTTCTTTCACCCTGATATCTAAGAGGAGGTTATGAAGTAATACTCCCCTCGAGTTAGACTAGGAGCTCATGAGTACTCGTGCCGTGACACATCTCTCATATGGTGACGGACTCCTAAGAGGAGTAAAGGACTACTTCCTGTCCCTGCTACACTTTTTTTTTTACTTCCTTAGGCAACATGGTATCTAACCTTCTTTCTGTGGATCTCAAGGCTATGAACAGTATTCCACCCCCTCATCAGTTCTGCTGTGGGGCAAACTACGGGCATATTATCAACAACTCACGAAAGTTATCGCAAACCGCGATTAGCGCGGTTTTTCTCATCGCCGTCGAACGGTGGATTTTATCGCCGTGTTAGCGGACTATTAGCAACGCGCCGCTAACAGGCGATAGCTTCCTTCTGCGCAGGAAATGGATGGCAATAAATGTAGCGCGCCAGCGCTAAAAAAACACACGTAAACGTGAAAAAAGTCGCGATGGGCCAATTAGCGGCAGAATCGGCTCGCTAATTGGCACCAGGCCTGCATTTTTCACTTTTCAGCGGGAAAATGCACAATAAAAGGCTCTCCAAGCTGGGGGGAAACTATACAAAATGGAGAATACCAGAGGAGACATGGAGGAAGCTGGGCCCAGTTCTGAGGCCACAAACAACCCACCAGAGACCCAGGAGGACCAGCCAGAAACCCAGGGGAAGGCCAAGAGGAAGAGGAACCCCAAGTTCAGTACACTTGAAAACCAGGTACTGATTGCAGAGGTGACTGAACACGAGCAAGAACTGTTTGTCACCTCCACAGTGCCATTGTCAAGAAAAAATGCAATATGGCGTGACATTGCCACCAAGGTTAATGCGGTCGGAGAGAGGAAGAGGACAGTGGAAGAGTGCAAGAAGCGCTGGACTGACGCAAAACGCAAGACAAAGGATAAATTAGCAGCCAACCTGAAGGCAGCATTGGTGACTGGAGGTGGCAGTCCTGCGCCACAGCAGGACCTGAATGAGTTGGAGCTGCAGGTGGCCACAGTCATCAGTGATGCGACGGTGGTCGGAGTGCCGGGTCAGGATAGTGCTGAATGTGAACAGACACAGCAACAACAGGGTGAGTAACAACCATTGAGTGGGTGAACGGGGGTGGATGGGCCCAATGGCACTCATGCACAATGAAACAAATAGCATTGCATACCCACAATTACTGTTGATCATGTCCCAGATACCCCGTGCATGTTGACATGGACACATATCACCTGACTCAACCAAAACATTGCAAAACACATATTGCCGGGCACACAGACGCAGAAATGTGCACAGAAAAATAAGCCCAATATAGTCCAAGTTCAACATCAGACCACAAAATAAGGCCAACATCAAATAGCAAAGTGCCACATTAGCCGGAGATGCGGCAGGGTGGCTAAAAGCACCACCTGCATCATCACAACACATATCCAATTCCTCGGCACAAGGCCGCATCACTCTGATGCACAAATGAGTATGCACTGTGAATGTGACAGATCACGTGCACCAGTAGGCATGCCACCAGCAATGTCAGCACACCTGCAACATCCTGCATGTGTCTGACTCGTGTGCAAGGTTGTGAATGTGTATCAAAGTCCCCCTTGAGGCACATGCACAGTCATGCACACAAGTCAGACACACGTGCACAATGTAGCAGGTGTGCTGACATTGCTGGTGGCATGCCTACTGGTGCACAAGATCTGTCACATTCACAGTCCATACTCATTTGTGCATCAGAGAGATGCGGCCTCTTGCAGAGCAATTTGATATGCGTGATGATGATGCAAGGGGGACAATGTGACATCCACACGCATCGCAAAGCAATATGCCCACTTGCCTGTTCATGAGATGCAGCTCTGTGTCCAGCAAGTGAGAAAGCATCTAGTGAGTCAGCATACCGGAAACACATGCAATGTCACAACAAAGTGACCATTATGTCTGGGCGGATTTTGCGTAGTTGCACCATGCAAAACTCTGCAAAATGTGAATTAATACCCGCAAGCACGCAGAAAATCCGCAAACATGCGGAATTGCTTGTTGTGCCGGTTCGCAATGCCACTGTCCTGTTTGCAAATGCTGTTTGCATGCTCGGGGGGAAATATCTCACAAACACGCATAATGAAAGCACGAACAAGGACAAAAATCCGCACAGCCGCCGAAAGCGGAAATTTTGGTAATTCAGCGTTCTCCGTGGAACGCAAAATTACACAAAAGCCAATAATTCTGCGACTGGAACGGAATTTACTGCCCAGGCCTAGTGACCATGTAGGCCAATGGCCAAAATATGCACATCAGCAAATGCACACAAACTGAAGACTCAACTCAAGGGGCAATGGTATGCAATGAGCAGGGGGGCAATGCCTGCAACACCACAGTACGTTGTCAATGCATATCAGGAATGTGTCTCACAAATATGTCCTGCATGATTTGCAAGACAATTTACAACAGACAAAGCTACCTAGATGCACATCATTTAAATTATCATTAGTAAATACTTGTAGAGCGCCTGGCAACCCTAATGCATCCCCGCGTCGTCATCGACAATCAGGGCAGGAGAGAGAGGTCTTAACTATGGCATGCTCCAAAGAGCCATGTCTTCAACTGTCTCCAAAAGGAAAGATGGGGCATGGTTAGACCGCAGATGAATGGGGAGAGTGTCCCATAGCTTGGCCGTGTTGAGGGAGAACATGCAACCGCCTGACGGTGCTCTCTTCGTAATTTGTATCACTGCCAGAAATTGATTAGTTGACCGAAGACAACATGTTGGTTGGTAAAAGGCTATAAGGGAGTGATTTGTCCTCGGACCTGTCCCCCATAGCTTTTAATGGGCTATGCATCAAGGTCTGAACTTGATCCGTTCACCTATTGTCTGACAGTGGAGTGTTTTCTAAGGCAGGCTTGGCTGATAGCCGGCAGGGGGGGTGATGAAGCAGCCCAGACGCGCAATTCTGAAGCACGTGTAAGTTCCTCATGGTGGCCTTTGCAGTACCTAGGTAGAGGGAGTTCCCATAGTCAAATTGTGATAGCACCAGTGCCTGAACTATCACTCTATGTGCCTGAACTGGGAGCAGTGGAAGAACTTTCCTTATCATTACAATGATGCCAAAACATGATGCAGACAACTTAACTGCTTGATCATCAAAGTTAAGAGATTCATCTAGACTGACTCCAACAATTTTAAGATGGACTATTGGGGTAGGGGGTGGGCCCAAACGTTTAGGCCAACTTAACCCCACTATTCCCCAGACATCCTGGAGTGGTTGTCTAAAATCTTCACCTCAGTCTTGTCTCCATTAAGCTCCAGACAAGACTGGTCCATCCACGTGGCCACCGCCTCCATGCAGGATTCCAGAATGATTGTCGTCTTCCGTGGATGCTTTAACGCTACCACCAGTTGTGTGCCGTCCACGTATGTAATGATTTTGATTACGTAGGGTAGCACTAACTCAGCTAGGGGTCTAAGATTAACATTAAGAAGGGTTGGACTCAACAATGAGCCCTGGGGAACTCCACACAAGAGAGAGGCAGAAATTTAGAGGAGGAATTAGCCTCAAACACCTGGAATACTCCGTCCATCAGGAAGGACTTAATCCATGACAGAGCCTTACCCGAGACTCCTACCATTCTGAGCATGCCAATTAATATGTCAGTATTTACTGTGTCAAAGGCAGAGCTCAGGTCAAGTAGGCTAGCAGCAACCGTCCCTCCTTCCTCGAGGATTCCCCTGATCCTACAACTGCAGCCAACATGGCTGTCTCCGCCCCATGATAACGGCGTAAGCCTGTCTGGGTAGCATGTATCATGGAATGTTTCCCTAGATGTACTGAGAGTATTTCATGTACTTAGACCTCAAGTATTGTACAGGTCCCAGGGAGCAGAGAGATTGGACGAGAATGGCTCCATACCTCTGGATAAATATTGGTCTTTATCCAAAGCACTCTCATCATAGCGTGTCTACTACATAGTGCAGCACACGTTGAAACAGCAAGTAGGCTCGCATTGCCAAGGTGCCTAAAGGGGTCCATCCTCACACATGACTAATCTCCCACTAAACATATGCACATGTGCAGTTCCCTGCAAAGCTGCGGGTCTGTGAGCCACACCGACAAGGCAAGTGACAGTGCATGATGAATAGCATGCCTGCAGGACAAACATATTTACATGGTGCAGGACAACTCACTGAGGTGGCGGAGTGTGGACCACCTCCTTAAAGGAGCAGGTCACACTCTGACACATCCTTGTGTATATCTAACCCGTGATGTGAACAAGAACTTTGATGCTATACAATGCACAAGTGTCCCAAAACTGGCCAAGACCCATATTCACACCAGCTTCCAACATCTCAGCATTCTAATTTCACAGAAGTCAAAGGCTCACTCCCTGAAAATGATAAGGGGCAATTAACATAATACAGCAGGTGCCACTATCACACAATGCAGTGAACACACATACAAATCTGAGTCCATCAACACCAACTACTATGTGGCACAAACGGCATTACTCACACAACTGAACAGAGGACACAACAGGTGCCGCTTGTGTGTAGAAATGGTCAAAACACATTTGTCATAGCTGTAAAATGTGAGATAACAATGTACAAGTACAACCTCACATCCGTGATGTCTCAGAAAGAATCACCATCCCGAAACAAATAGGCATCTCAGCAAAAACAGGCAGAATGTACAATCTTAAGCAGTGTGCTAGTAATGCCAACCAATGCATGAGCAAACATGAAACACACTGTTAAACTGTATCTCCCCTTCACATTGCAGAGGGATAGATAACACCTACTGTACAGGCGAGTGACCCACTCTTCACTGATGACTCGGAGGACCACCCCACCATTAACCAAGATGTACTCCAACAGGTGCTGGACTGCCTCATGAGCACATCTTCACTTGCAGGGCAAACCAGCAGCATTGCGCAAAGCCAACCCCCTGCACAAACCAACCAGCAGCAAGCAGCTCCCACCACAGCTGCCTCACAGGACCTCGAGGACCCACATCTGGCCTTCCAACGCCGTGTGCGTGAGGTCCAGCGGGAGATGGCTGAGCAGGTGCGGGTGGGGTTTGACCGCCTGGCAGCAAAACTTGATGACATACGTGGGTGTCTGAGTCCCATGCGGGACCACATGCAGAGGATCACAGACACCCACATCCCGCTCGATGCCCTCCAACGGTCCATGGCTGACATTGCTGCAGTCATGATTCTGAGACAACAACAACTATCTCAGCAGGGTGGCTCCAGTAATGTCAGTCGTGATTTGGGCAGACTCGTTCAGATTAATGAGAGCATTGAGCGGACGCAACAACAACAACAGGTTGCCACGGCTGCACACCAGCGCGATGTTGCTGCAATCTTCCATGCCCTGTATGTGCTCATAACTGCATTGCTGCCCCAAGGTCTGGCGCCGATGGATGTCGCTGCTGCTTCCACATCCTCAGCTCCGCCCCCTGATGTGTCAGTGCCCCACAGTGCTGCACCCACCATACCACCACCCACACGTGAGGCACCTGACACATCAGAGGATGAAGATGAAGATGTTGCCCCTGTGGTAAGGAGAAGGAAGTAGCATACGTTGACGCAAAAGGCCTGTTCATCCTTGGTACTCGGCTTAGTATCATGCCACAGAACTCACTCTTCCACTGTCTTCCACTGTCCCCCGACAATAACCTTGGACCTACACATGGACTACCAGATCCATATTTTTCTTGGCAATGACACTGCAATCAGCCTGTGGACTGAACACTGCCTCTTCCCTTGGACCTGTTCCCACCAAAAGACTCTGTCTGGCCCACTAACGGGCAGCCATGCAATGTGGAGTTGTATGGGCAGTACTGGTCCAGTCTTCCCCCTTGTAATGTAAATAAAAATCTTCAAATCACACAGATGTTTGTTTCCTATGACCAATCAAGTATTGAAGTCAAATTGAATTGTATGGACAGGGAATCCACAAGAAGGTCCCCCAAGGGAAAAAACAAGCAATGGACATGTTCCACCTGACACTGATAGGCAGGGAGATGACCGTGTATGTGTGAAATTGCTGTGCCCTCATTGCTCCAACACTACTATCTAGCTATATACAAAGTGTGCCCCATGTCCATAGAGGAAATAGGCATGTGTGCCAAAAAGTTAAAGTCCGCCGCAGGCCACAAGTAGTGTCACCCTGAACAAAAGCAAACTATTAGCTCATGGCATATCTACTCACACTCTACGGGGTGGACAAAGCCAGTTGTGATGTTGCACATTGCATGTCACATCCCAAGATGTTGCACACCAGAATCACATCGATGAGGAGACATAAGGGCACATGTCTCACATACAAATATGGAACTACAATGTCTGCCCCAGTGAAGTGGAGTTGCCAATAGTGACTCAACCCAAAGTGCAAGACGTCAGTCAGACCATTCCAGTGGACAAACAATGCCTAACAATTTCAGACCCCTCTCATGCTGTAACCACTGTGAGCGTATCTGCCAATGTGTCTAGGGATGTGTGGTGCACTGCACCTAGCACATACTCAGATGCAGTGCCAACATTTCAAGGGTGGCATCACTATGAGCCAATGAGAAAAGTAACAGTTGGGACAAGTGGCTATGACACTGTCACTACAGGGAGCAATGCAACACGTCACCCCTTGTGTGCAGCAGAACAGTGTGCCTGCAACTAAACGTTAGCTGGGACAAAAACATCACTCAAATGATTAACTGAGTCACAGAAGCCACATAGTAGAAGTGAAGTAAGTATAGCCAACAATACAAACCCTAAATGCAAATAGTGAATGACATCTAACGTAAAGTCATGACTTACCCTCAGATGACTAATGTGAATCACAAACACTGTTGTGACATGTGCCGTTCACAATGGACACACAAATTAGCTACATAATGCATGGCACGGAGATTGAGCGTCCATGCACAGGAACATGTAAGTCAAAGTAATCTGACGCACTACGCATCAAGTGTGCCTTGGTCTGTGCAATGTAGACGGACTCAGCGCCAGGAGCATCCGAAATGCAGGGGTGTGACGCTATATGTGGTAGCGGGTGCATACATCAATCTCCATGAAGGATAACTGTTGCGACTTCAATAACCTCCCAATGTGATGTCCCTACGTTGTGGCGTAAATGTGTAACTATGTGCTGTTCAACTCCGTGCGTCACACTCAAGATGTAGAGCGTCACAAACAACTGTCCCTAGACTAGCCCGCAAATCATACTTGCTAACCTGTCAGACATGCAAGTCTACTGTGCTCACATCTAAGGCGTACAGACACAACACATCCTGATAAGTGACAGGTCATGACCATAGTTACACATTCCAGGACTTGTCCAGTGAACGTATGAGTCGCATACAATGGAACAAGCCACACTCCCCCACATCATCCCTGACATAAGGGCAACCAGATATCCAATGCAGTATGATTTATTTAACAGTATAACTTAGTAAACTTACCTAGGCTACCACTAATCACTAGAACTACCACTAAATCTAAACTAACTATGTAAAATAAACTCACATTAACAAGCTACCCTAACTAATCCTAAACACGCAACAACATATTATACATCAACCCCTCTCCCACCCTTAAGGCACATCACGAGACTGGACAAACACATCTGACCTATACATTAACTAACTACACATGTATCCTACACAAATATCTTTTTTTTTTTTTCTTCACAACAAAGACATCAACCCCCCACCCAAAGGAAAAGGAAACTTATCCACAAATAACACATAAATAAAAAATTGCTATACCTAACTTCTAATCTAACACTAACTAGACCTATGCTTAAACTACTCTACCTAATACTTACCAAACTTCACTAACACTACCTAACATCAGAACTAAAAACATTGTGGGAAGAGAGAAGAGGGGGATGTTGTCCAACATGGGGATGCATCATGGCAGTCCAAGGTGGTTCCTGATGTCCCAAAGGTGTCTGTTCAAATATGAGAGTTCACGCCGGATCTCTGTCAGTACGACATTGTTGGCACGGAGCATCCTCCTGTCTCTCTGACTAAAAGGCACAACCGGATCGGCAGGTGCAGGTGGTATAGGCACTTGGGAGGGTGTGGACGCAGGGGGATTGGACACCGGTCCACGCGGGGAAACACCACTGACACCAGAGGGTCGGGGGATGGCCCGCCTGACAGATTGCACACACTCAGGCAACGACTTCCATGTACCCGCTCTCCGGTCCTCCCGGTACCTCCTTGCCATGTTATGGTACCCTTTCGCCACCTTCTTCACATGTCTGAAGCGGACCTTAGCCACCTGGAAGGCATGTTCCTGTCCTTGCGTCATGTTGTCTGCAAAATATCAACAATGGCAATTTTGAGTCCTTCAGACTATGTCAATGTTCACCATCAAATCTGTATAACAAGATCACTTCAACATGGGAGCCAACACTGAAGCGTAACTATGTGGAGTCCGAAACTGACCTGGACACCAAAATGTAGATGCGGGGACCAATGATTGCATGCTGTGGAGACTGACATGACAGTGCATGGCATGGGACATGTACTGTCACAACCAAAATAGCCTGACACTGTCAAAAGATGGTGCCATGACACATCCTGACAGAGGGGGACATGTACAACTTATCGGAGGAGGGAGGCATTCGCCCTCCGTTTGTAGCACCACCCCCATCCTCCCCTGTGACACAGTGCTGCATCTTCTGTACAATGCTCATGTGCAGCCCTGTGTGTCCCCCAGCAACTGTGTGCAGCCCATCAAGTCAGCGCCAAGACAGGCACTCTTGCACAAGAGTGCAAGGGGGTCTGTGTGCAGGGGGGCTTGTCAATCTTTTGTAAGGTTACCCTACATGCACAGGAGCTATCCTGTGACAGCCCTACTCACACTTTCAAACATGCAGCATCATGCAGCACACATGGAAACACGTTTGGTGTCTGAACGCCGACTTGTACATGTGGCACTGTTCCTCTCTCCACCATGACTATACAATAGGTGCTGTTTTGCCACTGAGAGGGTGAAACATTGTTTCATCTAAATAGTCACTCATGCATGTCTTGTATCCGCTAATCACACTCCGTAGTAAAAATGAATACGCAGCCCTTTCCAACGCAAACTGTTACAATGCACTCCCCATAGCTACAGCACCCTGTGGTCATGAGCGTCGGGTCTGTGTTATGGTCAATGCATTCTCACAGATAGTGTTGTAGAGCCCAGCATTCAGAAATATACGCTACAGCAAAGAAAGCAGAGCCAAAGCATGCGGGGAAGATGCGTATGGAGTAATGTCACCAATTGGGACAGAGGAGACTGGACACCTGATCCCGAGTTGATCATGGAATGACCCCAAGGAGACAGCTTGACACCACCATTGCAGTGGACAATGATGCAAGTGAGATTCATTTTGCCATCTTTGAAATGTGTCTGGGGAACGTGCCATTGATATGCTTGGCTCAAAGCTACGCACTGCCACTTCTGTGAAGCTGGTATGCAGCATACCTCCAAATCACTGTGCCGGACTGTGCGTGATCTCGCACAGCCTGAAAAGCACTGCCTACTAATGCATAATTGTTTACACTTGCACAGTCATCGCAGTCAAGGATGTACATGCATGACATTTCATCTGATACTCATCAGCAACACCACTTACATGTCTCCTCTCCTATCATTGCACTCTGTAGTCCACCTGCATGTGCTGTGGTGACAGAACACATTGTCCTAGGAGCATATTGACATGGAACAGGCGGAGGGAGGCGTTACCTGTTGTGGCGTAACGTCTCTCTCCGCCAATTTAGATACACTATTCTGCACCACATCATCAAGGATATGGTGCAGCCTTGCGTTTCACTCTGCGATGGAGTCAAGTACCACAAGTCAGCGCCAACGCAGGCACCCTTGCACCAGTGTGAAAGGGTGTGTGTGTGTGCAGGGACGTGTTGTTCATGTACAAGAAGGTGCCCCTTCCTGCACATGAACAAACCGGGAATACAAACTTGCAACATTCATGTGTGCGGCTTCATGTAGCACACATGAAAGTACTTCAATGCAGATGTTGATAATCTTCTGTGTATGTACAGGAAGGGACACCTTCATGAACCAATTCGAACCATGTAATTTTTGCAAGCACATGTGTGCCGCACAAGGCAGCACACATGTAATATAGCTATGACATTGAAAATGAAGCATTGATCCTATGATGAAATATGTGTGAACATGATATGACAGTAGTTCATTTCTGCGCTGCAACCTATTGACGCCGCATTTGTTGATATGTGGCAAAGTCAATTACAATGGTTGTTGCATTGGAACGCACACTGCAACACCCACTGCAAGCACCTTTCACGCTAAGCACAGCATGAAAGTGTGCCTTATTGACAAGGCAGCGTAACTCTGCCATGGTCATGATGCGAGGACCCTATTGACAACACAACGTCACTAAAAGTGACGTTGTGGTGGCGATTGGGGCTTGACAAAATGCCCCTTGATTCCAATGTGTATCACTGACTGGTGATGGGCAAAGTCACAACTGTGAATCTGATGCATTGCTCCACCTTCACTTACCGATTTTTACACTCTTATGACTTCCCCAATATATCTTCACACCGTTGGCAAGGGACATGTGATACACACCCATACAGCAAACCAGCTACGTGGTGCATTTGCCCCAGACATTCATGACAACACACTATGCCGATATGTGATGTACATACTCACCAGTGGCGTGAGGGTCCTCGAATCGGTCGATCTCCCCCTGTGTGAATGGTTGCCGTCCATCTGTGAGACAACAAATGTAAATTTGTGTTGGTATCAGTACTTCAATCAAACGTGTCATATTCATCATACCAATCATCATCATAAATGAATATGCTACGTAACTGTCGTGTTGCAGTTCGTGTTGGCCACATGATTGGGTCTACTTTGACTGCCATTCACACAAGACCTGTGAATGCTGAGTTGGGCCACACAAGACATTGATGCTAGCAGACATGCACATAATAGTTGTGTGACACATTTTCAATGCACCATTGTCACACAGACTTGAGATGATGCGTGCTCTGTGTATGATTGCATCCCTCCAGATCGAACAAGGCAGTTACACAGATGATGGTGGTCATTACTGCGCAAGTCGTGACTGCGACTTGCGCAGGATGGCTCTCTACACTAATGAATAGTGTGCAGTGCGATTCCACCACCTTCCCTACTGTTGCACACACTGGTGTTTGATTTGTAAAGCACACCATCCCTAAGTACAACGCCTGTAGCGCCAGTTGATGTTAAGGATTAATGTAGTTTTAACTGCGTTGTGAACGTTTAGCAGTGTGAAGACCGCATTTAAACGTCATACCTTCGTGTCCCACACGTCAATTTGTCATTAACTTTACAGTAATCATGTGTATAAGTAAGGTTTGTACTTACCACCCTGTAGGCCAGTCATGACTCCAGTGTAATCCAGGAGGTCCGCCTCACGTGCCAGCATGTCCTGCCAGCGGTGCTTCCACTGGCGCAGAGTACGGTACACTCCAAAGTACCTGCCCATCTGTACCCGCACACGCTCCCAACGCAGCTTCCGCACAGAGACATTGTACCCTGCCAGGATACGTCCTCCCCTCTCCAACATCAAGGGCAGGTAGTATTTCACTAACCAAAGGAAGCCCCCCAATGCCCCCTTGGACATCCTGCCCAACCTGCCCACAGACGGCATCGCCCTGCACCCCTGTAAGCCCTCAACCCCAAAATGAAGATCCCTCTAAAAGTCCAACAGCAACAACTACAAAAGTTAATAACCCCCTAGACAAACACCCGACAAGACTGTGGACAGGAGACAGTTAAACAATGTTAAACAAGTAAAACTTAATTTAAAATCACAATTGACAGGCACAGGACACTGCAACACTCTCAAAATCTCACTTATACAGCACACACCACCAAACACCACCTTCACTCTCCACAAACACCAGCAATGTGCTCAAAAGAGAAAGTGAAAGTGAAAGACACCACTCTGGTAGACAGGAAGCATGCATACATCACTTCCTGTGTGTTTGCGGCCCGTTTTTGAGATTGCGATGAAAATATGCACGCAAATCGGCTGATCTTTGCTAATTCTTATGGTACAGTGTCTAGCGACGGTTTTTCCAGCGCGCGTATGAAAAATGATTGAGTTAACGTGTTAGCGATCAGATTTTCACGGTAACACCTATTTCATACACAGATGGTGGGTCTTAGAGGTAATTTCTCTTCAGAACCCAATGACACAATGAAAAGCTTGTTTTGCACACTGTAGGCAGCCTAAATGGTATATTTGCTGTAGCATTACTGCCTAAATTGCATGTTACATAACATATGACACCCTCAATTGCAGATTTCTACACAAATCAGTCACTAACTCATGTGAATTGTAAGGGCACCACTCACCCGTGGTGGTCTTGAGGCGACGAGGGTGTGCGCAGTTCTGTTAGACAAGGAGCCAGGTCTCGAGGGGCTACATGTAGGTGTTCAGGGAGGGTGCGCATGTGAGTTCTGCCGGTAGCTCATTCCATGTCTTGGCTGACATGTGAGCAAAGGATCTTCCGCCGGCAGTGGCTCCGTGGATGCCAGGCATTGCTGCCAGTGATAAATTAGCAATTTGGACATACCATTAGTGTACGTGGAAGTGGATGATGCCATGGTGGTATTTTTGTCCATTGTTGTGTATGCATTGGTTGGCGTGTAGAACGAATCTGCACTTCTGCACTGTGAGCCAGTGGAGTCTTAGTGTGTGCTGGCTGATGTTTTCATGCCAGGGGATGCCAAGGACGCGTCTGGCAGCGGTGTTCTGTATTGTCAGGAGTTTGCAGGGTAGGTACTTGTAGATGCCGGTATAGCGTGCATCTCCGTAGTACAGTATGCTGGTGATGAGTGCGTGGGTGACAGTCTTACTTGACTCATACGGATCCATTGGAGGACTGACAGAGGCTGCGGAGTCTGTTCAAGCAGCTGGATGAGACGTTGTGGACCTGTTGGTTCATGTTGAGTGATTTGTTGAGTATGATGCCTTGGGTATTTGTCAGGGTCTGCAGGGCTTGGTGGTCTTATGAGGGGGTTCAGCCACCTGGTGTTGTCCCATGCTGTAGGGGTGTTTCCAAGCACGTGGACTTCTGTTTTGATGACGTTGATCTTCAGGCACCTGTTGCCCATCCAGACAGCGACGTGTTGCATTCCTTACTGGAAGTAGATATTTGCAGTGTTGGTGTATTTGGTGAGGTCATGGTTGAGCTGGGTGTAGTCAGCATAGGATGCGATCATGACGGCGTGTTGTCGGACGGTGGCTGCAGGGGGGACCATGTTGATGTAGAAGAGGGCTGTGCTCAGTGATGACCCCTGTGTGACTCTGCAGCTGATTCTCATGTGATTTGAGATGTTGGGTGGCAGTGTGAGCCTTTGCCTTCTTACAGTGAGGTATGATCTGATCCGGGCCATTTTTGTTACTTGTATGTCTGCGTTGTGAAGTCTGCAGACTTGTGTGCGTTGTTAGACGTTATTGGAGGGTGCAGGGAGCTCACGGAGGATCAGGTCTGCGGAGTAGCTGTGGTCCAGGAGGGTGTGGATGTCGTCTGTGGCGGCGAGTAGGGCAGTGTCAGTGTAGTGGTTGCTTCTGATTCCACATTGTGATGTGTCGAGGATGGCGTTCTCTTGGATGATTCGTGTCAGTTACCTGTCGACATTTTCCTCAGCGACTTTTGCAGCAAAGGGGAGGAGCAAGATGTGCCACTTGTACTTGGGGTTGGTGTGGTCAGCCGTGGGCTTCTTGAGCATGTGCATGACTTATGCGCGCTTACAGTCGTCTGGGAAGGTGCGGGTTTTGAATGGGTTTTTGACGTTGCATCATCGTTCCTGTGCGATGGCTGACACGGCTCTGTGGTTGATGTGAGGGGGGCAGGGGTCTGTCGTGGCCCCCGAGTGGATACCTTTCATGTTGGAGCCGGTGTCTTCAGCCGTGACTGGTGTCAATTTTGGAGATGGTGTGCTGGTTGTTGTCTCAGGGGGGCATGTCTTCCACCTGTTGCGTACTGTGTGTGGTCCGCTAAGTTGTCGTAGTGGTGTGTGATCTTGAGCTCGAAGTAGTTTACAGGTTTATTGCTGATGACGGCCTATATGGCATCTTGGACCCCATTTCACACACAAGGAGCAAATTTACCCCCATTTCACACCCATTTTCATATCATACCCCCATTTCACGCCCAAATTCCATGTATGCCCCCATTTCACGCCCGATTTTCATGTTTTACCCCCATTTCACGCCCGAATTTCAGGTCAGACCCCCATTTCACGCCCAGATTTCATACCTTACCCCCATATCACGCCCGAATCTCATATTTTACCCCCATTGCATGCCCGATTTTTATGTTTTACCCCATTTCACACCCGTTTGTCGTATTTCACCACCATTCCACAGCCTTAATATGATATTTTCACACAGAAGAGACACTCAAAATCACTATTTGCCACATACGACCACCTGAAAATCATGGATTTGCCCTGTGTACACACTATGATTAATGATTTACACAACAAATACACAGTGAATAAGAATTTGTAGGCCCAGTATTCACTACATGAGGCATCAGGTTTAGCACAATTGTCACACTAAAAGGCATGTCTGTACTGAGGGGACATACATACCATGAATGGACTTTTGTGTTATTATTTTCACTTATTGTGCTATGTATTATTTTCATGGTGTTGTACTTATGCAGGAGTGATACATGCAGGCGGGGTATGTGTCTTCAGTTAGTTTATTGGCACAAACGGTGATTGTGGTAGTTTTCAACAGACATATTTTTATTTGTGTCAGTCACAATGTGCTGTGGTCATGAGAAGAAATTGTTGATTATTCTGTCTCTTCGGGCGGTTCCTGCTGCAGTGGCTGTGGGGTGTGCTCCACCTGCCTCATCTTCCTTATCTTCCTGGTCATTGTCCAGTGCAGCAGGCACTTGGATCCAGGGGACATTGGTGCGCACACATATGTTGTGCAATACACAACATGCTAGGATGATTTTGTTGACCATTTCTGGGCTGTACAGCAGTCTGCCACCTGTGATGTCCAGGCAACGGAAACGTGACTTCAGCACGCCAAATGTGCGCTCCACGATTGAACGGGTGCGTCTGTGTGCAGCATTGTACTGCCTCTGGGCCTGGGTGGTGGGATTTTGTAGGGGGGTCATCATCCACGGGCAGAGTGCATATCCTTGGTCACCTGTAACATGTGATAGTGAAATGTGTGCATTAGTCATTATGCATACTGTGTTGGCAGTGTAGATAGTTTAGTGTTGTGTGATTAATGCACATTTCTGTATCATGTTAGCCATGTGTCGCTTCTGACTATTTAGCAGCATCAATGATGATAACATTTCATCACAGTTGATCCTCCCCCCAGACATTTAGATTGTGTGTGCTGCGTGGTTGCATCACTGGCACTCGTACAGTGCAACACTGTTGAGCCGATCTGCGCATGTCTGCAGGATTTACACATACACCAGCAGGCACCCTGCCTCTCCTCCCGTCTAGTGGTGGCACTAATCCACCCTCCTCGCAGTCAACGCCATGTGAACGTTCAATTGACAGGAGGCCACGCCAGACACAGCTCACATTCAGTACTGCATCTGCTGCTGTCGCCAGACCTGCGACACCACACAACACATGCAAATTTATATCCAGAGCTGCCACAAAGCAACTGTCAGCAGCCCCCTCGCCTGCAGGGCCCACTCAGGGCAGGGATGCTTTGCACACACCATCAACATCATCACACACCACAACGTCCACTTCCTGGACTACGTCCTCAGTCCAGAGTGGAGGCTCCAAATCACATACCACGACTACTCACTATACATTGCACTGGGGGAAATGTTTGCTGACATCAGACTATCCAGACACTTCACCACGCTGATACACAAGGCAGGGCACACCTTTGCACACTTTTTTGCTTTTGTCATGTTAATACACCTGATGAACCACACTGAACACACATGTATTGACCACCAACACATACACTTCCTCGTCGGGCAACCGCAAGAGACCCAACACAACTGACGGGACAAGTGAAATTATGTGTAGCTGAGTCACAGAGGAGATGCTACACACCACCATCAACAGCAGCACCCACAACGCTGCAGTCAACACCAATAGTGCTAAATGTTGATTTCCTGGCATATGTCTCCTACTGGGCATACACACTTGGCCCACTATGCGACTCCAACATAAAACGTGCATTATTGCCACCTTGCTCACCCCCAACCTCAGAGTTGGCAGATGCATCTGCTGACACATGGAGGGGAACTTGTGCAACATTGGGGAAACCAGGATAGATTACCAGCAACAAGGACACCAAGCTTATACTCTCCCTCACCAATACGCACACACCAGACTGGGCTACCAGCAAGGTTGTCTGTAATTTGCTACATGGATGGTCAACAGCTGGGGGGTACTCTACGCAGCAGACCCTTTAGTCCTCATCCTCATACCCAATACATCTGCATGTGACATCAACTCCTGCGCAAACGCCTTTGGCGGCCCCCACAAGTCTATGTACATATGCAACGTATTTGACTCCTCCCTCTTCATGGACCAACATGATTGTGCATTTTAGGCGTGTGGTGTGTTCAGTTAGTACTTACCAACAAGCACTGCATTTCCATATGTGCCATTCTGGAAGCGCTGGTTTATGATGCAGTGTCGGAAGATGAATGCATCATGCACACTCCCTGGGAACTTGGCTATGACATTGGTGAACAGTCCATGGTGGTCCACTATTGCCTGGACATTCATGTAATGCGTGTGCTTTCTGTTGCGGAATATGTGTGCGCTGTCCGCAGGGGGCACAAATAAGACATGTGTGCAGTCAATTGCACCCAACACCTGTGGGAAGCCAGCAATGGCGTGGAAGCCTTGCTTGATCTCAATCTGCTCCTGCACAGTGTTGGGTAACTGGAGGTGCTGGGGCATCAGGCTAAGTATACCATCCAAGACAGTGGGGAGGAAAATTGAAAAGGCTGCCTGTGATACACCTCCGACTCTGGCCGTTGTTGGTTGAAAGGTCCCAGAGGCCAACATGTGCAGCACAGCCAGCAGCTTTGTCTGCGGAGGGATGTTGGTTCTCCGCTCTGTTGGTGGCGTCAGCCTGTGGGCTATCAGGTTGAGGATGTGATTGATGGATGTCCTTTTGAGCCTGTAGTGGGCTATGACGTCCTCTGGTGTTAAGTCAGAGAGGCTGAGACGTCTGCGCAGTACCCGCTGTCTTCTTCGTCGCTGCCTTGGTGGTGGTCCTGGGGGTGGTGGCATTGGCAGTGGTTGTTGTTGCTTTCGTGGAACTCCGATCTGCATGATCACTACCTCCATGGTGTCTGTGGCTCTTCTGATGGAGCTATGGCCTAGTCTCCCTTATATACCTCCATTTCTCACCAGTTTAAGTCATGTTTTTATCTGGCGTTAAGATCCTGGTGCTAACGGGGCTTAGCGCGACTTTTTTTATCGCTTCGCGGGTCCGGGGCATCTTTGTTAATAGTGCGATGTTGTGTTAGCGACTTTTTTCGTGTAGCTTTGGTGAGGAACGCCTACTTTGCATGTCATTAGCGCTAAATATCGCAGGCATGCAGGGCGATGTAAAATCCGGCCGCTATCGCTGGAAAACTGTTGCTAACAACTGTTATCGTCAGCTTGGTAATAGTGCGATAAAAAAACCTGCGTTAGCGGCACGAAAGTGCCGCTAACGAAGCGATAACTCACTTGATAATATGCCCCAACATGTTCAGGTAAGTGCCAATAAAGAGGGTATTAATCCAGGGGCAATGCAGCCTCAGATCTACCCCTGCCTAATGCCTCCCTCTTCTCCATGGCTCGATTCTGCCTCAAAATGGGTCAACATCATTAGGCACTTCTGCCAAGGATATTCTGTAAGTATGGCCATTCTCTTCTCACAGATACAATGTGTTTGGCACAAATAGCTTCATCTGTATTGGCAACAAGGTACACCGCGGCTCCACTCACCCTCAGAGCATTCTAGGCTGTGGTTTCATCTTGGAAAATCCTCCATGGGGACGTACTATTGCTCGTCTAATTTCAGACTTGGCAGGATGCCCATGGACTTAGGATCAGACCATATCCTATTTGGGGCCAGACCAAAAAGTCAAGTGCACACCCATGCAGTTTTGATGGAACAAGAAGTCGTCAAGCAATGTGCCATTATCACCTTGGTTTGTCAGTAACAGGAGGTAGATATACTGGACAATAAAGCCAGAGTCGATAGGCTGAGGTTCCTGGGTATTCCTCGCTGACAGTTAGGAAAGCCTTTAAGAAGGTGATTTTTCTGCTAATGGAGGGACAGTGTGGAGGCCATTCTGTCGGAGGTTCAAAGGGTGCTCCCAGAGAAGAGGCCTGGAGGCACTGGGGTCTGGTACTGTTTCAATGTTCCATAGAACTGGGAACCATACAACAATAGCAACCTGTCAGCTATGCAGATTCTAAACTCTCAGTGCTGATATGGAGAGGAAAAAGTAGGGTACAGATGTTTTCTAACCGAAGTCACATAGCACAGTACAAAAGGAGAGAATTCAAAGTGATTAACAAGAAGCAACTGACAGCCTGTCTTAATGTCTCACTTGGCTCCCAGGGTGCAGTGTGACAAGTGGGATCATGCTTGACAGCTCCACAGGTTGCAGTTGGGATGAAGGTGTTGAATTAAATGCTTAGCTGGTTTACTGGAATGCAACAGGAGAGCCAGAATCGAATGTGGCTTTGTCTCTGGATAATGTTTCTTTACAAGGTATGGTTCGGTGGTTGGGGCCAGAGCAACATGGAGGTTGGCAATGGACCCAGGCGAGGAGAAGTGCCTTAGTTGATGTTCAGCCCAAATAGAACCAGGGGGTATAGAAAGGTTATTTAAAGAGTATTAATTCTGGTATTTTATGTAAAGGTTGGTAAATTGCCGTTTTCCATGGATTAATAATACCAGAGGAATTGCTATTTGATGTATTTTATACCTAATAAATAACATTAAAACTTTAACAAAGGTTGTTTCACCATGCATACTTGGCATTACACCCATCTCAGTTGAATCTAATATAAAGACCGCTGTTTTAAGGGATTTGCAAATGAAACTATGGCACTGCGCACATGAAAAGGACAATGGTAGCTAAAATCATTCTTGTTCAATGGGGAGGGTTTACAATTTTTAATCTAGGTGCACAGAGAGTCTACAAACGTCGGTCTGAGGACTGTATGCACACTAACAGTCCAAATATCTCTATCTTTTAACACTTTCAACCGCACAGACACATTATTGTAATAGTAAGTTCGTGAAAACTACTGAATGGATTTCACCAAGCAATGAAAAATGACTTCCCTGAGTAAAATTCTACTTTCATGCCACATTTGCTATCATTCTATTCAGGGTTTCTTTCTACTGCAGAGAGCAAAGATTTCTTTGGTAGGTAAAATGGCAAATGCTGCTTTTTTGCAACCCCATTAAGGGGCCGATTCCGATCTCGGCCAGTAGGGCACCGGATCGGATTCGGCTTAACCGGATCCGATTCGGAGCCCTCTTTCCCGACCGATTCGTACGTGTGTCCGGGCGAGCGAGTACGATGCGAGCGCGTGCGAATTCCCCGACCGACTCGTACGCCCGTCCCAACCGCACCGACCGACTCGCTCGGATGCGCCTCACACCGCGCAATGGAGACGTTCACCGGCCGGGCAAGTACGATGCGCGCCGCGAGCAGTCCGACCGACTCGCGCCGTCCGGCTCGAAGAAGCAGTCGGAGCCGCACTTTGGGGGTCCGTGTCGGACCCCCTGTGCACGTGGCCGCGCGAGTCGCACACAGGGGGGACCCATGGGTCCCCCCTACCTGTGCATGTACGGCGCGAGTCGCTTCACCGCGTACGCGCTGTAGGGGACGCCCTTGTTCGCCTCGCACCCATTGAATCAATGGGAGCCCGCGTACGAGTTGTACGACAGGCTCCCATTGACTTCAATGGGAGTCCGACCGAATCGAGTCCGATGGCATACGTGCGCATCGTACTCGTTCGGTCGGGCTGCTAGGGTCCGATTCGGTCGGTAATCTCTCCGGGTCCGGCTCGGTCGGAGAGATGTCCGGCCCGAATCGGAATCGGCCCCTAAGTGTTTCACCCCTTGAGGGGTTTACATGAAATGCAAACTATCACGAGTAAGCTAAATGTAAAAAATGTTTGCCAAGTGTTGTACTGATCTGAACACTGTATCAAAATTATTAGCAAATAATTGATTTTATGACCCCCTCCTCCCTCAAATTATCTTTCCAACCCTTTCTCAGATCTGCATGAAACCTGAGATTTCAGCATTGGGCTTAATGTGCTAAGATCCTGCTAAAGTTCACGCAGATTCATTAAAGAGTACTAACGTTATTAGCACGTTAAATTGCTTTTCCCTCCTTGTAAAAACTTGCCATTCGCCCAGAAGACTCGGGGGCTTATTTATGAGCCCTTGCATCACTTTTGCGCCGCCGGTGCGTCACTTTTTGTGACGCACCAGCGGCGTAAAAAATGCACCATGTTGCGTCATATTTACAAAGCGACGCATCTAGGTAGATGCGTCACTTTGTAAACCCTTGCACAACATTATCCCTGCGCCAAGTATAATGTATGCAGGGTGGGCGTTCCGATGCAAGTAAGCCTCGTAGAAGTGACGCAGTGAAATCTATGAGATTTCACTGCGCCACTTCTAGGACGCAAATGGGTCAATATCTTACGCCTGCCTCACAGCAGGCGTAAGACTGATGCAGGCACATTCGAAATGGGACTTGCCCATGTGAAATGACCCATTGCTGAAGTTGCGTCACTTTTGTGACACACTCCAGCAATGCGTCATTTTTGCGCCTACAGATACGTCAGAAATACTGACGTATCTGTAACTTCTTGCGACATGATGCGTCATACTGTAAATATGTCGCAAGGAGGGCGCAATAAAAAGTGACGCATCGCTGTTTTCACGCAGCGATGCGTCACTTTTCATAAATGAGGCCCTCAATATGTTACAGGTTTCCCAAATGTCATGTGGATTTGTCCAATGATGCCATAGCTATTAGAAAATCAACACTTATTTTATACCACCTCCTTTTAAATGCACCCACCTTGGTGAATCGGCACACATTTAAAAATGCCATATCTTGTCAAACAGCCCTAGAGTTACAGGCAAGTCAGAAAATTCTCAGTTCCAACTATCAAGATTGCAGTAAAATATTACCTCTTCATCCTCGATGAAACACTGTTTAAATGCTAATTTTGTGACAACTACCAAATGGATTTACACCAAACCAGGCAAATGTATTTCCTTGAGTAAAGTAGTTTTGCCCCTCTGTATTGATCTTCCAAGAAAAGAAGTAATATATCTGAAAAAGAAGGGATGCTGTACTCAGCTTCAAAAGTTTTGTTTGATAACTTCAAGATAATAGAATACACAAGAAGTCAAACATACACCTAAAGGAATTAATTTAGGAGGACAATGTAGAAGGTGAAAACGACAGACAATTCTCAGCAGGGCCCTCCTAGAATATTGTTTGTTGACAGCAGTGAAGAAGATTCACTCTTTTGAAAAACATATTAGAAAAGAAGTTGGCGTTTTTATCACAGAAACTGACTGAGACCATTCTCAGCAAGAAACATGCCTGTCTCCCACTTGATTTATATTATGAAAAAGCATTTCAGTCATATTGCTCTGATGCACTCACATCATCCTGCAAAATGAATTATTTGTGTATAAGATTTGCTTTATTCTCCCTAGGGCAGGGGAACCAATCGTAGACACATTGAAAATTCGTGGATGACTTCAGAGTCTGTCACTCTAAGAAAGAGTAAAATATCCATGTGCTTTGCAGTTTTGCAGCTCCTTTAAGTACAAGTATATAGTATTAATGTTGCTTCGAACTCAGTAGAAAGGGCAGATGATTAATATTTTGAATTGCTCACAATGAACGGAGTTATAATCATTATGAGTCATCATTTAATAAAATTAAAATCATTCCCTGACACATTGGTGTGATATAATATGATTCGTCTCCAGCAGAATGTAATCAGGGGTCCCAGAATCTCCCATATCTCACTGATATTCCTTGGCCTTAGATTGAATGGAAGCCCTCTGAAGGGTTGCACCTCCCCCTGAGGTGCAGGCACTGCAGGAGCCTGCGTTACGCCCCTGAGCTGACCGACATGTTTTAATTTTTAGGCCAGACTCTGTTGGGTTGCAGCTTATACTCAATGTGGTGAACAATATACCAATTAATTTTATGTTTTCATTTTCTCTATTTTATTATATGATTTATATGTAGTAATATGATTTTTTTTAATAACTTCTCAGTAAAACAACTTACTGACTGACCAACTTCTTCACCTTAACTCTGGTTCTGAAACCTCTCTATGGAACAGCGTAGATGCACTTAGTTAAAAGTGGTTTAGAACACTCTGGGGCATGCGCTTCGTGCTCTTTTTCAGCCTGCATTCTAGTCTTGTAGTTCTTTAATAAGAGGAGAAAAAATATCTGCATTTCTTAACATCTACAAAAGTCATCTTGAATGTATAACGTACTCCTAAATACAACTCTGGCTGCCATCAGTTTACTTTTACTCAATTTTAACTATTGAACTGATTTGCAGATATTTCACCACAGGACACACTCTTGACACCGGTCGGTGTTTGTCCTTCAGTGAATAGCTTTTGTTTTATGGGATGCGCCCCCGCTGCCCTTCCCACCCTGTCCACGACCATTTTACATCTACAGCGGCAGCGCTATTGTATTTGGTGTTGTAGCGAAGGTGGCAAAATAGGGTTTTGGGGGACAGCCGACCAAAGTGAGGTCTGTCCCCCGGGGGTATTAGAGGAACCAGGCACAGTCTAGATGACTGGGCTGGTTTGGGCTACATCCAGTAAAGGATGTAGCCCAAGGTATTTATATGGCTCAATTTTGGGTTGCCACCCACCATTTTGTTGGTAGGTGTACAGAGTGGCAGCCCTTGACAATTAGGGACATTTTGTTAATGTAGGTGCGTGGTAGGCCTAGTGTGGCTTAGGGAGCTTTCTATGGTAGTTTGTAGGAGGCATTATTATCCAGATTCATGCAGGACGGCAGTGCTTGAGAAGCACTCATGCTGCTTATGGAGGCCAGGCACTTAGATCTCGTAGCTGTCAAGAGCCCGGCCGTGCAGTCTGCATGGCCAGTGAGGATGGCCTCAAGTGAGGTGGCAGCCACCATTTTGGCATGTTTGCCACCTAGGGGCCCTGCATCAGCCCAGGTGAGTGTCAGGGGCCGCCCATGAAAATGTGGAGCGGCTCTGGCATTGAAAAGAATGGGGTGAGGGAGGGGCCCTGAGAGATAAGCAGCAATTCTGAGGAGTTCTCTGAGCAGGGGGGAGGTCGCACACAAGCCCCTGCTAAATGAGACCTGAAGGCCTCACAGGGCTCCTTTGATAAGCAGAAGTCTGCCAGTGCCATGCAGTTGGGAGGGGAGGGGCTTGAAGTTTCAGGTATGTCACGAGCTGGGGGAGAGGCAGGCCAGACTAGGGCCATCAGGAACATGAGTTGGGAGGGGGAGCAGATGAGGAAATCCTAGTGGGCTTCCTCTGTTCAGATATGGTGAAGAGGGTTCCTCTGTTCGGATATGGTGAAGAGGGATTGTTTGGCTCCCTGCAGCTTGTTGGGAAGGGGATGGGTTAATGCCAACTATTATTTGATGATGGTGCTAGTGAGGAGGTTGATGAAGGGGGGGCACATAGCCAATAGATACAGGTGGTGTGGGGTTGGGACACCCAAGCTGCAGGAGAAGGACAAGGGTACGAGCAACCTCCAGATACTGGAGTCCAAGGGGATGGAGGGACAGGCTGGCATGGGGGACCAATAGAGTCACTGGCTGCGGGGGCTGTCACCCAGGCATAGCAGGACATCAACATTTGTGGCAGCCATGCTGGAGTGGAGTGATAATGAGGAGACAGATGTAGGGATTGGGCTCCTTTTGCAGAAACCACATAGGGTGTATGCCAGGCAGGCTAAAAGGGGACCGCAAGATGAGAGGGGTGCTGGGTCAGTACAGCTTTTCAGGGAAGGCATGGAATTGGAACAGCAGGCAGTATTTACAGGGCACGGCACACCAGGCTTATCATCTCCGTTACAAGTGTCCAAACTGCCAGGTACCTGGGAGAGCAGAGTGCGGCTCATCTTCCCCAGGGGGAAGAGAAGGCATAACCCAGAATGGTCAGCTGGATGGAGTCAGGGGACTCTGCCCTAGATGGCGCAAGAAGGTCTTGGGAGGCCTCACCATGACAATCACTGGAGCGGAGCATCTATCATTCGAGAGCAGCATGGGTCCAAGTGGCCCACATCAGCAGGACACCTGAGAGGTTATGATATGGCCCCTCAGGAGATGGTACATGGTAGCCTGAGCAGGGGCAGCAGCAACCACGCAGTATGGTGGGAATGGGGAGTGGCCCTGAAGGGCTCACGTGGCATGATTATATTTTAGACTATGGAGGTGACAGTCTCGAAGAAGGAGAGATTGTGGACACCATGGAGCAGGGTCTCTCGATGCCGACAGAAGGGCAAAGGGCGACCGTGTGGGATGGGGGTTCCACTAATCCAGCATCTAGTGCTGTTTTTCAGGTTCCGATCTGGGAGCAAGTATGGGCAACGACTGTGCAAAGGCGCATACTGGCAAGGTGGCACGCTTTGGAGCGGGCACCGACCTTACGGCCAGATAAGATGGCAAATTTGACCAAGGTGGCAGGTCCAGTTATGGTGTCAATGGGGGTGGATGCGGGTTCCGAGTGGGGACAGGAGGCACGACTGCAGAAGGGTAGGTATGTCAGGGACACAGCGGTTGGTACGGAAGAGATGAAGAGAGAAGGAGTAGAGACTCCATGGAAGGTAGGTGTTGCTGGTAAAGAGGGACAGAAGGATAAAGGGACACCGGCAAGTGTAGTAAAGGATAAGGATGCTTCTGCCGGGATAGGTGAGGAGGATCATTTTACTTTTACTTAATTTTAACTACTGAAAGGATTTTCAGATATTTCACCACGGGACACACTCTTGACACCGGTGTTTCTCCTGTGGTGAATGGCTTTTTTTTATGGGGTGCAGCCATGCTGCCCTTCCCACCCTGTTCACGACCATTTTACATAGGATGTAGCAAAGCATAAGGATGCTTCTGCCGGGATAAGAGAGGAGGACAGACAGAGGGATAAGAGCAAGGCAGAAGAGGCAGGAGTGAAAGAGGGTAAGAATCTTAAGATACAAAAACTTACCTACACAGGGGTTGCTTAGCCACTGGGGGCTCATTTTATGTTGTCAATTAAAGAGAGGATTTGGAAAGGTGAGTCTGTGGAGATGTTCAAGCTCCAGCATGGAGAACTGCGGGCAAAAGAAGGCTCCTAAGAGGAGGAGTATGAGCTAGCAAAATGCCAGAGACAATTGAGAATTGGATGCCAGTGTCTACTGTGAGAAGTGCCCAGAGAGGAGTGTAGAGTTATTTAAGTATATGGACGTGATACCGAAGGCACAACTCTCTTTTTGGGGCAATGCCTGCACACAATATGATGAGGAGTTCAGGGAATGCATGGCGCGGGACCTTAAAGCAAAATGGGGCAAGTTGGATATGGATCTATGGTAGCAAACAATGGGTTCTGCAAAATGTGGCAAGACCATATACACAGCAAGTGGTTTGCCTATAGTATATCGTCCCTTTCAGGCCCGCCCCACCTGGGAAGGGGTGGGAATGAGGGAGGAACGCAAAGTGCATTTTGGAATTTCAATAAGAGGATGTGCACCAGGGAGTATTGTCGAGTCAGACACAAGTGCTCCAAGTGTGCAGAGAGGCACCTCCTTGTCAACTGCTACGGAAACTCTGGGGGACGTCTGGGACTCAGCACAGTGGCCACAGTTCGCAATTGCACCAGAACTCTGGGGAAGCAGGAGCAGCTACATCAGGAGGTTATCGGGGGGAGGGGAGCTCAAGGGACTCAAGAAAAAAGCTTTTATGCCAGTTAAATTGGATAGAAATAGATTTTGGTTGGGCCCCTACCCAAACAGTGAGGATGCCTGCATATTGCAGAAGGGTTTAACATGGGGGTTTCAGGCTGGGTTAAACAGGTCCGAGGGTAAGGTGTTTGGCTAAAAATTTGAAGTCCATTAAGGCACACCCACAGGTGGTGCGTGCCAAACTACACAAGGAGATACTGGAAGGGAGGATGGCAGGGCCTTTTCCCCTTTGGGACGATTTGATCATCTCCCCAATAGGGGTGGTACCCAAGAAGGAGGCAAGGCAATTTAGGCTCATGCAACATCCTCATAGCTTGAAGTCCAATCAATCAATGACTGTATAGAGAAAGAGTTAGCATCTGTGTCTTATTCATCAGTGGATGTGGCTGTGGCCATGGTGGAGCAGGCAGTATAGGGAGATTACATGGCAAAATGCAACATGAAATCAGCCTTTATGTTGCGTCCCATCCATCCCTATGGGATGCTTAATCTCATGTGCGTTCCATGAGCATTTCAGCACTTTTCTTCGGTGGCTGTTCATGCAAGCAACAGGTCACAAGAAGGTGACACACTATCTTGATGACTTTTACTTGGTCACGGACTCTGATTTTGTAGACTGCCAGCGGCTGCTGGTAAGTTTCCAGGAGCTCATGGAAGACATGGGGTTTCCTTTGGCCCCCGATAAAATGGTTCCGGTGACCATCATCTCCTTTCTAGGAATTGAGTTGGATTCGGTGGCCATGATAGCACTCCTTCCATTGGACAAAAATTGAAGATGCAGGTACTGTTAGACACAATTCTGGTAAAACATAGGGTACAGTCCGGGAGGTACAGGTGCTTTTAGCTCACTTCCATTTTGCATGTAGGGTGATACGAGTAGGCAGGACATTCTGCAGGAGGCTGGGTTTGGTGCTATCAGGGCTTTCCCTCCCACACCATCATGTGAGACTATCTGCAGGAGTGAAAGCAGATCTGCGGATGTGGTGTAGTTTCTTGGACTCCTTCCATGGCATTCCAATTGCAGCACCACAAGCTTTTGAGTGGGATGTTCAGATTTATTCAGATACCTCAGGCGGCATAGGCTTTGGATTGTATTGGCAGGGTCGCTGGTGTGTGGAGGAGTGGCCTGACTGTTGGAAATGAAGGGGAAGGAGCATAGCATTTTTGGAGTTTTTTCCACTAGCGTAGCTGTCACACTGTGGGGAACATTACTGCAACATAAGAAAGTACTCTTCCAGATAGATAACGTGGATGTGGATTCAGGTAGTTAACAGACAGTCAGGAAAAGACACGCAGGTCCTCAAGCTGTTGTGGGTTTTCATGCTGGAATGTTGAGACAGGACATTTTGTTTAAAGCCAAGCACATACCTGGCGGCATCTACGCTTGAGGCATATTGCTCTCCTTGGGGTAAGTTTTTGGGCTCACGAGCTCGTCACAGCTCAGAGGAGTGGGACAGAGTTGAGGATGTGGTGCAATTCATCTTACGACTGACAGAAAAAGGTGTCTCCAGAGTAACAGTCACAGGGAAGTTGGCCAGCATTGCCTTCATAGGGAAGTTCTTGTGGGGTTATGCACCATAAGCAGGGGAGTTGGACAGGAGAATGTTAGAAGGTTTGGCTGGGGAACGAGGGAAATCAGGTCCTATAAGGAAGCCTCTTTCTTGGCTGGTTTTTGCAGGGTGAATCAAATTTTGCCAGAGTTGTGTTTTTCTCAATTTGAAATGGTTCTTTTCTCTACACTTAGGACCTGGGTGTTTTTTGGAACCTTTAGAATGTCTGAACTCTTAGGAGTTCGGGGTACCCTAGGGTTTGGCATTGTAGGTTCGTTTTTGGCAGAATGAACTGGAAATATGTTTGCTGAGCTCAAAGACAGAGAAGAAGTTGAAGGAGAAGTCAGTCAACTTTGAGTTTCAAGAGGGGGAGGTTTGCCCTATAGATGGACCAAGAGACTCAGGGCACAAGCAAGAACATTGGAAGGGGATGTGTTCAAACACCAACAAGGGGATCACTTCTTAGAAGTCTTGAGAAAGGCAGTAACAAAGCTGGGGCTGGTGGCTACTGAATTTGGCACTCATTCTTTTAGGATTGGGGCATCAACGGAGGGAAGTAAGAGGGGGTGGTCTAGGGAGCAGATAATGGGGCTGGGTAGGTGGTCATCAGACTGTTTTCTGAGGTACGTTAGGACTAGCGAGGGAGTAGGAGGTGATTGCTAGCTGGATGATGTGTTCACACTGTTTTCTTTTTCAGGTTCGGTTCCAGGCCCGTTGGATGCTGGCTTGTCAGTGTGGCATGAGGTGGAAGGATTTGTTAACCAAGCTTAATATGATTATGCAAAGCAATACTTGCCCGGACATTTTGATGATTCTCTTAGGAAAGAACAACATGGTGGTGGCGAAAGGTTTGGCACTATTACGGTCCATGAAACAGGATTTGAGGGAGATACAATTCCAATAGTCAGGCATTTTTATAGGATGGACAGTGTTTATACCAAGGAGGTGTTGGAGAGGTGCGGCCAAGCCATCAGCCATTGATAAAGCAAGGAAGAAGGTGAACAGGGAGATACAATGTTTTTGCTAGGTCGAGGGCCTAGGCAGAATTCAACACGTTGACTTGCGTTATGAGGAAGTCAGCTTTTTCAGGTAGGATGTATACATTTGTCAGAATACGAGAGGTGATTATATCTATTGGAGCTGAGGGAGTTTTTGGTCAGGACCATTGAAGATAGAGGAGTGAGGGGGGGCAGAAAAAGGCATGTTGGTGACATTTCTGGTGATGGTTGGCCCACAAGTTTGCGGGCCTTCACTTAAGTTTATTCTGGTTAATATAGGCTAAGCAGGCAGAAAGGGGGGTCTCAACAAGCCCACACCGAAAGTCCTGGAGTTAAAATGTTATGTCATAGGAATAACAAGTTGAGCACAGGTTAATTAGTTCACTGCCAAGCAGAAGGGGAAGTTTACAGTAGGACAATCAGAGAAGTATAGTATGTTATCATGTTAAAGTTTAAAGGGTATGTAAACGGCGGCAGGATTAGGGGAGGGGGAGAATGAATGTTGTTGTTTTTAATGTATAGTGACATTTTAGTTCTGTAAGTACTCAGGCCAAGGATGTTTATGTGATATGCACCTGTTTAAATAATAGTGGTCTTTTCCACACATAAAAGGAGTCAGTGGTCTGTAATGTGCCCCATTTCACCCAATAGGGCTTTGAGGGACAGCCGACCAAAGGGAGGTCTGTCCCCTGGGGTACTGAGGGAACCAGGTGCAGTCTAGACGACTGGGCTGGTTTTTGTATGCCTTGATTTTGGGCTGTGCCCCACCATTGTGTTGGTAGATGTACAAGGTGGCAGCCCTTGACAGTTAAGGAAATGTTGTCCCTTCCACCCAGCCCCTGCTGATAATGTTTTTTGGGGGTAAAGAATAGGTTGGCCTTTGATAGTCAGGAATAGGGCAGGCTGGTTCCAACAGGTGCGTAGGGGAAGGTTTTTATATTGGTTGTCGCTTGAGACAGGTGTGAGAACGTGGCAGTTGGCCCACAAGTTGGCAGGTCTTCACTTAAGGTTATTTTGGTTAATATAGGCTAAGCAGGCAGAAAGGGAGGATCTCAACATGCCCACACCGGAAGTCCTGGAGTTAAAATATTACGTCATTGAAATAACAACTTGAGCACAGGTTAATTAGTTCACTGCGAAGCAAAAGGGGAAATTTAAAGTAAGACTATCACAGAAGTATAGTAGGTTATCATGTTAAAGTTTGATGATTATGTATACAGGGCTGGATTAGGGGAGGGGGTGAAGGAATGTAGGTGTTTTTTTAATAAACTTTATTTTTTTAATTTTCATAAAACAATACATTGGCATCAAATAAATACGTATGCATACATGTCGTTGATAGCAATAATAATCGCATGAGACACAAGGCCGCACCAAGGAGGGAAGGGACAAGGGGGACAGAAGAATCATCCACAAACATATCCCTGTGAGGGGAGGGTGGCAGAAAAGGCACCCCTTCCCAATACGGACCCTATCAGAGTTAATCCTCGTATTCCCCACCAGAAACAGACCCCCGGATATATCTGAGTCACTCTGTTCACTATGAGTGGCGTCCCGTGAGGACGGCTCCCCCTCCGCTAACCCAGTGGCACACAGGGCCCGCCAAGCCATCAGGTCATCCTGTAATTTCTCATCCCGTCGGCTACGTTTCATGTGTGCCTCTTCAGCCAGCGACCACTCTCGAACATCTTTGAGCCAAGCAGGAAGTTCAGGGGCCCTCTGCCCCATCCAAGTTATTGCCACCCTGCGCCTGGCAAGCACCAACATTAACTGTAAGAGTTTATAGGGGAGTTTCTTCGCCTTAGGCCTGCGAACCATCGCGAGTAGACATTGCAAGGGTTCGAGAGCCACCCGAAGCCCCGTGGCGCTCACCGCCCTAGTCACCACCCCCGTCCAGAACTGCGCAACCAATAGGCATTCCCATGCCAAATGCAAAAAGCCTGCATTCTCTGCAGCACATCGAGGACAGTCAGCGCCCCTGCTACTATCAATGCGTCTCAGAGACACCGGGGTAATGTAGGTGCGGTGTAGGTAATTAAAGTGTGTTAGCTTAAATCTGGCATTGCATGAGACAGTTTGTGTAAGGGAGCCTATGCGCGCCCACTGTGCCTCCTCCAGCGGGGCAGTGAGGTCCCTCTCCCAGGCAGCCCTAGCCGGCGGGACCGGGGGGGTGGAATCCTGTTTCATCGCTTTATATAGGAGGGATATCAAGCCGCGCCCCTTGCCACACGTGAGCATAACATCCAGTGTATGTGTCAGTGGTGGAATATCTGGGTACTGGGGCCAGGCGATTTTCACTACATCTTGCATTGCCCTGAAATGCAAAAATTGGCCTTGTCCAAGGCCAAAGTTCTCTGCCGCCTGCTCGTAGGTGAGAAAGGTTTCATTGGGATATAGATCGGCGAAGACCTCGCACCCTCTCTCCCTCCAAATTTGGAAGGACACATGACGTGCCATATCTATAAATGGAGCCAGTATCCACAGCGAGAGCTCCCTATGAAAGAGCGCCCTTCGAAGGACCCTCTCAACAAAGCACTGCCATGTGCCAGCTGTATGTCGCACAGTATAGGGGAGACACGCATCTGATCCCGCACCCTGCATCAGCGACTCCTGCAGCGTCTGGGTATCTGCCCTACCAAGCATAAGGCGCTTCTCCCAATTGTCTGTGTCGGTGAACCAATGGGCCGCATGCTGGAGATGGGCGGCATAATAGTATAGGTCAAAGCGAGGGGCTTCTAGACCGCCCTCCTCGTAACTGCGGACAATAGTGCGAAGGGCTACCCTACTGCGCCGACCCGCCCAGAGCAGAGACGTGAGCAATGTGTTGAGAGATTTAAAAACTCGAGGTGGCAAAGGGCAAAATGAGTTCTGTAGCACATAGAGTACTCTGGGGAGTATCACCATCTTCGAGATGGCGAGACGGCCCATCAGTGAAAGTGGAAGAGTATTCCAGAAAGACACGGACTGCCTCAATGCCGCAGTGACGCGGTCCACATTCCGGGCCAGCGCTTGTGCGTCCGTCAGGGTCACCTGAATACCCAGGTAACGGAACGCCGTCCACTCCCAACGCAGTTCCAGATCTGGCAAATCCTCCGGAGGCACCGCAGCTAGTCCTGCAAATGGGAAAACGAGGGATTTAGCACGGTTCAGCCGCAATCCAGAGACCTCACCAAACTGATCTAGGTGGTGCAACAGCACCGGCAGGGCCTCGCAGGGAGAGGCCAAGTAAAACAAGGCGTCATCCGCGTGTAAAGAAATTATGTGAGTCATGTCCCCCAATTTAATACCCCACTGCGCCATATCTGCTCTAATCCAGACCGCGAAGGGCTCTATAGCCAGGGCAAACAAGAGTGGAGAGAGGGGACACCCGTGTCGGGTACCCCTCCCCAGTTGCCACTCTTCGGACCGCGCGCCCCCGAGCTTAACTCTAGCGCATGGGGCCGTGTATAGGATACGAACCCAGTGACAAAATTGGGGACCCATCCCCACAGCGCGCAAGACCTCGAGAAGATACCCCCAGTCCACCATGTCGAAAGCTTTGGCGAGGTCAATGGAGACCAACACCATCTGCTCCTGCCTGTCCCGCACCTCATGCAGAATATGAGTCAGTCGCCGTAGATTCATAGCCGTGTTCCGTCCCGGTATGAACCCACATTGATCCTCGTGGACCAGGTGGGTCATGTGCGGTGCTAAGCGAGATGCCAAGAGCTTGCAGAGGATTTTTACATCCGCATTTATCATCGTAATCGGCCGATATGATGAGGGCTCGTGTGCATCTCCCACTGGTTTTAAAATCATACAGATTTCCCCCTGTGTCATACTTGGCGGGAGGATTCCTCGTTTAAAAGCCTCAGTGTAAACTTGCAGGAGGAGGGGGGGAAGAATATTGGGGCATGCTTGGTAGAACTCGGGCGGAAATCCATCACTACCCGGAGATTTGGCTCGCGGGAGATGCTTCAACGCGGATTGAAACTCGCATAGCGTCAGTGGCTCGTCAAGTTCCTTCCGCGCCTGTTCTGACATGGAGCTCAGGGTCAACCCATATAGATACGGGAGATAAGACGCCTCCCCCACCACGGGATCTGCTGTGTACACCGCCTGAAGATGCGACTGTAGGACCCGCAATAATCCCACCTGCGAATGCACCAGGCACCCAGTGGAATCCCGTAAGGCCTCAATTGCAGCAGGAGCGTGTTCTCGGCGGAGGATCCAGGCCAAGAGACGACCTGATTTATCCCCTTCTCTGTAAAGGCACTGTCTGTATTGTGCGAGCGTATATTTATCAAGCCTGTCTAAGGTGTCATGGATGCGCTCCTGGATCTCTCATTCCTCATCCCTCTCGGTTGCGTCAGTAGCTATCGAGGTCTGTACCTGCAACAGGCGGTGCTCCTCGTCTTGCAGCTCTTGTTGGAGCTGCTTCCGAACCCCGTACGTTACACTCATACATGCCCCTCTCACTACCGCTTTCAGGGCCTCCCATTTGGTGGCCTGCAATAGGTCTGTTCCACCCCAGTTTAGATCAACATAATCAGTAAGGGCAGTTTCTACATGGTGCCTCCCCACCTGATCCTCGAGAATCTCTGCCTGCAATCTCCAAGTCCGCGGGCGACACCTCGGGGCTCCCCATTCCATCATGCATGCTACAGGGGAATGATCAGATGAGTCACCTCCAGAGACATGTTGGCATCGGGATTCGCGACTAAAACCCTGTCGAGGCGGCTATAGGTGTTATGAGTAGATGAGAAGCATGTGTATACTTTCTGGGTCGGGTGTCTTTGACGCCATACATCTTGGGCCCCTAGATTCCCCATGACCTCCCGGAGTTTCACCGTCATTCTGGGTTTCGTGCCAGTGCGGGGAAATCTATCCAGGACAGGATCGAGGACACAATTAAAATCTCCCATCCAAAACAGTGGAACCTCTAGTTCCGATACTAGGACCTCCTGCAGGGACTGATAAAAGCCCGGGTCATCCGTGACGGCGCATAGGTGTTCACCACGGCCACATCTCTACCATCTAGCTTTGGCTCTGAGGAGTAGATACCTCCCCTTGATATCAGCTTCCACATATTGTACGGCCAAAGGAACCCCGGGCGCCACCCACACAAGGACCCCTCTGGCATAGCTAGAAAAGGAGGAATGAAAAATCTGGCCCGCCACTTCTTTGCCAATTGTTGAGCCCCTTCGTCCGTGAGATGGGACTCCTGGAGGAATGCTAATGAGACCTGATGTCTACGAAGGAAAGACAGGACCCTGTACCTCTTGGTGCATGTACCCAGCCCCCTCACATTCCAGCTTAAAAATTTAAACCCCATAGTGGTTGTAACGCCCAATCTCCGGGCAGTCCATGCCCCATGCTGCTACCTAAATTCTGTGCCCCAACTGTGATGCATACGATGCCAACAAACACCCAACAAAACCCCCTTAAAGCCCCGATGCCAATGAGAACCCAACAAAACCTCCCTAAAGCCCCCCTCCCCCCACCCACGAGCAATTTACTGTCAACGGAACATGCAGAAATGCCCTTCCCGTGCTGCTGCCAGGACGTGCACAGCGATACCATGAGCCCAACTGGGTCAAATTACTTCAACAGAAGGAAGAAACCCCCCTCCTCCCCAAAAGTCGACTCCCGACCCTTAACAGTTGCACCCTAAATAATTCAATGTCACGGGCCACCCAGCTAGGTACTTATACAAACTAACCAGGGCAGAGCAAGTAGCGGAGCCCCGCCATCCCATCCATCATCATCACTATAATCATGAGTAATGCACTCAGGCCCCCAGAGCACCACAGTCCCAGGTCCCCAACAATCCCACCCCCACCCCCCCGCAATATGAAAAAACAGAGGGATATTAGTCACCAGGGGATACTGGGTCCCCAAGAATCCCATGTCCGGAGCAGGATCCACACAGGCAGTAGACAAGTGAGGCACTGGCATCGGATCCTCCCCAGCCATGCAAGGAGGTGCCAGGCCACCACGATCCAGTTCCCCACATTCTGAGAGTTAAATGTAGTAACACAGCATCATCAGGATGGGCCCGCAGTGGCGGGAAGCTGGTCTAGGTTAGTTTCTGGAATCGATTGGTAGGCAAAAGAGTATCCGGGACCAGGCTCTCCTCTGAATTTTCTGCCATTGTCCGTGGGGGAGAGCCGTCTGAGTCTGAGGAGTCTACTCGCAGAGCTCCATCGTCCCCCACCGTGATCCGCTGTCTTTTTCCCTGGTTGACATCTCTGACCCGGCCCCTGCGCCTGCTCCTGCGTCGTCTCTGTGGTCTGGCCCCCCTCTGGTCACGCTGTGGGAGGGCCTCCCCCTGGACTTCGAGCCACTCCCATACTTCCTCGGGGGAATCAAAGAACTGGGCTTTCCCCTGGAAGATCACCTTAAGTTTTGCGGGGTACAGTAGCATATACTACAGATTGAGCTCACGGAGCTTCTGTTTAACGCCCAAATAGGATTTTCGCTGTTCCTGAACGTGGCGGGTATAATCAGGATAAATGGACACCCTGGCGTTATCATAGGTGAGGTTCACCGCCTCTCTCGCAGCCTTAAAGATACAATCCCTGTCCCGATAGTTCAGGATTTTGGCGATGAGAGCTCTAGGAGGGGCCCCCGGCAGCGGCGGTGGGACCAACGCCCTATGAGCTCGCTCTATTACGAAGACCTCGGAGAGACCTATGGGGCACAGCTTCATTCGAATCCAGTCTTCTAAGAACCGCTCCATATTACCCCGCTCCGAGCGCTCCGGGATACCCAGGACCCTAATGTTACTGCGGCAGGCCCTACCCTCTGCCTCCTCCGCTCTGCGCTCTAAGGCACTGGTGGTGGTGGTGAGCTGAGTAACCTGCTGCCTCAGAGTGGTCACCTCTCCCTGCAGCTGGACGATGTCCCCCTCCGCCGTGGAGACCTTATCCACCACCTTCCGTAGATCCGCTCGTAGTAGGTTCACATCAATAGATACTGTCTCTATTTGCTTTTCCAGGGCGGTGCGAGAGCCTTGTATAGCTTCAAGTAACTCAGCCCGAGACGGCTCGCTAGGGGTGTCGCCCTCACTCTCCTGGCCCGACTGGCGAGTGATCCGCTGCGTGGGGAGGCGTTGCGTGGTGTATTGCGTGATCGTATTGGGGTTAGCGGCGCGCGGGGGCTTGTCCTTCCCCATATTGCAGGCCTCAATCCGTCGATCGAGTCAGCGACCCGGCTCCAACTGGTATTGTAAGACTACTGGTACCAGGATTATCCTGTCCCCACGGGTGCCACAAGTTGCAGAGCAGAACCACAGAGAGTCCGGAGGGTCAGTATCCCTGCCACGGGCACCGAGGGGTCCCCCCTCTGTGGCGTGGCAGTATGAAGTTGCTGCGGCAATCCCCCCGCGCTCCCAGGGCCGCTCACCACTGCGTTAGCGCCAGGTCGACTCAGACCCCCCTCTCAGTCACTGTCGGGGCTGTCGCCACCTTCCCTGGCACCAGGATCACCGCCGCCGGCGACCTCACACTGACCGACCGCCCAAGGGACTCCAGGAAGGGCCAGCGATCTCCACCTGCATCTAGTAGGCGATTCGGCGAATAGTAAGGTCCCAGATAGGCACCCCCATTCCATGTGCACGTGGAGGATCACAGTGTTAGGCGCAGCGTCCCTCCGGTCACCTCCGTGCCCGATCAGGCCGGACCCCCTCCGCTCCGGCCGCCACTCGCAGGAACAGGCTCTCCAAGCAGTCGTGGCCCACGTGTGGACCCTGGCACTGTAGGCGCCACAGCCAGGCAGGGAGGGCGCACAACCAATTAATGCACCCCGGGCGGCCGCCGTCTGCCAGCCACTCTCGGGACCCACCACTGAGGATCTCCACGCAGGGCCCAAGCGCAGCCCGCCGCTCAAATCACAGCCGGCTAGAGGGCGCAGGCTCACCCCTCATCTCAAGGCCCCCCTTCAGGCCGGGGGCGTCGTCCCCGTCGGGCCGCGAAGCGCCGGTCAGCCCCCAGGCCCACCGCAGGCCAAAGTCTAGCGCTCACCGGCGCCGCGTACAGCACCCCGCCGCAGGGCCGAGCCCCGGAGCCCAAGGCCAGTGTCCCCGGTGAAAGACCCCGCAGGTCCGGGTCGTCACCCAGGGGGGCTCGGGGGCCGCGGCACACCATAGGCCAATGTCCACTCGGTCAGGGCCCGGATCCCGATCACTCAATCGCAGGCCGCATCCCCGGCCTCGCGTAGTCACCACCGCCGGGCTGCCAGTCGCCGGGGCGATTCGGTCGATTTCCGGTCCGGAATCGGCCCCGATGGAAGTCCGGAGCTGCGCCAACACTCAAAGCCCCGGGCGCTCACAGAATGTTGTAGTGTGCGCCCGTGTAAGGATGTTTACAGGATATTGGCGGCTGGCAGGACAGGAGCCGAAGGAGCTTACGTCCTGTCGGCCATGCTGCTTGGCCACGCCCCCAATGTAGGTGTTTTTAATGTATAGTGAGGTCTTAGTTCTGTAAGGCCATAGGCCGAAGGGTGTTTATGTGATATGCACCTGTTGTCAGTGGTCTGTAATGTGCCCCATTTCACCCAAAGGCCTTCGGCATTAAAAACGCATCTAGTCCTTGTACCATTATTATTTTGTAACATACTCTTGTTCAACTAGCACCCTGGAGCATTTCAGTGACGCACATTACTGTGTAAAAGGCTAACAGGGCATCAGCCCCCTCCTCCACATCACTGGTTATAGCCTGGACAGGTATATTCAAGGGTGCTTGCCACAGGTAAAGCCTAGGCAGTTCTGCTCCGGGAAGCTGCATCGGAGAAGGCACTTAATTTTCTTCAAAAAGACAAGTTCCACCTGTCCTGCTGCCTCGGAATGTTTACTCAGGAAGGGGTTGTGGTAACTGGTGATTCACAACATCCTACGCTGCTGACCTCATGGTGGGAGCTCTCGCTGTGCATGGCAATGTTTTTGAGCCTTCACTATTGTTTTAAAGGAGAGGCAATGATTGCTGATCAGCACTGGGATGAGGGAGAGACCATCTTCAATTAAAAGGTAATCTCTGCCCCTTCCCCATCTTGACTGATAGATACCCTTTTAATTTTTAAGAAAACAAGGTAGAAAATGACAAATTGTACTGCAAGCAATTGAATTTATAAATAGTACTTATTACCCATGAGGAGCGGTAGCAAGCACTATATAAAAGTAGTTTAGGGGAGAAATTGTTTTTATTTTTAAATGGGTTTGCAGAAAATGACAAATTGGCTGAAATGGGCAGAAAATGACAAATTGTATTGTAAGCAATGGCATTTTTACATAGCACTTATTACCCATGAGGAGTGATAGCAAGTACTATATAAACGACATAAGGGGGAGAATTTGTTTTCTTTTTAAGTGGCTTCGCAGTGGTTCAGTTTCCAACAGACAGTCCAGACTTTTCTATCAATACCATAACATCTTCCATTCTGTTGGGGTGGAGGGGGCTTATGTTTTTTTTCCCTAAAAAATCAAAGTAGTGGATAAAAACCCTAAGAACCTGCAAATTAGTTTTGGCAAATAGGGTTATGGGCAGTACTTTGTCTCAGTGTTTGCTGATAATAGGGATACTATGCAGCGTAATGTGGCACATTTTGTGAAAGTATTACTTCATTATTTTGGTGGTTTTTAGGTCTCGCCTAGCGACGCAGCGCGAAGCGCTGTCGCTAGCGAGATCTATTGTTGTCGACTTTAGTTGGAAGGGGGACAGGACATGTGCACGCGTACGGCTCGCGGCGTTCTCACAACTCCTGCTCGCACCATACGCGTGCACATCGCATGGCGCACGGACAGGCCATGTGCACGCTCACGGCGTCTCTTTCAGACAGCCGATGTGCATGCTCATGGCGTGTCCTTCAGCGTGCCCCTTACAGACAAAATTGCCCCCATGATGGAGCGGCCCGCTGTCTGGCGGGTCCGCTAAGAGAATGGGTGCCGGCAATGCACCCAGCCAAGCCCTCACTCAACGGCTGGTTCAGGACTCCGGCGTCTCTCCTCGGTTCCCTGGCCGTCTCCTCGGCACGCCGCGGGGCTCTCCTCACCACTCGGGAGCCCCGTCTTGCCTCTGGTGCCATGCAGTCTGCCTCGCTCTTCGCCCGGTCCCTCTGATGGGGCCGGGACTTCAGCATGGAGCCTGCAGGGTTCCGGACGTCCTCTCCGGCGGTTCCTTCCTGTTTCTTTTGCAGGCCCCGCCCACATCCCAATGAAGGCTGCCTGACTTCCGGTTTCGCCGCCATCTGCACCGGAGGCAGGGAGTGCGCCCCGCGATGTCGCCTCCGTTGTTTTTGGTTACTGGCTGCCTGTAGAATAGCGGGTGTATGGAGGACATTACGAGAAAACAAGCACTTTTTATATTTACTGCTCCTTACCTACCGTTCTGTCTGCCGCAGCTCTAGTGGAGCTGTTTGAGCGGAAAGGAGAGGTTTTGCTTCACTCTGCCCCACTTCCTGGGTGAACATCCATCTTAGAAGTCAGCGCTATAGCGCTTCCTCCCAAGCTGCATACTTAAACAACAAGCAAAGCAGGTAAAGCGCTCCGCACGCTGCACGGCTTTTTATTCTTTTAAAGCACACATGCTGCTCTGCTTGTAAAGCTTGCTGCTGTTGTAAAGCTCTTGTAAGCTTGCTGATGCTTCTCGGCACTTATAGCCATCTGGGGATTGTATTTTATTTTATTTATTTTAATGCGATTTTATATAGCGCGAACTTTACCCGAAGGTGTCAGAGCGCTTTACAAAAGGACCAGTTACATTACATAATCAGTTACATTACATGAGCTCTTGTAAGCTTGCTGATGCTTCTCGGCATTTATAGCCATCTGGGGATTGCATTTTATTTTATTTATTTTAATGCGATTTTATATAGCGCAAACTTTACCCAAAGGTGTCATAGCGCTTTACAAAAGGACCAGTTACATTACATATGCTCTTGTAAGCTTGCTGCTGTTTCTCGGCACTTATAGCCATCTGGGGATTGTGTTGAAGGGAAGGGGTTTCTTTTTTAAATATTTACTGCTCCTTACCTACCCTTCGGTCTGCCGCAGCTCTAGTGGAGCTGTTTGAGCGGAAAGGGAGAGGTTTTGCTTTAGTCTGCCCCACTTTCTGGTTGAACATCTATTTTGGAAGTCAGCACAATAGCGCTTCCTCCCAAGCTGCATACTTAAACAACAAGCAAAGCAGGTAAAAGCGCTCCGCACGCTGCACGGCTTTTTATTCTTTTAAAGCACACATGCTGCTCTGCTTGTAAAACTTGCTGCTGTTGTAAAGCTCTTGTAAGCTTGCTGATGCTTCTCGGCACTTATAGCCATCTGGGGATTGTATTTTATTTTATTTATTTTAATGCGATTTTATATAGTGCGAACTTTACCCGAAGGTGTCAGAGCGCTTTACAAAAGGACCAGTTACATTACATAATCAGTTACATTACATGAGCTCTTGTAAGCTTGCTGATGCTTCTCGGCACTTATAGCCATCTGGGGATTGCATTTTATTTTATTTATTTTAATGCGATTTTATATAGCGCAAACTTTACCCAAAGGTGTCATAGCGCTTTACAAAAGGACCAGTTACATTACATATGCTCTTGTAAGCTTGCTGCTGTTTCTCGGCACTTATAGCCATCTGGGGATTGTGTTGAAGGGGAGGGGTTTCTTTTTTTAATATTTGCTGCTCCTTACCTACCCTTCGGTCTGCCGCAGCTCTAGTGGAGCTGTTTGAGCGGAAAGGGAGAGGTTTTGCTTTATTCTGCCCCACTTTCTGGTTGAACATCTATTTTGGAAGTCAGCGCAATAGCGCTTCCTCCCCAGCTGGATACTTAAACAACAAGCAAAGCAGGTAAAAGCGCTCCGCACGCTGCACAACTTTTTTCTTTTAAATCACACATGCGACTCTGTTTGTAAAGCCGTTTGCTGTCGTAAAGCTGCTTTTAAGCTTGCTGCTGCTTGGCACTTCTAGTCGTTTGGGGATTGTACCGAGGGAAGGGGTTTCATTTTTAGGTTGAGTCTGGGCAGCGCATGCGCTGTTCTGCGAGCCATGCTGTATTGGAGTATGTACTTGAAGAACCGCCTATATTTGTCATTGGCTTGTGTCATTGTCCTTCGTAAATGATGTCTTCTGATTCGTTATTAGGCTTAATTCTTTAATGAGTTTCTCTTACTGCAGGAGGGCACGAGAGTCTCTCCTGCACAGTTGTGACCACCAGCTTGTTTATTTAACTGGTAGCAAATGGGAAGCTCTTCAGGGGCCACGGGAGACAGAAGAGGGCAACTCAGCGATGCCATCAAGCATTTGGAATGCAATAGGTCTCGCATTTGCGAGAGTTTAAGGTATTGGCATTGTAAATGACAATGCCTTTATTTATGTTTTAAAAAACAAAACATTAAAAAAAAGCATTGTCATTTACAATGCCAATAGCTCAAACTCGGGGAAAAGCGAGACCTATTGCATTGCAAATGCTTGTTATGTATTTGGGTTAAAGTTTGATTTCACTAATGCTAGTTTAAACACCCAAATATAGGAAAAAGCAACTAATTGTGCCCAGTCAACCTTTGCTTAAGGCCTTCCATTGTGCATCAACACATCGCTGCATTTTCAGTATCCTTTGATCCATTCGAGCTGGAAACACATGTTCCTGCTAAAATCTGAAACAAGTGCAATTACATAATGATGCAAAAAGGCTGTTGCCACAAAATTACATAATTCCAGTGGCACAACGTATTAGTGGGGACAGGCAGGGCTGGACTGTCCATAGCGGGCACCGGGCGTTTCCCCGGTAGGCCGCTAGGGTGGGGGCCGGTTTTGGGCCCCTGGGGGGCCGTTTTTGTTACTGGGGGTCGGCAATATGGGCTCCCTGTAACAAAATCGGCCGAAATCGGCCCTCACAAACTGCTCGGCTGCACTCCCCCTCACCCCAGGGGGGGCCGGCTGAGCAGTTTGCCAGGGTCGGTTTCTGTTCCCAGTCCGGCCCTGGGGACAGGGTCTTTAAAAAAATGGTCCAGCAGTCCAGATCCTTGGAGTTATATATCCCTGGTGTCCTGTTCTAAGGCGAGCTAAGGCCCAAGCATTGTTGCTTGTGCATCTGTCATGCAGTACTGGCTTGACAATAACATCGTGTCACACAGTTACTCTAACAGTCAATAGTCAGGCAGTGGTGCAGAGCAGCCTGTCATTGTGCTCCTCTGCCTCATACTTGCTCTGTCACTAAGTTTGGCCAAAGCAGGATATGCGCTACAGATTGGACACAAATGAGGTGCAATATTCCCTATGCCTTTGTTGAGGACTACTGGGTGCTAACCTCTCATAGTCTACTTCACAAAAGGCCCTTTTGTGCCTGTCGCCTACTGTTTTAAGTGAACAGACACATAATAAAGAGGCAGATCAGCTTGGCATGGTGCATGGACAGAACTTGGCACCGTGCCTACTGAAGCTTTTTGTTTCAACAGCATGGTATGCTCCAGACAGTTCAACAATTTGCAGGGTCTACCTCTTGGTCATCTTTCCCATATCTGCATGTGACAGCTTGTGCTTGGAAAACTTTAAGATGAAGAGGACTAAGACACATACATTTCAAAGGCTCACTTGAACTGCAAAGTGGCTTTTCAGCCTTGCTGCTGTTCTTCAAGCTGATCCATTTTTGTAACCAGCTGGTGTCTGCCCCACTTTCTACAGCTCTATGCCAATTTCAAACCAGCAAGTGCTGCCCTGTGGGTTAACACACCTGTTGCTGTGACACACTCCAGGTACCTTACCTTTTTTAATGTCGACATGAAGAGCCGATTTTAAAACTCAAGCTTGGTGCCAAGAAATAAAAGCTTGAAACTTAACACATTTATTAGTTGCCTTTTGCTTTTCTGCCCAAACCTGCCTTTTTCTTCCCATGCTCTGCAGTGCATTTAAACTACTATTACCTCATCTATAGGCCATCACCTCAGTCTTAGCACTGTTCATCCTACTCTCTATCCTGCCTCTATCCCTGTAGTCACTCTCCTCTCTCCCCATGCCACTCCCTCCTCTCCTGCTCCGTCATCTCCCTTTTCATTTTTCCTCCATCTGCCCCTTCCCACTCCTTACATGTAACCTTTGTCTTCTTTTTTATTAATCGTTTCTCCATCCCACTCCCTCTGAGTGGTGACATTGGCTGATCAGACTGCTGTGTCCATTGACTCGTGTATGTATAGCAGAAAGAAACAGGAACACAGAGAAATTGTTTCTAAAACTGAAAACAAATATTTACATCCAAAATGGTACAACAATCCAAGCAGGCTAAAAACTAAGCCAGAGAAAGTTTAATCGGAGCTGCCATTCTATATAAAGTGAAGTCTCGTTGCCAGTGCGGATCGATGAGGAGCATGCATCATAGAGCTCATTGATAGGTGCATCATATTTGGTGCTGTTTCAAGAATTCTTTGTGATTACTTCTAACATCTTACTTCAGAGATCAAGCAGGAGTAACCAGCTGTAGTTATATGATCACAATGCATTGCAAGTATGTTATAATCAAGTGGTGTGCAAAATTATAATTCAACATCGTAGCACACACATTTTGCATATCACAGAGTTATGAAGTTTATGTGGCTAGCCCACTTATTCTGTGTGACAAAGTTTTCCCGTAAAATAGTTCTCAAAACAGTTTAAAAAATCTATTCTTGGCAGGATTTTACACATGATCTATAAAACAAGCATAGGCAATGACAATAGGTCTCGTATTTGTGAGAGTTAGAGCTAATGGCTCTGTAAATGGCAAATTTATTTTACCAATGTGCTTTGATTTGAAGTGGAGTGCATGTATGTGGTTTGGAGTGAAAATTATGTCGGTTGGATTGGAATTGTTTCTTGTGGAATTGTGTGGGGTGGAATTGTGTGGAATTGTGTGGTGTGGAGTGGATTGTGTAATGGAATTATGTGGCATGGCAGAAAGATAGAGGTGAAAGCTGTACAGAATAGATAGACAGGAAGACAAAGAGGGATAGGTAGTTTGTTCATGAAGTGGTAAATGAACTCCAGACAGAGGAGCAGAAAGAGTGTGTGAGAAAGAGAGAAAGAAGGGGAGCGCAGGCCACAGACAAATAATTAGGGAGCGCCTGTGTACGCAGAAGACACCTCAAGAAGAAGAGGAGAGCGTGGGATTGAGGGACGGAAACCTTGAAAAGGCACTGGAAAGAAACTGTGCACGAAGACCTGAAGTTAACCACATGAGAGAGGTGAGAAGAGTGTGCAAGGGGTGAGCGAGAGGAGTGAGAGAGAGTACAAGAAAGAGAGAGAGAGAAAGGAACTCGTTGTTCCTCCCAAAGAAACCTTATTAACCTCAAAGTAAGGCAGGTGTTCAGAAAGGGAATGACCATCCACCAGCTGGCGTCGGGGCACCGGACCAAGAAAGGCGTGTGAGCTGACAGAGTGAGCAAGGAAGGAGATGGGCTGTGCACAAGTTCCAGTTTCTGAGTACAAGTGACGTTGTGTAGTTCCTATAAACCTATATAGGATCTGCATGTTTAGACAACATAGACTGTGGGATTGGTGTCCAGAATGATTCCAGACACCCCCACTGGGTATGTTCGCCTGTATACCAGCTAGCTCATAGTGCCACTGTAAACTCTTCTTACCAAGGAGACAATAGTTCTTGGCAACTATCGACCATGACAACTCTGTCCTATCAGGGATCGTGGAAACAGTACAGAACTTTTCGCTCAGCCACTCGTGCTCACTTTGTCTCAGGGAGATACACAGAATAAACGGAGGGGACGTTTTCAATAAGTATTTATTGAACCAGGGTCATTCTAGTGTAAAATAGGTGTGCAGAAACAACTATAAGACAGAAACAGATATAAATGATTATAAGCACGAACAGAGTAAAAGGATGGTAGATTCCTACCATAGTGCTAAAACAATGAATACAGGCAGGTATATAAATAAATGACAGTAATAATGCGTACTCCTACAATGCAACCCTAACTAGATGTACCTACGTGTACCTAGCATGTATGTAGGTGTCGAGCCAAGAATCCTCCTAGGCTGAAGCCAACCCCATTACCTGAAGTGAGAGACTGTGGGACCCCATCTTGGTCTTGAGATGGACACCCCACGAGGGATGTCAGACCACTGCGTGCTGGAGTGTCTGCGTGCAGGAACCTCAGCGTCTTGCGTCAGTGTGTCAGCATGGAAGTCCTTTTTCTCCTCTCCCACCTCAGCGAAGATATGGTGTTTATATACCCAAAGTGGTACCCACAGGGGACACCTTGCTGTGTCATGTTGGACTAGGATGACAGAAGGAATTACCTTTATACATAGTTATTATGCAGGAGATGGTAGTTCTGCTGAGATTCTAAGAATCCTCATGCATAATGAATGAGGCTAGTTTTCAGAGAAAACCCCACGTCATTTAAGCAGTACCATAACTAGGTAAAAGGTCAGTACCAAGAATCGTTATGTAGTGTAATGGCAGGGAAAAATGGTGGTGAAACGTTCGGTTACTATCTGAGCCTATATCGGGGTACCTGTATGAAACATAACACCCACTCCTCATCCGACTGGACGACATACTGAAAAAGTCTAAATGTACTCCTAAGATATGCAAACAACTAATAAGTCCATAAGTAAAACAAAATGCATAAAAAATGCTAAAATTCTAGCATACGCTGTAGAAGCCTATTAAAATATGTTCGTAGATATGGTCCGAACACCTATGAGTGCCTGAAAGCCATGCAGTTCAGCAAGAAAAGCAAAAAGTGTTTTTTGTTTTAAAATTCCAAATTTTGTTTTTTGAAAAAGGCCAAGTATTTCCCAGCACATGATGAGCCAAATGTTTATGTGTTCTGCGTAGGAGACGCAACATCACTGTTGCTTGCCATCGCAGACGACGGTCCCTGAAACACCTCACAGATCAGGTCAGTCGAGTACAGATGATTTTCTGTATTGCCCACAGCCGTTGCCGGGGAATCATGTATGATATCCAAGGCCTGGATGCCTGTAGAGGAGCCGGTCTCCATTCCAACAGGAGCTGAAGCATCCCGTGGTGGCTCTAAGAATGCAGACATCAACATGGGAATACGCTGAGGACACAGCAGTACATGGGCCTTTATCGGGTCCAGTAAAGCATCCACGTCCAGTGGCGCAACCAATGGAAGTGTTAGACAGAGATCCAAAACACATTCTTGTCCACAGAACAGACAGCGCAGAACAGGCAAGATACAGTCGATCCAGACTGGTCGGAACAACAGGAACGTAAGACTCACTTAGTTCCCGAAGACTAGGTGTGCCCAGATGGAATACCATGCGATCACGGTACCGGCGCTCCAAGAGCATTTTTTCCATCTCCTTGGTGACTGGGACGTCCATTGCGTAGCAGAAAAATTACAATCAGGATCCCTGCTATTAGTAGCAGGATTAGTGGAAGTCCTCCGAAAATGCTTCCGAATACGGAGTGTATAAGAGCTGGAATCACTCCGAAGACTGTCTGAAAGGTGCTTAACAGTCCAGAAACTATGGCCTTAAATAGGTGTACTATACCCTTCGTATCAGACATGTTAAAGATACGTTGTACCATTTCTCCAAAATGGAAAAGGAAGTTAGTCCTTACAAGTGCCTATATCTCAGCTGAGGACCTTACGACCTCAGATCAAAAGTCTCTCAGGCGGAGGTTAAGGGCACGATTTTCTGTAAAAGCATGGCTTTCATTCAGCTCAGAGTATCAAACCGTATAAAAGAAACATTCAAAGAAGGCCATATTGGTGCCTCCCTGACTGTGTCGGTCGGTGGAAACTGTACTTGCATACAACAAGTAACCCTGGAGCTTACAGTGACAAGATATGCGATGCCCGGAAGCATCCTACATCAACCTTGATCATTCAGCATCAAGTAACTCCCATTCGAGAGCAATCTGAACACTGCATTAATCACGGCAGCCGGGGACCCTTTCAAATGACAGGATAAGTTTGCAACTGAACCGTTACAGGCCCAGTGAAGCATAATATCCTGGCAGATGAGAGATCCACTTAAAGAGTTCTCGCAGTCTGTACCGCTGAGAAACACTTCTATGTCCCTACTCCTGCATCTAAATCTATATGGCAATTCCCAAGATTCCTTGATGAATTCCTTACCCATTGCTTAGTTAGATTGTATGCAGAGAACAAGGACGTACTGTTGATAAATCGCCAAGGCACATAAACAGCGCGCAATGATTGCAGCATCCAGCTTAACAACACAATAGAACATAACTGAGATTGTCTGTGTTGTAGTATGGACAGATCCTGTTCCATTATATCTATAGCAGAAGATACAATGTTGCCCAGAGAATGAATTCTGGATGTTAAAGTGGTCATACCATTGTCGACCACAGCCAAAGCCTTTTCTAAGTTAATTTTGTCAATTTCACGAAGTCTCTCCACAGCTTCCTGTTGAGAAACTTTCCAAATTTCATTATATACACCGCATAGGAAGCGTTTCTGACGTGGCTTCCAGGGACCCAATAAAAAGTCCCTTAAATCCACATCTTCTGATAGTAAGGACAAGTGTTGTTTCACCTGGGACAGTGTCCAGGTTTTTAGCCAATCGAGGCATAAATTCCCAACACTGTATGATGTCACCACCCCCGGATGTTCTCGTTGTACATATCGTTGGTCCGGCCTAACGATACTAAACGCCTCGGTGGTACCCCTGAATCTTGTTTGACATTTATTTGTGTCTATGGGCCAAACTAACCATTCCTTCCAATTGGGGTCTGATGAATTGTACGAGACTGTATGTATGATGTCATCTAGTGTTTTCTCACCACGAGTTGTAAAGTTTCGCCACCCCTCAAAGTGTAACAGCAAGGGAATCTGAGGTGTGTTCAAATCTTTGTTCTTGGCTAGTCCAAGACAGAAAGTTTGTTGCACAGTGTTGTTCAGAAATATTATCTGCTGTGGAATGAGGCACGCTTGAAATAGTGCTTCTGTTCCCTGAACTTGTCATTCCTTTGAACCCCAGGCTGATTTTATGTCTATAGTGTCCTTCCATAAGTCGAACCTTGCTCAGACAGTTGGGAAATAAAGGATGCAGAGTAAATCAGTTTTGTGGTTGTTAGCATATTTTTCTGTGCAGTTGTAGGTGCAACCTTATAGTATTATGAGGTCGGGTCAGAAGTGTTGAACCCTGAAAAATAAGAAAATGTCTGTGCAAACGTTCATGAACTACCTTTCGGTGATGTTAGGCAATGATCCCATAGTGGTATGTAAAAACATTACATGGGATACTGGATTTATGTAAAAAGTGATGGCCATAATGTTGGTAACAGTACATTGTATCATAATCAGTTGTGTCCTCTAACATTTCAATGCTTGAAAATGCAGCGGATTGTTCTAAATCAGACAACATATTATTTACAGTTTCAGAATTTCAATCGACAGAAAATGTATTGGAAGTAATGATATAATTTAAAGAGATTTTAAATACATAAGGTTTTTTTCAAAAGTTCAGTGGGACCTGATACATCATATGAAACTCTGTCCCAAATTATCGCATCAGGAATTGGAACAGCTGTAATGAAGGACAGGTCTCTTTGTTCCACGATGTGATGACATATGAGGTTTCAGGACCAAGTACACTTGAGATACTGCAGGGCGTTATGGGAGATAGTTTCCATTCATGAGTAAGTGAAAAACAGTCACTAGGCCAATCCAGAATAGAAAAAACTGTATTCCAGTTATTATCCAGAGCTGTAGCCATGGTGAGACTAGGTAAGTCTTTTCTAGAAAAATGTAGAAATCATGAAGTTGTTGTTTACGGGAAACTGGGGCTGGCGTTGTTTTAGGTTCACTGGGATAGAGAGAGAAGGTATCAAAATCGATGAAGTAGCCAGATGCAGTTCGATCTATTTTTGGTAGCTCAGCAGGTTTTGTTGAACTGGCAGACGTCTCTTGTAGAGGTATATTTATGTAGATATCGGTGGTAGGCCGAATTGATATGTGTCTTTCATTTGTGTTTTGATGTTCTATTTCAATAGGAACGAGTTCCATTTAATTGTTGCAAAGTCCGTTGCTTGGTATTGGCGACTCTTCAAATCTTATGAGTCTTTATGTCTGAAATTCCTGTATGGTAGTGAAAAAAGAGCGCCGGCTACCCAGGAGCCCACGAGGCCTACTATTCAGTATCGGCCACATAGTGTGGTTTGATCAGATTGATGGAGACAAATCTCTTTTCTTTTTTGCTGGCAAGAGGCGGAAGTAGGTCTGTTCTTGTTCCTTCGACAGCCAGGACAGGTACAGGCTTTCTGTACGATGGCCCAAATTCTTTCTTGTCCAAAATCTTTTCTCTGACCAGATCCCTGACTTTTGGGATCCAGGCAAGTCTTGCTGTGACTGATTTGACTTCCCCAGTGGTGGTGCGTTTTACTTGCACGTTGCTTTTTAGTGCCCAGAATTCATTAACATCCTGTAAAACAGCCAAACGTTTATTGACGTCAAACGGTTTTTCATCTGCCACTGTGCTTTCATAGTCCCAAATAGGACTTCGTAAGGAGTGACACCTCCTAGGGAACTACTTGGTATATTGTTCAGTGCCCTCTGGACCCCATATAGGTGATTGACCCACCTACCACCCGAACCTAATACTCTTGCTGTTAAAGATTGCTTTAAGTCCTGGTGTTTCCTCTCCACGCCTGAATTTCCCTCGGGATGGTACAGAGAGGAGTACTGCAGTGCAACACCCAGACTTCTCATGGCTTCCTTGTAAGCCCTAGAGCTAAATGTGGGGCCAAGGTCAGAATGTAATGTGCCAACTGCGTATGTCCCTATGAAGACTCGCAAATCTTTTATAGCAGTTTGAGCGCCAGCTGAGCACTGAGGCCAAACCCACAGGAATCTAAAGCATGAATCCACTGCCACCAAGATAAACTTGTAAGCCCCATCTGATTGTAGGGGGCCGCAGTGGTCCAAATACACACAAACGAGTGGTCTGTCTGATATAAGTAATGGTGTCTGCGCTGGACGTGCCATGGTGGAACCCTTCATCTGCTGCTGACAGATGTCACACTTTAAGACAAAATTCTTCGTCTGTTTAGTTAAATCTGGCCACCAATAGCTTTATTTCAGTAAAGAAACTGTTGTGGTAACCCCTGCGTGTGCAGAACCTAGACCCTCGTGTGCAGCTAGAATTAAACCTAATATGTGATCCATGTTTGGTATTACTCTATCCCCCACTCCTGGAATTTGAGCATATGGAATATTTTTTGCATCTAACTTGTAGGAGTACTTGAGTGGAAATTTCTTTGGTACAGCTGAGCTGTTTTTGCGTGAAGCAACCATTATTTCTCCATTTATTCTCGTGCTAGAATGAGTGATTGCAACTATGGCAGCAGTTCGTACTGCCCCTTTTGTGGCTTTATCAGCCAATGAATTCCCTTCAACTTGAACACCATCATGTTGATGACTCAGCGTGTGTATCACGTGAGCTCTTGGTAGTTTGTTTTTCAACTCAGCTACCTGTTCCCAAAGTTATTTATGCTTAATTGTGCAACCTGTTGAGTCTTTCAACCCACTTTGATACCAGTAGTGAAGATATTCATTGTATGACTGGACACAGTAAAATAAATCGCACACAATCAGTGTTGGGAATTCTCGATTCGTATTTATTAGTAAATAAACGATTGGTAGTAGCAATCCCTAAAGGGAAAAAACCGCACATCAAGAAAGGAACAACAATATAGTAGGTAACTAGTATAAGCGTGAATTTTGTTCAATACTACAAAAAGTCGTATTTATTGGTGCCAGTAACAGGGCTTTTAATTCTGCCAGCTGCGCTGTGCAGTCTCCTGGAGACTGTGTCTTCGTACTGCTAGGATGGAACTTGCCACCCTGCATACAACCCTTCACAATAGCACATGCGGTGCTGTATTGATATTTACTTCCTATGGCCGGCTGAGGAGATCCGTCAGTGTAAATAATATATTCATACTGATCTAGAGGCATTATTTCATTCGGGAGAGGATATTGTGGCTCGTATTGCAGGAATGCTTGCGTTTTAAGTGTAGAGTTACATTTGTAATCTACATCTGTTGCAGTGAGAGAATTAGCCCATTGTATCCATCTTGGATGTAAAGCTTTAGCATTCGGAACGCTTGCTTTTGTGACAGCCTCTAAGGACGGTACCGGAGTCACAACAATTATTCGTTTCCCCTGAGCCAGTGCTCTTTCTCTCACTACAATAGTCTGTACTGCTGCCAGAAGTTTTTCTGTGGAAGCAAAACGCATTTACGCATTTGTATAGAAGTGTGATTTATATGCTATAGGTACTGTTTCGCCTTCATTGAAGGTTAGGTAAGTATACCCGTATTGACCCGCTATAACACGGATCGCCAAATTTGTGGTGTTTACACATGTGTGTAGGTGTTTTGAAGCTATCATGTCAGCTTGTAAGGAACAAAGTATCTCTGTGTGTTTCTGTGTCCAATGTATTACTGAAAAATCAGGTCTCATTAGGTCGTAGAAAGGTTTCACTTTTTCTCCGTAATCTAAAATGTAAGTTCGCCAAAATTTAAGAATCCCAATATGGATTGTTAGTTTTTCAACGATTTAGGAGGTTGGAGCAGCACACATTTTTCTAAAAAGTTAGCTGCCAGGCTTTTCCCTTCCCTTTAAAGATAATATCCCAAAAATAGGACATTGAGGTGGGCTATTTTTGATTTTTTGAAATTGAATTTGTAGCCCTCAGAGGCGAACCCCAAAATGATGTTGCTTGCCCTGGTCAAATGATCCATTAAATCATCATCCATCAGATAAATATCATCTACATAGGACAATGCCTTGTCATCCAAATTCTGATGTAACTCTGTTACCCTAGGTGAGAACAACCCAAGGCTATTCTTATACCCTTGGGGGAGTCGACAGAATTGACGCTGAGAACCGAGCGCTGAGAATGCTGTCAAATATCTGCTTTCAGGCACTATATTCTGGCAGAAAAATCAATTTGAGATATCTAGTGTTGTTTTGAATTTTTGAGTGGTATCATGTGGAGTGTGATTATGTTGGGTGGTGTTGAATTGTGTGGCAGTGAATTGTGTGGTGAGGAATTATGCGGTGTTGTATGCCACACTAAACATCCAGTTATTCCACAAGGTACCCAGGCATGCAGAGCAATTCTGTTTATTTTGCATCTTCTTCAGACTATTCAGATAGGATTCACATTAATGAAGATTACCGGATTTCCCCAAGATTACACAATGTAGTCAAGTGAGAGAGTCGGGATTAAAACCTAAGTCTACTGGTTCCACAGTCAATAATTTAAGCTCCAGATTTTTCTAAGAAATCAAATGTATATATGGCTGATGATGTGTGACTTTGTGTGCACCTATATTGTTATGTAGTGGCTGCTAATTTGGCATGTTATTTAAAAAACTGTATTTATATTTCCTAGAAGGCTGATTGGTTCTTAAGAACGAAATTTGTTTTAAAAAAGTTTTGCATTACGCCGCATAAATGTGCTCATGTAAGAAGCCTCCAAAATGTTTGCGGGGCAGAGTGCTTAGCAGAGCAATCTGCAGCTGAAACAACTTTTAACTCACCACAGAGGGTCCCAGAGCTAAGGTAAAACAAGGAATGGGAGAGGATGTGGCCAGAGCTGCTAACTTGAGAAAATGCATTTTGAGTCCTTGTGCTGCTTGCTTACCTTACCTTGTAAAGGCAACCCTCATCTACTTCTGGAATAATAGCACAGTTCAAAATAATTTATTTCCAATGAAATATATGTACACTACTATAACTCTATAGAGACCCGCAGTTAAAGGGCACTGATTTTACATTTATCTTTACCCAAAACAGCTATTTTCATGATGTGACCACCCCAAATATTCATTCCAATACATTTCAGTAGAAAGAAAAATGTGCTCAGCATTCTGACGTCCAAACACACACTTTGCTACTTTGACAGACTGAGTTTTGTATTGAAAACATCTATCCATCTCTTTCTTCTGGAGTGAAACTGAAACCAGAAACATAAGACAAAACATTTGACTAAACATTTGAGAAAAATTAGCATTTGACCTGGCTTACAACATGATTCTAGAGGTTAGAGAATGACAGACATACCATGGCATCACACAGATTGTACAGAAAAATATATTCTGTATTACCTCATGAACAATGCCATTGTAATTATGTGACAAGGGAGGGCCAAATTATGTGGCACGAAAAAAGACAAATAATGTGTTATAATGCAAATTTTGCAATAGCATGATGCATTATGTTATTTGTGCACGTTACAAACTCACTGGGCAAATGTTTTCACCCCCATTAGTACCAGTTTAGCATCCAAATACAAAAATAAGCAACTAAAAGGTGACCCGTCCATCTTTCCCTGGGCCGTCCACTGCGTGACAACACATCATCATGTTTTAGTAAAGTTTGATCCTAGCTTGAGCTAGAAGCCAGCATTTTCTTTTGTTAAAATCTGGAAATTAGGAAGCAGATAATGGACTATGGGGCAGATCCATATTTATGCGGAAAACACCAAATCCACAAAATCGCATAATTGAGGTGGATGGCGATACTACAAGCTACATCAGAGTTACACTGATTTAAAAGAGACCTCCTTATGGTCACGGAAATACTCACTGTTTTGCAATGTCATATGCTGAACCTAATTACATCAATGATAATAACAACACTAATAGGAATAATAACAACTATTATTATTATCATCAGCATCAATTGCATTGTTGTTGATGCTTCCAATAAAGTATTTACACTATGCCATGACACTGGGAGATGGTTTCATAACGCATAGTACAGAGGGAAGTCCACAAAGTGAGTTTGGGCTCACTGACATGAATATGACTCAGTGGGTCCAGCACACCCTGCCAAAACCTGTGACGTTTTCCACATTATCCAGCCTGTTGTGTGCTAAAATAAAACATGCAATCAGTGTAGTATAAATAATCTGAGTCAATGGAGTTATGGAGGACCAAATTATGTTGCAGCGTTTATTGATTAATTATGTCAGGAACTCACGAGTCTGTTCAGCAACATTCTTAAAAAATAGGAAAAGAGGTACTAAATACCGTAGATTGAGCCGTTATCCCAGGTGGAGGAGGTTATATCCCTTCCGAAGGCTGTTGGATAAAGTATTCCTCAAGAACCTGCGAGCTCGCTATCGCGAGAATTCCAACATGGCCGCCGATGCGCGAAGAAATGAAGGTGAGCGGTCTAGTCTGCCAAATCTAAAGGAACAAGTGCGCGCGAGTGGCTACCACTCCTCGCACTTCAACTGTGAAACCTGAGGAGGCAGCAGCGTTTCTCCAACACGCCTGTCAGCTGTGAGGAGAACTCGTGAGAGACACTTCAGAGTTCAGCGCATGTGTCTCTATGAAGCTTTTGATGTCAGTGAGTAGCGTTTCAGTTGTTGTTCGTGTGACAGGAGATTGGAGTCCATTTAGAATTAATTCTAGTCAAAAAGGTTTCAGTTGAAAATAAGTAACATCAAAAGACTGTACGAGTTTTGAGGTTTTGTGACAGGACAAGAATACTTCAAGAGAATTATCATATAATCTTCAAGAATAAAGGAGCAACAAATGTTTCTACAGTTTTGCCAGTTCAAGCTACAGAATATAGACATTCAATTTTAGTATCTTAAAAACTATTAGCGGTTCCTATAATATAGTGAACTTCTCACCCCAGCGCTACATGGGATATCTGAATATCTATCATCAGAGTGAATTAAAATCTAAATATATATATATATATGTATCTAGCGACCAAACCAATAAACAGAGAGAAAAGAAACTCATACTACAGAGAACTCTTAATGGAGTAAAGGAACTTAAAAGACATAATCTACTAAAGACTTTCTACTACTACATTAACTAAACATTCTAAAAATCCGCAAGAGAGCAGCTTTCTCAAGAGTACACAGGTAAATGTGTTATTGAGTAATAGAGTAAAAGAATTCAGGGAAACATAAATAGAAGTGTGTCCCTAATAACTTTTGTGCTAATTCGTTATAGGTGCTACCCATCTACATCAGAAAATCAGAGTAGGAGAAAATACCGAGAAGCACCTGAACGGGAGGAGTCTCTCTTTTTTTCCATTCCCCTTTCCCTTTGGGTTAGTGCTTGAAACCAAGGTATAGTTTTGTGTACTTTGGTCAAGGGTACTGATGAAGGGAATAGGAGAAATATCATCTGTTCCTGAGGAAGTCGAACTGAGGTACCTTGACAGATTGAAGTGCCCACCCAAATTGTGAGCTAGACCTCCACCCGAGCAGAATGGCAGAGGGCATAGATTTGAAAACTTTAACAACCATATTAGAGGGTTTGCAAAATCAATTAAACGAGACTGTAGAAGAAAACAAAGTTTTGAGAGAAGAGTTGCGCAGGTCCAGTCAAGAATCATTACAACAGATAAAACAAAAGATGGAGGAATTAGTAGCCTCAGCAGGGTCACAGTCAGGGGGAGCTACAAACATTCCCAGTGCTTCCCCATCCGCAGGGTTATCTACCCAGGTCATACATGCAGTCTCCCCAATTATTCCCTTGGCCCAGAGCGTTTTGGAGGTGACCCACATAAAGCCCAAATTTTCCTTACTCAGTGTTCCTTACGTTTTTTTGTGCCGTCCAGTAATTTTTTCTGAGGATCAATCTAAGGTGGCATTCATATTGTCATATCTGACAGGGGATGCAGCGGCTTGGTCAATGCCCATAGTCAACAGGAATGACCCAGTGCTGTACAACTTTCAGGATTTTAAGACAGAATGTTTGAGAATATTCGATCGTCGAACTGCGTCACAAGCAACGGATAACGAATTGCTGGATCTTAGACAGGGAAACCGAGACCTTGTGGGCTACATAGCCCAATTTAATAAACTAATTGTAGAAACTAATTGGCCTAATGAAAAAGAGCAGCAATTTTTTATCGTGGATTGAAAGAAGAATTGAAAGATGCATTGGCACAAGTTCTCGCCGACCCACAGAAATTTCTGAACTCATAGATCTGGTATTAGAGATTGACCATCGTCAAAATGAACGAAGGTCAGAAAAGAGGAGGATTTCAGCCAGCTTCCCCCAGATTCGACAGAGTCCAAGAGTGACATCCATAAGGCTTCTGACAATGTTCAGGCAGAAGAACCTATGCAGATAGGTACAATACGAGGTCCTCTTTCAAAGAAAGAGAAAGAAAAGAGAAGAATGAACCAATTGTGTCTGTATTGTGGAGTGTCAGGACATTTTGTCAAACAGTGTCCAAAGAAGCCTAAGAGTGGACCGCTGGTAAAAGGCAGGCTCCATCAGTAGAAGGAGTTGCTCTGATGGAAGCCAAAGACAAGTCAACTCCAACGATACAACGAGTTGCAAATACCTTGCAGTCCTCAGCCCCACATTTAGTTTTGCCTTTCACGATCCAGTTTCAAAACACCAAGATTCCAGGGGTTTCGGTTATGATAGATTCAGGCGCCACGGGCAACTTTTTGTGACATAAGTTGTGCCAAAAGAATGGGAATCCAATTTGTTAAAAGAAAATTTTGGAAGCTGTCAGAGCTGTAGATGGAAATAATTTGTCTTCAGGCCCCATAACTCATGAAACAGAGTCACTATTGCTCATGGGGTTAAATGGCCATAGAGAACAAATTGCCTTCAGTTTAATAGACTCTCCCAAATTTCAATTCATCCTGGGACTACCTATGCTCACTGAGCACAACCCACAAATAAATTGGAGTCAAAGAACCGTCGTGATGAATTCCACATACTGCATTGAAAATTGTTTTCATGAAAGCCCAAAGAGTTCCGAAGAGTCTCAAACAAGTTGTTTAGCAACAGTCCCAATCAGCATCTGTACAACCGAAACAGAAGAAATCCCCAGTGAATATCTGGACCTGGCCAAAGCCTTTGACAAGAAAGAGGCGGAAAAATTGCTTCCACACAGGCCGTACGATTGTAGGATTGAGTTGGAGCCTGGAGCGAACTTGCCCTGCAGTCGAGTATATGCTCTGACAGAGGCTGAGAACGCACATCTAAAAGAATATCTAGATCAATATTTAGCAAACGGATTTGTACGTCCATCACAATCCCCAGTCTCTTCGCCTCTATTTTTCATCCCCAAGAAGAGTGGCGAACTTCGTACTTGCATAGACTATAGAGCGATCAATCAAGTCACCATAAAGAATCGCTACCCCTTACCCTTGGTGTCTGAAATGCTGGATCAAGTTAAGGAGGCCAAGATTTACACGAAACTAGATCTCAGAGGTGCATACCATCTTGTTCGAGTGGTGCCTGGTGATGAATGGAAAACGGCATTTCAAACTCGCTATGGACTGTTCGAATACCAAGTGATGCCATATGGTCTTTGCAATGCCCCTGCGGCATTTCAGCATTTTGTCAACAATGTGCTACGTGAATTCTTAGACCAATTTGCCGTCGTCTACATCGACGATATTTTGATCTTTTCAAATAACCAAAAGGAACACGTGTCTCATGTGCGGACCATCTTGCAAAGGCTGTTGGAAAACAACCTTTATGTCAAACTCATGAAGTTCGCCTTCCATGTACATCGAGTGGAGTTTTTAGAATTCATATTGTCCCCCGAAGGAGTCAGCATGGACCCAGCCAAAGTAAAAGCAGTTCAAGAGTGCCACCCTCGAGAAGTGTAAAAGAAATCCAAAGTTTCTTGGGGTTCGCGAACTTCTATAGAAGGTTAATTTCAAATTTTTCATTCACTGTCAGTCCCATAACACGGTTGTTAAAGAAGGGGGTCAAATTTGATTGGACACCAGAGGCAGATTCGGCCTTCAAATTCTTGAAACAATCATTTACAACGGCCCCTATCTTGTTGCATGCAAACCCTGAAGAGCCCTATTTTGTTGAGGCAGATGCCTCGGACACTGCAATTGGAGGAATCCTATCCCAGCGGCACAAAAACACCGGCCAGTTCCACCCTGTGGCCTTCTATTCGAGAAAACTCACTTCAGCAGAAATCAACTATTCCATCGCTGATAAGGAACTTTTGGCAGTAAAAGAAGCTTTTCGAGAATGGAGACATTATCTGATGGGGGCACGTCACAGAATTACTGTGTTGACAGATCATAGAAACCTACAGTTCTTAAAATCAGCACGGACCTTAACCGTTCATCAGCTAAGATGGTCCCTGTATTTCGCGGACTACGACTTTGTGATTACATATCGTCCTGGAATGGCAAATGGAAAAGCTGATGCTCTCTCTAGAATTGATACTGAATTGATTGAGAAAACTTTGAACCAAGAACCCATCATCCCAAGAGAAAAATTTGTTTTGGCGATCCAATACAATGATCTAAAAGCTGAGATTAAAAAGAACATCTCTACAGAGGAAATGTCGACATGGTCAAAAGAAGTTTCTGGGACAGAAGTTAAGGATGGATTGCCATACCACCAGGGACTTCTCTTCGTTCCAACTAAGGAAATTCAAGAAAAAATCCTACATGCTTGTCATGATGACCCGTTAGCTGGTCATAAAGGGTTGCAGAAGACTAAGGAGTTAATTAAGAGAACCTTTTGGTGGCCAAATATGGAGACTCAGATACGACAATATGTTTCCACCTGGGAGAGATGTTTAAAAGTGAAACCCAATAGGATGGCACCACAAGGGTTATTAATGCCATTGCCCACAGCACCCCATCCATGGCATACTGTCACTTTGGACTTAATAGTGGATCTTCCCCTCAGTCAAGGCTATAACACAATCTTAGTCTTTGTTGACACCTTCTCTAAAATGGCACATTTCATACCCCTAAAAAATATTCCCAGAGCTCCACAGGTAGCACAGCTGTTTACTCAACACATAGTAAGGGCCCATGGGATTCCAAAAGTTTTAATATCAGATAGAGGGTCCCAGTTCATTTCTCATTTTTGGAGAGCATTTACAAAACGATTGGGAATAGACTCTCGATATTCCACCAGCTACCACCCAGAGATAGATGGGCAAAACGAGAGGGTCAACCAAGAATTGGAACAGTATTTAAGGTTGTATCTATTAGATCAGGAACAAGAGTGGTCAGAATTGGTTTGGACGGCAAAATTTGCATACAATAACTCCGTTCATAGCTCAACAGGGTTCACGCCTTTTTATTTAAATCACGGAAGGCATCCAAATGTTTTTCTAGGGAAAGAGGGTGAGTCAGTTCCAGTGGCAGAGGAGTTAGCACAGGATTTGCAAAAGTCCTTTTTAGCAGCCAAAAGAAATTTAGTAAAAGCTAAGAAAACTTACAAAAATCAAGCGGTCAAGAAAAGATAAGAGGGTCCGGTTTTTTAAAGAGGAGATAAAGTTTGGTTGTCCACACGCCATTTAAGATTAAAAGGGAACAGAAAATTCCAGCCAAGGTTTGTAGGGCCCTTTAAAGTAGATCAGATGGTAAACCCAGTGACAGTTAAAATTCAGTTACCTTCCTATTTTAAAATTCACCCAGTATTCCATGTGTCATTAATAAAGAGAAATCCTCCAAATGTCAGGTTGAGCCCCTCTCCGACCCCAATTCAGGTGAATTCAGAAGAAGAGTTTGAGATTAATCAGATTTTAGACTCAAAATTTAAAAGAGGTGGATTGTTTTATCTAATCGACTGGAAGGAGTTCGGTCCAGAAGAAAGGTCATGGGAGCCCTGTTCCAATGTTCATGCATCAAGATTAGTTTAAAAATTCCATGAGAAATACCCAAACAAACCCAAAGAGGGGGATCTCCTTTTGGGAGGGAGTACTGTCAGGAACTCACGAGTCTGTTAAGCAACATTCTTAAAAAATAGGAAAAGAGGTACTAAATACCATAGATTGAGCCGTTATCCCAGGTGGAGGAGGTTATATCCCTTCCGAAGGCTGTTGGATAAAGTATTCCTCAAGAACCTGCAAGCTCGCTATCGCGAGAATTCCAACATGGCTGCCGATGCGCGAAGAAATGAAGGTGAGCGGTCTAGTCTGCCAAATCTAAAGGAACAAGTGCGCGCGAGTGGCTACCGCTCCTCGCACTTCAACTGTGAAACCTGAGGAGGCAGCAGCGTTTCTCCATCGCGCCTGTCAGCTGTGAGGAGAATTCGTGAGAGACACTTCAGAGTTCAGCGCATGTGTCTCTAGGAAGCTTTTGATGTCAGTGAGTAGCGTTTCAGTTGTTGTTCGTGTGACAGGAGATTGGAGTCCATTTAGAATTCATTCTAGTCAAAAAGGTTTCAGTTGAAAATAAGTACCATCAAAAGACTGTACGAGTTTTGAGGTTTTGTGACAGGACAAGAATACTTCAAGAGAATTATCATATAATCTTCAAGAATAAAGGAGCAACAAATGTTTCTACAGTTTTGCCAGTTCAAGCTACAGAATATAGACATTCAATTTTAGTATCTTAAAAACTATTAGTGGTTCCTATAATATAGTGAACTTCTCACCCCAGCGCTACATGGGATATCTGAATATCTATAATCAGAGTGAATTCAAATCTAAATATATATATATATGTATCTAGCGACCAAACCAATAAACAGAGAGAAAAGAAACTCATACTACAGAGAACTCTTAATGGAGTAAAGGAACTTAAAAGACATAGGGCCAGATGTAGGTGGCCAAATAGCGAGCGCTAACGCTGAAATTCGCAGAATATCAGCGTTTGCGATCGCTATTTGGCAGCGAGCAATGTAGGTAAGTTGAAACCTACTAGCAAAATAAGGAATCGCAAAATTGCGATTCCTTATTTTGCTCTTGCATTTAAGGAATCGCAAATTGCGATTCCTTAAATGGAATGTAAGTAGCCCAAAAGAAAGTGCACTTGAGCCTTAAGGAATCGCTAATTACCACCAACTTCAAGTTGGTGGTAATTAGCAATTTCCTTTAAAAAAGCACTTTTTTGCTTTTTTTAAGTGCCATGTGGCTCACATTCATGCCCTTAGGGCATGTATGTGCGCCACATGTGCACACATGCACATTTCACAGGTGCAACAGGGTGTCCTTTTGGAACCCTGGCACCCTTGAAATTGCGCCCGCAATTTGCGTGTGCCTCTTGGTGACTCGCAAATTGCGGGAGCAATTCCTATTCATTCCTATGGGCCTCTTGGCCCCTAGGAATGAATGGGAAGGTATTCCTTAATTGCGAATCGCATTTTGCAATTCACAATTAAGGAATCGCAAAAAAGTTTGCGATTCCTACCTACAAGGCATTTTGCGATTCCTTAATAGCGATTCCTAAAAATTGCTATTAAGGAATCGCACTACATGCATTTACCTACATCTGGCCCTAAATCTACTAAAGACTTTCTACTACTACATTAACTAAACATTCCACAAATCCTCACGAGAGCAGCTTTCCCCCAAGAGTACACAGGTAAATGTGTTATTGAGTAATAGAGTAAAAGAATTCAGGGAAAGATAAATAGAAGTGTGTCCCTAATAACCTTTGTGCTATTCGTTACAGGTGCTACCCATCTACATCAGAAAATCAGAGTAGGAGAAAATACTGAGAAGCACCTGAACGGGAGGAGTCTCTCTTTTTTCCCATTCCCCTTTCCCCTTGGGTTAGTGCTTGAAACCAAGGTATAGTTTTGTGCACTTTGGTCAAGGGTACTGACGAAGGGAATAGGAGAAATATCATCTGCTCCTGAGGAAGTCGAACTGAGGTACCTTGACAGATTATCTAGGTAAGCGTGCTATGTTTTGTTGTTCTATTTCACGCTGTATAGTTTTGTTGTTGCTTGTTAATATGTGTAAGTTGTGTATATTGCTTGGTCCTGTGCTGGCAGCAGCATATTTTGATTTGCACTGTACTTTATGGTTTGTTCTTCCATGTTATTTTGTGCTATGTTCTATCCTGGCCTTGAAATGCATTGTACCTGTTTCTCTCTAGCTGATGTTATGTTGCATAATGTGGTAGCTGGATAGTGCTTCTACTGGAAAAAGTCTGCCTCAGGCCGCTGAGAATGAAACGCTTTAATTATTCACTCTCTCCTCCTGGGTTTGTAATTTTGAAACTCACAGATGGTGCATGAGAACTGACTGTCACCCTCCCCCCACTGCTCAATAGTGTAAATACCCTGTAGGGTGGGGGGCAAATCAAAATCTGGTTCAGCAAGCGTGGTTGTATCTGGTACAGGCCAAGTGCTGCAGATGAATCTGAAGTGGAGGAAGAGAAATGAAATCACACACTCACACTGGGTGCGACACAGCCCCATTGTCAAGGAGTAAAAAAGAGGCTACTGCCCCTTTAAACCGGCCATGGTCCCACTCTAGAGCTATTATTAATTTTATATTAAATTGTAATATTTCTGGCAGTCGCAGGATCAATAGATTGAAGGGAGTGTCCAAATGTGCACCCAAAAATCTTCTTTTATATAATCTGTATAAAATTAAATACAATTGGTTAATAGATTCAGAGAGAGCTGCGCCACAGGGGCCAGGTGTCGACATATCTGTTATTTTAATATGGGTGACCTTATAGTTAGTGTTGGACAAGTCCCCAGAAAGTTTTGGTACAAAAACTGGGCTTTCTAGTGATATTTTTGTCTCTGGTCCTCGGTAAAGATCAGTGTGGGCGAAATTGGCCTATGTTTTATTTATGGAATAGTTTGTGCCTTTGATGTTATGTAGTTGGTAGCTGAAGTGTAATGCAAGCCATTTCAAGAAAAGAAATAAGCTTTTGGGTCCCTGTCTCAGGCAGCATCCTATCTTCATATGGTGTTGAGTTTGTCCTGTGTAATTGGGTGTCACAAGTGCTCGGGTGGCTACTGTCCAGTCCTCCCCACCCCCCTGGGAGACATCTTGTAAATAACAGGGGTTCTCTAAACACACAGTAACATAAATGTGTATGTAGTAATGTGTTTTGTTGTAGGTTACAGTAACACTCCACTGCATTTAGCTTGTGCTCTTAGTTAACGCATGGGTTGAGGGAGTGTTCTGATTTAAGGGGGTACTAAGTTATTTATATTTGTACTGGATAATCCGTCCTTCTGCCCAGTGCATGGGTGCTAATAAAGAGGACTTAAGAAATATTCTCAAAGTGTCCTTTTATCATTACCACAATTGGTGACGAGCTGATCTGGAGTTAGCACCCACACCCACTGCTGTGGTGCATGGGTGAAAAGTGGCTTCTTTGTTCTTTCTGAGCCATTTTCGGTGTGGAGCTGTCATCACCACTTGACGAAGCCGTTCCCTCCGTTGTAGAAGCATTGGTGCTTCAGGACCTTGGGGTGAGTCGTACGGTGTGTTTCATTAAGCTACACCGCATTTTTTGACATTGGAAGAGGTAACGGTGATTGATGCTACAGTTGATTCACTATGTACAGGAAGCAGCCTTGTGAAATGCATGTCTGCTGTGAGCCTACCGACGAAAACGCCTTGATGTGGGGCAATTTTTGGAGTCCTCTGGCATGCAACCTGTGTAAGCGTGCATCTGATGTGAGCCATCCGATGAAGGCTTTGCAACGTGCTGTCATTTTGGAGGACCGCAATTTTGCCATAAGACATTTGAAGCCTTTTGTTTAGACACGTTAGTTTCTGCGTGTGCTTTTTCTGGAGTCAGTTTTGTTTCTAAGAGTTGCTCGGTAAGGATACAAAGCGTTCTGCTTTATGGTGGCATTCATTCAGCTACTGCTCAGGTTACCAGCTAAAGGCTCATTGTCAATTTCTTTATGGCATGAAGTATTATGACTGTATGTTTACCAATGCCTTGGGTGACTTTTGAAAGATTATAATAAGTGGCAAATACTGGCAAGAGGGCTCTGTGCAAATTGCTACTTGTAAATATGGAGCAGTACTACATATTTTTACAGCTACAGTGAGCCTGACTTTAGCAAATCCTCCACCTCTGTTTTTTTCAGGACCCAATTAACCCAGCATGAAATGGGATAAATGGCTCAGACTGTTTAATATGTACATGTTAGCCATTAATGGTGATTCCTTTGAGTCTGGGAGAAAGAAAGCTCTACTTCTAAATTTAATTGGGATGGAGACTGAGGAAATTTTTGATCTAGCACCTATACAACCTCCAACTGGTACAGCTGCAGAGGATTATGATTGTTTTACCGAAGCCTTGAATAGATGTAAGAAACGATTCACGGAGGAACCACATATTGTCTTAGAAAGATTTAATTTTTATACTGGGCATCAGCAGCTGAATGAGACCGTGGATGCGTATATTTCAAAACTAAGGTGTTTGGCTTCAGATTGTGGATTTGGAGAGGGGGTGGATACTTGCATTCGGGATCAACTAATTATTCGATGTTCTAACAAAAAGATACAGGATCAATTATTGTGACATCGCAATCCCTCTTTGCAAGAAACTATTGATATAGCCAAGAGTGTGGAATGTTCAATCTCTTTCTTTAAGACTACTAATGTGGCTATGTTGACTTCTGATGTAGCTGCTGTCTTGTTAAAGATAATAGTTCTAGAGTGAAATTCAATAGACAGAAAAGTGCATTTACAGGAGGTGACAAGCTATTGTGTAACAGGTGTGGGTCAAGAAATCATTCATCTCAGTTTAAAATGTGTCCTGGCAGGAACAAAGAATGTTTCAAATGTGGAAAAGTAGGATATCTTGGAAATATATGCATGTCTTCTACCAACAGAAGGGTATTGTTAGTACAGGAAAAAAACAAAGAAGAAGTGTCTAAAGAAGACATGGTTCTGGGGATTGTAGAGAACGTAGAAGGTGGTCTAAGTACAGGTGAAGCTAGAATTTCAACTTGTGGAGTAGATGACCAACCTTATACTCCGCCTGTGTATGAGATTAGAATTGAGGAAAGAAAGGTTGAAGTGATGCCTGCCTTGGGGTCACCATTTACAATTTTAGCAAACACATATTTTTATATAAATTGGGTGGATAAGAGTTTGGAACTCAATGATATCAAAGTTTTTGCTTTTGGAAATAAGAAAATCAATATGATTGGTTACTTCATTGCTGAAATTGGATTTCTTAGTAGGTCTACTGTATGTAAATTCTGTGTTACCATTGATGGTCAACAGGTGTTGGGTTGGAGACATCAGGGCAAACTAGGTATCTACTTGGATCCGGGTGCCAAGAAATCAATTTACATTATGGGTGACAATCAGATAGTCAGGAGTATCACCAACAAGGATGACTTGCTAGAAATGTTGTTGAATTCACATAAAAATGTTTTCGTGAAGAACCAGGTAAAGTTGAGGGTTTCACTTATCGTATTTGTCTTAAGAAAAAATCTTGCCAGTGAAACACAAACTTATACAAGTTCCATTGTCTGTAAGAGGAGAGTTATTCCTTATGCTTACATTTTTGTGTAAAGAAAAGGTCATTGAACCTGTTGATGCATCGGAATGGGTGCCTTCCATTGTTCTAGTTAAGAAGAATAGTGTTAAACTGAGGATGTGTGTTGACTTAGGATCAGTTAACAAACAAATTGTTGTGGACTACCATCCTTTATCACGCATTCAAGAGATTTTTGCAAAGTTGGAAGGGGCAAACTTTTTTTACCATGATTGACTTGAAAGCTGCTTACCACCAGATTCTGTTAACTAGTGATTCTCGTGAACTTACAACGTTCATCACCCCTGATGGAACTTTCAGGTACAGTAGGATGTCATTTGGTCTTGCATCTGCAGCCTTCATGTTCCAGAAACTTATGTCCTGTTTGTTTGTGGACATTGAGGGTGTAGTTGCGTTTCAGGACGACATCCTGGTGTACAGTGATACGGTGAAGAATCATTACCAACTTTTGGACAAAGTGTTAGCTATTCTGTAGAACAAAGATATGACTGTCCAACTTGAAAAATTTAAGTTTGTGACGTCAGAAGTCAAATACCTTTGTCATGTGATCTCGGAAAAGGGAGTATCACAGAAAAAAGATTTGTTAGCAGGAATTGAAAATATTCAGGTTCCCAAAGATAAGGGTCTGTTACGATAATTTTTGGGAATGTGCGAATATTATTCATGTTTTGTCAAGAATTTTAGTGATTTGAATTGCCTTTTGAGAATGCTGTTAAAAAAAGGGATCTAATATGTCTGGGGTCAAGACCAGGATAGGGCATTTTTACCATTGAATTTGAACATCATTAATTAATCGCCATTGTAAGCATTTTCACAATCATTACAGAGTATTGTGACTGTGGATGCCAGCTCTACTGGTCTAGGAGCTGTCTTAAGTCAGTGCAAGGGTGGCATTGAGTACACTATCGCCTTTGCATCTAGACCATTAACTACAGCGGAATTTAAATACTCAACAATAGAGAGAGGCATTAAGTTGTGCATGGGCAGTGGAGCACTTTAAAACATATTTATGGCGGAAATCATTCCAGTTGAGAACTGATCACAAGCATTTGATTTCCTTATTAATGAAAAATGGGGTAGGAAAATGTCATCAAGGTTAATATGAATTTTAGCTGGAGTATATGAATGTAACTTTGATGAACTTTTCTTACCTGGTACACAAAATGTTAGAGTTGAATGTTTATCGAGATGGTCTGTGGATTGTACCAATGTTATAGAGAGAAAATGTGAGGAGGAGTATGTTGTGGCCTCCCTTGATGATGTCATCATGTCTGTGAGCCAAGTGTTTTTTTAAGGATGAATCGATTGAAGCCTCCTTAAAAGATGAAAGTTTAAATGAGGTTAAAAAACATATTTTGATGGGTGGCCCATGGAAAGGAATTTGAGAAAAGATGTGCAACCTTTCTGAAAAGTCAAAGAAGAGTTGTCTGTAGAAAATGACATAGTAGTGAGGAATCAGTGTTTTGGGTATCCCAAGGACATCAGAGGTTGTATTGTTTCTATTGCTCATTTAGGACATGTAGGTCAGTCTGGAACCATTAAGAAAACTACTGATTTGTTCCCATGGCCACGTATAGATGCTGAAACTGTACAGTTTGTTCAACAGTGTCAAGTTTCCCAGAATTCAGATAAGAGTTCGAACACTTTGAGCACAGATGCTTTTCATCACAAATTTAGAGACAAGCCATGGAGAGAATTGGCAATGGATTTGTTGGGGCCCTAGAGAGCTTTGGTCAAGGCAAAGTGTATGGGCTAGTTGTTATTGACTACTTTTCAAAGTGGGCAGAATTAAAATGGATATCCAAACCTGACACTGATACGGTGATTTTCTACCAAATTGAAGTCATACTTTGTGGAGCTAGGTATTAAGCATATTTGCACAGCTTTATATGCGCCCAATATGAATGGCCTAATTGAAAGGTTCAACAGAGTGATTGTGGAAGAGGTTTAATTGGCTATTAAGGCCAGGATTGATGTAAAGAAACATGCATCTGATTTAATATGGTCATATCATTGTAACCCACATGTAAATATGGGGTTTCATCCATTCGTATTGTTGAAAGGAAGGAAACCAAGACAAGGTTTAAATCCTTGTTGGCTGGTTGAAAAGTTGTGCAACTTAAGTATGATTTTTTTTTTTAAATAAAGCGAAAGAGAATGATAATTCAGAACAAAAGATGGATTTTGATGGGTTGCCTACCAGAGTGAGTTGGAGAACAAATGTTTTACACCTTGGTGATTTAGTAAACATAAAACAATCAGGACATGTTACTAAAGGTTGTTCCAAGTATTCTAAACCATGGAAGGTAGTTAGGATTGGGAAAGCGTCAGCATTGCTGAATAATAGTTCATGGTGGAGTTTTACACAATTGGCTAAGGTCAATAAAAGTGTGTGTGATCAAAATGTGGAAGATGTGGTGTTACCTGATTTCAGTTCGGATAATGTTTGTAATCCAGAAAATATTTGCAATCCATAAAATGTTTTGGATAATGTTTGCAACTCAGAGAATGTTTGTAATCCAGAAGATAAAATAGACACGGCAGTCTACCAGTGTTGAAAGCAGTTCTGCAGATTTGCAAAGAGTAGGTCGCAGTATTAGAATACCAAAAAAGTATAAAGATTTTGTTCTGTTTTAATTTAATGCTGAAAAAGTGTGAAGATTTTGTTATGTTTTAATTGATAATAGTGCATAAGTAAGTACAGTATTGTTATTTTTTTTAAAGGAGGAAGATGTGAAGTAATGTGTTGTCACAGGTTACTGTAACATTCCACTGCATTAGCTTGTGCTCTTTGCTAATGCACATGTTGATGGAGTGTTATTCAAGGGAGTTCTAAGTGCTTTATGCTTGTACTGGATTATCCTTCCTACTGCCCAGTGCGTACATGGAAATAAAGAGGACTTAAGACATCTTAACTAAGTGTCCTTTTATCATTACCACAGTGTATTTGCCTTCTTAAAGTATGAGGCACTACAGATACACTTAATTATGTATAATAATGTTCAGTTTGATGATATATTATGTATTTATTTCCACGATAACTACAAGTTGTGGAGCAGATACATATAGTCTTGATAGCTTGGCAGCCAAAAAATGAAAATAAGACTCTTGTGAAGACCACGCTTTAAAATGTCCCTTACTCTTATGGCCGTCTTTGTATATGTAAAAGCACTGCGTACCATCAAAAGGCACTTTAGTGGCCTAAGAGAGTGAAAACAGACAATGCATACAACAGCCGAAAATCAACACTGAAGTCTTGGTTGCCGACCAATACCGAATGTGTGGTCACCACAAGCCGCCTTGCCATGGTCACAGTTGTAAACCGATGCAAGAAAAAAGCTACATCCGCCCCCAGCTAAAACACCACCCCGCGTCATCTGCAAAGCCTGCAAGGGTTAGTGCTACTTCCCACCTGGTCGTCATATGACACCTCAACATGTACTGAACAGCCAATCAAGACAGAAAAACAAGTGCATCATCCTGCCCTTTCACATGATGGTGTTTCTAGTTTCTAGAGCAGGCAGAGCAGCAGTTATGTATATGTGTGGTGTGTGGATGCAGCCATGTTGGGTAGAGATTACTTCACAGGTATTGTAGCTCTCACAAAAACTAGCATGTCCTTTAATATCATGCAGTCTAATTTTGAATGTTGCATGCCGACAGTATGACGATTTACCATTGATGTACCGAACTGATGAGAAGCGCAGAAAAAACCCTGCATGTGGTCTGCGTGTATAATCCAGACGGCTGTAGATGATATATAAATTCAACCCTAGTGTACACGCAGCAATGATCAGTGGCAAACACATTTCATCCTCACATGAGTGCCGAGAGAGTGCCACTCCAGCTGTCACATAACGTTAAAATTCTCAGAACATTCTACTGACATTGCGTGGGAGGGACACGCAAGCTATGCCAAATGTCTGGAAGCCTCAAATAAAGCAACTGAGTGGGAGGTGCAATAACGATGGCAGTGACAACAGGGGAAAGAAGGGGGCGGGAGCGCAAATGATTAAATATGGTGCAGAAGCTAAACAAGTACCCACAGTGTAACAGAGCTGGAAAGAAATAAAAAGAATAGTCCTCAAATGACAGATAAACAACCAAAGCGTAAAGACACAGTATTTAGTCCCTGCTCCGTGGGAGGACACGAAAGACAAAAAGGAGGGCCAAAAAGGCAGGACTGACCATTAGCAAGCAAGAATTTTTAAAGGAAACTGAAACAAACAAATGAAAAGCAGTGAAGCCCGCATATAAGTGTATACTAAAGTATATACAACAGGTCTCAAAAGCTCGACCTAAAAATATTGATGGTTCCAAAGTTTTTTATATTTTAAAACACTTCTTGACTTTGTAGTGGGAGGATTTTCACAACGTCTCCCACCCTTGTTTCTATTTTTGGTCATCTCTTGAACAATCTAGAGCAGCGGTTCTTAACCTTTTGACTTCTGTGGACCCCCACTAAATCATTCCTGGTATCCAGGGACCCCCACTGAGTCATTATTGGAAGCTGTGGATCCCTGGCTTAAACAATTTCTATAATCTGATCTTCGAAACAATACACAAAATTACAAGAACATGTATACACCAAAGAATGCTCAAATATTGAAATACTTATTTTAATTCACAATCAAGAATAGAAAAGGATTTCACATTTTAATTTTGCTTCATTATTTGTATATATTGTATACATTTTAATATTATTTCATTTTGTAACACAGTTGCGGACCCCTGAATAGGCTTTGCAGACCCCCAGGGGTCCTCGGACCACAGGTTAAGAACCATTGCTCTAGAGACTAAGGGTATTATTTAAAGTCTGACAGATGCACAACATCTGCCAAACATTGGTGGATGCATTGTCCTTCCTTTTTAGAATGTCTAGCCAGGTATGCTCCTTACATGGGGCTGATGGGACATCAGTCAATTTCTGATGGATGTCCCGCATCTGTCAAACTACAAAAAATAATCCTAAATTCCTTGATAACTAGTCAGTGAGCAAATACTCCTTTGGTTTCAGTGAATGATCAAATGATGCAAGTGGACTCCTTTAAGGGGTACTTACTCCTACCCCTGTTGCATTCTACAAAAGTGAGATACTATTTTTTAAACTTTTTATTGTGTTTTCATGTCACCTGCATACTTCGGAGGAAATTTTATTAGATCTTGATATAGCCACAGACTATAATATTGACAGTGGGTTAAAGAACAAATCCACTTTTGTACCTATGTTAACACCAGAAAATATGATCGATTGCTTTTATAAAGCAGTCACCACAGATCTGTACAAGATGGAGGACAGATTGTTACGTGTTCCGAGTAAAATTCAGGACAATCTAACAAAGGATGAAAGGATCGCCCTCACTGAAATGACTAAATATTCTAATCTGACTATTAAAGAGGCAGACAAAGGGGGTAATATTGTCCTGTTAGATAATGATTATTACAATGGTGAGATTGAGAGACAACTTGCTGACAAGGACTGCTACACTGTGATTGCCCACAATCCTAGCCAAGCAGTTAATAAACTCATTGAAGAAACGTTAAGATATTGGCTTAACTTGGGTCTGTTAACTGATGTTGCATTCAAGTACATGTATAATCCTACACCTAGAGCTGCGTATATTTACACATTACCAAAAATCCATAAAAATTCAACAGCTCCTCCAGGCAGACCAATTATTTCTGGAATAGGGGGGCTCACAGAGTGCATCTCAGAGTACGTCGATATCTTTTTAAAACCGATTGTACGTAACTTACCAGCCTTTATTGAGGATACAAAAGATCTACTTAACAAATTGGAACACTTTACTTGGTTGGAAGAATTTACTTTTGTCACGTTAGATGTTATTGCACTCTATACTAGTATTCCACCAGATAAAGGTATGGAAGCCCTCACCTATTTTTTATCCAAACGTGATGCCACATTATACGATCATACCAAAATGGTATTGGAGCTCACGAAATTGACTTTGGAGAACAATTTTTTCAAATATAAAGACACCTGGTATAGACAACATTCAGGTGTAGCGATGAGGGCAAGTTCTCTCTATCATTTGCTAATATCTATATGGGTTTTTATGAAGAACATCATGTTTGGAGAGCTTGTCCATCCATATTGACCAACCATATAGTTTATTGGGGTCGTTTTATTGACGACATCCTGATGATTTGGGGCGGAGACAGTGAAAGCTTGGAAGATTTCATTACTCATTTGAACAACAATGAATACAACTTGAATTTTACACACAATAACAACAAAGATCAGATTGACTTCTTGGATGTGACACTGTTTGTGGACAATGGGACATTGCAATCCAAGCTATTTCAGTAAGGCAACAGCTTGTAATTCCATATTGCATGCTGGTAGTGCACACCCCATATCCCAAATTAGAGCAGTTCCATTTGGGGAAATGACGCGTCTTCGCAGAAATTGTAGCGATGACCTGATTTTCCAACAAGAGATTGTGAAGTTGAAGAAACGTTTTAGAACTAGAGGGTATGATCAGAAAACTCTGGATCAAGCACACACGAGAATCAATAGAACAAATCGTACTGGACTCCTTAAATCTAAACACAACAAGAAGAAAGGAGTAGAAAGGAAACATGTTGCATTCATAACACAATTTCACTCCAAGAGTAAAGACATTTTTAGAACTCTATACAAACATTGGCATCTGTTACGATTGGACCATGATTTGGATCCATTTATTAGACAGAAACCGCAGGTGACATATGCAAGAGGCAGGACATTGAGGAACATTTTGAGTCCTTCGACAACCAATTCTAAAAGACTGGGGTCGAAGCAGACGTGGTTACCGAGTAAACCTAATGGTTTCTATAAATGCACAATGTGTAATGTGTGTCAATTTGCAGACCATAAGATCACTAAGTTTTGTTACAACACAGGACAGACACATAACATCATGCACTTTATAAATTGCAATACTAAACATGTGGTGTACTGTATAATTTGCCAATGTAATTTAATATATGTAGGGAGTACTATCAGACCACTGAAAGAACGAATACAGGAACATATTAGAGCTATTCGTAATAACAATCTGAATTACCCTTTGGCAGTACACTACAATACAATACATCAATCAACAGAAATTTTAAAGCTTAAATTTCATGGTATTGCTGTAGTTGAAGATGACCCCCGTGGAGGTGATAAGGTTTCCAGACTGAGAAAACTGGAAGCCAAATGGTTAATCAAACTGAGATCGGTTGATCTGGGGTTAAATGTTGATAGGGAGATGCATGTATTTCTAAGAGACTGAAATATCCCTGGGGTATTGTTTAAGTACAGAGTGTTAAGAACACAGTGATGACTAGAGTCTATTAGTTCATTGTGTACATTGATTCCAGTGTTGTATAATATGTGCCTTGATCCCTTATTCTGATGATATTGTAGAAAAACAACTGCTATGTGATTCATCTTTAACCTGGTGCTATGGGTCTATATTTTTGGGTGACCCCTTATTATCTGTGGTGTTTCTCCCGGGTACTAACCAATTTGATATGTGTTGTGTAGATTTCCTCTGGGGCCCTTTCTGGAGCCCATGAATGAACATTTTTACATCCAATGTTAATGTTCACAATATTAACTCCGATATAGTTATATACATTCGTACTTTTGAACCAATATCCGAGCGGGATGTTGCACCTACGCTCATATTATTTTTATATCATCAAGGGCTCACATTGGTGTAGCTTGGGCAGCAGAACAATTGTAAGATGGTGGCATATGTTAAAGTGTTTGCCGCCGGTACAGACTTAATGGTGACGTCAAGATTGTGTTATTGATGCAAGGTCTTGAGTTTCGTAGGGATACATTATGATTTGCAACTGATTGAAGACAGACTCAACTAGTTTAATAAGGAAAATAACTGCTATTGAACTCATTTTTTAATCTGGTACTGTGGGTATATATTCTTGGGTGACCCTTTATCATTCTGTGGTGTTTCTCCATGGTATTAACCAATTTGATATTTGTTACGTCTTTTTCCTCTGGGGCTCGTTTTCTGGAGCCCATCACTGAACACCTCTATATTTAATAATTACAACTACGATACGGTTATATACATTTGAACTAAATATTCGAGCGTGATATTATACCAGCGCTCATATTTTGAAATCATCGAGGGTTCTCACTGGTGTGGCTTTGGCAGTATAACTATTCAAAGATGGCGGCATATTTTCCAGTGTTTACCGCCGGTTTTGTTTGTTCCACGCACGTTACGTTTTTAGTTGGGTCATGTGATCCACTGTGCGGTTACAAACTTGCGAAGATGAGAATGCTGGCGTTTTCTGTGGGACACGTAGAAGCACACGGACCGGTGTGTCCTTCTATTACTCTGGCGTGAGAGGTGAGTGAATAGTTTTAGTATAGGGATTCACATCAAATCATTATTTGTTAAAGGTTATGAGCAACTTGATGTTTTAAAATTTCAGGGGACCGACTTATCAAGGTTTGGCCCGAATTGAGAAGAGTGGTGTATTGTGCTCTACTGCCAGTGGGTCGTTATTGGCAAGACTACAGGGGGCTCTACTGGCCTAAGTTGGGGTGAGTCAGGTAGTGTTATGGTTATTTGCTTATTTGAATTTGGTTACTTTAGAAACAGAGGCTGATACAGAGTGCTTGTTGATTGATTTTTGCAGGACTCTAGATTCGGGGTGCATCTGTTACAACAAGTAACAGCACCATTGGGTATACTACATGGGTAGAGCGGTGGACCTACCAGCTTTCCTAGGAGTTATACTATCAGGTGGGTGTTGGATAGGAGTTAGTCATCGACAATGCAAAGAGAATAAATTAATTACTATCGTCACCTAGGCGCTTATCTGTATACGAATAACCGGTCACTTTTTCTCTAGTTCATGAGTGTATAACCAGCTTTTATACACCAGTCAATAGGATATCAGGCTTCCACTAGTAATGGTGGATATAAGTTTACTATCATGAATGACAACCCCCACTATAAAGGGCTGGTTTGTGTTGTGGTTAGGGGTTGAGAAATCCAGCCCATGTGTCTCTTATTTACAATATTAATATTTTGCGGGTTTTCACGTACTTTTACTCATTATTATTACATATTTGTTTGTTATTAGCAGTGTATACTTGAACACTACTAACAAGGAGGACCCGTTGCGCAGTGGTACTTTGACTTACGTTTCAGCCATTCTGGTGGGTGTTGAGTTATTATCAGGGCCTGACACCGGCAGTGTATTATCACTTGGAGTCACTGTTTTATTTACATGTAGTGCGTTAGGTAAGATATATGTTGGCTGTTAGGGATCTGTCCTATTGTCACTGTGTGAAACACTCATTGGTGTGGTTTTTATCTGCTTCTCTCCTTTCTTTCGTTTTTCTCTTATTTCCTTTTTTCATTTTTTATAATAAATTTAAAAAAAAATAAGTTGATGATGTCTCTTTGCTACTGTTTTAATAAATTGTGGTAGTTAGTAGTAGTATGACCAGATGTTTTAATTGAGATCATTTGTGTTCATATTAGCTGTAGGATAAAATAGCTCATGGATTGTATATGATGTTTATTTTCCAGCCTTGAAAAAGTCTGAATACTGATGTGTACAGATGAAACACGTGTTGGCTTGAATTACTGCTGGGAATTTGCTGTATATGAATAAATGAAAACTTTTTTATGGATGTGATCCGTGGATGATATTTGAAAATCCATACTTGATCTGAATAGGATAGACTCGCCTGTGGACCTAAGGATTTCAATATTTGCTGCTAGGACATTTATTTATTTGATAAATATTTTTGTGAAATTTCTTCTGACTAAAAAGGGTGTGCTACGACTGTGCTTTTATAAATGTCACTGTGCATGTTCTTGTAACTTGCCAATAGCACCGTTTGGTAGTAGGTGCTTTCAGTTATTTGAGCACCCCATGATTTTTACAGTATTGAACAAAACTCACGCTTATACTAGTTATTTACTATATTGTTGTTCTTTTTTTTGATGTGCGGTGTTTTCCCTTTAGGGAGTGCTACTACCAATCGTTGATTTATGAATTCAAGTATATACCAGCACTCAAGTTTATCTCTATAGCGTGATCTGATTGATATTTTGACTGTACAATCCACTGACAAGTTTATTATGGCGGGTTTCGATGATGATAGGGACAAATTGTTTAATGACATTTTTCAGGTCAAAGTTTTCAGTCCACCAGAGTTAATACAACAGAGACGAGACCTCAAGGACTCAAACAACTTTTTATGAAACTGGAGAGACTTCGCAAATCAGAATTATCCAGATGGTGGGATCTTACCACTTTAAAAAAATATATTGAGATCAAACAAATCCCTAGAGGATTAAGAGTGATTATTTTCCCTACATTTGAGGATCTTGATCCTGATCTTCTTCAGGAGTGGGAGAATCTGATTTCATCTTCTTCTTTTGGCATGATGGATCTACTCATCCGTCACGCTGAAAGAAAAAGATCTAAATTGCTTAGTGAAATAGAGCAGATTGAGGCAGATATTAAATCATTGAATCCCCCTGATGTTGCAGAGAAGAATTTTGCTATATTGAAAGAAGTGCTCAACTCTCATCAGTCGTATATTAGAGACAAAAAAATTCAAAAATTGAAAAGAGATGAGAATGATTATAAGAACGGTCGAATTTTCACATTCGCAAAGAAATTTGATGAGGTAAAACCACGAGCTGGCATCAGAGATTTGAATGATAAGAGACCAAACACTGCTATATCAGTGAGTGAATCTGACTTATCTAGCAACATCAGTGAGAATAGTGAGGCTAGAAGTGAAGCTAGAAATGAACCAGCATCATCGTCATCACTAATACAAAATGATGTGAATGGTACCCCTTCCTCTTTTTTATCAGAACTGGAAAGGTACAGGAAGGGGACCAGATTGGATTTCAATTTCAGGAGAACAAATACAGGAAGAAAAGAACAAGGAGGGGGGGAACAAAAATAGATCCAGAGGAAAACAAAAGAGTGACGAGATCAGTATCACGTGTACAGAGGAACTAAGGGCGGGTGAAAATCCAATATCCTATACTGCACAATCCCATGCTAATATGATGATGATTGACAAACAAGATGATGTTTCTATTATCAATTTGTCACAACGAATGTTAACTGACTCACAGATAAATGTACTTAAGAAGGGTCTAGGTTTTTGCACTGTTTCAAAACCTAATTTCACACAGATCCATATAGATCTTTTTAAGTTTGTGCGAAGTCTCAAAATGAAGAAATTTTTCAGCACCCAAAATAAATTGTGTCCAGTACCTGTTTATACGGTAGACAAAAGTGGCCAAACGATTCAGGACATTCGTAACATACAGTTGTTGTTGTCGCTTGATGATAGTTTTGAGGGGGTACCCAGTTTGGAGGAAATTTTATTAGATCTTGATATAGCCACAGACTATAATATTGACAGTGGGTTAAAGAACAAATCCACTTTTGTACCTATGTTAACACCAGAAAATATGATCGATTGCTTTTATAAAGCAGTCACCACAGATCTGTACAAGATGGAGGACAGATTGTTACGTGTTCCGAGTAAAATTCAGGACAATCTAACAAAGGATGAAAGGATCGCCCTCACTGAAATGACTAAATATTCTAATCTGACTATTAAAGAGGCAGACAAAGGGGGTAATATTGTCCTGTTAGATAATGATTATTACAATGGTGAGATTGAGAGACAACTTGCTGACAAGGACTGCTACACTGTGATTGCCCACAATCCTAGCCAAGCAGTTAATAAACTCATTGAAGAAACGTTAAGATATTGGCTTAACTTGGGTCTGTTAACTGATGTTGCATTCAAGTACATGTATAATCCTACACCTAGAGCTGCGTATATGTACACATTACCAAAAATCCATAAAAATTCAACAGCTCCTCCAGGCAGACCAATTATTTCTGGAATAGGGGGCTCACAGAGTGCATCTCAGAGTACGTCGATATCTTTTTAAAACCGATTGTACGTAACTTACCAGCCTTTATTGAGGATACAAAAGATCTACTTAACAAATTGGAACACTTTACTTGGTTGGAAGAATTTACTTTTGTCACGTTAGATGTTGTTGCACTCTATACTAGTATTCCACCAGATAAAGGTATGGAAGCCCTCACCTATTTTTTATCCAAACGTGATGCCACATTATACGATCATACCAAAATGGTATTGGAGCTCACGAAATTGACTTTGGAGAACAATTTTTTCAAATATAAAGACACCTGGTATAGACAACATTCAGGTGTAGCGATGGGAGCCAAGTTTTCTCCATCATTTGCTAATATCTATATGGGTTTTTATGAAGAACATCATGTTTGGAGAGCTTGTCCATCCATATTGACCAACCATATAGTTTATTGGGGTCGTTTTATTGACGACATCCTGATGATTTGGGGCGGAGACAGTGAAAGCTTGGAAGATTTCATTACTCATTTGAACAACAATGAATACAACTTGAATTTTACACACAATAACAACAAAGATCAGATTGACTTCTTGGATGTGACACTGTTTGTGGACAATGGGACATTGCAATCCAAGCTATTTCGTAAGGCAACAGCTTGTAATTCCATATTGCATGCTGGTAGTGCACACCCCATATCCCAAATTAGAGCAGTTCCGTTTGGGGAAATGACGCGTCTTCGCAGAAATTGTAGCGATGACCTGATTTTCCAACAAGAGATTGTGAAGTTGAAGAAACGTTTTAGAACTAGAGGGTATGATCAGAAAACCTCTGGATCAAGCACACACGAGAATCAATAGAACTAATCGTACTGGACTCCTTAAACCTAAACACAATAAGAAGAAAGGAGTAGAGAGGAAACATGTTGCATTCATAACACAATTTCACTCCAAGAGTAAAGACATTTTTAGAACACTATACAAACATTGGCATCTGTTACGATTGGACCATGATTTGGATCCATTTATTAGACAGAAACCGCAGGTGACATATGCAAGAGGCAGGACATTGAGGAACATTTTGAGTCCTTCGACAACCAATTCTAAAAGACTGGGGTCGAAGCAGACGTGGTTACCGAGTAAACCTAATGGTTTCTATAAATGCACAATGTGTAATGTGTGTCAATTTGCAGACCATAAGATCACTAAGTTTTGTTACAACACAGGACAGACACATAACATCATGCACTTTATAAATTGCAATACTAAACATGTGGTGTACTGTATAATTTGCCAATGTAATTTAATATATGTAGGGAGTACTAGTCAGACCACTGAAAGAACGAATACAGGAACATATTAGAGCTATTCGTAATAACAACCTGAATTACCCCTTGGCAGTACACTACAATACGATACATCAATCAACAGAAATTTTAAAGCTCAAATTTCATGGTATTGCTGTAGTTGAAGATGACCCCCGTGGAGGTGATAAGGTTTCCAGACTGAGAAAACTGGAAGCCAAATGGTTAATCAAACTGAGATCGGTTGATCTGGGGTTAAATGTTGATAGGGAGATGCATGTATTTCTAAGAGACTGAAATACTCCCTGTGGTATTGTTTAAGTACAGAGTGTTGAGATACACAGTGATGTCTAGAGTCTATTAGTTCATTGTGTATATTGATTCCAGTGTTGTATAATATGTGCCTTGATCCCTTATTCTGATGATATTGTAGAAAAACAACTGTCTATGTGATGTCATCTATTAACCTGGTGCTATGGGTCTATATTTTTGGGTGACCCCTTATTATCTGTGGTGTTTCTCCCGGGTACTAACCAATTTGATATGTGTTGTGTAGATTTCCTCTGGGGCCCTTTCTGGAGCCCATGATTGTAACATTTTTACATCTAATGTTAATGTTCACAATATTAACTCCTATATAGTTATATATATTCGTACGTTTGAACCAATATCCGATGTGGGATGTTCTGCACCTACGCTCACATTAGTTTTATATCATCGAGGGCTCACATTGGTGTAGCTGTGGGCAGTCAGAACAATTCTAAGATGGTGGCATATGTTAAAGTGTTTGCCGCCGGTACAGACTTAATGGTGACGTCAAAGATTGTGTTATTGATGCAAGGTCTTGAGTTTCGTAGGGATACATTATGATTTGCAATTGATTGAAGACAGACTCAACTAGTTTAATAAGGAAAATAACTGCTATTGAACTCATTTTTAATCTGGTACTGTGGGTATATATTCTTGGGTGACCCTTTATCATTCTGTGGTGTTTCTCCATGGTATTAACCAATCTTGATATTTGTTACGTCTTTTCCTCTGGGGCTCGTTTTCTTTGGAGCCCATCACTGTAACACCTCTATATTCAATAATTACAACTACGATACGGTTATATACATTTGAACTGAAATATTCGAGCGTGATATTATACTAGCGCTCATATGTTTGAAATCATCGAGGGTTCTCACTGATGTGGCTTTGGCAGTATAACTATTCAAAGATGGCGGCATATTTTCCAGTGTTTACCGCCGGTTTTGTTTGTGTCCACGCACGTTACGTTTTTAGTTGGGTCATGTGATCCACTGTGCGGTTACAAACTTGCGAAGATGAGAATGCTGGCGTTTTCTGTGGGACACGTAGAAGCACACGGACCGGTGTGTCCGTTCTATTACTCTGGCGTGAGAGGTGAGTGAATAGTTTTAGTATAGGGATTCACATCAAATCATTATTTGTTAAAGGTTATGAGCAACTTGATGTTTTAAAATTTCGAGGGGACCGACTTATCAAGGTTTGGCCGATATTGAGAAGAGTGGTGTATTGTGCTCTACTGCCAGTGGGTCGTTATTGGCAAGACTCACAGGGGGCATCTACTGGCCTAAGTTGGGGTGAGTCAGGTAGTGTTATGGTTATTTGCTTATTTGAATTTAGTTACTTTAGAAACAGAGGCTGATACAGAGTGCTTGTTGACTTGATTTTTGCAGGACTCTAGATTTGGGGTGCATCTGTTACAACAAGTAACAGCACCATTGGGTATACTACATGGGTAGAGCGGTGGACCTACCAGCTTTCCTAGGAGTTATACTATCAGGTGGGTGTTGGATAGGAGTCTAGTCATCGACAATGCAAAGAGAATAAATTAATTACTATCGTCACCCAGGCGCTTATCTGTATATGAATAACTGGTCACTTTTTCTCATAGTTCATGAGTGTATAACCAGCTTGTATACACCAGTCAATAGGATATCAGGCTTCCACTAGTAATGGTGGATATAAGTTTACTATCATGAATGACAACCCCCACTATAAAGGGCTGGTTTGTGTTGTGGTTAGGGGTTGAGAAATCCAGCCCATGTGTCTCTTATTTACAATATTAATATTTTGCGGGTTTTCACGTACTTTTACTCATTATTATTACATATTTGTTTGTTATTAGCAGTGTATACTTGAACACTACCTAACAAGGAGGACCTGATTGCGCAGTGGTACTTTGACTTACGTTTCAGCCATTCTGGTGGGTGTTGAGTTATTATCAGGGCTCTGACACCGGCAGTGTATTATCACTCTGGAGTCACAGTTTGTTTTATTTTACATGTAGTGCTGTTAGGTAAGATATATGTTGGCTGTTAGGGATCTGTCCTATTGTCACTGTGTGAAACACTCATTGGTGTGGTTTTTATCTGCTTCTCTCTTCTTTCTTTCGTTTTTCTCGTTATTTCCTTTTTTCATTTTTTATAATAAATTTAGAAAAAAAAAATAAGTTGATGAGGTCTCTTTGCTACTGTTTTAATAAATTGTGGTAGTTAGTAGTAGTATGACCAGATGTTTTAATTGAGATCATTTGTGTTCATATTAGCTGTAGGATAAAATAGCTCATGGATTGTATATGATGTTTATTTTCCAGCCTTGAAAAAGTCTGAATACTGATGTGTACAGATGAAACACGTGTTGGCTTCAATTACTGCTGGGAATTTGCTGTATATGAATAAATGAAAACTTTTTTATGGATGTGATCCGTGGATGATATTTGAAAATCCATACTTGATCTGAATAGGATAGACTCGCCTGTGGACCTAAGGATTTCAATATTTGCTGCTAGGACATTTATTTATTTGATAAATATTTTTGTGAAATTTCTTGATGACTACAAAGGGTGTGCTACGACTGTGCTTTTATAAATGTCACTGTGCATGTTCTTGTAACTTGCCAATAGCACCGTTTGGTAGTAGGTGCTTTCAGTTATTTGAGCACCCCATGATCTTTTACAGTATTGAACAAAACTCACGCTTATACTAGTTATTTACTATATTGTTGTTCTTTTTTGATGTGCGGTGTTTTCCCTTTAGGGAGTGCTACTACCAATCGTTGATTTTATGAATTCAAGTATATACCAGCACTCAAGTTTATCTCTATAGCGTGATCTGATTGATATTTTGACTGTACAATCCACTGACAAGTTTATTATGGCGGGTTTCGATGATGATAGGGACAAATTGTTTAATGACATTTTTTCAGGTCAAAGTTTTCAGTCCACCAGAGTTAATACAACAGAGACGAGACCTCAAGGACTCAAACAACTTTTTATGAAACTGGAGAGACTTCGCAAATCAGAATTATCCAGATGGTGGGATCTTACCACTTTAAAAAAATATATTGAGATCAAACAAATCCCTAGAGGATTAAGAGTGATTATTTTCCCCACATTTGAGGATCTTGATCCTGATCTTCTTCAGGAGTGGGAGAATCTGATTTCATCTTCTTCTTTTGGCATGATGGATCTACTCATCCGTCACGCTGAAAGAAAAAGATCTAAATTGCTTAGTGAAATAGAGCAGATTGAGGCAGATATTAAATCATTGAATCCCCTGATGTTGCAGAGAAGAATTTTGCTATATTGAAAGAAGTGCTCAACTCTCATCAGTCGTATATTAGAGACAAAAAAATTCAAAAATTGAAAAGAGATGAGAATGATTATAAGAACGGTCGAATTTTCACATTCGCAAAGAAATTTGATGAGGTAAAACCACGAGCTGGCATCAGAGATTTGAATGATAAGAGACCAAACACTGCTATATCAGTGAGTGAATCTGACTTATCTAGCAACATCAGTGAGAATAGTGAGGCTAGAAGTGAAGCTAGAAATGAACCAGCATCATCGTCATCACTAATACAAAATGATGTGAATGGTACCCCTTCCTCTTTTTTATCAGAACTGGAAAGGTACAGGAAGGGGACCAGATTGGATTTCAATTTCAGGAGAACAAATACAGGAAGAAAAGAACAAGGAGGGGGAACAAAAATAGATCCAGAGGAAAACAAAGAGTGACGAGATCAGTATCACGTGTACAGAGGAACTAAGGGCGGGTGAAAATCCAATATCCTATACTGCACAATCCCATGCTAATATGATGATGATTGACAAACAAGATGATGTTTCTATTATCAATTTGTCACAACGAATGTTAACTGACTCACAGATAAATGTACTTAAGAAGGGTCTAGGTTTTTGCACTGTTTCAAAACCTAATTTCACACAGATCCATATAGATCTTTTTAAGTTTGTGCGAAGTCTCAAAATGAAGAAATTTTTCAGCACCCAAAATAAATTGTGTCCAGTACCTGTTTATACGGTAGACAAAAGTGGCCAAACGATTCAGGACATTCGTAACATACAGTTGTTGTTGTCGCTTGATGATAGTTTTGAGGGGGTACCCAGTTTGGAGGAAATTTTATTAGATCTTGATATAGCCACAGACTATAATATTGACAGTGGGTTAAAGAACAAATCCACTTTTGTACCTATGTTAACACCAGAAAATATGATCGATTGCTTTTATAAAGCAGTCACCACAGATCTGTACAAGATGGAGGACAGATTGTTACGTGTTCCGAGTAAAATTCAGGACAATCTAACAAAGGATGAAAGGATCGCCCTCACTGAAATGACTAAATATTCTAATCTGACTATTAAAGAGGCAGACAAAGGGGGTAATATTGTCCTGTTAGATAATGATTATTACAATGGTGAGATTGAGAGACAACTTGCTGACAAGGACTGCTACACTGTGATTGCCCACAATCCTAGCCAAGCAGTTAATAAACTCATTGAAGAAACGTTAAGATATTGGCTTAACTTGGGTCTGTTAACTGATGTTGAATTCAAGTACATGTATAATCCTACACCTAGAGCTGCGTATATGTACACATTACCAAAAATCCATAAAAATTCAACAGCTCCTCCAGGCAGACCAATTATTTCTGGAATATTGGGGCTCACAGAGTGCATCTCAGAATACGTCGATATCTTTTTAAAACCGATTGTACGTAACTTACTAGCCTTTATTGAGGATACAAAAGATCTACTTAACAAATTGGAGCACTTTACTTGGTTGGAAGAATTTACTTTTGTCACGTTAGATGTTATTGCACTCTATACTAGTATTCCACCAGATAAAGGTATGGAAGCCCTCACCTATTTTTTATCCAAACGTGATGCCACATTATACGATCATACCAAAATGGTATTGGAGCTCACGAAATTGACTTTGGAGAACAATTTTTTCAAATATAAAGACACCTGGTATAGACAACATTCAGGTGTAGCGATGGGGGCCAAGTTCTCTCCATCATTTGCTAATATCTATATCGGTTTTTATGAAGAACATCATGTTTGGAGAGCTTGTCCATCCATATTGACCAACCATATAGTTTATTGGGGTCGTTTTATTGACGACATCCTGATGATTTGGGGCGGAGACAGTGAAAGCTTGGAAGATTTCATTACTCATTTGAACAACAATGAATACAACTTGAATTTTACACACAATAACAACAAAGATCAGATTGACTTCTTGGATGTGACACTGTTTGTGGACAATGGGACATTGCAATCCAAGCTATTTACGTAAGGCAACAGCTTGTAATTCCATATTGCATGCTGGTAGTGCACACCCCATATCCCAAATTAGAGCAGTTCCGTTTGGGGAAATGACGCGTCTTCGCAGAAATTGTAGCGATGACCTGATTTTCCAACAAGAGATTGTGAAGTTGAAGAAACGTTTTAGAACTAGAGGGTATGATCAGAAATCTCTGGATCAAGCACACACGAGAATCAATAGAACAAATCGTACTGGACTCCTTACATCTAAACACAACAAGAAGAAAGGAGTAGAAAGGAAACATGTTGCATTCATAACACAATTTCACTCCAAGAGTAAAGACATTTTAGAACTCTATACAAACATTGGCATCTGTTACGATTGGACCATGATTTGGATCCATTTATTAGACAGAAACCGCAGGTGACATATGCAAGAGGCAGGACATTGAGGAACATTTTGAGTCCTTCGACAACCAATTCTAAAAGACTGGGGTCGAAGCAGACGTGGTTACCGAGTAAACCTAATGGTTTCTATAAATGCACAATGTGTAATGTGTGTCAATTTGCAGACCATAAGATCACTAAGTTTTGTTACAACACAGGACAGACACATAACATCATGCACTTTATAAATTGCAATACTAAACATGTGGTGTACTGTATAATTTGCCAATGTAATTTAATATATGTAGGGAGTACTATCAGACCACTGAAAGAACGAATACAGTAACATATTAGAGCTATTCGTAATAACAACCTGAATTACCCTTTGGCAGTACACTACAATACAATACATCAATCAACAGAAATTTTAAAGCTTAAATTTCATGGTATTGCTGTAGTTGAAGATGACCCCCGTGGAGGTGATATGGTTTCCAGACTGAGAAAACTGGAAGCCAAATGGTTAATCAAACTGAGATCGGTTGATCTGGGGTTAAATGTTGATAGGGAGATGCATGTATTTCTAAGAGACTGAAATATCCCTGGGGTATTGTTTAAGTACAGAGTGTTAAGAACACAGTGATGTCTAGAGTCTATTAGTTCATTGTGTACATTGATTCCAGTGTTGTATAATATGTGCCTTGATCCCTTATTCTGATGATATTGTAGAAAAACAACTGCTATGGGATTCATCTTTAACCTGGTGCTATGGGTCTATATTTTTGGGTGACCCCTTATTATCTGTGGTGTTTCTCCCGGGTACTAACCAATTTGATATGTGTTGTGTAGATTTCCTCTGGGGCCCTTTCTGGAGCCCATGACTGAACATTTTTACATCCAATGTTAATGTTCACAATATTAACTCCGATATAGTTATATACATTCGTACTTTTGAACCAATATCCGAGCGGGATGTTGCACCTACGCTCATATTATTTTTATATCATCGAGGGCTCACATTGGTGTAGCTTGGGCAGCAGAACAATTGTAAGATGGTGGCATATTTTAAAGTGTTTGCCGCTGGTACAGACTTAATGGTGACGTCAAGATTGTGTTATTGATGCAAGGTCTTGAGTTTCGTAGGGATACATTATGATTTGCAACTGATTGAAGACAGACTCAACTAGTTTAATAAGGAAAATAACTGCTATTGAACTCATTTTTAATCTGGTACTGTGGGTATATATTCTTGGGTGACCCTTTATCATTCTGTGGTGTTTCTCCATGGTATTAACCAATTTGATATTTGTTGCGTCTTTTTCCTCTGGGGCTCGTTTTCTGGAGCCCATCACTGAACACCTCTATATCTAATAATTACAACTACGATACGGTTATATACATTTGAACTAAATATTCGAGCGTGATATTATACCAGCGCTCATATTTTGAAATCATCGAGGGTTCTCACTGGTGTGGCTTTGGCAGTATAACTATTCAAAGATGGTGGCATATTTTCCAGTGTTTACCGCCGGTTTTGTTTGTTCCACGCACGTTACGTTTTTAGTTGGGTCATGTGATCCACTGTGCGGTTACAAACTTGCGAAGATGAGAATGCTGGCGTTTTCTGTGGGACACGTAGAAGCACACGGACCGGTGTGTCCTTCTATTACTCTGGCGTGAGAGGTGAGTGAATAGTTTCAGTATAGGGATTCACATCAAATCATTATTTGTTAAAGGTTATGAGCAACTTGATGTTTTAAAATTTCAGGGGACCGACTTATCAAGGTTTGGCCCGAATTGAGAAGAGTGGTGTATTGTGCTCTACTGCCAGTGGGTCGTTATTGGCAAGACTACCGGGGGCTCTACTGGCCTAAGTTGGGGTGAGTCAGATAGTGTTATGGTTATTTGCTTATTTGAATTTGGTTACTTTAGAAACAGAGGCTGATACAGAGTGCTTGTTGATTGATTTTTTGCAGGACTCTAGATTTGGGGTGCATCTGTTACAACAAGTAACAGCACCATTGGGTATACTACATGGGTAGAGCGGTGGACCTACCAGCTTTCCTAGGAGTTATACTATCAGGTGGGTGTTGGATAGGAGTTAGTCATCGACAATGCAAAGAGAATAAATTAATTACTATCGTCACCCAGGCGCTTATCTGTATACGAATAACCGGTCACTTTTTCTCAAGTTCATGAGTGTATAACCAGCTTTTATACACCAGTCAATAGGATATCAGGCTTCCACTAGTAATGGTGGATATAAGATTACTATCATGAATGACAACCCCCACTATAAAGGGCTGGTTTGTGTTGTGGTTAGGGGTTGAGAAATCCAGCCCATGTGTCTCTTATTTACAATATTAATATTTTGCGGGTTTTCACGTACTTTTACTCATTATTATTATTACATATTTGTTTGTTATTAGCAGTGTATACTTGAACACTACTAACAAGGAGGACCCGTTGCGCAGTGGTACTTTGATTTACGTTTCAGCCATTCTGGTGGGTGTTGAGTTATTATCAGGGCCTGACACCGGCAGTGTATTATCACTTGGAGTCACTGTTTTATTTACATGTAGTGCGTTAGGTAAGATATATGTTGGCTGTTAGGGATCTGTCCTATTGTCACTGTGTGAAACACTCATTGGTGTGGTTTTTATCTGCTTCTCTCCTTTCTTTCGTTTTTCTCTTTTTTCCTTTTTTCATTTTTTATAATACATTTAAAAAAAAAATAAGTTGATGAGGTCTCTTTACTACTGTTTTAATAAATTGTGGTAGTTAGTAGTAGTATGACCAGATGTTTTAATTGAGATCATTTGTGTTCATATTAGCTGTAGGATAAAATAGCTCATGGATTGTATATGATGTTTATTTTCCAGCCTTGAAAAAGTCTGAATACTGATGTGTACAGACGAAACACGTGTTGTGTTCAATTACTGCTGGGAATTTGCTGTATATGAATAAATGAAAACTTTTTTATGGATGTGATCCGTGGATGATATTTGAAAATCCATACTTGATCTGAATAGGATAGACTCGCCTGTTGACCTAAGGATTTCAATATTTGCTGCTAGGACATTTATTTATTTGATAAATATTTTTGTGAAATTCCTTGTGACTAAAAAGGGTGTGCTACGACTGTGCTTTTATAAATGTCACTGTGCATGTTCTTGTAACTTGCCAATAGCACCGTTTGGTAGTAGGTGCTTTCAGTTATTTGAGCACCCCATGATTTTTCCAGTATTGAACAAAACTCACGCTTATACTAGTTATTTACTATATTGTTGTTCTTTTTTTTGATGTGCGGTGTTTTCCCTTTAGGGAGTGCTACTACCAATCGTTGATTTATACTTCCAATTCCAGTCTACTTGATGGCTTTGATTTCCAACACTGGTTGCACAGAGACCATTTTACAGGTTAAAAAAAAAGAAAGACCATCAGACAACTGGACAGTATGAACCTTAGGGGCATATTCTCAAGGAGCTATCGCCGAGTTAACGGCACTTTATCGCCGCCAAATCCGCGATAAATTTATCACCCCATTTCCAAGCTGGTGCTAACAGCCCATAACACCAGTTTACCTGCAATAGCACTCGCAAAAAACATCGCCACAAAGGAGCCCGGCAACTAACGCTAATGATATGCAGAGTAGGCGTTCCCGTGCCAAAAGCCGCGACAACACCACTCCACAACATTCTCAACAACCAGCCAGATCGGCGATAAGATCACAAAACATGCGCTAAGGCACGTTAGCAGCAGGAAACTAACACCTGCTCCTACCTGGTGTAAAGTCAGACGACAACCGGCACCAGACAAGGGAGCACAGCCCATAGCCACACATGAAGAACAACAGATGCCTTGGGGCAACCCATCATGCAGGCCTGAGCCCCAATAGGTCAACAACACCCACCGCCACCACCCCCAGGACCCCCCCCCCACCCCTCGGGGCCCTACCCCGGGCACCCCCCACACCCCCCTATGGACAAAGATATTGCACATCAACTCCACGAAATCATGAACCAAACAAATCGCCTGAAGGCGCACAATCACAACACCCAACATACATGTGTGGCCAGAAAAAGGGAAATCATACACCCATATCAAAATATCCAAACAATACGTTTATTACAGAACAAACGAAAAAAACAATTCTGAAGAGGCATGGCGGGTCGTCTCAGGACATTCTGTAAGTCACAGCCTGCAAAACAGAAATCTGGATCAGAAGGTGTGCCATGCGCCCATCAAAGTACAGAGAGATAGAGCGAAAGAGAGGAAGTGAGAGGGAGAGAGAAAGAGAGAGGGAGAGAGGGAGAGAGGAAGAGAGAAAGAGAGGGAGAGAGAAAGAGAGAGGGAGAGAGAAAGAGAGAGGGAGAGAGGGAGAGAGTGAGAGAGAAAGAGAGGGAGAGAGAAAGCGAGAGGGAGAGAGGGAGAGAGAAAGAGAGGGAGAGAGAAAGAGAGAGGGAGAGAGGGAGAGAGTGCTGACACTGCGGACCTAGGCCTCACTGCTCACCTGCTGCCACCGGTGTGTCTCCAACCACGTGCCGGTATTCACAGCAGTCCCCAGGTCCCTCATCTGAAACAGTTTCCAGAGACATGAATGGCAGAGTCCATACAGTTGCACACGCCATCATCGCTTGCCCGCCCCTGCGCAACCAGGCCTCACTGCTCACCTTCCGCCACCGGCATGTCTCCAAGAGGGCCCACCACGTTCCGGAGGGATCTCCAAGCCCGGTGCCCGCGACCATGGCACCCTCCACATCATGCAGCCCCGCACCGCGGGCCACCAGGTCACACACCTGACTCTGGGTCTTGATTTCGCAATGGCAGAGACCACATCAGTGCACACGGCATCATCGCAGGCTGCACACCCGCTCAGCACTTGAGGTGCCACTAACACTGTGAAGCGCGACCCAACGCCACGTGGCGGGAGGGCCGCACTGCCCGCTGGCCCATGTCTACACTGCGGTCCAGCAGGGCTCACACTAATCCTTGCCAGTCCGGACCGCCAGGACGGCGCATCATCGCAGGCTGCACACCTGCTCAGCACTTTAGGTGCCCCTATCTCACTACACCGCAAGACACCATCCCGTGGCGGGGTGCCTGTGCCTGCCGCAGTGTATCCGGTGCCACCAAGTCTGTGCACCGCTAGCCATGGACCCTTAATGATTGAGTCCTGTTGTGCGGACGCCATCATGTCACCCCCGGCACTGGGCAATGTGAGGTGGCAGGGCCCTAGGCCCTCATGCACACATGAGAACTACATGGAGACAACCAGTCAGAGAGAGTGGAAATGGCGTCCAGCACGTGCGCCAGGCCCTTTTTATTGCCAGGGTCACATGTCCTGTGACGCCAGTGCTGGATGGGTGTGGTGTGGGTGTACACCAGCCATGAGGGAGTGGCTGTGGCATGCTGACAACTAGACCTGTGAGCTGCAGATCCCCACAGTGAAGACCTGGGACATGTAGCGTTGCCCCCCCCCTGTGTGCGTAATTGGAGTGGGCTGTCCTGGCGTATGCCAGTCCAGCGTAAGGGTGTGAACAATTACCCCGGGGCTCTGGGCGTGATTCCGTCCTGGGCTGGACAAGGAAGTGACTAATGGATGTGTCTCCGTTGTAGTGTCGGTGCCACCCGGACCGGAATCGCCAACCTGTCACCCTGTGACAATAGTCCCACAACATGGGCAACATGGACGTAAGGGGGAATCACTGACCCTACATTCATCCATACTTCCACACTTGAAAGATCATAGACATGACACATCTGTGTGGACATGAATGTTTATTACACATTCAAGGGAGTGTTACAGCTGGAGCAGTACAGGGCCATGCCAACCCCACTTCACATTGTCGGCCCGTGGAGGGCCAGCCAGAGTCCTTCAGGGAATGACAGGTACATCAGGAGAGGAGGAGTTCAGTCCGCAGTCTGATAGCTGTGTCATTGGTGACCAAACAGAATATGGCAGTCCATGTTGTGGTCCAAGGTGAGTGTCGCAGAGTGCATCGGGGGACAGTGGAAGGTGATGATGCAGGGGGCAGAACCAAGCAGAAACAGGCCACATGGCGGAGATGAATGCTACTGCGTCCTCCTGACCACGAGGGCTGATTCATCCGCATCTTCGTCCTCTGCTGTTGCATGTGCCTCACATGTGGGTGGTGGTGTACTGTCTCCAGCACTGTGTGGCACAGACACATCAGGGGCCGAAGATGTGGATGGGGTGGTAGCAGCAGCATGCATCAGCGCCAGGCCTTGTGGCAGCAATGCCATGAGTAGGGTCTTTAGGGCATTGAGGGACCCAGCTACCTCTCGCTGGTGTGCAGCCGTGGCAGCCGCTCTATCCGCCTGCGTCCGCTCCATGTTCTACATGATCCTCCGCATGTGTCCCAACTCCCGGGCGAGATCGCTGGAGGCACTCTGGCTAGACAGTCGTTCTTGTCGCAGAGTCAGGACTCTGGTGATGTCAGCCATGGTCCGTTGGAGAGCATGGAGCGGACTGTGGGTGTCCGTTAGGGACTGTGAGTGGTCCCTGATGGGACTTAGACACCCAAGTATAGCGTCTAGTTTGGCTGCCATGCGGTCGAACCCCACCTGCACCTGTTCAGACAGCTTCTCCTGGCACCCCAACACACGGCGTTGGAAGGTCATGTGTTCGTCGTGGGGGTCCTGGGAGGCAGCCGTGGTGGTGGGTGCTGCATGCTGTGTGTACTGTGCAGGGGGGGCTCCTCGTGGCAGCTGGGCTGCCCTGATCCTGGAAGTGGGCTGCGGAGGCTCTCCACGAGCTGTTCGAGGGCGTCTGAGTCGAAGGTGTGGTGGTCCTCTTCGTCATCAGAGAAGAGAGGTTCGGACTGCTCTGCAGGAGGTGTTGGATTTCCCCCTGCAATGTGAAGGGGAGATGCAGTTTAACATTGTGTACACATGTATGTTGACACATTGTACATGTCTGCATTCAGACTGCATGACAGTGTACATTGTGACTGTTTGGGGGATCTGCCTATTTGATGTGGGACAGTGGACATTCCGACTACATCAAGGATGTGAGTCTGTACTTGTACATTGTCAACTCACATTTCCCTGCAGTGCCATATGTGATTGGCCAGTTTCTACGCACATGCGGCACCTGTTGTGTCCTCTGTTCTGTTGTGGACGTGTTGCGGTTTGTACCACCTCGTTGTCAATGTTGATGTGCTCTGCATGTTATGTGTGTGTGCCGCATTTTGGGGAGTCACCCCTGCAGCTCTGATTTAGCTGCCCTTCTCCCTTCCATGCGGTGTGCCTCTGGGTTCTGTGCTTATGCAGTGCTGAGATGTTGCATACCTGTGTGCATTGGTCTCTTGGTGGGAGTTGTGGGTCTGGGGCATGTTTTGTCCGCAGATGTGCTATGCTTAATTGTGCAGGTGTGCCATTGTGCCCATCTCCCCCCGTCCCCCCAGTCCCTGGTGGTTACTCACGCTGTTGCTGTTGTGTCCGGTCATGTTGAGCAGTGTCCGGTCCCCCGACTCCTGCCACCGTCTCCCCACTGATGACTTTGGAGACCATTTCCTCCATCTCGTCCAGCTCCTCCTGTGGCGCTGGACTCCCACCTCCAGTCTGCATTGCTGCCTTCCGGTTGTTTGCGAGTTTCAGCTTGGTTTTGCGCTTCACATCATTCCAGCGCCTCTTGACCTCGTCCATTGTCCTCTTCAGCACTCCGACTGCATTCACCTTGTCCACGATGGTCTGTCATATTCCATTTTTAGTTGCCAGTGACACAGTGGAGGTGACGAACAGTGATTGATGGTGTTCTATCACCTCCGTTATCAGGATCCTGTTTTCCTGCGGACTGAACTTCGTCCTCCTCTTCTTATTGTCCTTGCCCTTCCCTGACCCCGAGGTCTCAGGCTGGTCCTCCGTGGGGCTTGTAGGGTTCTGGTTGTCCTCTGTACTTGCTCCGGCTGCCTCCATTGTGCTTCGCTGTTGTTTGGCTTTTGTTTGTATGTTTTTTCTACTTTTATGGTGCATTTTCCCGCATGACGCGTGGGAATTGCAGGCCTGTGGCTGGTTTTCGTAGATTTTTGTATCGCGATTGGCGTCATCGCTACTATTTTCGTGTTGGGGTTTCGCGTTTTTGCAGCGTCGCGTTGTTTTTAACGCGTTCATTGGCGTGTTGTCCTGTGACTATCGCATGGTACCGCCGTGTTGTGAATACCACGTTAACACGGAGTTGTTTTCCCGCGATGGACTGCAATGTGTGGGGTTGCTTTAAGCTACACTTGCGGTAGTTATCACACGTTCTTGAGAATATGCCCCTTTGTTTTTGCTTTATCAAGTCTGGATGGACGCTGAACACCAAAAGCAGGAAGAAAGAAAATATAGGAGGGCTGCCTTTTTCAAAACTGTCAATTATCATATAGGAATGTCTGTTGTGTTGACCAAAGACTGTTGAAGCAGCAATTTCCAAAAGACCGTCTTGCTATAAGATACGTAAAGTAAACTAAAATAAAAAATAAACAGAGTGAGGCATATTTGCAAGCCCCTTGCGCTGCCGGTGCATCACTTTTTGTGACGCACTGGTGGCGCATTTTTCTGCCCCATATTTATAAGGACAAGTAAAGCCACCATGCATGGCTTTTCATGTCCTTGTAAATATGGCCCCTTTTCACGCAGCACTTTGCGTGGAAGGGTCGTGCCATGGGTATTGCTGTGGGTGTTCCCACGTAACACCCTTGCCGCATTGCCAGATTTACAATCTTTCGTAAACCTGGGAATGCATCAGAATGCTATGCCTCCCAGGGGAGGTGTAGGGAGGAACAATGAGGAGAAATGTTTTAATTTCTCCTCGTTGTTTCCTCTTTCTATGCATGCTGCATTCTGCAGCACACATAGAACAAGCATTTGCAATGCAACAGGTCTCGCATTTACGCAAGTTTGAGCTAGTGCATTGTAAATGACAATGCCTTTTATTTATGTTGTGTTTTTTGAAACATAAATAAACGCATTGTCATTTACAATGCCAATAGCTAAACTCGCGTAAATACCTTTTATTATGTTTAAAAAACAAAATCTAAATAAAAGGCATTGTCATTTACAATGCCAATAGCTCAAACTCGCGTAAATGCGAGACCTATTGCATTGTAAATGCTTGTTTTTTCTCCAATTGTATTTCTTTTTATTCAGTGGTGCAGCAAATTTTCAAGCAGGACTTAAAAAGCATGGTGATATATCATGCAATAATAGTGGCAGACTAAATGCACTAAAATTACACTCGACAAATGAATTATTGCCTGTGGCAACTCCATCGAGATACTCACGGTAGTGGATGATTTCAAACCACCTACAGATGGCAGTTCCATGAGAGGTCCCAGTGGCCTGCTGTGTTCTTTTTACCTAGGCTTATTCCTGTTTTTGGTTCCCAATTTTCCTGACAACAGGTTTACTCCATCCACAGCTCTTCGACTTGCAGTCAATATTATTTTGCCTGGGTTTTTCTGCACCCTTTGGCTTTGCATCATACTGCTTGTGATTTCAGAATGTAGCCAGTTTCCTGTAGGAACTCCTAACAAGAATCCTAGAGGAGATTCATATAAAATGTCAGTTGTAGAACTTAAACATTGTTCAAATAGGGGTTTCCTAGTGTACCTGAAGAAAACTATAGTAATCCACTATGAATCATAAAATAACCAGGGCAAATATGTAAAGGCTATATCTGCTGAGTGCTAAAGGTGGGTAAAGTGGAAATACCAACGTAGAGCACTGGCTAAATGCCCACATTTTGATGCTGTAAAATGAAATGAAATTTAAATTTATAGAGCGTTCTACTACCCAAACGTGTCTAGGCACTGAGATTCGGAAGGAACAGCAAAAATAGTGGAAGGAGGACAAAACCTGAACAGCAGAACAATGAGAGATCAGATCAGCAGAGCCTATTTGTTAAACAGCCAGGTTTTTAAGGCTTTACGAAAAGCAAGCAGGTTAGATTCTTTCTTTAACGCCAGGGGCATAGAATTCTATTGCCGTTATACCAGCTATGCAACTTCTGCCACCCCAAGTTGCTCTTCTGTTCTTTGGTATTACAAGGTTGGATGAGGAAGAAGATCGGAATGATCTTTTCGGTGCATACCACTGAAAGTACTGCCTAAGGGATTCTGGTCCATCATTGTGCAGAGCCTTAAAGGCAATACATAAAGATTTGAACTCCACCAGTTTTTTGACCAGAAGCCAGTGGAGTGCAGAAAGAACCTGAGAAACCTATTGGTACCTTGAGGTCTACCGGAGTAATCGCGCCTGTCAACATTTTGCATAAACGCAAACTGCCATCAGAAACTTGTCTTCTGAATTAAAATTATTAAAATTTCTCGACTCTATGCAGGAAACGAAGAGAATAAGAATCGATAACATTATCCATCTGCCCGCGAAGCACAGAGTATAAATAAAGACGACACACTAGTGAAGGAGAGAAACATAAACTTCCTCGAGGCTGGAAAGAGAGAGACGGTAATTTTAAGGAGAAGAGAACAGAAGAACCAGGTTCTCATCATCCCGTAGTCCTTGCTCACTCCTGAGAAAGGATGATATTCTCCTCTCTGAGCACCGTGGGCAGCCCCTGTAGATTATTTTAAAGGCCAGGGACAGAGACTTCAGCCCCGGAGCCCCAGACGCCCTTGCTTCTCCAAGCGTTGAGTAAACAAGCGCATCACACGCATGAATCACTGTCTACCTGCGAAGACCAAACTAACACTTCACAGCTGTCAGGAGGCATCACTGTGCAGCCCGGGGAGCGAGGCGTCGGCGCATGTTCCTCCCAGTATCGCACAGTGCTGACCTTCAGCAGACAGTGCGTTTCTGCCCCTCCGAGCCGGTGTCTGCAGTACAGTCAGGGTGTTTGCGCGCTCTGGGCTGTTTTCATTTAACAATGTTTTTTTACTGCTCTTCTACCCGACACCTCAATGGCTCCATCCTCGGAGGCGGGAGAATGGCCTCGCGCCATGGATTAAACCAGGCAGCGGAATCTCACAGCTCTGGTGCAGATGTAAATTGTTGCCAGATGTGTGCTGGGCTCTTAAAAGCATTCGGCTGCACCCTGGGTCCCCCCTGGTGTGCCAAAGGTTCAACTCGGAGCGAGCTAGGGTGTAATCAGGAGAACGTTTATTTAAAAACACTGCAGTACCTTTGAATGTTTATTTAAGAACGCTGCAAGACATTTGAGAGAAAGTTTATTGAAGAGCGCTGCAAGACTTGGAGAGAAAGTTTATTTAAAAACGCTAAAGAACGCTGCATCACATTTGAAACAAAGTTTACCTATAACGCTGCAATAACTTTAACACACGTATCTCTTATATTGACATTGGACTTAATTTGATTGGAAGGGACTGGAAAGGGTAGTACGTACTAGCAGAAATAGGGAAAGTAATGGGTAACTTATCTTAAAACATTTACCTTCGGTCTCGGAACACAAACCTTTAACAAGCAGCATGCGCTGCCCGCCCCTCGTGCACACCGGCTCCTGCCACAGCCTTGCGCATGCTCTGCTGCCATGTTTACGTCAGGCAGAGATACGCGACAAAAAAAAAAGTGCGATCTGGCGGACGAAAACTGTAGTTAGTGGCCGCTGCTACCGGACTACACGGAAGTCAGTTTGACATCAACAGCCAGTAAAAAGCCAGCTAACAGGAGCTGTGCCAACATTCACCAAATGGCAAGCGGCAGGAGAAACTACCGGCCGCTTGCCAACACATACAGATTACTTGATGCCTCATAGAGGCAGCGCATGCGCTGCCTATGTGAGACCAAAAAGGAAATCACCTCTCGTGATTGTTTTTGTGCACAAAAACAATCTTCCCTAAAACGCAAACACCCGGATGCCTGCATTTAACATTGCAGTTATTTACATCGGGTCTTCTTCTCTCCCAGCTTGTTTGGAGTTTTGATTTATCGTAACTCTCTTGAACTCCGGGAAGACATTTCGGAACAAGATTCCTGCTTCCCCCGACAAAGTCGTGAGACTTATCTGCTTCCCTGACTTTGAACTGCAAAAGGGGTTTCTTTACTTTATTAATAGAGGTAAGCCAGTCCTCTATGTATCTATATATACTTTTACTGTGATACTTCTATTACAGTAGAATCTGACACACTTATTACCGATGTATCATATCATATTACCGATGTATCATAGTTACATAGCCTAGCTATAAGATATATCGAGGATTGAAAACCTAACCAATTTAACAAAATAAATAAATAATTAATATGTTCGTCTGCCAGCTATTAGTTCTTTTTTATTTGAATTAAGTGTTTACCTTCTCTATGTATGTAAGTTGAATAGAGATATCAACACCAGTATTATCCTGAACATAGAGCAGTAAGTCTTTTGCACCTGGCGACATATATGGCGCAGTCACAGTCAATCAGATATCGCCACTGTATACTGATATAACATGAGATTCAATAGTATATGATGGTTCAGGTTAGACTAAGACTTAATCATTATCAAGCAGTGTCATCTACAATCTTAGGGGGTATACATGAACTATTAGTCCGATTAATCCCTTATAAACCCCTCTTTCTTTTTTCTTTTTTTGAAATAATTTAAAGTCACTTTGAGATGTATTAATAGACACTCTTGTCTTAATACCTCTAGGAGCCTATTTACAAGGCCCTCTCTGCATTTCTATTACTCGATCATTTTTGGTTCGAGATAACTACTGAATACGATTTGAGTAAGTAGTGTGTCTATATTAAGCTTCTCTTGGTGATAGTTTCTGTGTCACTGAATTCATTTCCATGATTACACCTGATCTTTTATGATCTTCACCATACCATCGGGTTAAGGTCTAAACCACTTATCATCGGCAAACTCTGTTTGTTGCCTTTTCCTTTTTTCTTCACACGGGTTATCTTTTCTCTTCTTTTAAATCTTTGTACATAATAGATTATTGTAAATAATTGTATATATTATATTTATACAGGGGACGTGTTTTACAAACAACTGTATGTCCTGAAGATGGTCTGACGGATGTTATTGCCACAACAGACCGAAACGTCGACTATCACATCTATTTCCCTAACAACTAAGGCGTTTGAGGAATTGTTTTCTATCTTTGTAGATTCGTTTCCCTCTGTGTATTCTTTTGGAATAGATGTTTACACTTATGATTTGCAGGTTCATTTATGTATCCTCCATCATAGTGTTTTATTGTTTCTGAATGTACCCCTCACATTTTTGTTCCACATTAAAAATTGTGTATTTATGAAAGAAAGATATACCCGTGTTTTCTAATTGTCTTTTAATTGTTCTGCTGAACATTGATTTTGTGTACAACTACATTGATGTGTAGACTTCTGCAATGTTTAGCCACCAATTGGGGCCTAACGAATCAGTAACAAGTTTATATGAAATTTGACTAAGTTCAGTGAATAAAATCCCTTGTAGGCATCTCTACTCAATACTTGCATTGGTGAATGGCAGCCAATTGTGCAGCAGCGCAGGGGAAAATACAGGGATTTGACATATTATTGTAAATATGACGCATCCATGTGCTTTGAATGTGACTCAGTGCGGCGGAGCCAAATGCCGTGTAGTGCCTCACTGAGTCACTTTCTTGTAGATAAGGCCCAAAATATTTATTTAGGAACATAATTAATACGGTAATGCACTGATTAAAGTTTCCAGAATGAAGAAAGCTAGCAATGAAATAAAACAAATCAGGGAGTGTAGAGATATAAGGATTGTAGGATGAAATGTTCTTTTGCAATTTCCAAAGAACACTTAATCTTTGCATCATTGGCTCCTACTAAACAGACAGGCTCGGCAGCTCACACTCCTTCCACTGGGCCAACCTAAAAATTGCACTCCTTTACTGTGAGCCCTCCTCCACCTTCTGCCCCAAAATGAGACACCTCTGTGGCTTCGCCAGTGGGAGTGTTTGACCTCCCTGGGCTGCTGCTGCTCCATCCTCCTATGAATCCTGCCATGCGTTCTGTCATGGGATTTTGACTGATTCAAATGAAAGCCTGTCATTTCTGGTAATCATGGGAATACAGTCCTAATATTGCTTCCGGCCACACCCCTAAATGTTCTGAACACCAATGGAATAAAACAAAGATATGGAATGAGAAATGCTGCAACTGTTAAAGCAAAGAACATTTGGCAATTATTCAATTAGGTTGAAACCTTATTTAGAATAAATCAGTGTCTCATGCTTATAGTGATGCACACTACAGAAAAGGCAAAATGTCAAGCTTCATGTGAATATTAGATCCTACCCTCAAATATCAATGCATTATTATCTCTCTTGTGGCAATATGGCACACTATACAAAATGTAAAAAAATGTGGTGATAAAGTGAAGTGGTCATCAGTACACAAGGGGGACCCTAGCATGAAATTACTGAAAAGGTTCCATTTACATATTTCATATTTTAACCAGTTACAAACAGTCACATTAACAACTAAAGTAGCCAAGGTAAAGTAACATTTGGTTCCATATGAAATAATTGAAAAGTAACCTATGACACTATTCAATTGCTGTGAATTCATATTTGTTGTTAAAATCTTGATCTAACACAGTAGCGAAGGATCAGCCAACGTGTGTCACCCCTTGGGCACAGTCTGCCTGGGGTTTTCTCAGGGTTTGGTGCGAGTTCTGTCATTTATGAATGAAGGTTTGTCAGTATGTTCAGTGAGGAAGCCTGCTTAGTGCTTAATCGAGCCAGTGGTTGCAGATGGTGCTCTCCAGCACTCATATTTGGACTGACCTTATTTTTCATCATCAGACTTTGATGCAGGAAAAGAGAGCGAAAGGCAGCAAAGGGGGAAGGAAGGAGGAAAAGAAAACAGGAAAACAATAGCAGTGGGAGAAAGAAGAGATGAATAAGAACCCGCAAGAGTGAAAAAAGGGGCAGGGAGTATAGGTTGATGCGTAAAAGAGGCATAAGGTGGAATTAAGATTAAGTAGCCTTGGTATTCGACAACCTCAACATTCAGCAGTGTGGGCAGTGGACGCATTCAAAAAACCTCGTACCCTGGAAGTTATTCTTTTACAAATTAAGCAGTGGGTCTACTGTATAATAATGTGCCGTGTGACCTGCTCTCAAGTTGTGCACTTCACACCTGAAGAAGAAGCTGACTGCTATATTCAGTTGTTAAACCGGCGCTAATGAGGTGAAATATTTGCTCAGACAGTATTAAACTGTGTTAAAATGACAAAGTACGCCCACAGAGTGTGCCACATTATGTTGCATACTTTCACTTTTCTTGCTGTATAATTAGGCCAACCCGGACGCCTAGTTTGGTCCTCCATTACTACATGGAGTGGCCCTGTGTATAAAGGATATGTTACTTATCAAAACCCAACATAAAAGTCGTTGAAACACTTTGGTGAACATGGTAATTATTGTTAGAACTATAAGAAATAAAGAGTGGATTAACACACGATTATAGCAGTAATGTCTTAATAGCAGGCAGCTATTCCACACTGAATAAACTAGTACTCCTTAGCAATCATGGGCAAATATGCTGTACAGATGCATCTTTGTTTTCGTTCATGACAATAACAGAATACATGCAAATCAAGAAATACAATACTCCGTATTGATGAGGTAATGCCATTCTCTCCATTTCTCAATAGTTGGGTTTGTTCTCTGAGGCAAGGAAATCCTCAGATAATTTTTCACATGAACATGATAGCAATCTTTGAGAGGTTCAAACAAATGAAAACAAATAGGATCACAAGGTGAAACTTTATATTGTTTAAGCAATAAAATGTGTACAGCAAGCAATTTAAATGACTGGCAATACAGTTAGGGATCCATTACACTAAATAAATGATTAAAGGAGCAACCAGTGTATGATAACACAATAGATCTCAAAACACCACCTGACATCATCAAACAAATAAACGTTCTAGAATGTCTGTTGTTGGTGTTGTTAGAGAGGCAGGACTGGGTAAAGAGAATTGTTTTTTCTATCTCTACACTGGAGGGCCCTGTAGTAAGTCATATTTACTAATTCCAAATCCAAACACTTTCATAAATCCTTATAATGCATTTTGGCCTGACAAAGACTGTATTTTTGTTTGTGTACACAATATTTGTTAAAAAAATATCAAGTTGTAAAGCATGTGGTCTGGCAGCTTTGGTTAATTTTGTTTCTTTAATATAATGTGTATCAAAGAAACATATACCAAATGCAAATCTGTGGCAACTAAACATATTACAAAATTTGAATGTCAGTTAGGAACGTCAGGATGGGTATAAGAAAATAAAATCTAATTGTATTCCAATTGCAAGATTTGATGGAATTAATATTTTTGAAGAAGCTGTAACTAATGTAAACAATGTATCCATGATATACTGTACAAGGAGGAACAATTGATAACTGAGTCCCTCAAACAAAATGATGGAATTGTAAACAAAGTATCTGAAAATAGGGGAATAATGTGATTATGGATAAATAATTTTACATGAAGGAGGCTCAGAGACAGCAAAACAATGACACGAGTAATTAGAGATTTAAATATGCAACATATACACAGGTGATGACGGATTATCATTTAAAAGTAGATAAATAGATGCATAAGGGGATCTTGTAATATTAGGAGGTCCAATTCTAATACAGGGACATCCAAGGTAACTGATCATATATTTTTTATACAAAATTCACAAACATGCCACTAAACAACCAAGAAGACCAACAGTATTTTCAAATGACAGTTTACTGAAACTAATCTCAGTGCACGCTGATAATTTTCAGCACCTTACAATACTAATTTACATTTCTATGTTAGTGTAGATTTACTGAGTAAAATACATAACAATCCCTGGGGTGATTATTGTCTTATGCTTACTATCAATGTAACGCCACGACAAAACACATACAGATGGTGAATTCAAGCAACCTCTCTATCTACAATCCATCTGATCATTGTCTCTCTTCAGATGAGATGTCTCTCTTGAGGAAAGGTTTATCATTTGTGCCCTCTCGTCAACAAGATAATGTGGAAAGAAAGATTGAAATCCTATAGTTTTTGAGAAAAGTGAGATTAAAAATATTTTTACAGGTCGAGATTATGAAACCAAAGAGAGTCACACTGGACTGAAAAACAAGTCTACTGTTTGTCCCTCGTTATCTGACTTGCCACCACAAATGGTAATGTTTGAAGATATTGTCTTAAAAGAGGTGGGTGACATGGTTAAAAAAAGATCAATGTTTTACTCAAAAATCGCTAAAGAAAAAATGGTAGTACTGAAATATCTTGCCAATAACAAATCTATTATAATTAAACCTGCCAATAAAGGTGGATAAATTGTATTTATTACGGTAGAAAAATACAACAAAGAAATACTGATGAAACTAAATAATGTAAATCATTATAGGAAGTTCACTTGGAACCCCACCAACAACATTAGGGACATGATTTTTGGCATTACTGAGGAAGGTGTGGCACAGGATGGCTGTGCCCCAGTACATTTGAGTTCCTTCCCTGGAGAGCCAGAAAATCCAGACGCTCCTCTTTTCCGGTGACACACTCCTGTTGGCAAAAACTATGAGGGGCCTACAAAATCTGATCAACAGCTATAATCAGTTATGCTTAGAGTATGGTCTTGAAATTAACACCACCAAAACAAAATTCAGGACTGACTCAAGGCGAAGTAGGGCGAGGGGTGTAATCAGAGTGAGGAACGAGCCACTAAAAAGGGTTCAGGAGTTTGACTTTTTAGGCATTTGGTTTGCAGTATCAGAGTCCTGGGAACCACAGATCTTAAAAAGCTCAATTGGGTCAAACACAGAGCTGGGGCAATATACAGATTTTCTAAAAAAGCCACCTGGGTGCCAATCCTCCCAGCTGTGGAGATCTACAAGACTCAAACGGGGGCAGCCCCATACGGAGCTGAATTATGGGGTCATTGCAACAGGGATGTCCTGAGTGTTGCTGAAAGCAATTTTCTCAGAGCTCTTACTGGCCTAGGGAGGGGAACACCATTAGTACCACTATGCCTGGATCTAGGTATCCATGAAATAGCTGTGTTGGCTGAATTAAGGCCTTTCTTATATTGGATATGTATTTTGAGCACCAGTGAATTGTATCACTTTAGAGGGGAGTTGGCAGAAAATGTAAGAATGAAACCAGCAGCAAAAATAAAATGGTTGGGCTTTGTGAAAAAGGCTTGGAGTGATCTGTCCCTGGAAAAAGTTTGGGAAGATCGGTGTTCTATGTTACCAGGAGACACACAGATGGTAAAAAATGATTTGTGAGAAAATTGGCACTTACAGGGAGTACACAAATCATATGGGCATTTTAACCAGATCATTCCTACTACATAAATCCATCAACAAACTTGATGCACACGCACATACAGTGTTTCTACAGTTTAGATATGGTATACTCCCGGCCACTGCCTTTACTGCTTCTTGGGTGAGTGCGAAGCTGGGGTCATGTTAATGTTTTTGATGTAAAACTGTTGTAGAAACAGATGAAAATTTGCTATTTTTTTGCCCCATGTGCACCAAAGCCAGAAGTAAGTGGCCCTTTGTTGCACTCTTAGCTTGGCCAAAAAGAGGAGAAGCGTATAGCAACTGTAAAAGTAACACCTCAACATTAGTCGTTGTAGCCATGTCAAAGTTCCTTTACAGAGCTTGGATAATGAAGCAAAAGTTAATAGGCAATATGATGGGATGAGATGTTATGAGATATGACTTGATCCTCTTTTGCCTATAAGGATTTTATAACTCACTATCTATTGTTGTTTTTATCTATGTGAAAATCAGGCATACTTATGTATTACTGTTTTAAATTATTTTAATTGTAATTGTTTTATGCCGTTGATGAAGTAATTTTATTTCGAACTAGCAATAAACTTGGAAACTTGGAGTTCTTTTATAGAAAAGGAGCTAGAATCCCAGTAATATGTGTATTATGCAAAATTCACAAAAATTCAAATAACCCCCCAGGAAGATCAATTGTTTTGGGGTGAGGGTCAATTCTGGGACCATTGGCAGTATACATTGATTATTTCATGAAACCTTTTGTTTCACACAAAAGCATATTTAGGAGAACCAATGGATTTAAAGACATTGAGTTTGACCCAGAGAGTAAAATCAGTCTATGTTTTGACACTGAGGCATTGTATAAGAACTGTCATCAAGATGAAGCATTAGCCGTGGTGTATGCCATCCTAAATAAATGTGATTTGCCTCATCAAGTACCCACAGACTTTTCAATTCAACTGGACAAGGTTTATCTAGCATAAAACATTTTCTTGTACAAATCTGATTTTTTTCCTACAAATAAAAGGGATAGCTAAGGGATTCAGCTTCACTCCAGAGATTGCTAATATCTACATATTCTAATTTGAAGAAACCTTGATCTACAACAAAGACAATCCCTATAGAGACAACATCAAACAGTGGTTCTGTTACATTGACGATGTCACCGACATTTGGAAGAGTCCAATAGAATTGCTTCTTTCATTTCATGGGGGTTGACTAGGAGGTCAAATGATCTCAGCTTCACAATGCGCTTTGACAGATATAAGCTCAGTTATTTGGATTTAAGGATTATGAACTGAGAAGGCAAACATTAGGTTAATTTATATGCTAAACCACCAGATAAGAACACACTTTTGCATTTTACTAGTTCTCACCCTCGTTTACTTAAAGAAAATCTGCTGTTCAGCCAATTGTTTTGGATAAGAAGAAATTGTAAATAAAAGGAAGACTACTTTGAGAACGCAAATGCCTTATGCAACAAACTCTTGGCTAAAGAATATCCCAAGAAACTGGTGAAAGCAGCTGTCAAATGGACATGGTATACTACTTGTGAAATTCTCTTGAGTCATAAACAGGAAGAATATAACATCAATTTGACATGTGTGCTCACATTCAGCCCCAAAGCCAACAAAATTTAAAAAATCATAAAAAATTATCAGAAGTTGCTACATTGCCTGAATCTTCTAGAACAATTCTTTGCTTTCAAAAGAGGAAAGAACATCAGAAAATTTGTTGTGCATGCTGCAAAACAGTTAGGCAAAACCAAATCAGATCTAATGTCCATATTAGCATTACCACCGGTCAAGGGTCATCTTCAATGCAGTAATTGCAGTGTCTGCAAATTCACAAATAATACCAAAGAGATCATAATAAATGTCTATACGATCACACAAAAAGTCTTCTCCAACTGTAATACAAAGAATGTAATTTATGCTATCATGTGCTAATGTAAGTTGTGATACAGTGGTCGCACAACAAAAGAAGTAAGAAAAAGAATTATAAAGCACAGGTCCAGGATCTGATGCCAGACATCCGGAAACCCCCTAATTATGCACTACATGGAGAAACAACACACTGTTGACAACATGACTTGGACAGTGTTAGCAGAATTAACTCCCCATTACAGAGGAGGGTCAACTGTGCACAGTTTGGCATCTTGTGAAGCAAAAACTTGGGAGTGGATTGAGGGAAGCAAGATGGCGATCGCGTAGGATCGCCGCGCCAGAGCTCCTGCCCTAACGTCCCCAACTTGCCTTACCAGTGCCGGAGTCTACGCGGGTGGCCGCTGGCATCTGGATCATTGGCTGCACGTTGACGGATGCTTTTACGGCTGGCAACACGGATGGGACCCCCGCTTGGCGAGAGGGAGATCCTCGGTGGCGGCGCTGCCTTGAGAGCGGAGGAGGCACGGAGAGGGAGCAGGAGAAGGAGAAGGAGCAGCTTGGCAGCACTCTACACGCTGACCGTGAGGCTTGCCTGCTCAATCAGTGACGCTTTGCGTGGATGGGTGGGTCACGCTGCCAAGAGACTCTGACTCACCTGGAAGGTGAGGGAAACAGAATTCAGCCCTCTGCAGAAAAAAACCGCGGAGATGCCTCCCAAAGCTACCAAGCAAGCCAGAGAGCTAGCTGCAAGGACTGCAACGCACCTACAGGGGGTGAGGCAGGAGTCTCCCCCAGGCACTAACAATGAGAGTGCAAGTAAGCCTAGCACTGTAAAAAATCGGCTTGAAAGTACAGGCGCAGGGAAGAGGAGAATTCTGATAGAGAAACAGCAAGGCGGGGCGAGGAAAACTTTGGTGGCTAAGTCATGAGAGGAAGTGTCTTAGCCACCTGAGGGAGACCGCATGGTTCCCCTATCAACTCCACCTAATCTAGACAACTCCACCGTCCCTCCTCAGGCAGCAATTACGGACTTCTTTAAAATCAAAGAAAGAGGGGTGAGTCATACATCCCATGAACAAACGTGTGAATTAGATCCAGAGAAAATTAAACAAATGACTTCCAAGGTCCAGGAGCCCACCTCAGTATCTGTGGACAAACAACAGACAGGGATCATGGTGGCAGATGCTGGATCTCTCTCGCAGTACACCCTCGTTCAGGAAGGAAAAGAAGAGGTTCCTAGAGAGTCCAACCAGGGGGGACATAAGAACTTACCTGACTCACAGATGAACTACCAGCCTGCTTTAGTTAGTGGCTTTACAGCAGGGATTGAAGCACGGCCTCCCATGGATGTCACATCAGATGGGACGGATACATTTTTTTCTCTCACGGAGGATTCCTGCTCAGGTGTTACCAGCTCCAGCAACAGCGAAATTGAGGATTACGCAACAACGTCTGGCTCTAGCACACTGGAAGCGCCCGAGACCGCTCTTAAACGTCAAGGAGGAGCTCGAAGGTATCCAAAGGACATACTGACCCTTCAAATAGGGGGAGGGATAATTTCAGGCACCGGATTGAAGTGGGACTATTCCCACACCAGGATGCTGGGATCACTGGAGGGGGGCTACTGCTTAGCTGGGAAATCACCAACATAACCAGCAGGATGGTGGGGCAGCTAACAGAGACCCTGCTCTGTGTATAATATTAGAGTCAATCAAGGAACATCGCACAGAGACTCGGGCGGATGGGAAAAGAGCCAGACAGGCCACTAAAAAACTGGAAGGCGCGATTCAGAAAGTAGGGAAATCCTGTAACGAGATCGGTGAGCGACTTAATAGTATGGAGGAAAGAACAATTGCTGTAGAGACCGACCTGTCTGCTGTGAGAAATCGCCTAAGAAGAAATAACCTCCGCTTTCTTGGTATTGAGGAGGGTCTGGAAGGGGAGGACATTCGCGCCTTTATCCTGGACCTACTTAAGGAAGCCTTTCCGGACCTCACAGGCTGGAACTGGGAACGTGAAGTTCAGAGGGCCCATCGGTTCCCATTTACTCGCTATCAAAGTACACAGCTTGGCAGAGACAAAAAGCAATCAAGAGCCATCCTGGTTTTCTTTGATAACTTTATGCTGAGACAGGCTATATTTGAAAAAGCCCGACCAGACGCTAAAAGGCAGTATAAGGCGATCTATTTCTTTGTCCGCCCTGACTTCTGCCACATAACGGTAGAACGTAGGTGGCGCCTACGGCAGGTAATTAGGCCTTATCAGGAGGCTGGCTTTGAGGCCTTTCTGATCGCACCGGCCAGGCTGAAAACAATAGTAAGAGGGGCTGTTAAGTTTTTTACCTCTGAGATAAAAGCCAGAGAGTATTTGGATCAGGCTCTATCAGAAAAGAAAAAAAGCTAGAGGGAGTCTCTTCTTCTAGGGGGCTCTCCTATTGCTGGGCTATCGAGCTGGGAATCTCCTCTAAATTCTGCGGTCTTTTGTTCTTCTTTCTTTTTCTTTTTCGGGCGACAGAATGGTATTTTCTCGACTAGAATTTGCTAATTTTAGCTAGCCGGCACTAATCTTTCACATTGGGAGGAGGGTAGTAGGGGGGACACAGGGCTGGGAGTTCGCGGGGGCCCTTTGCCATGACAACCACACAGACCTGGTTGGTCTGACTGCTTTCAATGCAGGGGGCATGGGGGGTGGGAGAGGGAGGGCAGAGGGAGGGGGAGGGATGGGTAAATTTAAACACACTCGAAATGACATGTAAGCTACAGCAAAATTTAGATTTTTGTTTGAAGATTTTGGCAGTATTTGGTAATAGAATTCAGCATGCATATGAAAATAGCTGGGTGAGCTGTTGCCTGCAAGATATAGTCTCCATTATGGCTGGAAAATCCAGATGGCGAAATTTCGCCACTATTAATATCTGTGGGTTGAATGTTAATGCTAAAAGGAGGAAAGTACAAGAAGACTTAAAAGTTTTGCGAGCAGACGTGTACTGCTTACAGGAAACTCACATAGCCAGGAATGATAGCAATCTATTACATGCACTTGGCTTAAAGGTTGTTTGCCATACAACACAGGAAGTCAGGACTAAGGGGGTAGCGATATTAGTGAAAGGAGATACTGTCATACCAGGGAGAAAATTAGCGGACAAAAATGGCAGGTGGGAGATATTGGAATGTAGAGCGGGGAACGGTGTCCTTACACTCTGCTCAGTGTATGCTCCGGTATTAGATGACCCTGGGGTACTGGATTTTTTGGCTACCGAACTACCTTCCTGGCCAGCACCCGATGTAGTCTGTGGGGATCTAAATATAAATGGTTCTAGAATAGTCTCTGAGGGGACCAGAGTCACGAGCACGAGTCATAAACCGCAAACTATGCGCTCCCTGAATAATCTATTAAAAGATATAGGTCTGGTTGACGCTTGGCCAAGTTTGAAAGCCTAGGATCCTGGTTATACTTACTATTCAGCTCCGCACAGCAAGTTTGCAAGGCTGGTCTATTATTTGGTGTCACAACCTCTACTTAAGGAGGCTCACGTGGAGGTTTTCCCCAGGGTCATGTCAGACCATAACCATAACCATAACCCTGTTGTACTGGAAGTCCCAATCGTAGGGCTAACAAGGGGATGTAGGAGCTGGACATTCGAAAGGGGACTCTTATCTTATCAGAAGTATGTTAAGCACATGAAGGGTTGGATCGTGGAATTTCTAAATATCAATAGTGGTAGCGCTCCCTTAGGGATGACCTGGGATGCATTTAAGGCGTCAGTAAGGGGGGAGACCCTGCTGTATAGTCTAGGCAAACAAAAGAGGGAGGCAGGACGGATAAAAGAGCTTTACCAGAGACTTGGGGGCCTAGAGACCGAGTTAATCAGCAGAGTGGCCTCGGGAGGCGACATCTCTCCAACACTGAATTTAATCGCCATTACAAAATCATCCCTTGACGATTTTAATACAGAGAAGACTGCGGGGAAGTATCTGGCAAAAAGACAGGAGTGCTATGAGTATAGTGAGAGCATGGGCCGATACCTAGCTGTCAGGGCTAGACAACAGGTAGCTATGGGGCACATAAGGCAGGTCAGGAATATGCTGGGGGTAATGGTCTCAGACCCAGCTGAGATAAGGGAGGCCTATAGGGAATTCTAAGAAGATCTCTACAAAGCCCCGCAGGCAGGGGATTATAGGAGTATAGGAGAACAGATGGATTTTGCACCATCGGTGAGGCTCCCCGAGGACGAGAGCCTTCTTTTGGCAGCGGATATATCTTTGGAAGAATTTCAGGCAGCTCTTCAGGCCCTCCCTTCCGGCAAAGCTGCAGGAACAGCTGACATACCTCTCGAGTTTTATAAAATCTTCAGAGAGGAGGTCGGTAAGGATATACTCGAGTTATTCAAGGGGGTTAGGGGAGGGGCTGTCCCACCAGGCTCTTGGGGCACCACCAATATTGTTATCTTCTTAAAGAAAGGGAAGGACCCTATGTTATTGGGATCCTATAGACCTATCACACTCCTAAATAGTGACACCAAGATGTACTCCAAAATCTTCACCACCCGATTGAATAAAGTAATGCCACTCCTTGTCTCAGCCTGGCAACATGGCTTTATTCAGGGGAGGGGAATGGTGGATCACATCAGGCGGGTAATCACATTACTGGATGCCACAGAGGTTCTGGCAAAACCTATGGGGGTAGCGTTTTTAGACGCGGAGAAGGCCTTTGACAGGGTGTCATGGCACTATCTATGGAAGATCATGGAAGCTAACGGCCTCGGGACACCTTTTATTAAGGCAATGCGGGCTATGTATATTAAACCTACTGCCCGAGTGCGAGTAATGGGAGAAGAGTCTAAACCGTTCGTAATTGAAAGAGGAACAAGGCAGGGGTGTCCCTCCTCTCCTTTGTGGTTCGCATTATACCTAGATCTGTCGTGTAGTTCCTATAGTACCCCTGCAGGACCTGCGCATTTGGATAACATAAACTGTGGGCTTGGTGTTAGACTGACTCTGTGCACCCCCACCGCATATGTTAGCCGGATTTGCATTAGCTGGCTCACAGTGCCTCTAGAGTCTCCTCTTATCGGGGAGAGATTAGTTTCTGGCAACCTTAGATCATGACAACCCTAATTCCTCAGAATCGTGGAAACAATGTACTACCTTTCGCTCAGTCACTCGTGCTTACTTATTCGGTTTGTCTCAGAGAGTTACACAGAATAAACAGTCTGGGCGTTTCAATAAGTATTTATTGAACAGTTGTTATTCTAGTGTAAAATATATGTGCTGCAGCAACCAGCAGACAATAGCAGAGATATATTATCAGCAGTACGATCAAAGTGAAAGGATAGAACAGTTCTACCATATTGCAATAATCATGAATACATACATGAATATAAAAGGCACTATGAAAGTGTGCGTACTCCTACGATGCCTAACTAGATGTACCTGAGTGTACCTAGCATATGTGTAGGTCTAAAAGCCTAAGAGCCAAGACTCCCTCTAGGATTTAGTTGAACCCCCATACCTGAATAGAGAGAGTGTGGGACCCCGTCCTGGTATCGAGTTGGACACCCCGCAAGGGCAGTGTTAGACCGCTGTCAGCTGGAGTGACTGCATGCAGGAGCCTCAGCATCTCTGGTCAGTGTGTCAGCATGGAAGTCTCGGTTCCCTCTATCTTACCGTGGCAAGATGTGGTGTATTTATACCCTAAAGTGTCTCGTCCCTCAGTATGGTTTGTATTGGTCTTTGTTAGACATGAGGAAGACGTCAGGGGTGAACTTTGTACATACATATTATGCGGGAGATGTAGCTGGTGAATGCTCATGCATAATTTATGAGTACATTGTAGGCCTATGTTCTGGAAAGACCTTGCAGTGTTCTAACCACAGACTAGATAACGTTCAACCCTCAGAGCTCGTTGTGTACTGTAGGGAACTAATGTAGGTGAAAGAACATGCCTATATAAGGAGCCATGACTATAATAGGGCATGTACGAGTATGACCATAATAGGGGATATACGAGTATGACCATAATAGGGCATATACGAGTATGACCATAATAGGGCATATACGAGTATGACCATAATAGGGCATATACGAGTATTTTTACATTATGGCATATATGAACGGGTCTACATTAGGGCCTATATACAAAACATAACACCCACTCCACTTTCGAATTGGATGACAATGACCATACTTAAAATCTGGACAATTTAAAAATATTCACTTAAAAACAGCTAAAACATGGGTTTTAAAAAGAATTAAAGAAAAAAATGTTAAAAATGTTAACAATGAGCTATTTCTTAGTTACCACTTGAAAAAGTCAATTCCGGCCTATTTATAAAAGTTGCATCACTATTAAGCTGAAGAAGGCCACGCTTTTCCAAGCGAAAGTGTCAATTTAGGAAATGTTCCAAATTTTGTTAGTTTATTTATGAAAACGAAGTGGAGAAGCCGAATTCTTTCCCAGGACGCGATGAGCCAATCCAAGATTAAGTGTCCTGGCTGGGAGATACAGCATTATCGGTGTTAGCTACTGCAGACGACAAATCCAACGCTTCACAGAGAACGTCAATCGCACATAGATGGAATTCGGCACTGCCAACAGTCGTTGCTGCGGCAGCTTGTGCGGCAGTTGTTACCTCGGTGCCTGTGGAGGAGCCACCTAACCCAGCAGGAGCAAATGGCACCTGTGGATTCTCAAGGAATGCATTCATCAGAATTGGAAGACGCTGGGGACAACGCAGAGCATGGGCCTGTAGGGGGTCCAGCATAGCATCTAGGTCCAGTGGTGTATCCGATGGAAACATTAGACAGAGATCCAATGTGCATTCTTCTCCGCAGAACAGGCATCGAAGAACAGGTAAGACGCAGTCCACCCAGACTGGTCTAAATGATAGAAACCAAGAGGCGTTCAGTTCTCTTAGGCAAGGTATGCCCAGAAGCTGCACCATGCGTTCACCATATTTCCGTTCCATGAGCGTGTTCGCCATTTCCTCGGAAATGGGGCCGTCCATTGCGTAGCAGTAATATTACAATCAGGACTCCTGCAATTAGGAACAGGATAAGCGGGAGACCTCCAAAGACGCTTCCCAATATGGAGTGTATAAAATTTGGGATTACTCCGAGGACTGTCTGAAAGGTGCTTAATAGTCCTGACCCTATGGTCTTAAATAGGTGTTCAATACCGCTCGTATCAGACATGTTAAAGATACGACCCACTATTTCTGCGAAATGAAAGGGGCAGTTTGTACGTATAAGCGCTTGTATCTCAGTCGAGGTCCTTGCAACTTGAAGTTCAAAGATTTCTCAAGCGGAGGTTAAGGGCACGGGTTGCTGTAAAAGCATGGCTTTCAGTCTGGTCAAAGTATCAAATTGTATAAAGGAAACATTCAACGAAGGCCATAACGGCGCCTCCCTGACTGTGTTCAGTGGTGGAAACAATACTTGCATACAGCAAGTAACCCTGGAGTTAACAGTGACCAGATAGGCGACGCCCGGAAGCATCCCACAGCAAACTTGATCATTTAGCATTAAGTAACTCCCATTCGAGAGCAGCTGGAAAACCGGCGTGATCATGGCCGCTGGGGTCCCTGACATGTGACAAGATAAGTTCGCTACAGAACCACTACATGCTCCGTGTAGAGAAACATCCTGACACATGAGAGAACCGCTCAAAGCGTTCTTGCAGTTTGTACCACTCAGATACACTTCTCGATCCCCGCTCCGGCATCGATATCTATAGGGTAACTCCCAAGTTTCCTTGATGTATCCCTTACCCATCTTTTCATATTTGCCTGCCTGCCTTTGCTCAAGGCAATATTGAAACTGAAACGTAGTGACCGGCAGAGTGATTTGGCCATGAATTAGCCATTCGGTTGATGGTGATTCGGCTACAGTGAATGGTAACCTTTCCAGTTTCTCAATATGCAGCATTGTATATTTGGCCCCCCAATTGGGATCTGACCTGTTGTACTGGA